>JARJLF010000041.1:0-634245 GCA_029378395.1 Mycena leptocephala
ATCAAGTGTTATTTGGAGAGACTCTACAAACTGCGCATGCTTTTGGTTTGGATCGCGCATAGCGCTCACCATTAAGCCGGGAGCCGAACGTCAACGGAAGCATGCATCCCCGGATCCTTTACAACCAGTACCCTCGAGCCTTCAATATCCCCGACACCTCTACTCCAACCCAGCGAAATCGACGTCGAGTCGGCGGAGGATCGAGCCTGGAACTTGTCCCATTCCTAGCACCTTTGCTCATTAAACTGCCGATCACCAGCGGGTTCTGTCGGCGTCTTCGCTCAGAACGCGGACCCAGTAGCCCGAGAACTTTGCTCGACCTTGGGAACATGACGAGGCGCTGCGCGTGAAGGTGGGCCAATGATCCCGGTCAACCCTAGGTCTCTATGAAAGATCGGAAGGGAAGCCAGTGCCATGGACGCCAGCAGTCACCGGAGGCTTTCCCATACGAGATACCGGCTCGCTGAGTGTTGAGTGGATTCGGAATGGGGTTCCAGCTGTCACCGAATACTAGTACAGAGAAGGTCAGCGGAGAGCAGAGGCAAACACGTACGAGGACGGATTGAGGAAGGACGTTGAGGGAAGGCGAGCGGGTGGGATGATGGAAGTTGAGAGCAAGGGGATATGTGGCACATTGCTGACCAATGAATTCAACGTCGAGTCTGATTCAAACATCCCCGAGTCATCCGGGCAGTGCAAATTTCTGGAAATCTTCAGACTCTCCGTGAATTTACGGTGACATCAGTACTATCCAGCGCCTTTGAAGACTGCAGCTCACAATCTCAGCGAAGAGGAACCAAGTCGCTGAGAGTAGTGGAAGGTTCGTCTCGCTATCTTAGAGCTATGACTTGTTCGATGTCATAGAAAGTTTTGCGCATGAAATATCATATGAAACTTAAATTCAGCAGTTTGATCAGAAATGGTCTCCAAAGGTCGCACAGGATTCTAATGTGTAGATACTGCAATAAACGTACATCACCCTATGGCAAGTCATGGAAAGGTCGTGAAAAATACAATCAAGTAGAATGGATCCCGTCCGCTGCTAGCATGGATTCGACTCGGAATGTCTACGAATGTATGAAGAAAAGCTTTAGAATATTTGCTCGGCAGCTTACTTGTATAGTGTGTGATCGCGCAGACCTCGCTTCGTGAAAGCCGCTTCAAATCGGGACATTCGGGACAGTGCTTCTCGTCGGCTTAGGGATAAATGGATCACATCCGGATTCTGGTCCTTGTGTCTGCAGAAGTTCAGTGATGTGGTCAGTACAGTAGCGAACGAAAAATAAAACACATACTTGTCCACGACGTGGTCGGCCATACCCTTTACTTTGATTAACCGCGGACAATAAGAGCAGCGAACTTTGTCGTTTCGCCTGCCGACCATTCCGTCTGGCAAGACACCGTTGACCATATACTTGAATTCTGCCCGAATGATTGGCAGGTTTTCCCTCCAGACTATATGGAATGAGCCTCAAATTTTCCCCGGAGCATGTACATGGACAACTAACCTGTTTCGGTAATAAGGGCGAGGTCCCTGTTGAAGGCCGCAAAGATTCGAGCCATCGTCGGGCATCTCAAGATCCCCTGGTGTTTCTTGTTCTCCACAGCCGATACGCACTTGATGCTACATTGTTCTGCTCAGTATATGAACCGGGTGGTATGGAAATAACTTACAACTCAAAATTTTCGCAGAACACGATAGATTTTTGCTGAACGTACCGTTTTTGCCATTCTTCGAGTTGGAGGCCGTTCTATGTACAAGGTTAACAGTGAGGTCGGGTCGAAGTTTGTTTGTAGACGAACTCGGTGAAGGGCTGGCCGAGATCGTTCGCGCTTAGCACATTCCTGTAACCTCGCCGCTCAACTCAATTCAGACGAATGGAACAGAATCCATACCTCCTTCAGTTGCGCAACGGTTCGGCATGGAAACCCCAGCGGATCCCGGCGGGAGTTACCCCGGTCGACACCAAAGGCCTGCTCGAGTTCTCGAGTCGCATATTTGGTCGCCCGCGTTGAATAGACGTGGATGATGTCCCCGCTTTGTTGAATCCGCATCATCCGAGGCAGCCACTTTCCCCACGAATGGTCGTCGTATTGCTTAGTTGTGTCGAAATATAAGTTCACGTCCCTGTTAATGTGACAGATCAGAAATGAAATTCGGATACGATGGTCGATACACACGATATGAGGAGGTCTTTACAGGGTGACTAAGGCGGAGGTTAGAAAACGCCTAGACTAAGCAAGCGTTGGCTCACCGAACAAGCTCTGAAACGGAAAATCCACTGGAACGGCTGGAGTTCAGTCCATTTAGAGCACCACTGCGCGTCGTGAGTGAGCCAGGAACGAAATGAATTTGTCCAGTTCTCACCGAGCACGATCCTCCTCCGAAAATAAACAATGCATAGGCTGACTGAGAGTAGTTTCCGCTCGCCTCGACAACTGGCAGTGACGGAACCCCAGGACACTCGCCTCGAGATACGTTGCCCAACGCCGCGGTCCAGAGATGCATATTGGATCTAATAAATGCGCGGAGCCCTTTAGACACGATTTCCAGCTGTACAAGATCAGACGGGCTGCAATGCTCTAAGATCTGGATGAAAATTCAGTTTGGCTTCTCGGTAAACTCAAGAACTAACCGCGAGGCCTATGTCCATCGGAAATTTATTGAATACAAAGAGAGACACCGAGTAGGCATCTCGGTTGGGAAATTGACTGGATTTGAAGTGTCGCATGGAGGAGGCAAGATGGAGGAAGTGAACAAGTCTGCGCAGCACGTGTGCGTGTTTCCTAGTAGGAGTTCGGACCGGCTGGCCGATCTCTGTTGATGAACGACTTCCATGACCGTGAAATGCCTCACTGAATCTACTTCACTTCACTGGACATCTCAATCGCTTGGGTGCTTAAGTTATTCAACCCACTTCTGTCTTTTGAAACCAGACCTGAACTTGTCAGTCTGCGGACGATGGGCGGTCAAAAATTGGTCAAAAACGACGACCTGGACGGTGACCTGGAGGCAGATGAGAGCTTCTTGATAATAGCCATTCTTTCACAAGTTTGGGTATAACGGAGAACGAGAACCTCAAATCCAGGGCTATAGGCGATTATTTTCCATTTTTATCTTATATTCGTTTCGCCGTTCATACGTGGATCATTCAATTTGAGTACATCTTTTCCCTTCCTTCAGCAATCCTCCAGGTCGAGCTTCTTACAAGTTGAAGTAGCCTTCGCAGAAGAAACATGCACGAATAGGATGTGTACGAAGCTGCTATAACTGGCTGTTCCTCAACTGGTGTTGATGGACAGACCTAGTCATGCACGCTCCGTACGATTCGTTTTTCACGAATCTCGCAGTCTTACACGTCACTCAGGCCCACCGGGACACACAATTTGCCCCAGAGCCGGATACACTTGCCTATTCACGCTTTAATCACTAACTCGTATTTTCTTAAACCAGGACTTTCATGGGTAACGAAACTCAGGATGGCGAACCTGTATTTTTGAAGAGTTCCACCCGGCATCGGAAGAGGGCGTCCAAGTAATAGGAAGATTGAGTTTTTTTCCGTGAAAGGTTGAGTGTACGTACCTTTTGTTCAGCAATTTTAGTTTTCCGAAAAAAAAACCCTGTTCCAACGAATATCGCAGTTTTACACGTCGCCCAGATCGACCGACAACTCCCCACAGTCGAATACGGCTGCATTTTCACTATTCCCGCAAACCACTCAACGTCAGCAGCGCGACATCCGAATCTGAGCTCCCTCATGGCGCTCTCCATCGTACTTGGCATCCAGGCAGCATATTTACTTCCAAGTCATTCAAAGTCTGGGAAGGACTGCAATTTTGACAACCGGTATGTGTTTATGTGTTCAAATTTGTAGCTGAATTCAACAGATTATTTTGAACAGCATGATGGCGTCCTCGCACTCATGCTCACCCTTTTTGAAAAGAGTCACTTTAACGTCTTCCACTGAGCTGGATTCCGGACGACACTCAAACGCACACAGCCCTTCTATGGAGTTTTGGTGGTGTGCGTTATATTTTGCGGCGTGTTTAATCGTCTCAGACTTTTACGTTGCAGGGGCACTCGATTTGGTGGCCAAGGTTTCTTGACAGCCGCGTTTCCGGAAGCCAGTCCTTGGTCAGTCGGAAGTTGCAGATGGACCGTGCACCGGTAGGAATCGTTTTCTGTTATCTATCTCTTATTCTTATTCTATCCAGATTTTCTAGCGCTCAAAATAATACTTCTTCATCGCTATTCACCGACCGTCTGCGAATCACGACCGTAGAGTTGCCCCACCCTCACCGCGCACAGTCGGTGAACTCACGGGCACGATTAGGGCCTGAAGGTCACCGTGAATCTCCATACGACTTGTGGGAATATTTCTTCGAGGGCGCCAGACATTATTAGAGGTCGCAACACAACATTTCCGAGAATTTAGAAGCCTCATTCATGCTCAGACGGCAGGCAAGACCTGACGCCGATGGCTACTCTTGGCCGAGCAAAGCAACCGAGGTGGTGGGAAGACCAGTGGAGAAAGACGCATCTGCCCTTCGAACCATTCGTCCTCTATCCATCGCACGAGAGCTGTGACACAGGCATTGTCGATGGACGCACCTTCCCTTCGACCAACCAGTCCGATTGTTGCCCGGGAGCTCTCACTTCGACACTCTTTTGCGCCTCGGCGCCGTCAAGGACTTTTACCTCGTGCTGGCGGGTTCGATGAGCTCAGCCATCAGATCTCGACCTACCTCCTAATTTCCAGGACGCTCTTGGGTTTGCCTGCGACTCAGCGAGCGTTGACCCCCGCCTGCGTCTTCGACCTCCGACCGTCGTCAACTTGAAACTCGGACCGCTACTCCCCAGCGTCGCCCGTGGGCCACCAGGTGAAGAACGGCCGCGAACCGAGGACCTGGACGTGAGCGTTGGCGTTGATCAAGCTTGTTAGCATCGAGATGTTCGTAGGATTTACCCACACGTCGAACATTATACTGACGCGCTCTAGTTGGTGCTGCTCGGGTTCGCTTCAATGGTTTGGACCAGACATTCGGCCAACAACGAAGCAAACTTTGACTGCAGCGGAATCGGAAGAGGACGAGGGGAAGGGGAACACACCCCTGCCCATCGTGTTCGGGGTCGCATGCCCACTGAATGTCACGCTGCTCACCGAGATAAAATGGTCGACGTCTTCGATATTATCTGGGCTGAGAAGTGCCTGTCGCCGCCCCAAGCCTGCGAGTGGAGATGATTCCGAAGGCGGAGCTTTGACGCGACTGCATCGGTTGGGCACCGTTGGACAGGATTCCAGCGCCAAGCTTCGACGGTCGGACGAGGAGGGTCCGTCGAGACGAGGGAGGAAGGAGGAAGGAGAACGAGACAGGGGCGCTGGTTGCCATGCATTTCTCCTTTGGGCTGAGCTGAAACACGGGTCCAGACCGTCTGCAGCCGTTTGCGTCTTCCAACCATTCGCCGACATCCTCCTCCATCGCCCCGTAACGGATACCCATTTTGTGCCAAAGCATCAATTAGCTGGTTGCCTTATAACATCATGATGCAATCCTCCTGCGAAGGGCTGCTTCTTCATCCTTGCCTACCTTTCGACGTTCCGCTGGTTCTCAACACCTGTCTCGTCCTCGGCCTCGACCACAATGTCCCGGGATCCCCACACCCAATCTGTTCCGGGCGACAATGCCAAGGTGTTTAGCGAAGGAACCTCTGACGAAATGGACGGGACAGAGAACGCGAAAGTCGTCGTTCCTCGATCCGCCACATTTGTTTTCTCCGGGTCATTTGCGCCGATATCATTTCGTACACAGGAAAATAATCTAGTAGTTACTGCGCATGCTACAGGAGAATACATCCGAAATCTGGCTAGTGTACACGGAGAAACGGAATAGGGTGACTTTATGTCTATTGCGTACATAGAAATAAAAATAGTATGTTGATATGTGGTGCTAGGTGGATAGTATGCTAGTATGTGTGTGGATGGTGTGGTACAAATGCAAGGCGAGTCGATTAAAGGATTGAAGCTTTCAAGGAGTGTTCTAGTTCAGGATGAACGCAAGCGACATTCGACGGGCCGATTCTGAATGGGGCGATGCTGTGGCCCAGTTGAGTCGTTGTTAATGAGGAGAACGGTAAGAATACCTGGGGGATACAGTCTTCTACAGCGCCAGCGAATGCAACTTCGGGTTGAGGGGAACGGGCTAATGCAGCCATTTAATTTCTTCCAGGAAAGGACCAGGAGACCGTTTCACGTACCACTGGTCTGAGCAACTCGGCGCTTACCCTTTGGACCGCGCAAGAACCTCAAGTCGACCTCTTTTCGCTGAATAAAGATGGTGTTGAATATATTTTCGGCAAGCAAGACAAAGTGTAGGCTCACTTCTTCGGCTGATGAGCCCGACATCCCGGTAGACACCGTATTCGCAGCCAAGCTCTATTGGCAAAGTGAGCCAATCATGAAAAATACAGAAACCAAACAGACGGACAGAAGTAGGTGCTGCAGAAGATGTGTTGGTGGTGTCTGGGAAGGCAGGCTCAAACAGAGACGAAAAAGACGATCATAAGACATACCGCCGAACACAACTCGTCCCGCAACTGCACGACGCAACCATTTAACAGGCAGTACAGTCGAGTTCCTCATATGGAATAAGGTCATATGGAATACACAGCCAAATTCCGTCATATGGAATAGCCTCTGGGCTTCTCCCAAATGCCCTCTCACCACTGGAGAACACATCTCATATGGAATATCCGCGGTATGGAATGGGGTTAGCCGGCATTTTGGCTGGTTTCCCAACTTTATTCCACACTAGGAATTCAACTGTAATATAATATTGATATTGTGAAACGTACTCCGGCTGCTTCTTCTTGAGCCGTTTTGACTCGGCCGAGTGGTCGACTTGAGCACGGGTGGTAGGGTAGATTGGGGCTGTGAACTTGGCCTTGCAATTCCTTGAAGAGGATCAATAAAATGAAACTGGGTTGCAAGACGAAGGAGAAAACCCACAATCCTTTCACTCCTGCCTGAGCGAGCGGTCTGAACGTCGCATCGAACCAAGGTGAGAACCAGATGAGGCCCTTGTCTCGGAGAACGCCATAAAGGCACCAACAAACGCGAAAAAGGCCCCAGCGACCAGCGGCGACGACATCCCAAAGAAGGGACAGGGCGGGGCGTCCTCGTAGTCGCCTGTTGCCAACAAGATACGAGCAAATATCCTAGGCGAGAGAAGTGTTTCTAATAGCATCTGCGAACGGTCAAACATGGCACATATACGAGAATAAGACCAACTTCATGACGTTCTCCGGTCTCCGGCAGCAGCGCATAGATGAGTGCCGTTGCAAGGCTTCGCAGTGTAATCTCGCCCAGCCGCTTATATGCTTTGCGCATCGCGGGCTTCGCTACGCTCGTCGTCCAGTTGGGGTCATTGATTTTAGGGAGTTTCGGTGGTAGGAAAGAAGCCCTGTCCGCACGGGATAATATAGCACTTTGAATTCGTTCGGGCGTAATTGAGGGCATGTTGGGGAGTGGATGGCGCAAAAGATTCAACGTTGTGGGCGGAAGAGAGGAAACCTTGTTTGGACATAAATAAACACAGTCGATCGTATTTGTCAAATATATAACTTGAACACACAAAAGTACAACATAAATGAAAGGAAAAAGAGCAGCTCACTGCTTCACAGCGAATAATCAATACTGTACACATCACAACGTCAAAGACCTACGTGGTGTCGGTTTTCAAAGTGCTCTATCAGTACAACCTCCGGTCCAAGTCGGCGCCAATCTAACACCGCCCGAAGAATTCGCAGGTCACATACCCCGAAATCTTCCCCTGATTGAAAAAATCCTGGATGCGCCCGCCACATATTTCCGTCGCGTTTCCCAAGCACGGGTTTTGACAATCCGAGTCGGTGTTTGACTCCCAGCTAGGCGGCTGATCATTTCCGACGTTCGTCACGATATTGCAGACTGAGGTTAACCAGCAATCAGTGGCAGTGGAGAAGGAAATTCTGGGCAAGGACATACAGCATCTCTGGAGCGGATGTCATTGATCATCCCGACAGGTCAATCAAAGAATAACGCACCTGGCCATCTTGGAGCCCTGCCGCATTACATCCAGCCGCCGCACAGCCGTCTAGGCACCTTTCTACCGTCATCTGGTCCGCGGGAATTGGGGGCAGCGGCGCGAAGGGGAAAGACGGGCCTTCGCTGAAACCAACACCAGCCCCGTCAGCGGTCGATATCTGAATGGCAATGTCAACACGCACCCTATACACGCCCACCGGATCCAATTCGCATACCCGAAGACGGTGGACGGGGGCCCGGTAGTGAACGGCCTGTCGGCGAACTGATACAAGTTGAGCGCTTCAGACCCGCCGCACAGCTCTGAGGTGTTTCCAGCGCACGGGAGGACGCAGTTGCCCTGCGGCACATTGTAAACGTACAGGAGGGCGTTACCACAGTCTGGATGTGGTGTTCAGAATCCGATGGGGCGTTGAGGAAGACCCGGACGTACAGCATTCGTGCCCAAACTCAAGCCCCCCGAGAATAAATCCGCCGGCGGCGCAGGCGTCGAGGCAGCTCTCCACTGTCCTGTTGGCTGAGGACCCGGTGACGAGGTGGTGCAGTGCGCGCGCGGCGGTACTATCTCTGGCAAGCCAAGTCGGGAGATATTCTCGAGGAAGCTCGAAACAAGGTAGCCTGAGCACTCACCCATGGCACCCAATCGATTTCCATTCCTTGTATTGGGAAACCGTCTTGGGGAACGCAGTGGCTTCACTGTCAATAGAGGTGGGATGGTGCGAGACGAGAAGTCTTACCGTTTGAGCGAGTCCCAGCTGAGTTAACAGAAACGCGGAGGCGAATCGGTACAGGAACATGCTGTGGATGACTTGTCAAAGTCCCTGCAGGACCACAGCTATTTGTACTCCGCTGGCCATCTTGATTACACCGTCCCGCGAGCTGACAGACAGACAGAGGGCAGACAGATGTCGTCGCCGACATACAGTACCTATCATTATTTGGAGAAGACACAGGTCCGACGTCGTGGGCGACAAGCGCGGAACGGGAATGTTGACGGTAAGTATTTCCGCAAGGCGGCAGTCTTTCATTGAGCATTGAAAATGTTGGTCTCTAGTGCGCGAGGAAAAGTTACACCGTCATATCCTCGTCCGTCCAGAACCTCTCCGCTACCGAGAACGTCAGCCCACCATACGCAACGATAAAAAGCAACGTACCAGGAAATTGCTTCCTCCGCTTACCATCCACGAACCTCTCCGCCTCCACCCAGAAGTCGTCTTTCATTCCCCTCGCGGCGTCCTCCCACTCCCCGACCCCAAACGGCATGATCACAAAGCGCGCGTCCTGAATGTCGCTGAGCTCGCGCTCGTAGAGCATCTGCACAGTCCATCGACACAGATCCTGTCGGCGATTGACAAGGATACGGAGGCGTGTGTCGTCGCATGCCGAAAGGATGGCAAGCACAATGTGCTGAGGGACGCTACCGACCAGCGCGAGGTTTGTTAATTGCGGGACGAGGGCGAGCTGTTGAGCTAAGTGCTGTCCGTCTGCTTCGCTGCACGCCGCGAGGTCGTCAAATAGCATCAGGTGTGTCAGTCCTGCAAACGCCGGCCGGGAAAGGTTGATGCTGAGGATTGAGTCGTCGAATAGCGCTTGCAACTCCGTGGAGAGGCTCCGCAGACCCGTCATAGCATCCAACTGCGGCAGAAACAATCGCGGGTGGTCGTCCGGCGGGTAGAAGTTGAGATCTCGGATGCCCGTGCACTTCCCCAGCAACTCTTTCATGACGGCGACGTTCGGGGACTCGTCTCCCAGTGCAAGGAAGAGATAGCGCGGGCCATCGCGCCAGATGTGCGGAGGTTTGTTCTTCAGTCTGTCTTGGATGAACTTGGTGTTGTCCGGGTAGGCCAGCAGGAGTAGGACGCGGTAGAGCACAGGTTCCAGCCTGTGGATTGTCCCGGATTAAGATTCGGGAGAGAAGACAAAGAATCACTACGCACCACATGTGTGTCCGTTTAGCGACTCTCATCAGCGTTGGTATACTGTTCTGGTCCAACGAGCTTCCACGTGCGGTGTCCGACGCAGCGAGGAGGAAGATTTCGCGCTCAAGGTCCTCAGGAAGTCGTGGGGGTCCGGATATCGGTGACGCAATGAGGTTGTTCCACCACTGAAGGAGGAACATGACGGTCAAGAGCAAAGAGCGGAGGCCATGACGAGTCGCTGATAAACGTCGGATTCGCAAGCACACAAGTTCGTGACTCAGTGCCCGCGGTCGACGCGTTTTCGCATCCTGCGGCGACGGGGTTGATTAGTCTAATGATGGCCTTGCATAACGGACACTTCCCGTCCGGATAACGGCGCACTTCGACTCGGACACGCCGCTCGCGAACGCGCCCCGCAGTCTCTTCATAATTTTATGCACTGTCTTTTTGTTGGACTTTGAAGTTTTGGCGCGCTCCGTGAGTCAGGGCCTTGGCCTCATCTGTGCAGTCCCGCCATGGATTGTCCTCCAAAGATCCCGGATTTGACCTCGAAAATCCTATATTCTGGCGACGTTGGGCCTTGAAAATCTGATTTTGGACAAGGGTGCTCACCGCCTTTCTTCAAAATTTCCGGTGCCGTTCGCGCATAGAACGGTATGCGGACTCCGAGCCAAGTGCTGTGCCGGCTGAATTCATCTGGTTAATCCCGATTATCGTAGGCCAAATCGGAGTCAAATGCCTCCACTTTGGCAAACTTCAAAAGTCCTATTTTCGGACAAAGAAATCTGAATATCAAAAATCCTATTTTCCGGACAATCTTTGGCGGGAGCTTCACAGGGCCGCGCAGCCAACCTCGAATCGATGTCTCCTAATCAGTGTAGCTTCAAACTTCAAGCTTCAAGCTTCAAGAGGTGTGTTCGCAGCTGAATTTCTGAAGCAGGACGTGGCATTCTTGACATGTAGACGGCAAGAACGGAGCGAAGTGCCGAATTTCCTTTTTGGGAATCAACCTCTCGCTGCTTTCCTTCAAGTCCTCTTTTTGTAGCTGGACCGTTCTCAATCTATTATGCTCCCCTTCTCTGGTGCTGCAATGATGTATTGTGTCCTCTGTGGCTCTAGTTAGGCCCCGGTTACCCGTCTGGCTCTGGTCTTTTGAATCATAACGAAGCGCAAAATTGCCACTGGCGGTAGTATTCCGGCCCCGTTTGACAACCCACGCTATGTTTCGCAGCAAGAATGAACTGTAGTGTCATTATGGAACTCACTCTGTATCCTGGTGCGTCGATGTTGCCGATTTCTTTTCTTTTCTTTTGCTGGGTTGCTGATCTTCCGTGTTTTCAGACTCTCTGTGGCTGACAATTTACATCTTGACCCGAAACCACCATGTCCTTCTTATTATCCTCGTTCTCCTCCTCCTCCATGGCGTCTGTTGGCGTCGTTTGGTGTCTCGTAGCCGTGATTCATACCGTATTTCTCGCACTCGACCCGAAGACGACGAGCATGATAGTCAATACCGTCGATGCAACCTCCACCCTCCAAGTCATCCTGGTTCCATCGCGTTGCACTCCATCTCAAACGACGCTGTCTCATCCATATATCGTCGCCATTTCCTTGGTATCCATCGCCCTCCTCTCTATCCTCTACTCGAAAGGTTTCTGTGCGGTCTCATGCACCCCCACCTCCCCCAGCAACGTGCCTCCCAATCCGGCTCCTCCCATGCCCGACCCCGTCGCCTCGTCCTCGGGAGCAAATCACCCGTCTCTTCCCGCTCGCAGCAACGTCGCCGCGGGCGGCGCGCCTCCTCCGCCACCTCCCGGCACCTCGCTCGTTTTGGACTTCTCGACAGTCAGGACAACAAGTCGTCAACCCGATTCGTTACCACACAAGGCGCCGGCCATTTGGGTTCCCTGACTGCCCGACATTTACCCTACGGCTGAGAAATTCAAGGATTCTATGGTGTACATTCGCTCCATTTCTGACCGCGCCAACGCATGCTGTATTTGCAAGGTGCTACTACGGTTCCTCCCCGTGTCGGGTGGAAGATGCCTTTTGTAATAGATACTCTCGTTCGTATTTCTATCTCTTTATTTTGGGTGCGACTCACCTACTGCGCAGAATTTCTGCTTTAGACCCGACTACAGCGTCTCAGCTCAGTCTCAGCTTCCTCTTGAGCGAAAGTAAATTTCTGGAGAAGATTTCTGGAGAAGCTTCCACAATAAACAGTATACCACTGGATCTGTATCTTCTGAGAAAGGAGGTCCACAAACCTGGCGCGCAAGTCTTCTCACGACATGGCCCCCGTTCCCTGACAACGACAGAGCCGCCTAGGCGTGTCGGAGGTGAGTGTGTTGATCAGTGTCTATCTCTGTCATTCTATTGTTCGTTTTAGACTTGACCTCGAACTATTCAACAACGGTGACGATTGGACGCCCGCCCGAATCCCCCCAGCGCTCAATGGGCGGTCGTTTACCAGAATGGGGGAGGCGCCGGCAAAGGGTGCGCGCATGGCTGCCTCCAGGCTGCAATGAGACCCGGGGAAAGCATGATCATGTGTTACCACCCTTCGCGCGTTCGCTTACAAAAACCCTCGAGGCTGAGATTCGGAAAGCGGCTTCTTACGGAGCAGTAATCTGGATCAGAGACGCCGATAGGACACCATCGTGTCCCGAACGGCACTGGGCGTGGTTGTAGGGCGGTCGACGTTCCATGTCCGATCCATCACCACAACGACCACTCGCACGGACGGTGATATCTCGATTTTTATTCATAAGTGTTGCTCCGGGCTATTGTGGTAGATACTTCCCAGAGAAGGCTATACGCCTCGCGCAGGGTTGTCGTCCCCTCTGGGCCTAGGCGTTCGCGTCTACTAATGCGCGTTAAGAGTATAGCCTGTAACTGCCTCACTTCCATCTGGTATGTCTCAGTGACTCATTTTTCAAATTTCTACTGATTCTCGCCCATTATTTTGCAGCGCCCCTACTCCGCTAAGCCTCTGTCAGGCCACGATGACCTCCCGCCCCTGACCATGACTGGACGCCCGTCTGAATATTTCAGCGCCTAGCTAACCCTCAAAGAGATCGCGTAGCTGGAAAACAGGATCATGTGCATCCGTACGCGATATCTAGCCGTTCGTGAAGCGGGACAGTGGTATGACAATCCATCGCGAAATCGGGGAACAAGGCGGGGATCATCAGGTGCGGGTGCTCGCGTTTATTGTCCCTCCTTCGCTGATTTGGTGCAGAATATCATCTGCATGTCGAGTGCGATACGAATGTGTGGATTCGGAGGTTTGGTGTGGAAACATTATTACGCTCCTTCTGTAATATTCCGTGAGACTTCTTACTTGCAGAAATTGCATTCCCGCTTTACGTACGTTGCAGTGGATTGATGAGAGTCTATTTGACAAGCGCCCTCTTTTTTCTCTATCGCCCTCCAAAATGCGAAGCCCAGCGAGTATCCACGACCGAACCATCCTTGAGGATGATCCACTGAAGTCGATGTTTTTGGGGCGGCTCATGCAAGGCAGAGGTTCTCGACGCAGCGATGAGGCCAAAATAACCAACAACATCGCGGATGAGGTGGAAGCCACCGAAGGAGGTGTGAGTGCAGTTCTTCAGCGCGCAGATATCGAACCGATATATTTGAGTAGCCCTTTGCCGTGGAAACCTGGCTTGTCCAGGTTTTCGGCCCAGCATCCAAACCTAGCCGACAAGGGACAGTTTTTTTCGTAGAATTCTTTTGGCGATTAGCACAAAACCTGACGCTGGTATGGTTTATTGACTGGATCGTGTAAAGGTTTTGGTTTCACTTTGTTGTGCAGGAAGCGAATGAGCTACTAAAATCGCAGCACGTTAAATACCTAGCCAACCCCAGGCTCGACGGATCCCGGGGAAAAACTTTTCAGCGGAAGTTGAACGGACAACAGTTCGATGCGCAGCCGACAGCTAGAAGCTCTTCTGACTGGGACGCCAAACCTGCGGACGAGGTTATCGAACGGCCCAGGAAAATTCAGCGGCTTGAAGGTGCTCCTTCTTCTCCGGAGACAGCTACGTCGCTTAAAATTCGGATACCCGCCCTTTCGCAACGACTCGATTATCGGCGGGTCACTCGTGGGCGGCCAAGGAAAAATCGTGGTATCGAGCCGGCCGTCTCAAGAGAATCTATCGCGACAACCTCAGCACAAGCGACATGTAAATCCAACTCAATTGCTTCCACGGATGTCCCGTTCACGTTCCCCCACTCGCCCCTTGCATTCCCGCCCCCAACCGAAGGGAAAATCCTCCCATTAACGTGGATCCCTCAAGCTGCGTTGGTGATCCAACTCAAACACGAAGACCAAGAGATGGTCTACTACGATCCAGTCCCAGTGGCCGTACAATATTCGTGGCCATCACAAACAGGTTTTCCACCGGTGTGGTCGCAGGTGCGTTGCCTCAGACTGTTTGTCTGTCTCGTGGCCAACTGGAAAGCAGAGCCGACAAGAAATGTGCAAAACCCTGCCTTGGTTCCGCAGCTTTCACGGTGGAGTGTATCAGAAGAGCGGAGTGGCGAAAGGATACATGCTGAGCGAGTTTGGTTGCGAGTAAGTTGTGTTGTTGCCTTCAGATAATCATCATTCAGTATTTTTCCAACAGGCGCGACTGTTTCCTGCACGGCGGCAGGCTAATCATATCTCACGGGTACGGACCAAACTCGACTGATCGTTGCAATAAACTAACTTCGTTAAATGTTAGTGGCGGGGGAAGACCTGAAAACGAGTCTGGCCGGATTGATGAACACGTAGCAGATCAGAAGGCAAATGCCTGGGTTCGGGCTCTGTTCAATAACTGCGATGATGGCACGCCGTTGGTCCTCCTGGTGGACGACAAATACGCTCAGTTTCCTCTTAATCTCAAAGAAAAGGATATCTATCTGGCCGTCCTCGGTTCGTGTGTGCCTTCCAACGTTAACTCCATACTAATGTTAGGCACATATTATTAGGTTTTTACACTATCGTCGAGGCTTGGGGTTCGTCTTTGAGGTCCCAAAGCCAAAAAATACTCATGCTTTCTCAGCCGAATCACACCTTATCAATGGCGCCAACGTCGTGCGGTATAAATTTGTCTTTCAATGGTGTGCCGACCAGGTTCGTTAACGCCGCAGTTTGTAAGGAAATCTCTGATGATTTATCTAGGGCGAGCCATGGTGGACTGCAGAGCCAAATGAATTTAGTATGTGCCTCGGAACTGCCCTTGCTTGGTTCATTGGATCTCATGGCATCGATTAGCTGCCCCCGCGAGCATAAATGTGAACCGGCTATATATGTGCAGTACATGTGGGGAACGTTCCCCGCATGTCTTTGTGCAGGGTCAGGTTTGCTTAAAACCGCAATGTTCGAAATTTTGGGTGGCTCCTTATGGGCGGCTATCCGGCCGATTGGACTACATGCCCCACCTCCTAAGTCTCCGAGAGCCGCCCAAGTTTCCTGACGGGTTTGATAGTCGACTTGTGCCTGAGCGTCGCATCCCCTCTGCAGACGAGTTCACCACGAGCTTTCTTCATAGTCGAGGATGGCATTGCCAGAAGTGTGGGCGAGTATCCTCAAGGTATAGCTCATTTTTTTTATCATCGTCATGATACTGAAGAATTATTAGATTTGCTTGGGAGAAATATGTGTGCCTGCACTGTCAGGTAGGACTCGTTTCTGGACAAGAAGAAGAAAATTCATTTCCGCCAGGATGAACATGACATTATCGGGAAAGTCCATACCGCAGCCTCTTTGCAAGGCACAGATAATATCAAACGCGCGCTCAAGCAGCGTGCTTTCATTATTGCGGCCGGTTCAGGTGAGATGGAGAGTCGATTCAACCAAACACATCTCATTCGTCATAGGAATTGCGGAGTTGGCCCCTACAAAATACTTTCATTCCACCGGCTCAGCATTTTGCCAGTCCTTCACATTGCCGAATAATAAGTGAGTTCGAATCAAATTCTGGTCGAAGAACATCATCTAACCGGTGCCGTTAGGGGCACAATACATCATATTCGCGGAAGTGATACTGTGAACGGTGAAGCAAACCGGCTTCTCGAGGAATATCAGATCCAAGCATCCGCTGGGACCTTGCTCTTCCGCCGATGGCCTTTGAAGCGGGTGCGTGTACTTGTGGTTTCATAATATTATATTCAGTTGAAACTGTTTTCAGCACGCTGGTAATGCATTTACTCTTCTTGTCTACCGTCAGCGACATTGATGGATTATTTTCAGTGCGGGGCGCTTTCCGCTCAAGTTATTTTTCCCAGAATAGTACGTTGTCACCGACTGCAAGTCCTGACGCCAACTGACGCAACTGTACTCGAAACAGGTGGAGAAACATACCAGGTATTTTCTTTTCCTTCTCTCAAAGACGAATAGCACTCATCAGGTATAGTACATCGGGGGCAGTAATCAGACTGTTACCTTCAATAATGCCCCCGGCGCTGTCGTCGATGCACTCCGCCTCATTCAAACCCGACTCCAAGCTGCGCTAGGACGGCCCTATCAGTTCAATGAACTACTCAGGTCTGTGATATACCGAAGAATTACAATCATCACGGCTGATGACCCTCACCAGCGTCGCATATCTCGAGAAGCAATTGATGGCCGTAGGTTTCTAATCGGCAGAGTATTATCTACTTGACCTAGTTCATAGTATCATTCGGATAATGAACAAGGATTGGGGCCTGTTGTAGCTGGGCTGTCTCTCGGTTAGTCTTTCTCGATCCTTACTATATAGTTTTTGCCGACCAGAACTCGTTGCAGGGTCCCCGGCAGTGATGAATTTCAGAACGGCTGTGAAGCCTCAAAATGGACAGCATCGAGCCGAGTTAACACTACTGCTTCAACACGTCAGTTGACAAGCGTGCTGTTTCTTCCAAATCTCACTTCAAGTCTAGGGGGATATACTCGTGATGGAAGGCGCCGGAGTGCAGGATTATTACGAGTTGGTGTCGTCTTGTCCTCCAAAGCTCAGATCCGGAGCTAACGGTCTTGTTCCGCCTGTCCAGACATACCGTTGTGAGTTTCATTCTATTGAGCTCCCTCTCTTTGTTCTTAACAGTCCAAGGAACCCGAAAACTTCAGGATAGCTGTGACAGCCCGGCACATTGCACCTCAAGCCAATACCTCGGCAAAGAAAAGGCGCCGCGCAATTGGGGGGCAGGATCATGGCGATCGGAAGGAGGAAGGAAGCAATAGACGGGGTTTGGGGGAACGGTGTGATGGATCTGCATAATGGCTATCGTGATTTTGGGACTTTATCTTCGTTATACTTTGTGAACCAAGAATGAATTCTACTCTAACTTTGTGTGCACAATTAGACTTAGCTAGAATTCGTCCATTGCCCATTGGCGCTCCTTGAGATGGCGTGAACCAGATGGATGTAGAGAGAAACTGCGTGATTTTATATTAATTCTACACCTGAGAAACATAAAGAATAATCGTGCTCATGCGCTTGGTCGGTGCAAGCACCTTAGCCCAGGAACGACGGATACGGGCAATGCCACCCAAGAGGTGCTTGATCGGCGGATCGTGGCCAACGTTCCACGACCCCCCCCCCCCAGAAAAGGATATTGTTTGGTCCTGGCAAATAACGGCGATCATATCGGCATCTCCACATCAATCGTGTCTCCTGCTACGCGGCGCGCGCGCATCAGCGCGCACCCGCGTCCGCCCCCCGCGCTCACAACCGCGCCCAACCATCGCTTTTCGCGTCGTTCACGCGCTAAACCCTGCAATCAGTATGGAGTGTTAAATCTGTGCATACTGTACATCTACAACCTGCAAATAATGCTCTTCTTGGTCCACACGCGTCGCGTAGCGTTGCCGACAATGATCTTGAAAGGGGGATGCCCGGACGGGGACACGCGAGGTTCGATGCTCCAAATGCACGAAGTACATCAAACATGGCTTCGACCCGGGTGATTCGCATATGGTTTCACATCAGGGGGGTACGAAATGCCACCCGATACCCAGTGCATTTGCAGCGTTGTTCATCTCCGAAAGTATCTATGCCGATCATAGGGGAGTATGCGCGTCGGCACTGAATTTGCTTCTGTGAGGAAGCCGAGTAGCCGAATCGCGCCGAGCGGCCGCGAAATGATCGACGCTTACAAATCTCTCGCTCGCGTGGCCACATCAAAGGACAGGATCTTCCGATCACTCACCTCTTGATGCCACCCCTGCAAAATGCAGATCACGTGGGCTGCCCGTGGTGCAGCCCTATGGCCTCCTGGTACACCCTGTACCTGTTGCCGGCTTGCCTGAGCAGTTATGCTGCACTAGCCGTGGGAATTTTGATTTGCTGAGGTCATGAGTTCGAACCTCTGGTTGGTTTGACTTATTTTTTTCTCCTGACAACTTTCTACGTACAGTACGTTTGACCACAATCCTTTTGCAGTATCAGTGATTCCTTCTGAATGGCTTTCTTTCTTTCTTCTTTTTTTAATTTTTTTTTGAAAAGTAATGCTTAATCAATATCTGCAACAAGTCGCGACCACTACTTGCACTGATGACTGAAGTGTCATGAACTCCAAGGAAAGAGCAATCTGTACAATGAGAAAAAATGCTACAAAATTGTATGAAAACCAGTGAAAGGATGCAGTAGGCACCTCGGTTGGTAACGAAGTTCAAAAACACAAAAGTTCATGAAGAGACATTGTAAATTTGCTGTGGAAAAAAGTCAAACTAACCAGAGGTTCGAACTCACGACCTCAGCAAAGCAAAATTCCCACGGCTAGTGCAGCATAACTGCTCAGGCAAGCCGGCAACAAATACAGGGTATACCAGGAGGCCATAGGGCTGCACCACGGGCAGCCCACGTGATCTGCATTTTGCAGGGGTGGCATTGCCCGTATCGGAACGACGACAACGTGCCATGGCTTCTCTTGGGACCTCTTCAATGACACAGCCAAGGGCGACATCGGATCTCGCAACCTCCTCAGATATTCCCCCGGCACCTCTACTTCATCCATGTAAAAACGTGTCGAATCGGTCGTCGAGTTGGCGGAGGATCAGACATGTTTGGTTGCCGTCCCAACTCCGTCCATCAGCATAGTGTTCCACCGAGAGGGCGGCGAGTCGCAGAAACGCACGGCGTCACCTGCTCCTGCGAAGAGCAAGGGTGGTGGCTTCACGAGAATTCCGGGAACGCGTCTCTGGGGTCAAAACCCCCTAAGTGTTTGACTGTCTGTGCCCGGCTTGACCCAGCGCTCACCATCTACTCCTTTCCCATTGTCCGTCATTAAAAGAAAACATTTGGTCTCTTGCGGTTTTTAAAGCTCCTTTATCTCTACGTGGAAAGCTGCCTTTCTCATTTCCCCGGGGGTCCCTACAATACAGGAGAACGACCAGAAACCAGTTGAACGCAGCATGTAGACCAATATTTTACAAAATCACATGAAAAGAGAACAGTAGATACAGACTTCAGCGACAGAGCAAGCAAAATAATCAACGGGAGGAGAAATATTCCGCGCCATGAATAACCAATTTTTGGAGGGGCCCATACTGCATTGGACGATCGTCGTGGATTTGGTCCTTCAAATCCTGGAGCCAGTCTCCATCATACTCTGTCATCGGCATGGACACCACCTGTGGTTTATAGACGGCAAGCGTCAACATTCGGATTGCAGACGGATGGCGGCCTTCAATCGTGTTCGGACCGTCATTGCGCGCAATTGCAAAGACATAAGCTTGATCTGCCAAGCCGCGGTTACACTCCTGCAGGCGCTGCCGCGCTTCCATTTGCAGTGGCAGCAACTGATTACGATGCTCGACGTTGACTCCCAGCGCATCCAGCATGGAATGGATGACTTCGTTCTTGTATACGCCTGCTCTATGGATGTGCAACCGAGAGCCCAAATGAGAGTGCGGGCGTGGTTGTAACAGGATCACGATCCCTTCCTTCTCGATACGGTCCCACTCGTGCTTGAGATTGAGCCCGCGGATGCAGGCATTCAACATCGTGGCTTCGAAGCGGAGGCACCAGTGCCGGAGGTGACGATCCAGAAGAGGCTCCTCGGGAGTGCGCTTAATGTGCTCCAGAATGTGGTTACACATGGGTTTGTGCACCTCCCAGTGTTTTTCTGTCCACCAACCAACCTTGTCAGTTCCTAAGTGCGAGGCAAGCACAGAACACCTACTTTGACATTGTACAGACTGCTTGCAGGGTTACATGTCATAATTCAATACTGGAGAAAAAAACTCTTACGCAGTACCAAGCGCTCCTGGATTACACATTCAGATGAGACAACCGACTCGGAGGCGCAGAGCGATGATTCTTACTTGCAACGGGCGCAGGCTTTCAAGGGTCCACGAAAGATGCAGCTTTCCATTGAGCAGTAACTAACAGCGCCGTCCTCGGATTCCTTGGCATCCTCGCTGTTCTTGGAGGGTTCTGCGAGAGATGTCAAAGATAAAGAATTTGTGGACAGCTCGAGACGGCTGGCCGTACTTTTCTCTGTCGATTGCTTCTTACCCTGATCAGGCATTTGGCGAACAAATGTTCAGCAGTCAGGGAGCGAGGATGAAAGGAACCACTAGAAAAGTGGACAACGTCCACCGCGCCTGGTTGTGAGAACTTCTTCCGTCCCGTCACGCGGCATCTCCCCGGGCCGCCGATCCTTGGGAACTCGGCCTGTTTCGTAACCAAACTGATTGGTGGTTCTTGGGCGGGTTCACAGCTCCGTGCTTTGCAGGCTCGCGCCCCTGTTTTGGCTGGGCTTGTGCTGGACATCGCGAGCATCGGTGCTTGCGATACAATACCGGAAATTAACTGCTCGTCGAAAATAACACCATGGCGCAAGATTCCGGACTCAACCCGCTCCATTATCGTCCAAAAGATGGATTTCAACGTCTTGCTCTGTCGATGATCTTGCAATAAACCAGTGGACGGTTCATCCCCAAGGCTGTCTCACACTCTCGGTTTTTATCTCGTTTAACCAGGAGATACAGGAGCACTTGCGCGGAACCCCAAAGTTTTTTGAAGAACGACTTCAATTTGAAGAAACCCTGTATTCAAGTATGTAAAGGCAAAGTCAAACGCCACAATGGGCTGATTTCTTTGGCTTGCATTTTTTTTATCGCCCCCGGACGCTGCTTAGGATAATCGTGATAAATCTGACCGACTATGCGTGCACCATGCACTCTCAGAGTCTGTCTAGCATACTGGAGCCGTCAAGTCGATGTAGTGCGCCCACGACTCATGCTCGAATGAAAAAAACTGACCTACGTACACAGCTCTGCAAATCAAGACTCGTCCCGCGATAGCTTCATTTAGGGCCTGATATGAAATCTGCCTTCTATCGTTCAATGGCCTAAACGATCCCCCTGTCAGCATTTCACACCAGACCGCTGTCTTCATTCGATTCGCGTTTGATCTGACCTATCTCCAGCTGTTAAACGGCATGTTAAAAAGTTGGTAGCGTCGGATATCCATCAAAGCAGCCTCGACGTTTCGGACGAACTGGAAGAACGAGCTTGTTTCTCCCTGCACGCGACTCCAAGAAAGGACTCGGCACCGATTTTTCAGGAAGACCTCTTTCGAGAAGTGAAGACTAAATAAACGAAAAGCATCCGCCAACCGGACGGTCGACAAAGAGTGTTTTTCTGTGCCAGACATCGATTTTCGATCAGACGACTCAATATTACCACTTTCCAGGCCTCAGCTAATCTCTACTCCCGGAACCGATCCCGACATCGATCAACAGCGACCACATAAATTTCCATAGTAGCGCTACATGTGAGGACGGTCTCCATTTCACCTTCACACTCTCATTTCTGGCCAGATTATCCTCGACCATACTGTATCCCCACAACATCTTGGATCAAGTCCACAACGCAGCTGAGCAGCCGCTACACGCCACTTCTCGCGAATACGGGCAGGGCAGAATTTGCAGTGGAGATTGGCTTGCTGTAAGTTATTTTTACTGACCAGAGAAATCGACGGTGACTAGTAATCTGCACACTAATACGATTCCTCACATGCTAAAGGTAGACATTGTCAAAGTCAAAGTTCAAATCGAAATCCTTGAAACAGCGCCCGAAAGATCAGGTTCATGGGGAGGATGTTCATCATAACTCATATCATTTTCAAAGGCCTCGGGCGAAATTAAGTTGCATTCACTCCTAGGTACCCCATCTAACGTCTCCGTCGCCTCTCCACCACGTCCTCCCTGCGTCCTGGCCGGTACGTTTGTCCATGACAACATCGTGATCCTTGGGCTCATCGATATTTCCAGACCGTACGAATACGCCCGCAGTCCGCTACAGATGAGGTAACCATCCTTCGAGTTTCATTCGTGAAGCTGAAAATTAAATATCTTTCTGCAGGATACGGGGCCCGTGAAAAAGAAGCACAAGACGTGGCCACTCATACACCGACCTCCGCACACATCCACGACCGCTACCCCTACCACACCGGTCGCAATCTGGTTCCAGAGCCGCGTAAAATATCAGGTCACAAGGGGTCCCTTCGGACGACAGCTATAATACTTTATTTATTTCATCATGGTCATCTCCACAATGCAGACACCGAGTATAATCACATCCCACCTAATTTATTTTGCATATTCTACCGTATCCATTCCATAGATTCCATAAAAGTTATAGCATTGGTATTGAAACGAAATATCTCCGGGATTGTGAGATTTTCAGAGGGTCAGACGAAGAGGAAGATTGACAGACGCAAGGGAGCGTGGGACTTTATCTGCGAGTGACGTCTTGAGATACCGTGCCTGACAATCGCTCCAAACCCGCTCTTCGGAATCCTCCTGGCTTGGCCAGATTTTACTTTACAGGCCCTTCATCCGCTGGTCCCACTACTCTCATGGTCCCTCAAGAACTCATCGACTCTATCCTCTCTGATGTTGACGACGACTCGGATTCCCTCCGAGCCTGTGCCCTCGCCTCGAAGTGCTTCCTTACTCCTGCTCAGCGGCTCCTATTCAAGGAGATGAGTTTCCCCATGCAACAGAATTTCAGAGGTGTGCCCACTGGCGCTTCCAACCCCACCACTTTACTTGTGCAACGTGCATCCGACACCCTCTCTTCTTCTCCCCATTTACTCCCCTTCGTTCGTCAGCTCACCGTCGGAAGTATGTACTGGAAAGAGGGGTGGGAAGCGTTGAAAGTCCTTCTCTGCACACTTCGCCCCGCCAAACTCGAGCACTTCGTGATGCAAGGAGCCCTGAAAGCGATGCCCAGCGATGTGTGCGTCGCTCTCACGAGGATATTTGCTCAACCATCCCTCCAAAAGGCCGAGTTATGGGGTTGGGATGATATTCCGCCATCTGTACTCACGGCTGCATTTGGGTCGTGTCAGAACGTTGTCGTTCGCTGTGATACTCTTGAAATGGCGATAGGAATCGATGCAGCATTGCCGACATCGGAGCAGGGCACAAACACATATCTTTCTCCTGCTATCGACGCTGGTGGAGCTACACCACTGGAGTGTCTTGTCATGCATGTCAGGGAAGGTGCAGGAGACTTCTTGCTGCAACCCACGATATCGCGGTTGATCAAAGGCCTTCGAGAACTGGAGATCTTTGCAGATGCTCTCCCAGCGGTCCATTTTTGTTCCACTACGCTTACGCACCTTGCGCTTCATATGCCATGTGAGTATTGTGCGTCTATCTCTCATAAGTCTTGCTGATGTAATGTCAGGGGGACTCGAATCTGCAGAGTTCCCCTGTCTCGGTGCCCTTAGAGTTCTGACGCTCAAGAGCATCACCACTAGCACCTGGTCTATCCTGATGGAGTTCGTCGCGCCTAGTTTACCCACGTCGCTTCCTCGCCTCGAGGTCCTGAACGTCAACACCTTGATAGCAGGTACCAGGATGGCACAAGCCCCCGCTTTGGATGCAGCGTTGACCGCTTTGGCCTCCTTGCGGGAGGTAAATCTTACGATCTACTGGACTGCATCAGCGGATGGAATAGAGCTAATGCATTACCGAAAGTCTGTCGAGGAGGAGCTTCCTGCAGCTCACGCCGCCGGTTTTCTCACATTTTCGCAGACTATATTGGGTTCAGCCGAGGAACATTAGAAATGTATTCCAAAAAACTGCCAATAAATTGGACATGCGGAAATTGTGTAGAGTAAAACGGGATTCTAAGGGTAAGAGGATTTTTCGTAGACCTCTCCACCCAACATGTGAATCGTGGCTTCACCGCCCGCCTGTTTTGACTTCGCCATCATTCCTTCACGGAATAAGTCGACTCCGTTGGTCCGGGGTATCCGAATATCTCTGCGGTACTATTGCTTTAGCAGAGGCCGGTCAGAGGATAGAAAAGAGGTTGCTTCTGAAGCAAATAGGTATGGACGGTTTTGTCTGCTTGGCGAGCCCCGCCCGCCTCAGCAGATCCAAAACACATTCCGAGTGAGCTGTGGGCTGCACGATCGTTCAGTATAATTGGTACAAGTGCGGCCGCTTCGCGGCCTCGCATAGAACGAAAAGACCGATCAATAAATAAGTATTGAGGTCCTGAGGAAAAGGCGCCGCAATCAGACTGAGTTCTGGAAGCAGCGCGGGCAGTTAAAGACTCTTAAATCAGCGCACTAATGAGACAAAGAGGGTCAGATCGGAGCGCTATCAGACGGACAGAAGGGTTAATTTTATAAAGAGGATGATACAGATGGTATGAGTAGTAGGTAGGTAGGTACGGTCGATAAAGATGGTCGTTATAATGTAGATCTTAGTAAAGCAGAGTGGAGAAACAAAAGATGAATCGGCGCGCGAGGTAGGGAGCGCCTTGTCGTCCGATACCTTCAGGCGACGACAGAGCGAATGTGACAAGTGAAGAGTAATGGGAGCCAGCGCTGGTGCGGAAGGGTTCGATTTGTACTGAGTCGCATCGGGAGCAGGGTGGGGTGGAGTGCATTCTGCATTCCTAAAGTATCTTCTTGCAAATCATCTCCTACTTCCCTCCTCCTTCCGACGTCAGGCAAGGCCTTTCGACTGCGACCTATGTACGACGATACATGTCGAATATCCCCGTATTCGTGTGTTGGCCTCGTTGGCTGCTGCATTCGCGCTTGGACAGGAAACCCGAGGCTCAGGATGAGATGCACATTTCTGACGCGTTGTCCCCCGACTGGACTGCCCGCCATTGAGTATGCGGCCTCATCCTCAGGCCGCGAGAGGTTGGATTGGGCGGTCGATTAGACCCCGGGCCATCCATGTCCTTCCTCGCATGCGGGCAGCGAACGAATGGACGATGCAGAAAATTCCCAGTATACACCGACGCTATCTCCGCGCGAGCAAGTCCGCCAGTTGTTTTCCCGTGCCGCACGACCGATGAGTTGCGAGCTAGCTCGAAAGCTGCAAAGCGCCAACGCGTAGCTTATGACATAGTCCCATTGTACGGTTCCCTGCATCAGTGTAACAGAAAGATTTCTGTGGGCAGCACGATCATCAGCGCTCCGCCTTCGGTACGGCGGCTTTCGCGAGGGGATTTCAGTTCGGGCCGCTTGAAGGGGAGGGGTCACCAGGGTCGGGGCGGTGAGAGCACGACGTGGCGACATGGGACGACGGTAAAGAAGGAGGCACGGCCGGCGGGATGGCAGCAGGGGCAGAGTCGGTAGAAGCAGCGGCACCATTTATGCACGGTGCAAGAACGAATGGGGAGCCGTTATGGCGCTGAATGTCGGTACAGGTGGTCGCCGGATTGTGTATGACGTCCTGTGGAGGCAGCAGAGCAGTGGGAAGCCGCAACCCTGGATGAACCAAATGGAGCGCGACTCCGCTGCCCCCCAAGTGGCGAAGCGGGTTACGTTGGGCTACAGGCTATGGCGTGCAGAGCTGTAGAATTGTGTCCAGATAGACCGCGGAGTGTCGAGGTGAAAGTCGGAGGATTATCTGGCAGATATACGAGGTGAGAAATCGGAGCGGCAACAGGTCGAGACCAACGAACGATACCTCGAACATGTTTATTGGGTCGCTTTCCCACTCGAATCGTTCTGCAGAATTGTGTAAGGCAGGGCTTGTGAAACTCGGTCTTACGAGTCAGGAGCTAGCCGCGCTCGAGAGTTCAAGTTCAAGTTATTGATCGTGACGTTGTGAGTGGGCTAACATTCCATTCGCACTATTTCTGAGGATGGCCTGTATCGAATGTCGATGGAATCCGGAATTGCTGGACTGGAGACTCGGCTGAATTTGCCGCATATTTCAAGGCGAAAGATTCGGATTTGAATGACCCTGAGGATGGGTAAGAAGTTTAGGACTGAAGAGGGAAGCTAGACAATGCACAGATATTCGAGTCTTGCAGGCACGAATTGGAGAAGATCAAGTCAAGCACTAAGCGCTAAGCGCTCGGTAACCAGAAGTGATGGCATCAACGTCGACGAGCTCTTTCCTGGGACCCACTACAACCCAGTACTCAGCGCGCAGCGCTCGCACAACTTCACGGCAATAGAATCAATCTCAACAATTAATCCCAACAGATTTAGTTGGTTGACTTGACCTTGACCATTTTAAATTTCTTTCTGGCGTTCGCAATGCAATCGTCGTGCTCGCAAGTCCTCGAAATTGGATGCAGGGCTTATCTGAATCTGGATGTCACACCTATGGAGTGCTCTCTAAATTCTTGGATGGAACTCGCGTCTTGAATGAAAGACTTGGATCAAGCTCAAGGCTTGCATCTACTCACATTGTCACGATCTCAGACTCACAGCCGTCGTCGACTCGGCGAAGGATCTTGAGTCTCGTATCGTCCTCCCGGAGTCCCTATCCCGCGATCTCCAAGAAAGAAGAAAAAGAGCGAAAGAGAGAAAAAGTAAATACACTCACTCCGAGCTCGAGTAGGTCTTGACATCTACCCCACACTGGCAGTCGAGACACCAACCACCAGTGTTTCCCTTCAATAAATGACGACACAGATGCTGCAGCAGCGTCGCGGTAGGGTGCGCCTTCATCCTGTTGCTCCTCCTACCTTTAAATGTTCTCCAACAACGTCAAGACGGCTGAGGGAAGACGACCAGCGACCGGTGTCGTCGAGGCTTGCATGCGTGTGTAAGGTCCATTGACGCCAGCAAAGTCACCTTTATCCTGCTGTACGTTAGTCTGCTTTACATACATGTACAGCCCGACTGACGAACCTTCTAGCTCCTCTTGTCCGCGGAGCGAGCCCTAGCTGCTGCTGTGGATCGCAGGCAGAGCCTGAGAACAAAAGCCTGGAATATGACCGAGGCGCAGCAGCTCGCGGTCTTTAAACCGAGCTGACAAGGTATGTAAGCGGGAAGCTCATACCGAGCGTTGCTCATGCGCATGAGCTAGAATCCCGACGCACCATTTCAGAGGACTTGATCAGTCGGCCGGCGCTGAGAGATTTTCGCATGCGACGCAATACGGAATCGACTCGCATTCGATTTAGAGTACATCAGGTCTATCCCGAGCGACGGACTGGGCTGGTGCGAGAGGGAGAGGGAGGGCAGTTGACAAACGGTGGGAGAAGAGGGAGAGTGAGAAAGGAGGGATCGGCAGCCGACGCCACGGACTCGGAGACCATCATATGTCTCACATGAACTTCTCCAATGCGCCGACAAAATGGTCGGTAGGTAGGTAGGTAGGATTACACGGCACGGTCCCGCTTAGGAACGCCGGGGCCCAGGAAGTATCGAAGTGTACATGGCACTAATTTATACACTATTGTCCCTGGACTCCTCCACCACCCCGTAGCCGAGCTCACGGACGCTATCTTTCGACCCGCCGCGGTAGAACTAAAGGATAAACAGAGAAGTAATGAGTGGAAAGTGAAACCCTCGAAACAAGCTCAGGCACGGAAGACCAGAACCACATAAAACAACTCCAGTACATTGTATGCAAATTTTGCCACCGGTGCGATGCTGGGTCGGGAATAAATCATGGCCTTGAGAAACTCCGTGTTCGAGAGTTGGGCCATGAGACCTTCGAGGTGAGGTGCAGTTTGGAAAAGTTGAACTAGAAATGTGAACTGTAGTTGAGTTAATGCAACAGGGGAGTTGCAAGTAATTAGCGCGTGTTCCGGGTTTCAACTTCCAACTGGCAGAACCTACAAAGTCGTTCCGACCTAGACATAGGCTGATGTGCATGATCCGCATAGCGCAGAACTTCAATGGCTAACTGGACAGCATTAGGGAGGTCAGTGCCTCTCTATATACTTGAGTGTTCACCAGTATCAGGTGGTGCCGCATTTTTGAAGTGATCTGTACGGGAGGTTTGTTTTTCTGTGGTTCAAGTCATCCATGAAGCAAATAGAGCTTGTCATTCGAGTTGATTGACTCCTGTAAACCATTCCTTCATGAGCTTGTCAACTGTTTTGCTGTAGTCCTCGACATCTTCAATTGAAGTCATGTCTGTTAGGACAAGCACAGGGCAGCGGAATGGTAGTCTTGAGGCAGCCGTAATCAAATCCTTGGCCCAGGAAGTTTTGCCTTTTGCGGAGAGTTCTAGTGAATTATCGAGAGCCGGGCGAGCATAGTCCTTTTTATTGAGGCCAAGAAAATAGATTAGGTGGTTCAAGACAATGAGGAGGCGTCGAACCCGAAGAGGAATTATTCCAGTTTCCGTGAAGAGCAGCGCGATGACGGAACAAGAATGGAGATTGAGCATCTGTCGGAGGAACCGGATTTGAACTATGCTGAGCTGTTTGACATGGACGTCCTCGCTATCTGGAGAAATCTCGCATCCATGTATCAGATGGCAGTCCATTCCAGCCATATAAAGCTCTCTTCAGTTCTTTTGGTGTCAACCGAACAGTCATGTCTTCAATCGCCATGATTCAATGTCTGCAGTAGCGCGCCGTTCGTGCCTTGGCTTTGTAGTGAGCTGCGAGGATATTTTGCGTGTCCGTCCTGAAGGTAACCTCAACATATTTCTCTTCTATTTTAATCCAGAGTCTTGGCTCCAAGCATGAAGACAGGGAGCGGTTGCGCAACTTTCCCAAAGATCAAGATGATATTTTTGATCATGCTAATTAGGATGAAGTTGCAGGCACACCAGTTCTCCAACGTGACTAGTTTGGCTTGTAGGCCGCGAGCGGATATAGAGAGAAGAATAATGTCGTCTGTCTGTACAAGTAGGGAGATGCGGATTGTGGCGAGAAACATGTCGTCTTCGTCGGGCATCATCACTAGATCAGCCAGAAAGAGGTTCCACAAAATTGGCAACGCCGGATCTCCAGTGAGTAAACCAATGGAAACTTTGAAAGCAATGGACTCCATGTTGCCGTGTTTCGCATAGTAAGCCTTTGCCTGTACAGCATTTGCGCCACCCGTGCCCAGTCGGAATAATTTTAATCATGAAGTCGGTTGATCCGTTGAGGGAAAGGTGGTGGTCGCATCGACCGCAGCTAAGTACAGCCTGTAGCCCATTCATTGGCGCATCGGAGAATGAAAGGGTTGTTGTTTGTGTGATATCTTGGTCTGGAGCCATTTTGCCATGGTGGGATCAAGCCGCGTGATTCCACCCAGTCGGCAATCCTCCAGTAAATCAGCCACGTCAACGCTTTCAAGAAACAACTCTCGAGTGCCATCAGCCTGTAACTGTCGGGATTATCGGGTGGTTTCATCCGTCTCAATATTCCAATGAGAGCCGCCATGAACCAGGTTGTAGGTGCATCGTTCTTTTCGACCCACTGGTTCGCGATGTGCAAGGTCTTCATTTGGAATTTGAAGGAGTTCCACGTGCGATGCATTATCCTCGCCAGGAGTACTGTCCAGGGAATGCTTGCGAATATGGTCTTTAAGTTGTCCTCAGTCCACTTTCGTGTGAAGAAGCCTTCTTCCGAGTTGTCTTCATTTGTCTGGCAGCAGCGATGTCAAAACCTTGTTGACTTTATACTGCGCCGAATCGAACTGAGCAGGTAGAACATCAGGTGGGTTCAATCGCTTCTCGAAGACATCCTTGAGCTAGTCTGCAGTGACCGAGATAGGTGCTGGTTTGGAATCGGAGACTCCAAAACACAACTCTGCTCGTGGCCTCCATGATCTTTTTGCAATTCGTAGCAAGCTTGTCTCCCCCCCTCTGTGGTAGAGGGAACGAAGGGCTTAATCAGACGGTCCGGCGTTGTGGGAACATCGTTGAGGAGATGTTGAATCTGAGGGTGGGCCGGAAGCAATCGTGCGGTTGATCCCAGTCCATTCTCAAAATCACATTATCATAGCGTCAGTCGGTACAAGACTTAGACCGCGCGGCAATTTGCACGTCAAACTTAATTCCGAGTAAATCCGAAAATTGATGGCGGCAGTGCAAGTAAGCGCTTCAAAGATGGGAGGGTTACGGGCAGTAGGACGGGGCCAACGACGGCGAGCATGAAGATGTGCGTCACATGTGCTCTTCAATGAAAGAGGCATACCCTTGGAAGGTCGTGAATGGTGGGACGAAGCTCAAGGAGCAAGAATGGGCTGGATGCGCGACAATTCAAGTGGATGTAGTTTTTTTTTGTTTTTTTGTGTATGATGGTTTTTTTGCTCGTGCCAGCCATTTCTGTACATCGGGAGAGCTCGTGTAGATGGCTCCATTACCGCTGCAGCGCTGGTGGCTGAGACAGGGTGTCTGGGCATGCTAACGGCGTACTTCGATTTCGAGATGATGGTGGGACTGTCGGGATGCAACGGATGATCGTTATCGGTGCTCCGTGCCAAGGTGAGTTCTTTTGAACATGAGCAGCCCACGATGTTAATATCTGATCCCATTCAGCCATGCGGCTTTTTGGAGCGATTGTTTCAAGACTCAGAGTCGACTCGCAGACTCGTCGCAAACGGCGCTAGGTCAACGTCATCACGGATATATCTGTAAGTATTATTTTGCTCTGGCGGTCATGGTCTTGATTACCCATTCTAGCTCGTCGCACATTGGCGCGCCATTGAGGTCATGGCTTGCTTGTCCAGGTCAAAGTTCATGAATTCTGTCGCCGCCGTGTATAACGAAGTATTTAATGTTTAAACTCATCCGTGCTATTAAGTATACGAAAGTCGGGACGCAATTGAAAAGAATACATGACGAAGAAGAGATGACTCGGTACGCCAAATCCACGTTCGAGGAACGCGATGCACTGCTGGTGCAGGGCATGCAGAAGGCGGCGCTAGAGGATGGCCGGCCGTGCTCAGAACATTTCAAATTGGGCCCGGCTGATGATAACACAGCCACTGCTCACCCCTTTCTTCGAGTCTCCACCATGGCTAGCGAGTCTCTCACAGTTTTCTTCAGGCCACGGCCTTCTCACCCCGAACATGGCACCAACTGGATGCCTGCTGGATTCGGATACGGTCCGTTCCACCCTGATCATGGACCCCTGCCTGAAGATGCGACTGAGCGACTGGAATTCATGTGCTCCTCCGACCTTGTCCGGCAATGGTCCGATTTCCACCACACAATCCGGCCCCTTCTCGCACCCCCAAAGTTGCATTACCCATCTTGCCAAGCTCTCTATGCCGATCTCCTTTGGCGAGAGGACCAGCGGCCATTGATGGGGGACTTTTGGTACGACCTGACGCCTAGCATGCTCAAGCGCTACCGCGATCTATGCCTCCCTGTCACGGACCCATTCGATGACGGCGAAATTATCAACAGACTGCCTAGACTTGAATTAATGTCCCTGGATGTGCGGTATATCGAAATGAAGATTTCTGCGTGCATATTTGTTTCGCTGATCCAGACTTTTGGCAAGTACCATGGAATGCACAAATCATTGTTTCTCATTATATATTTAGTCGACTTCAGACAGTACTCGGTGGAGTTGAGGAATTGTTGCTCTGCGTGGGACAAGCTGCGGGGGGTAGGAGACTATGGTGAGCCTCTTGTCGTCCGTACAATGTATCTACGACCCATTTATTTTTTCAGTCACCCATAACGTAGTGCGGTCGCTCGGGATCACTTCACAACTTCGTTCTCCCGATGCTCAATACATCCCCAGAGATTGCGGCTCCGGCTCCAGCTCCAGATCCGCTTCAGATGGCAAGTCGTCTGGCTCCTCCCCAGAGCTTGGTACTGGTATTTAGTCCCATTTTCTGTTCAAAACTTGTCCTTATCAATGAAGTAGAACCCTCGAACACTGTCAGTCGCGATATCGACGTGTTTTTATCCAAGGACCACCCTGCGCTCCTTTATCCAAATTCCATTCGTCAACGAAAAGGTAGGAGTACTGAACACTGTACTGACCTTTGATGTGTTGTATTGTAAACTTGTATATGTTCGTTACTAAACAATGCGAGCTCTACGCCTGAGGTATCACTCTTGTCTTGGCCGGGCTGAGGTCCAGAATTGCGCCCCCCCGTTCCTGCATACCACCGACTTGACCCCTGCTACCATCGCGCCCGCCCATATTCGTTTTGGCCCGCCCTCTCCATCGGTCGCAGTCCCCGTGCCTGTTGCTGCTTTTTCGCCATCTCATGGGCAGCTCGAGCACCCGCCCACACAGAACATCGATAGCGGATTCCAGCACTGCCATCGTAAACGACGCAGCACCGCCAGCCCTGAAGAACTTGCCGTGGCGGCCTCTTGCATATCGCCGATGGCGCAGCGTGCTTCTCGAATTCGGAACCCCAACCTCTCTTGGCGCACCGAGTGTACCAACAATGGACCTTGAAAGCAATGCGTTGTTCGCAAGGGCGATATCACATTGGTCGTGCGGTACGAGAAGGCCGAGGATATTAATGGCCAGGAGTGCTTGGGGAAGCGGCAAACCATCGATGGCTTCTCTGTGCGAGGAAGGACAACGACAGTACTTTTTCTTTTCTTTTTTGCTGCCTTTTGCTTCTGTTGGTTCATAATGGGTGTGGAGCCACCAACTAACTAACAATATTTTCAAGGCCCTACCGCGGACGTGATCAAGTCCACCTTTGAAGTCACTGTACATTTCTCATCATATTGGGAACAGGTAACACTTGCCGACCAAGTTCGAGCGGAAATATGCATCATGTCCCGCGGTGAATACTGAATTAGATACAAATATTTAACTCATCCCTCAGGCTTCTCCGTCATGTATCTCGACTTTCGTATAATAACACAATGTTGCTGCAGACATAGTTCAACAAATCTCATTCGATGATTCAAAGTCAAAAGAATACTGCAAATCAGATATATTTCGCAATTACAATTTAAAGTCTTAACGCGCGTTAGCAGGCTTAGCCTGGGCCCGGAGACCAGCGGCAAGGTCGCGCGGGGCGGATAGCCCTCTCCGGGATGTATCTACGTACAGCGGCTCTTGCAGAACATGCAAATGAGAAAGAATGAAAGAAAAAAAAGGAAGCAACACTCTCGGGTGTTGTGAGCGAAATCGAGTCGAGTTGGAGGAGGATTGGAGCTGATGCGAGCCCGTCGTAACACCTTGCCCACCGCCGTTTGGGATCCGGATCGTTCCAGCGGCGTCTTTGGTCTTGCGACCTCGGCCTAGGGAGCATATACTGCACTCCGCACGAGGTGAAGTAACACATGATCACAGCTCCCTGATGCTCTAGGTAGAGCACCCGAAGGTAAGCCATGTGCCCACACCAAGTCAGTGCCCTCCCTCCGAGTACACGAAAGCGAATTGGGCGGTGAGGGGATTCAGACGGGTCGCGTGCAGCCGGCACCAGTAGAATGTACGCTGAAAGGTTGATTAATTGGAGAAGCAACGGATAATAGCCAGTCCACGCACCTTCGCACTGTCAAGGAATGGACGAGAATCAGCCTCGGATTGATACGAGTCGCTGCGACGCACCAATGGATTTAAACCATCACATCGCAGCGTGCATTGCAGACGAGAGACGAGACGAGGATAGCAACTTGTAGCACGGATCAGCTGGGGTTGGACACAAAGAGAAGGACTTACCCAACGAAAACTACAAGGGCAAGAAGGGGATGATGGAAGTCCAGAGCAAGAGGGATACGGAGGTTTCCGAGGTGGCTGGCGGAATTTAAGGCGACGATTTGTCACATTGATGGGTGACGAAAAACGTGAACCTCGACACCGAAAGCAGTAGTACGAATGACGAACAGACTCAATAGAGCATCTGAGTGAGCCGGACGGAACTTACAAAAAATTTCCAATCCCTGAGCGCTGGATTCCGAGGCGCAGAAACCATTGCCAAATTTGATGTGATTTCCGGCTGTCCATAGTGAAGATTCAATATTCAGGATTCCTCTGAGAATTTTTTTCGCGATGAAACACACCTTCGAGGCATGTTCGCCAAGTACATTGTACGGCTCACCAAAGTCAACCTTTCGACAGCGCCAATCCAATCCAGCCGCGGCGTACCAAACCATATGAATATTGTCTTTGAAGACACGAGTAAAAAAGGTGTTGGATTCGCGTTAGAGGATATGCAGCCTCAAAACGCCACTTATTGAAACGCGACGATCACATGATCGCGTTGCGGCCTAGGAGTGTAACATGCTTCCTGATAACGTTCTGTTGACGTGTTGCACCACCTTCTGTTGATATTTTGCACTCACCATCGCTATAGGCTTGGGATACTTCGCGTTAGGAATGCGAAGCAATGCCTATTTTTCAAGTTCACGGAAACCATTTAACCAACCTGTTCTCTTTGGTTCTGCTTTCTACTACGTCCTTGTTCTATGTCTTACAAAAATCACACCACTGCATCCAGCAATCAAGACTAGTCTTGCATGCATGTGTAGTCAGTTCAAACTGTCCGGTCCTCAACTCTTGCCAATCTCACTTGGCCGATTATGGTCTGCGGAATCGCCCTTATACCGTGTTGAGGTTTAGCGGACGTCCTGTTCGTCACTCTCGTCCTCATTTGGATCCCAGAAACTGAGATTTCTTCGGTGCGACCATAACCTCTTTATCGGTAAAAATGACCACTACAGTATCCTCAAGATGCGCAACGAAGAGGAAAGCCAGATTGAACATGGCGAAGATGCAGCTCATCCAGGGACCTCACGAATGTCGTACACGGAGGGTGAGTCTGTACGAATTTCAGCATACGGTGACATTTATCACTAACTCTACGGGCCCCAGAGCTGAATAAGATCCCGGACACTTGGGGGGAAGTGAATCACACGGAAAAATACTTTGACAGGGTCCGCCTTGGTTAGCAGAAGCTCAAGTATGGACACTCGATGTTCGACACCATCATGCCGCGATAATGGCTAGTGCATCACATTCGAGCTGCATGCCGTGATATTAATTCCAGCGCTGAAGCTCCTCGCGTCCGCTAGGTAGCTAGCGTTGTGGAGACATGCATGATGATCGGCACGTAGTACCAGACGGAGCACGGCGCGGACTGGAGACAACATGAACATTGCGTATTGCTCGTTCGCCTCGTCAGAACCGGCCCTATGTACACCGTTTCGCAGCGGATCTGTCTGTTTGCACTCACCTGCGTCGACCGCACGGACACGACACGGTTTAATCGTGGGACTCCATCCGTGCCGCCCTGGATGCGCTGTTGAATGCGCTCCTCCCCAACGCTATTGCTCTGGCCGATGCGCGCGGCGTGGAATTTTTCAGATGCGAGTCTCTCGGGTCCGCCGCGGCGGCGCGCTGCCAAAGATGCTTTGGCGATGCCGACCAAATGCCGACTGTCAGCAAGATAAGTGGCAGCAAAACCGAGGAACAGCGCGAGATAATCGTAAGTGGATTTTGGCTAGCTGGCAGTGGACGTTTAGTGACTATTCACCTAGGAATCCTGAGATAACTCGGATAAGTAAAGGAGAGGACCGGCCGACGCCGCGTAATGGCCATTTTTGGTGCCGCTTGGCTCTGAGACATATTAACATCCCGACACTCAGCGTCACGTCACGTCCCCTTGCTTTTCCTCTGTTACCCGCATGGCCAAGGCCTCAGGCTGTTTTGACTGTCCTAACCGCGCTGCCTCTTTCGTTCCTACCACGCCCCGGTCTTTGTGCCGCTAGGATACTCCTCCAATACCAACACAACTGCCCCGGCTTTACCGCACTCCGAGTTCACACCACTCTCCAAATGACCGTTATCTCCAAGTTTTTCTCTGCGCTAGCCTTGACCCGCCCGAGAACTATTACAGAGGCCTGCTGTTCAACACCGATATTGTTAAATTATGATAAGATGTATCCGGGGCTGCATCAGCTCAGTTGAGGTCATTTCGTTCCGTCAGTTTTTTTCTCTCCAATAATTGAAGAACGCGCCTGATCTGTGTACCACAAGCATATGGAGACCATCAAAATCAAAATGGGCAAACCCACTGAGTTTGGGCAATTGCGCCAAGCAGGATGGCCAGATCCTGCATTAGCTAGGGTTCCTCGATGATAAGGTGCGTCTGCCTTCATCTTCCTTCATTTTGAAACTCAAACCCAACTAAAATCTTATAGATCTCACACTTGATTGGCCGAACCGACACAAACCGCCGACACAAACCGCTCCACGCTCCATTACCTATCGGTAGATAGCCTTTGACGTCCTCCCCTCGTGTCCATGACGCGCCCAAACTACAGGAACGGATGAGTAGTGCGTCCTCGATTCATACTTGAATGGAAAGCTACTGACCTATGTTGACAGCTCTGCAAATGAAGACCGTTCCGCGATAGCAGGGTTTACGACCTGCTACGAAACTTGCCCTCTCAATGGTCCAAATAATCCCCCTGCCAGCACGGCGCACCAGACCGTCTTGATTCGATTCCCGCGTCACCTTGATGACCTATCTCCAGGTCGTTCCTGATGAAGGAAAAAGTGGTCTGGGATAGTCAAACGGTTCGTAGCATCGGATTACCATCGAAGTAGTCTCGTCTAACACACCCTTGAGTTATCATTCGACCTTTCAGACGCGAACGCGTTTGTGTGGCCCTGCAGCCGAACATGGTGGGCGAACTGCGCGTCATTTGGCTGTTGTTTCGTCGCGTCGCAGGACTCCAAGAAAGGTCTCGAGGACTCCAATGTGCGCACGGACCTACTTTTCAAGAGTTCCATCGCCGGGGAAGACCTCTTTTGAGAATTAAGACTAGATCCGCTCGCCGGACGATTGAAAACGAGTGTTTTGCTGAGCCAGATAACAATTTTCGACCAGACAACTTAATCGTACCTGATCCCCGAACGACCAACGGCGACCACATAAATTACATGGCGGCCGTACATGTGAGGTGGGTCTCCATCTCACCTTCGTACCCTCATTTTTCGCCGGATTATCCGAGCGGCAATCGCTCAATGCAGGAGCTCTTCGTTTCAACTAGGTCTTTCTGAGGACACCATCATTACGAAGCGCTGCTCATTTTGTTTGGGCTCTGCCCTGACGTGAAGCTGACTTCCTTGGAAGCTTCCATAGAGGTGCGGCTAGCCACGAGGATTTTGGGTTCAGTTGACGTACCCTCAATTGCAGGTGCATGCGGCTTGAACAACGAACTTCTATGCATCTGAGGCGCGAGGTTATGCGATGCTGCGACTCCAATCTTCCGCCCACCTGCCGTGTATCAACGAATGAGTCCGTGGAAAAGGTTCTGAACGGTTTGCCCAGGATTCACATATCTCAAATGCTATACGAACATTTGTGCGGCGTAAAAAACGTATGCATGTGCATAAATGTGCCTAATCGATGACTTGCCGATAGCAATGCACTCGTGTTGATCCAGAGGAGAAGCACCCGGGCTTTGTAAACCACCCGTTCTCTCTCTTCATCCTCGACCATCACCAGGAATGTCCTCCACTACCGATACTCTTGTAATCGCTGCTCAAGTCGCTCTCTCCTCCAACACGGGGAGATCATTTCCTCAGAGCATCTTGGATGAAATTCGCGAAATGCACAACGCCGCCGAGCTGGGGACCAAATCGCTACGGGCCGTCCTTTTCGCGAAGACGGGCAGGGCTGAATTTGGTGTGGAATTCGGCCTGCTGCTGACGAAGCGGTTGCCGAAAGATCTGTGGGGAGACATTCAGGTGCTTTGAGTTTCTACTCGCCATGCATAAACCGTCTCACGCTCAAAAGGCCGTCGTATGTCGGCTTTCCGACCTTTTAGATCACGGAGAAGGCTTTCAAAAGTACGGTGTCAATGCGCGAGACTTCTTTAGTGTCGTTGGGATCCTCGCGGGACATCCCAATGATCGAAGTGTTCCAAATTATGTCGGCAACACGTTTGAAGACGTGCTCGCTGCCATCGAGTCCGCTGCAACCACAATGTAAGTTCTACTGTGTGTATTTTTATTATTAAAATAGCTTACTTGTCTCGATTAGTTCACCTTCACCTCGGCTTGAAGCAGCTTCCTCTTCTGCGACAGCAACGGATCAGGGAGTCGTGGACATTATCTCTCGTGTGAAAAACCTCTGAATGTATTGTGAAATCAGATATTTTACATTAACAAAATGACCGTATTTTAAAGTATTCCAACCACTGTACACACATTGACACAATAGTGGACTGCGACACCGAGATTTGTCGATGTGTGACAAACATGACATTTGTGACATCTCTTCTTCAACAACATAACACAACTGCGCGACACCTTCCCGCTGCGCATCTGGACCCAAAACATGAACAGCGCTCTCGACAATAGTCCTCTTCTTTTCCGTGTTTCAGCAGCTGTCAAATCTCGTTTCACTACTCCAAGGCTATCGACGACAGTCTCTCTTCCCAGACTCCACTCGGCGCAGGGATGGGAGGAGATAGAGGGCAGCGAGTCCGCCCGTAGGACGTTTGAAGAATTGGGATTGGACTTCCTGGAGGCCATTGCCTCGAAGGCGGCGGTACGTTATCTCCTGCCGAGTCCCTATGGGTCAATTGCAGCGTATGATGTGGGTTTATCATTCTTACATCTCGCGACAAGAAATACTAATTGAATCTGCATGAAAGAACGTCGTCAAAATTCTATTGTCTGATTCAACTCTCGCCCTAATATACAACGCTATTCCGAAGTATGCGCCTACGTCAACGGCGCCGACCCCCAATAAAGATGCGGCTACATTTCTCAAAATCTACACCGGCCTGTACATCGTTAATGCTACTCACGGCACTCGTGGAATGCGTCCCTGGTGGGCTTTCATATTAGATATTCTCGCAGACGCGGCCGTGAAGGGGTTGTAAGTTATTCGTCAAGCCCTTGTTTATCAGAGAAGTTGACGGTCGCTAGAAACCCACGAACCAATATCATTCCGCGTGAACTCAAGGCAGGGGTTGTGAAGTCCAAGTCCAAATCTAGGGCCTCGAAAACGCGCACAAAAGGTGAGTCTCATGCTCAGGATATTCTTCAGCTCATGTCATTTTCAAAGGCGATATTAGGCGTGAAAGTAAGATACAGTCACCCCTCGATACCCACTCTAACGTCTCCCTCGCCTCTCCAGCAATCCCTCCCCGCGTCCTGGCCGGTACGTTTGTCCATGACAACATCGTGATGTTAGGGCTAATCCTTGTTTCTAGAGCGTACGAATGCTTTGGGGACGCCCGCGGTGACTCCGTCCGCTACAAATGAGGTATGTACCATACTTGGAGTTTCATTTGTGAAGCTGCAGATTAAATATTTCTCTGCAGGACGGGACACCTGCAAAGAAGAAGCACAAGACGACGAAAGAGCCCAAACCTACACCGGCATCATTCCCAGCTCCGCTCATGTACACGACCCCGACCCCTACCACACAAATCGCATCCGGATCCCGAGCATAAAGGCTCTCTTCTATCCTGTGTTTATTTCATAGTGGATCTCACAATACAGACTATCTTATAGTTATTTATCACCACATCCCACCTATAATTTATTGGCACATTCTACCCCATTCCATAGAAGTTATAGTATTGAACCGGAATTTCAACTTGATGTCTAAATATCTTGGGGATTGAGAGGGTTTCAGTTGGCGGACTCGCATGATGGCCAGAATGTGTATTGAAGACGAAATTAAAAGATACCGAATATCATTGTAGGTAGGTATAATGGTACCGACGTGGCTATCGTGGTCGTTGTAAGTCCGGGTCAAGACGTGGAAAGATGGATCGGCACAAGCCCTCATCCAATCCGATCAGCTAGAGGCTAGAGCGCTAAAACGAGGATGGAGCGTTCCATCCACCAGCGCTTCGTTCCCAGCCGAACGTCTCCGGAGGACCGCCCAGCGAGCAGATAGATCTTCGTGTGAGAAGCTCAATGAGACCCTAGTACTTGAATCCGAAGAGTACAGTAGGAAAAACTCCCCCCCAAAAAAATTGGTTAAGTCTCAAGAGTTAGAAATGACAGAAAATGTAATCTACGCGCGCAGTTAGTTTGGTTTCAGCCAAATGGCCGTCACCGTAATCCCGGAGACCAGCGAAAAGGTCGCGCGCATCCCCCGGGGCCTCTTCAACTACAAAAGATCGAGCACATAGTAACCTCGGCGCGTTCTACAATCATATCCCGTACCCGACCGTCGAATCCACCAGCGAGCTCGAACGGATTGGTGGTGGATCAGATATGGACCGGTGCGCGACCTAACACCTCACCCGGCATCGCGGACGGGGACCCAGCGTTCCAATTGGCGTCTCTGGTCCGAAAACCTCAGCCTAGGGTGCATTCGTAAAGCCGTGTGCGCGAGCGGAGGGCCTTCCACCTGATGAGGCAGAAAGTCAGGCCCACCCAGTGCTCAAGCCTCCGAACTCTCCATGAGAATTGCCCGGAGGGAAAGCTGGGTGGTCTCCGCTCGCCAGGGCTCACCCTTGTATGGTAGCCGATGGCCTTGAACGTGCTGGGGGGGTTCGGTACGGGGCGGCCACTCATCACCGTGTCAGCCGAAATTAGCGGGTATCTGGTAATCGATGAGCGACGTCGACGACAAGGAGATAACCCACTTACCTGTAGGTCTGTGAAAAGAACCTAACTATGAGCGCGTCTCCCATCCACGGACTGGAGGGACTCACTAAGATTGTACACTGACGAGACATGTACAGGGTGAAAGTGGGAAAGGTGGGGAGATGGTGGTGGTTCAGGACAAGGAGGATACGGAACATTCCGAAAGGTGGCGGACCTTCAAATCGTAATGTTTGTGCGCAAACAAATATTTCCGAGTTCTCCGAAGGCAGTGCGAGTGTTTAAGTTTTTCAAGTATGAGCAAGAAATATAATCATGGTGCAGCCATTATAATCAACTGGACCTGCCAGACCTGGTTGAATATCACCAGAGGCAAGTTGAGTTGAAGCACAAAACTAGAACTTGAACACGTAGAAATTGTACGCGAGTTCGAAAGGCCGGAACTTGACCAGGGGCACGGAGCTTTGCTGGTATCTGCGGAGAAATGCTAGATAGAAAGCCCTAGTATGAGTGGTTTACAGGGACGCCGGTAAACGTCGCTCGGAAAAGAAATCGGCCTTGATGGAAACACGCACACGTGCCATGCAGACTTGTTCACTCCCTCCATCATCTTGCCTCCTCCAAGCAACACTTCAATTCCAGTCAATTTCCCAACCGAGATGCATACTCTGCGTCTTTCTTTGTGTTTATTAAATTTCCGATGGACATAGGCCTCGCGGTTAGTTCTTGAATTTACCGAGAAGCCGAACTGAATTTTTCAATTATTTCATCCAGATCTCAGAACATTGCAGCCCGTCTGATCTTGTCCGGCTGGAAATTTTGTCTAAAGGGCTTCGCACCTTATGATCGCGGCGGTGGGCAACATATCTCGAAGAAAGTGTCCAGGAGCTCCGTCACTCTCAATCAGTCCATACATTGTTTATTCTCGGAGGACGCTCGTGCTCGGTGAGAACTCGACGAACTAATTTTATTCTTGGTTCCCTCACAATGTGCAGTGGTGCTCTAAAAACGTTTTCTAATCTCCACCCAAGCCAACCTGTAAAGACCTCCTCACTGTCTCGTACGTATCGACCACCCTATCGTACTTTCATTGTTGATTTGCAACACAGGAACTCGAGTAGGCCTTTGGCGTTGACCACAGTAACTCCCGACGGGATCCGATAAGTTTTCTATGCTGAACCGTTCCGCAGCTGAAGGAGGTTTGGATTCTGTTCCATCCGTCTGAATTTGAGTTAAGCGGCGAGGTTACAGAGCGTGAACGATCTCGGCCAGCCCTTCCCGAGTTCGTCCACAAACCAACTTCGATCCAGCCTCACTGTCAACCTTGTACACAGAATGGCTTTCACTCAAAGTATGGCAAAAACAGGACGTACGGCAAAAGGCTCTCGTCTTCCGCGAAAAAAAATTGATTTGTAGGTCATTTCCATATGACCCCGGTCCATATACTGAGCAGGAGACTGTAGCATCAGGCGCGTATCGGCTGTGGAGAACAAGAAACACCAGGGAATCTTGAGATGCCCGACGATGACTCGAATCTTTGCGGCCTTCAACAGGGACCTCGCCCTCATTACCGAAACAGGTTAGTTGTACTCCGGGGAAAAAATGAGGCTCATTTTATATAGTCTGGAGGGAGAACCTGTCAATTATTCGCGCAGAATTCAAGTACATGCTCGATGCAATGATTGGCCGGCGAAACGACAAAGTTCGCTGCTCTTATTGTCTGCGGTCAAGTACGTCTTTTATTTATTTTTGTTCACTACTGTCCTGACCACCTACACTGAACTTGACAGAATCCGGATGCGATTCCATTTATCCCGACACGGAACGAGAAGCACTGTCCCGAATGTCCCGATTTGAAGCGGCTTTTCACAAAGCGAGGTCGGCGCAATCACACTATACAAGCAAGCTGCCGAGCAAATATTTCAAAGATTTTCGTCATACGTTCATAGAAATTCCGAGTCAAATACATGCCAGCAACGGACTATGGGAGATGGGGATCCAATTCTATCTGATTTGTATTTTCTTTCACGACCTTTCATCACTTGCCGTGATAGACTTATTTCACATTGTAATATCAATCTGAGTAGAATAATAATAACAAATTTTTCCCTCGTCACGCAAGGTGGTGACAATTGGGCAGTCTCCAAATAATCCAGATGTGCAGAAGATACACACACAACCCGAAACGCTATCATCATCCGGTCTCCGATGCCACCCGGGCCGCGACCCCTGTCTTGTTCTCCCCCATCGCCACACCTACAACTGCCCTCTCCAGCGCCTTTCCCAATGGTCTCCGAAACCCGAAGCTCGAGCTTGATTCTCCTGTATGCACTAACCATCCGCGATGGCGCTGGGTGGCATGCTCAAAATCGATCACAGCAGATAGATAGATAGATCTCACCTAGTACTGTTCACCCGGCCGCACCACCACCACCTATCCACCGGAACCGACTCTTGCGCGAGCTTCTTCATAAACCGTGACCGGCTTGAGCGCCCTTTAAGGTTCACCTAATCCTCCAGTACGTCGAGGCCCTCGTCCGCGGCGGTCCCACAACTAAGACACGTCAGCAGCTGAAAGGAATAGGTAACTGAACTAGACTGACGTGGCTGAAGATTGTACGTGACCGTCCTGCTCTTCCGCTGGTTAGTTCTTCATCTTTGCTAACGACGTCGGGGTGATGCAGCAGGTGTAGGTAGGCCGGAATTCGGAGGCTAGGACCAACCGAGCTGTATCTGGGACGTTGGCGAGCAAGTATTGACGGTAGGAGTGCTGGCCATCGAAACAGAGGACAGGGGGGCGGCTATAGGTGCGTCCTTTGCTGTTGGTCTGCTGGCGGCTTGCCTGCAGAGCTGGGATGCGTTCTGGTTTGGGGTTTTCCTGGTCCAAGGCCGAATCCGCTTTCATCTTTCCACCAGCATCACATCGACGCGCACCAACATTCTGCCGTTGAGAATATTGCTGCTGTTTTCGTGTAAGATTCTCTGGCGTTCAGTACTTTTGCCCCATAAAACACCAAGCCGATACCGATGGTTTCTATCCCTGTCCCCGTCCTCGCCCTCGTCCGTTTCATCCTGCTCTTGCATTCGAAGTTCCTTCTCTTCGTCGCCTGCGACCGAAAACTGACAAGGTCAGGAAGGGAGGTGGCGACCGTCCTCCGAAACATGAACGGGCCTTTTTGGTGTTTCGTCTTTCAATTTTGGAGTCAAGTATTCGCCCCATTTTTCACACAACTCCTGAAAGATCCGGCCAGGAACAGAGTACTATCAGTCTGATTGTAGCTCGAGCTCCCGGCGTTTGAGCTGCGTCCGCATTTACCCTGCCCAGAATCGACTGCAGAGGGGCAGTAAGTTCGTATCTCTGTCTCATTAGTTATACGAACGTCTCTATACCAACATCCACCACTAAAGATTCAAGACACATGGATTAGCGACATTAACGGTCGGGCTACTGAGCACCGCACCTTCTACGACAACGATCTCGGTAAGTTTTCGGTCTCGCAGCTATACAAGTAGAAGGTCAGTTTGCCGCACCCGCACATCCAGCGAAATCAGCAGCCGTGCCTGGAATAAACCCGTCAAGCACTGATGAAACGTCGCTGGTTCCGCTCCTGAAGTCCGCTAACCCCTTGGCCCCAGCCTTCCGGCCCTATTGGACAACCACGCTGCTACGACGTATTGTGCAGATGCGCACTCCCGGTATCATATTGTCGCGCAGATCCGGGCTCGACCCCTTCGTCCGGCTGAGTCGTTCATCTTCTCCACCATCGCGCCTGAAGCAACTTGTCGTTTACTGCCACATCGCTCGGGTCCGCGTCCTCGCTGAACCGAATAAGCCTGTTTGGGACTTGGGCTTATGCCGGGAACTGAACAAACGATGCTTCAGTGACCCAGCTGCATTTCCATTTGTGAAAAAGAAATACTACGGACCTACGGATGGAGATGGACGTGAACCCACCAAGAGAAAAGATAGGTAGGACGTTCAATAAGTCTGTGGCCGGGTGATGTTCGTGCGTGGGGGCGAGTCGGGATATGTATTGTGCATGGTCGATGATCAGTCTCGAGAATCGGGGCGGGAATGGGAGATGCTGGCGAAGACCGAATTCTGAAGCATCTTTTGCTCTTGTCGTGCTTCACGTTAATGAATTGTGTCGGAATAACGGTCTCGACATCTGGATTGATTGTGGATGAGGAATGGAATAAGAAGAAGAGGGAAGGCGCGAACCTGCGGGGTCGGCGCTCAAAGATTCGAAATGCGAAATGGAACGTGGGTGCTGGGTTCACTTCATAGGGTAAGCATTCGTATTCGGCGACTTGCGTCGAGGAACCGTCGGTGGCCATCAAGAAGAACTTTGACCTTTAAAAACGGGTTAAAATAGTACAGAATATTCCAGACTTGTACATACTCCAGGTGGACATAGTGTTTCACTGGCGTGGATGACGAAGGACCAATTTGGTGCGGGCAAAATGGGTTCATAATTATCGCACATGAGAAGCTAGCAGGGAGAACACAGAGCGGTGTAATGGAGATACGGGCAGACAAACAGCGATGATGGGCGTTGGCAGGCGATGAGTGGTGGTGAGTGCCAGTTCAAGGTTATGCGTGCACAGAAAAGCACCGCGTTCTCGGATCCATACAAGCGTAATTGGACGGCATGGCTCGCTATGAGTACACACTGGAGGCCTGGAGGGTGATCCAAAGATGGGCTTCGGTCGGCTCAGATGGACAGAGATGAAGAGATTGGCGCCCTGCTAAGGCTTTTCACATCGAGGATGGTCGGGTGGCGCGCGACGATGGGCCGGTGTTACGCGTAGAGCAGTGGACGGCCGGGAGTTGCGCAGGTAGGCAGGCTGGCGCGCGGGAGGGCAGGGGTGTGGTACTACAATGGATGTTTATCCTCCTTCAACCGTTTTGACGTCCTTGGAGATCATTTAAAGGTAGGAAGAGCAAAGGATGAAGGCTCACGTCGACGCGATGCTGCTGCAGCATCGGTTTCACTATTAATATTGAAGGAAACACCGGTGGATGCTCGACTGTGGGGTAGGTGTCAAGATCTGCTCGAACTCGGAGTGAGTGTATTTACTTTTCTTTCTTTCTTGGAGATCGCGGGACCAAGCTTCAAGATTTTTCGACAACTATGAGTCTGAGGTTGTACATAAATCTTGATCCAAGTCGCCAGCGCGAGTTCCATCCAAGAATATGAGAGAGACCACTCCGTAGTTTTTGAGGTGCCATTCAGACGAGTCTTGTATACGATTTCCCAGTCCTTGCGCGCGACGACTGGATTACAAACATCAGAAAGAAAATTTAATATTGGGACTGGTTCTATTGCATCCAAGCAGGCAGTTTCGAGGGCTGAGCGCTGAGTGCTGAGCTGCGCTGTTGTGGACCAGGTCGACGAAGTTGATGATGCCATCATTTTGTTTACCGAGCGCTTAAACGCGCTTGCGCATTGCGACATCTCCGCTGTCCGAGTCACCGTGTTTTTCTACACTTTCTTTTTTCTGCGAACCGATGCGGCGAATACTAGCGTACGTCTGAGGAAACATTCTTGGCTCTCACCCTACCACCAGCGGCTATAATTTCTGATCTGGTATCGCCATGGACAAGGACCACTGTCCACCCCTCGCAAGCGCCAGGCATGATATAGCTTGGGTCCCGCACATTCGCGGTATTCAAACGTCCTTCTTCGGCCGTCAATATTTGGTACCCTCAGAAACAAATTCAGTGCGGATCTAATGGTCTGGGCAATTGCAAGCGCCAAGCTTCAAGGTCAATAATTTCGGAGCGCGGATTGAATAATGTCGTCAAAAATGAACCAAGTCTCCGCATCGTAGGTGATGGCGAGGACGACGGAGAAGACGAGCTTGAAGACTGATGTGGTTCTCCAACACTAACTTATTCTCCCTGCAAAACGCTGAATTAGGCTTCGGTTACAATTTAATGTAGACCGTATGCAGAATGATTTATTCAAATTCAATTTAGCGATGGCTTTATGAACTCGTAATTTCAACTACGCACAGTTAGCGGAGCATCGGTCTACCAATTCGTGCCACTGAATCGGTGGATTCGAAGGAGACTCAGATTAAATTATGAATTTGCCGTGGTTCCAAGCAGGTAGAATTACACAAAATGGGACATGCCAAGTCATAGCATATGGTACAGTGGTGGTTGGTCGTTTTCTTCAATAAAAGGCACGAGTTTTGGACTCAAAGCTACATATATGAAATCTAGTGGATACTTCAGATTCTTCGGGGCTCAAAAAAATGTTGTAGGATCGTGGCGAATATAATGCTCACCGCTCCTCTTGGACCAAAAAAAAAACTGCGCTGCCTCTACAGCCCTTTTTTTTCTGTCGCTAGCGGTGTTGGATCTGCTATCGGCCGATCGGGCCCGATGATTTGGCAGGCCTCCTCCAGCGAATAAAGACCAAAACGAAAACGTATATTTTTCGAAAACAAGTAGGGACACGATTCTCGATGAAGGGGAAACATAAAAAGTAAGAAGAAATGTTCATATAGATCTTCTAAATGCCGCGGCTCAGGATGCCTACTCTTTGGTTTCATCGGCGGCCTGCAGCGCCTGCAGTACGAGCTCTCTGCGGAGCCATTTATCCTCTGGAGTGAGGTACCAGCTTGCGATCCCGAAGATCGTAACGGCCCCGAAGATCACGCAGGCCTGCAGGGCGATGAGACAGCGCAAGGAGACTAGAAAGAGGCTGTTTACGAAATTAAAAGTTTCCCCAGTGACTGGGAAGAAGAACGGGGAGATCATAACCTGAAGGGCCGATGAGCTCCAGCGGACGGACGAGTAAGTAGCAGGGACTCACAGCAAACACAATGGCATTGAAGAATACCGCGCTCACATAGAAAGGCTTGGCGAACACCCCAAGGCGAAAGTGCGACGACTGGAAGTCGTTCAGCGTAAGGGTGAGGCGGAGCAGCGTGATGAGCCCGTAAGCAGCGATGATCGGGACGCCGCCCACGCTGACGAGGCTGGTGAAGGCGACCTGGCTGGGGAGGATCATGCATAGGAGCGCGGCCGCGAAGATGAAGATCACGGTCACGGCATTCTGTGGCTGGCCGTCCGCAGTGACCTTGCTGATCCAGCCCGACATGGGGAGAACGCCGTCGCGGGCGACCGCAAAGACCAGCCACGAGGCGGCGACGATGGCGATGCTTGTGTTCTGGGAAGCACGGGTGAGCTGAAGAAAGAAAGATGAGATGACAAGATGCACGAGCATCAAGCCAATGACAGCGATGATGGTCATAAAGATGCTCTCTCCCTTGCCCAGCGCGAGAGCGTAGATCTGCACGAAAGGCTGCGGGGCCTCCAGCGCAAAGAGGGTGTCAAGGTCCGGTGTGCAGAATAGGAAGAGGATCGCAGTGGCAAAACCTACGATGCCCGTCGCGAAGGCGCCAGTCAAGATACCCTTTCCAGCAACGACACTGCCGAAGAGTGAGATCAAGTCAAGTTTCAAGGTCAAGAGATACTTTACCTCGCATTCTTGGTTTCTTCTGCGATGTGCCCCGAGGCGTCGAAGCCGGTCATGGTCCCGACGGTGAAAAGGCTAAACCCGCTGAGCACGCGTGGACTTCGTGGAACGAGCGGGAAACTCACAAGCACAAAATCCAGTTCCAGCTGGCTGGAGCGCCGGTGCCGTTGTCTGACAAGGATATTAGCGATAATACAGCGACTACAGGTCATGAGACGCACAAGTCAGGGTAAACACGTCTTTGGCGCTGCGGAATCCGTAGGTCTTCGAAACACCGATCGGAAGCCAGATGAGGCAGAGGAAAAAGTCGAGCATGATCAAGGCGACGGAGAACCGAAAGATTGCAGAGTACATCTTGGGGGGAAGGTAGTTGATGGCCACCGACAGGACCAGCAGGCCCTCCGAGATCGCCCAGATCAATGCACGCCATTTGACATTGTTGTTCGTGATCCCGCCGGGAAAGTCGATCTCCCACACAGCTAGCTGCGACACGACGTAGTTTGCAGTCGTCTGCATGGTTATTTAAGCGATGGCGGAGAGGAAAAACAAAGCTCTGACCTGGCAGTTACCAGCGGCAAATGTCATCCAGGCCGTGCACGACCACCAGGCGACGATGAAGCCGAAGAAGCGGGCGTATTTGGGACCGGCGCTTTCGGCTGCCCAGATGTAAATGGAGCCGCTGAGAGGGAGGGCAGAGCAGATCTCGGCGAGCACCGCGGCAGTGATGAGCACGAATATGATTGTGATGATATATGAGGACCTGCGCGTGCGTTAGCACATATAAGAATGAGAATCTGAACTTACCATATCGCCGCTGGTCCTCCTGCGAGAAGGCCGAGAAAAAAGGTAGATCTGCGAAATGTCAGTAGGGGAGTCGAAGAAATCAGGGGATTTGCAACCTGACGCCGCCGATAAAATTTAGGGCACAGAAGCTAGCGGCAAAACTCTCGATGAGGTTCCAGCTGCGATGGAGTTGCTAGAAGACGTTTATCAAATACACCTACGGCTCAAATTCACAGCATACCTGTTTGTATCCCAACTTTTGCTGTAAAATACAAAGGTCAGTGTCTCTGTGAAGCTCCCTAGGGAGCAGAAAAAGGTTAGAGTGACACTGGGGGCTTCCCTACGCAAGTATGAGCGCTGATCAGGTTCAAGCGGTATAATCTCAATCCTCGCTGATTATTCCGATCTCTCCCAGTGAGCACGGTCCCAGAACCGGTCAGAAGATGAGAGATGAGACAAAACAGCGAGGATACCCGCAGCCATTCCAGTTTGTCACTAGAGAAGACATTACCGGCGTGTATCGTGTTCACCAATTGCAGTTCATCCTCGTCGACCGGCACGGCTCCCTCAGGGTCACCCTGAGTCTGGGAGTTAGCCTTGGAGATTTCGGACATGGGGAGAAGAAAAGAGAAAGGCGATCTTTCCTAATCGGGCTGATATTTGGCAATGACTTGAATTGCAAACAAACTTGTCCCTTCGTCAAAAGACTCAAAACCTATAATCTAACAATCTCCAAGCTCTTGTTGCAAGTCAACTTGCGAGCCAGCCTTATATCTCGAGCTCCTGCGGTACTTCGACCCCGAGGAACGGATATTTCTTTTGAATGTTCATGAATTGCCTTTAATTTCCACTCGCTGGCAATCTCGCCTTTTGCCACTCAGTCTTTGAACTGCATACTAGCCTTCTTCCAACTTGTCTTTCAGGCACGACCGCCAAAAGAACAACATTTTGAGTAAGTCCACCGATATTCAAAGTCGTAGCTGGACATAAACGAGACTTGTTTAAAGCCCAAAATCCACTCCCATCGCAAGCCACACCACGATGCTCGCCCACCTTGAAGCAGATCGCGCTCGCATTACAGATCTTGAGGCCCAGATCTTGCACCTAGAGCACTCTCTCCGTGCATTGCGGATTGAAAAATCACAGGCGCAGAGGCGGCTCGATTCCTACACATACCCGGTCTTGACGCTGCCCAACGAAATTGTATCCGAAATCTTCATGCGCTTCCTGCCAACTTACCCTCGCTTCCCTCCTTTTACCGGCATTCTATCGCCAACTATTCTGACACAAATTTGTCGAAAATGGCGAGAAATTGCGCTGGGCACCCCCGCGCTCTGGAGCGTCATGTCAAACGAGACTGAATTTCCCTTCCCCCGGCAGGCCTACGCGTTAATTAATTCCTGGCTGGAGAGGTCCTGCAGTTGCCCGCTTTCTCTACAATTTGGTCTGGGTTGCTATGGGGTGGACATCACTGCAGTTCTCGCAGCAGTGGTTCCCCACCGCGCGCGCTGGGAGCACCTGAAACTTTACTCCCTTTCTCCATCCCATCTTTCTATCCTTGGTGGCCAAACACCCATGCTGCGGTATTTGAATTTAGGAATCAATTCCCATGCTGTCGGGACCGAAGCCGTCGTATTTGAGGCGCCTCTGTTACGCACCGTCATTCTCAATAATGAAGCTGCTTTGCAGGTCATATTACCGTGGGCGCAATTGACGTCCTTGACTTTGTTCTGTGTTTATCCCCACGAATGCGTTCCAGTCTTGCAGCAGACATCGAACCTGGTTCGTTGCAAGCTTCATATTTGCTTCAACCCCGACAATGATCAACCCGGGCCTGACCTTACGCTTCCCTACTTGGAATCCTTGACCTTGATTGACATGAATGGCAACCCAGGGACGGGCTTCAAATTGAAACTTTCATTGTCCCTGCTCTCCGCAGTCTCGAGATCCCCGAGCAATTTCTTGATGCCGACCCCATCGAGTCGCTTAAACAATTTATATCAAAGTCTGGCTGCAAGCTAGAAGAGCTGCGCATCGCTGGCCAAAGAGCACGACCCCAGCACTCGTACCGTAAGGTGTTTCCTTGGATTCGGAATTTCTTCTTCGACTGTGAGAGGGCCGACGAACGGGATCCCTCAGACGTCGAGGCCAGCTCCTAGTCACAACATTTCACGTTCGTTGTGTACTGCTTTTTTCTTATTTTCACTCACTTTTAAACAGTAAACGTGTTACTGTTGCATTTTACTATGATCTTGGTCCCTTCCATACTTCCTTTGACGTCGACCAGAGGTTGGGCGGTCGATCTTTCGAACCTCTTAACTTCAGTGTGCATGTATTCTTCGAACCGGAACTATGCTTGCTCGTGTGCTCTTGAAGCTCGCATAAGACTTGTACATGTGAACAACAAAAGATGTTTTCACAACCCAGATTCATTTGTTGAGCGACATAGGTCACAAAACCTCAGATGCTGGATTGACGGTCTTCACCGATATCAAGTTTCTGAGTGCTAATAAGGAACGTTAACGGCTCGTTTGGTTGACTTGAAGAAATTGAAGGACCAGTACAAAGCATTCTTTCGAATGGGAGTAGGCAATTTGATGACGCCGTGAAAACTTTTTTGCACTCTTTATACATTTACATTCGTTCGATCTGGTTAGGAAGCTTTCCGCGGCAACATACAAAATTCAAATGGCTCCCAATCCCTCTACTCCCCAACCGTCGTGCGCGACAAGCCGAGTCGTAGTGAGCTGGGGATCAGTTCCGCGTCGTGTTCAACGCGTCGGCCGGGTTGAACGCGTCGTGGCAAATTTCAACGGTGTTCGGGTCGGGCCGGGCTTGGGGCAAGCTTGGGGGCAATTCTTTTTTCAACTATGATAAGATGAGATCTTTGGTTACAGAATGTCATCTGAGAAATAAGTGATGTCGCAGACCATTTTTTAAAAAAAACTCGAACGACGTCTCGAAGGTGTTTGATGAGATATTCAACACTCCATCAATGCTGCAGCACCGGTATGTCCCGCCCTAGGCCAGTGCTCAACCCTGCATGAGTGAGCTGAAATATTTACAAGGAATCAGAAATCTGTCAAGGATGTCGCCAACTACCTCACACATCCACAACGTCAACTTTGGAACAGTATATTCGCGCGGCTCATCTGAGTCGCGACAGTCAGTGAAGGGATATTCGCAAGCTAGTTCAAAAAGAAAAAATTCGGAAGATAGGAGACTATCATTTACAGGCTTACAGCAGGTGGCTGGCAGAAAGGCTGGAACATAAGCGGACGAAAACCCAATGGGTGTGTGAGCTATGAGTGAGCACCCGTTGTCATGTCCAATTCCTCACTCACGGACATACACAGTCTGTCCTTCAACCAACCAGGTAAAATCTTCAACACGATGGCCGACGCCGAAGTGCATAGAAACGGTCTGAAACGCGTTCGCACGATATTACTGTAAACTCATGCCAATTCATGGACACTGGACTTTTGTCCAGTAAAGCCTGGTAGTATAAAATTCATAATATTCTGTCGCGGAAATTCAACCTAACATTCCACGCTGGACTACGCACTTAAGGATGTAGCTGTCGTCTCAACGTTCAATGTATCATCTTATATACTCGTCGATTACGCGTTAATACGTGTAATAACGCGTGTCCACTGGACTTTTGTCCAATGATGACCGTCGTATAAATCGGCATCCATCCTTGGCTTCTCCTTCGCGCGACTCGTTCTCAGGCACTGCCGTTCCCCCGAATCCCCGACCGCAGCAGGATAAGACTCAGGATAATATAGTACCAGACGTTCTCAACAAGAAACGGTAATCACGTGTCCGAGTCAACAGCCTTATTATCATTAAATTGATTTATTATTAAATAATAAATTCGAAAGGTAACGGTCGCCCGCATACATATATGAATAAGAGGTGGCTTATTTGTTGTGGCCGGACTGAAGGCTCAGGAGTGTTGCCCTAGTAGTACTACGGATTCGCAACATCATGGCTATTGATTTTTTTCTCGACCTCAGATACTTTGCGGTAACCCATATTACTACATAGGATATATTTAAGACTTCCATAGGATCACACCTCTTTTTTCTTGACGACATTGGACCAATCTTGAGCTATTAAATTGACATCTTGCATGTAGCCATCATCTTGCGTATGTGCATAGGGCTGTAGGAAATCAACATTACAGCCACGGCACAGTATTACATCTCCTAAAGCCTTTGTTTCTTTCTCGCCCGCTTGCTGTCAGGGGCTCTAGGAGGGTGATGTGAGAGCGCTTGTTCACGAAGGCGCTTCAATAATCAAATGAGTGAGCAGCACCACACTAGTTGAAGCTTGGGCTTACCATCGATCGCATTTCCTCCGCAAGATCCTCCTCTGGAGTGGGTTCTGAATTTGAGATGAGTGAGACGTGGGAGAAATAGGTACATAGAAATATACCCGGCCCCAGCTGAAGTGCTTTGTACGCCTGGAGGGATACAATGCGAGCCTCTCTTAAGGCGAGGTCCGTGGCAGAACTTTGTGGGACTCTTGATTCGGAATGCGTGAGTGACACTGCCATATTTGGACAGAGGACATACACTGTTGCTGCCCCCAAGACAGCCACCTAAACATTGTTGAAAATGAGGTCAAGCCACGCCGAAAACGAGCGGAGACCATTTCTTTGGTTGTTGATTTCTGCACCGGCAACAGCCCAAAACACCTGCGGCGGATGCGTTGAGGAAGATTTGAATCCCACGTTCTGGTCCAACAGGGCTGCCCATGCCGCCAAGAGCGCGTAGGCCAACGTTAGGAACCTCGCCATGTCCAGTAACTTGAAGTATACGCACTTCTTGTACCTTACCAGTATTGAGAGCCGGTGGGAACCGTGCCTCCGCATTTTCTAGCACCCACACTTCAAAGCCAAACCTTCCCTTCCGGCCCAAACTAGCGAGTAATTCACCACCATTATTGCTCTGGTGGAGGCCTTCGACAAAACGGAGGGTCTGGCCTGGATACTCGCGAAGACTTGCACGGAGAGCGACCTCGAGAGAAACGAGAATAACACTGTTTAGTTCCATCAAAGTGGTGGTTGGGTGTCAAGTTGTTTGTTTGTCAATCGATAAAAGCCTCCCAATTTGGATTCTAAGGTGAACCGATCATAGCAGCGCGAGCACAGCAATATATGTATTCATCATGCCATGCGTAGCTTATTCCGTTGATAAATTCTTCCACTGAGCCAAAGAGATACAGAAAATGTCGGAGGCTTGAGAAAGAAGGATCCCGGTAGGTCAACTTTCCGGCGTGGCGAGCTTGCAGGTCGTGACTGAAAGTGAGAAGGAAAAGAAGTCACTTGCACTGCGGCGGGCCAGGATGGGTCGCGGGCACGGGCTGGTGTCTTGGCATTCTCTGCCGTTCCCGATGACCTTGAAAATATTTGTACTTTGAACTTTCAAGTCCAGTCTAGATCTGACGGTCGGTTATGCTTGCTCTGTGAAAAGAGATTCAGTGCTTGCAACTTGATTAGACACAAAACCTTCGCCGTCATTACATTTCAAGCACAAGATTCTAGCCGTTTATAACAATCTAATCCACAGAACATAGTTCTATCTTCAATCGAGTGAAAATCATTCGAAATCCCCAGAATTAGTTGCGTGCAATTAGGCAAGTGCAATCGGAGAAGTACGCCGTCGCCGCAAATCTTGCAACTTGTAAGAGAAGCTTTGAAGACAGTTGCCATAGGTGCTGCTCGGTGTGTAGTCTTCATTCGGAAGGACTTCTGCTGAATCGGGCAGCAAGTCTGCAAACTGGTTTACTAGCAGACGACGGAGAAGTCGGGATTAGACGCTACAATGACGTTGACGGAGACCTCAGTGAGACGTGCTTGAATGGGACATGGAGGATCCAGCTCTTTTCATTGCTAGAATTCACATCGGAAAATGACCACGATACATAGCAACACCGAAGGAGGGAAATCTCTCCGCTCGCGGAAGTCTCAGGTCGTAGCAATGCCTAACGTTATCCTCGCAGAATCTAGATGAGGATTGAACGTAGAGATGGCATGCAAGACATCAAAACTTCGCCCAATAAAGGACCACATCTGCGGAGAGTCAGTTAGCGGCACAGAAAGCAAGCAATGTACCTTTACTTTTTGAGGTTTGCACAAAACTGTAGCAATATTCTCGAAGACTGGCCACAGTAGAGGTTGAAGCTCAAATGGCGCTGCGAACTTGAAGTCTTGCACCATAGTATTTGGGAAGATTTTCTAGCCGTTGCTTCTCATGGAACTTGCATGGACCATGGCGGATCTCCGTCCTTGTGTTGTTGTAGAGCTGGGTCTCTATTTTCGGGTTTACCAACAGTGCTGAGGTGCCACCGCGCCACCGGTGTAGGATGAAGAGGGCTGGTATAGGCTCACGGCGTAACGGTCACATGGTGAGACGCGAAGCGCGACGCGGGCGAGAAACACAGATCAATCCAGATTGCGCATGAATATTCGTAGACAAATGAGAGATTCCAACACCATGACCAAGGTGAATGCTGGTGAATGTAACAAGTGAAAACTTTTATTGCTGCTCAATACTTAGTTGGAGCACTGCATTACGATTGTAATTGCATAGTATGGCATAGTATCCTAAGATGCAATAGTACTACCAATTGAAAGGTGCTGTGGGGACAGAACATAAAGGTCAGCAAAAAAAAAAATTGCCAAAAATGCGACACTACAGAGGCTCGATCTCCCACCGGCACTCGGTCAGGGTGACAAAGCTGGAGGGCGGCTTCTTTAACAACCGCAACATTTGCCCTGCGCTGTGTGCGGGTGCGGCTTAGACCGTTAAGCCATTGTACCCTGGGATACCGCCGTATTTTTGATGCTTTATGCCCCAGTCTCAGGCACAGCCTCGCCTCTTGTATTCAACCATGTCTGCACAATTAGGTATCTCAAAGCTCAATATTCTCAATTCTTGCAATTTATGCACCACAAGTTCCTTCTGCCCGGATGAAAGAGCGCAGAAGAGTACATTACAATTTCCAAGTTGAAGTTTTCAACATCATGAATGATGGTCTCAAGGAAACTATTACATTGCGAGCCGGGGATGCTCATGCATCATCTACTATTCTCTTGAGGAGTTACGCATTCAGAATGCTAATGCTATGGGAACGAAATGAATTTTGGAGCCAATACGAGCCGCGTGGGATGAATTCTAGTAAAATAGGAAGTGAGAAGAGTTTAGTGGGCTGTATCTACGACCGGAGACACAGCGCAAGCCATAAAAGTTTCGTGTCCACCAATAGCACAGATTTCGCAAGGGATGGTGCATACATACTTAAACATTGCTCTAGCTTTTTTGGATTATTAACGGGGACCAAACTATGATTCAAAAGATCAACGCAGCGCGACCGCCAACTTGAAACCTTCAAAGACCATAGAGTACTAAACGCGTTGTTGATACAAGAAAATAGTAAACGCGAACTGTATGCGGAATTCGAGTCGCCAAAACAACGAAGACAAGGAACGCACTGGAGCAGTCAACCCGGCTGTGTCTCTTTCTCGTCTCTGTCCACATTTGGAGCACGGATTTAAAAAGGTCCGACACGAAGCCTTGAAATCAGGTTGAATCCCAGAGCCGAAGCACAAGTGACTTTTCATCCGACGGAAGCAACTGTAGCTCCGAATAGGTTTATGGTCGAGTAGGTTTTTCGACGCAAAAGGGTTTCTTGGGAAGAAATTACTTCAAGCCGTGAGTACTCCAAAGTAACACGTTAACTCTAAGAGACCGTCTACCATTCGAGCTGCTCTGAGTTACATTCCTGTTTGAAAGACCGGTAGGTGAAGGGTGGGAAGGTAGCTATCGAGGGCATGTATAATAATTTCGAAGGAATGAAATGGAACCTGACGGGGATTCCCCGCGAGTCGATAGAGATTCCCAAGCATGAATGCAACCTTCAGGCCCTAATTCAGTGAGTCAACACATTCGCATTTGTGAAAAAGGGATACAGACCATACGGAATGGTAAAGTCAGCATGCTCTGCACGAACTAGTTGGATGTACATCCCGACTGGTTGGCTTGAGGAACTCCCTTGAACCCGGCGTGCGGTAAGAATCGTCTATTAATAGATGAACGGGATCCCACCCTGAGAAAAAGTAGCTAAGGGCCTCCAAGTCTGAAAGAACAGCAATCGAATGGCTTTCGTGCATGGGGATGCCTCGACATAAGTATTGTGGCCTGAATACTGGAGCCGGAATGGAGACATTGGCGAAGATCCTTTTCGCTCTTGTAGCGCCCCAAGTTGAAATTATGAACGAGTTATGGGCATGATAGTCTCGACAGCCTGGCTAGTCAGTCCTAGCCGATGTGCGAATTAGGCCGTGGAGGTATTCAGCTGAGTCGCGTGCAGCCGGCACCAGCGGGATGTAAGCGCTGCAGGTTGAAAGTTCGTTTAAGTGAGTGGAGGAGGGGAGAATAATATAAAATGAACGCACCGTAAACGAGCGGGTAAGAATCCGTAGTGAGCCGATACAATGAATCCAAACCACCAGATGGATCTCCGGTGGCATATTGTTGAGCCTGAGAAACAAGAATCGACGGGACTAGGATAGAAGCCTGGTCGCATGAATTAACTGGGGTTGGGTGCTGAAAGAATGACTTACCCAAGGAAATATACGAGGGTGAGAAGGGGATGATGGAACTGACTCCGATTGCTGTGAAAAGACTCGGACGCGGCTCAAAAGAATTAACCTGCGCATTGTCAGCTTCAATAGGACACTTTGATTTACGCGCAGAAAGGCACACTGGCACTCAAAGAATTGAAACGGTCTGGAGGGAAGGCGTAAGACGTTGGTTCCTAAAAAGGAAGTCCAGCTCATAAGATACTATCATAAAGTTGTGGTAAATACAGCACGTTCTGTATAAAAATAAATACGGGAATAAATACGGGTAGACTGTGTAGGTATAGGATGTACATGGTATAGAAGTAGCAGGGTAGTATATTGTTTACACGGACTGTGGTAGATGAAAAGTGAATGGAACCGACGGGAGCTAAGTTTCGAATAAGTACATAAACTGGGCGTGTCAAGAAAAGCGACAAACCTGCACCATAGGTGCCACGTTCTCCTTCGCCCCGCGCCTGAGCCTTTTGGCCTCTGGAGTAGATAAGAATCTGGACGATCTGAGAAAGGCGGGACTGAACCTTTCCGTCTCTTTGCCTTCTCCTTCCCGATGTTGACTCGGGCTTGGCGCTGCTTATCATATTTTGCTCGCCAATATCTGACAGCGCAAGTCAGGGAAAATAATCAAGAGGAAGGAAATAAAACTCACGATACGATGCAGTGGACGATAGGAGCAAAAAGACTGTCCACCCACGAGTCTGCTGATTCGTCGCCCACCAGACGCCCAAATGCCTCGAGGAATACCTCAAACACATTACTGGATTTCTTGGAGAAGTGCAACGGATTCCGTGAGTCCGCACCCAACTTATGTAGGATGTGCTGGAACGTGGAATTAGAAACCAAGGTCTCCTTGAGGCGCTGCATATGGAGGATTAACAAAGGTGGGATTGTGGTGTCAACAACTTACGCGGTGGGCTGCGATTGGAATTCCTGGATAGAGATCCACCTGTAGTTTTGCAATTGTCGATCCGACGCGGGAGTTGCCGAGGGTTTCAAGAGAGTGGAGGATCTGGGGGTCGGCCGAGGAGAAGAGAGCATCTAGCATAACGAAAGGGCACCCGGGAATATACACTGTATATCGTGAGCTAAGGATGAAAGAGTTCACATAAGTCTGGGGTGTAGACGCTTTAAGCGGTATTGCGGCAGTGGGTGAAATGACCGAAGGCATCGCTAAGTGAGACTTATTCAAGAACGCCGTGGTAGCTGAGTATGCGGAGTGGATGACTTACCGGGGGCGAGGTGAGAGGAGGAGGAAAGAATGGATATGATGACCAAAGGCGATGTTGGAATATTAGATCCGTGCTGGCATTTGAAGGAGCCCCTTTTTTCTCGTTAACTTGAAGTCATAGGTGTCTTGATTCTTGTGCGGCAACTATGGGTGGCGACGAATTGTACCGGCCTTCCGAGACGCCTAGTACTGCAAGGATCCTATGGCAGACCTCAGGCTAGTAATGGCAGGAGAGTCTCGAGTGGAAGGAGAGATGTACGATGCGGCTCGCCAGAGCCCGGGGAGTGACCGTGATGTGACAACTTTGAACGCAAGTTGAACGCGCACGCTTGTCGTATCTGTTCTCTGTTCTTCAAGCTGGTTCTAAAAGCTCAACCTCACTGAAATTCAACCAAAGTTGACTTTCAACTGACGCGGACGTCACCAGCATTTTACAAGAGATTTCGGATCTTTTCAACTCAACTGTATAGTGCTGCCGCGGCTCGGCTACGGCTGGCTCGGCTCGGCTTTTGATGGCTCGGAAGCCATCACATCAAAAGCCGAGCCGAGCCGTTTAAAAACAGCTGGCTTCAACGGCTTCGGCTAAGCCGTGGCTCAAGCCGCGGCTCAGGTGCATTTGGAGTTTGCATTCCCGACAGCTCCCCTGTTAATAATAAGGGCCCTAAAGCATGGCATGCACTGCATAACAAGTGTAGGTGTCCCTAGGTTGCTCCAACTTCATCCACAAAAGCCGAAACCCATTTAGGTTGGTTGTCGTGCACGTGGGCTGACACGCTGACAGTCTGTCGACTGGAGTTCTAAAGTGATTTAAGAGGTCCGCGGTCATGGTACAGAGGACGCAAATGCGTAGGGAACAGTTGGAAGGTTAGAGGATGTTCAGCCGGCTCGCAGTGCAGTCAAATTGAAGGTCTAGTAAATCTAGTGTAAGCCATTTGCAGCCACGGCTAAGCCGCGGGCGAAGCCGGCTCAAGCCGTAGCCAAGCCAATGAAGCCATTATAGCAACGGCTGGCTCAGCTCAGCTTATTTTTGGCTCGGCTCCAACGGCTAGCCGAGCTGAGCCGAGCCGCGGCAACACTAGACTCAACACTTTCCAGAACGTTGCACTGCCTCGGAGGACTATGTCACAAAGTTAGCCACCTAAGTCACTCCGGTACTTTCCGTGCTCTCTTTGTCCTCAACACCCATCATCTCTGTCCGCTTCCCCGTTGTACGTGGTCCCCTTCCGTTCAATTTTCACTTCCGTCCATCCTTACCATCTTTGTAGTCTCTGGTGACAGCTGGTGCCCCTTCCGAATCCCGTCAGCGTCCCGCGAGCCAGGTGCCATAGTGGGAGTGCCCCCGACGAGTGTATGATCAACGGCGTTGGACTCCTGGCAACCTTTTATAGGGACCTAGGTTCTCTGAGACTGGGGTACTGCATTCGGGCGCTGGGCTTTATCAACCTCCCTAGGCCGAGCACAGTTCGGCGGGCCTCTGGTCCCCGGGCTGAGCAAAGACGCCGTTCGGAATAATCCACGTAATTGCGCAATGTTGGGTCAGGTGCTAGGAATGGGATACGCTCCAGGCTCGATCCTTCGCCCACTCGACGTCGATTTCGCTGGGTTGGAGTAGAGGTGTCGGGAGTCGCTAGGCGGGTCGAGGGTTATTTCTCCACCTCTTGTTTTCATTTCCATGTCGCTCGGAGCTCTTGTCGTAGGTACCTCCCAGAGAAGGCTACGTGCCTCGCGCAGGGTTGCCGTCCCCTCTGGGCCCAGGTTCACGCCTGCCAATGCGCGTAAAGACTGCTTTTTGTAGTTGCAATATATTGAAGTTGTCGTTGTCATAAGAAGGCCCATTGTAAACATCCTCGTATTTTTTCAACGCAGAGGAAGCAACCGGCGGCCAATTTTGTTGACATATTACTTGTCCGCTGGATATTACGAAGATATAGTCGACTGGGAATACCTTCATTAATTCTACCAAAACCACCACTGAAAAAAAACCTGCCCTCCCATCCTTCGGCGCCGGCATCCATCCCACTCGTGGGACCCATTCATTTGAACGCGCAGTGAGTTTCTTTTCTAATTACAATTTGACGAAATTAACTCACCCTGAACTCGAGTTCATTGCCTTGCATTTTCTCTCCGATGCCATCCAGTCTCGCCGAGCAACTCGAAGGCCTTAGTTGGTCTCAATTGTTCGACGCGAAAGCCGCCTCTTTACCATCCTGGGCCACGAACCAGCTGAAAGCAATGACTCCACAGAAAATTGAAAGAGACGCTTACACCGGGTGTGCACTGTGGCAAGAACTAACATACAGAGCCCTCGTTAACGATGCAGGGCATATTCCGTCGGGAGAGTTGACAGTACGGTGACTTCAGTTGCATTCTTCATTAGTTGATTTTCATGTCTTTTTAGCTGTGGCGAAGCCGTCTCTCTGACCATAAGGAAAACCTGGAATCGCTTGCAGAGGTGCTCGGCCTGCCAAACATTCTTCCGGGCATATCTGGGAGGGATGCACTGGGATGCGTGCTGGAGGTTCTTGCCAACGACCGCAAAGACAAAGCGTCTGCGTTACGCTGGATAACAAATCTCCTACGCCCGGTGCTACCGATAGCTCGCAAGCATAACGAGGAACGTCTTGCTGCTCTAAAGCCGCACGATCCCGCCAGGAGCCATCGGTCACACGTACTGTTTTGAACGCGCTTTCAGCTGCCGCGGATCTCGTGCATCAAGCAGCGGTGTGTACACTTCTTCTTGAGCATTTTTCTCTCCTTGAATTCCGCGATGTAGGAGAAACCTGACCTCATCCCGAGTCCGAGTCGTCGCACCTCCAAAACCGCCAGGGCAAGACCAGCTGATTTCGAGGTTCCCGGAGGTGCGTCATCTCGAGCTCCATTCTCATTTATCCGCTTCATATCAACCTTTTCAGCAGCAACCCCTCCCGATGTAGCTTCGCCGCCAAGAAAGCGCGCCCGCCACCAGTCCCCCAGTACTCCCGTCGCCGGCCCCTCCCGCCTCCCGCTCACGCCGTTATCACCCGAGTATACTAGCCCACACTCTTCGCCGCACGCTGGCATTCCATTCGATGAAGAAGCCTCATCCAAGCCCACCCTTACCCTAAATATCCCGCGATTCCTATAATGAGGAAGCTTCGTGAGCGGTTTATCTGTCGTTTCAGGCACACGTACTAACCCCAAGAATCGTTGGCGAGTTTAATTTATTCCAGGACAAGGTGTATCATAGACATTGTTCTTTACTTAAGTATAGTAATAAACTGTGTTTCGTTGTTCAAACTTTTAAATCAAACCAGTTCTGTGTTGCACGTATAAACACCATTCGCTATGGGAGTGCGAGAACCATGAGCAGCGGCAACGCAATTACAGACGAGTCACGACTTGAGTTGGTACGTGCGCATTTGATAGACGTCCAGTTTAAGCTGAATTAGTTTCTCAAATTCGTCGCTCTCGCGAATAAAAAGGACAGTACTCGATCAAATAGAGCACAAGATATTACAGCTAATGGAACACTTCAGCACCTGTTTCATTATCTGCCCAGAATATCAACGTAAACTCAAACGGAGGGTGCGGACGGACACATACCACCAATTCTCATGATCTTTCGACCCGTAGCTTCTCGATCCGCTCCATCTGCAGCCAGGTCTTCTAGTCGTACGCGAAGTTGATAGAGATACTGCGGCGTCCGAAGCGACCCGTTCGACCTGCGCTCGTTGAGTGTGCTGGTTGGAAATATACCATGAGGCTCACCGGTTGTCGGGTTTATCAAAGTGGCCACCCATGCCGCCTCTGCCCAAGTTTCGCTCGTACATATTGACCTGGACATCAATCCGGCGGCGGGAATCACTTTGCTTGTTATCAGAACCTGCGACATATAAGTCAGAGGTAGAAAAAAAACGACGCAGCACCCCCTCACGCCCGTCGCGGAAGTTGTCGATGATTGCATCGCGCTCTGCGGGGTCCTTCGCGCCGTGCAGGAAGGCGACTTTGTGTCCCTTCGCGCTCATTCGAGTCGAGATTCGGTCCGCGGTAACCGTACGTTTATACTGTGGGGCACGAAGTAAGAAGGGATGTAGCACGACAGCCGGAACAGACCGCACCTTCGAGGGGGCATGCAGAGGAACAAGAGTATCGCATTTTTGAACCTCGTTCTTGCAGTCCATGTAGAACTGCCGGATCCCAGCAACGCGGAGCTGCTCCTTTCAGAGCTCAATCTTGTTGGATTTAGGCGCAAATGTCGATCCACTTGGGGAAGCATGCTATGGGAGAGTAAGCGACCTAAACCTTCCTGGTCAAGCCTTGTCGAGGACCAACACTTTAATATCCCGCACATTTATGAAGCTCTTCCTCCTCAAGTGCGTCATCATCCCTGGCGTCTTGACAACAATGAGTGCTGTGATCGACCCCGAATCGCGAGCAAAGTTGTACTTGACTGGGTATTCAGTTTGAACCGCGGTGAATTTGTCCATAGAGACAACGACGGACATGATCTGATGTGGAGTTCCCTCGAAAATGCAAGACAGACGGCGTGCCAATCGGCGTCCAGAAAAAATGGTAGCTTCACCGAGCAAGTCTGCCACGCAGTGGCCAATAATACCCTCGACCTTCCCGACCCGGAGACAACTGTGGTGAATTCCGGGAACGACAGCTTTCACATGCTCTCTCTGTCCCGTCCATTTCGTCAGAGGTTCCTTCGCTAAACACCTTGGCGTCGTTGCCCGGAACAGATTGGGATTGGGGATCCGGGGACACTGTGGTCGAGGCTTATCCGAAGCTGAGCCGAGAGGCGAGAGATGTGGGGGATTGATCAAGGTCGACTCGGATGAGATCCTTGAGATTGAGTGGAACGTCGAAAGCAAGACGAAGAAGCAGCGTGTCCGTTCTCAGTAGGATTGCATCGAAGGCTGCCAGTGGCGCGAGCGGTGGATGGGACATCGTCCGAGAAGGCGCGCAGATGCAGCCGGGATCCCAGACCAAGTACTGGGGTGTTATAAGGCAGCCAGCTAATTGATTCCTCAAAAAATGGCTACCCGCTACGGGCACCGTGGTGCAAGGGGGACGATGGAGGAGGTTGTCGACGAATGGTTGGTGGGCGTGTTTCAGCTCAGCCCAAAGGAGAAATGCATGGCAACCAGCGCCCCTGTCTCGTTCTCCTTCCTCCTTCCTCCCTCGTCTCGACGGACCCTCGTCCGACCGTCGAAGCTTGGCGCTGGAATCCTGTCCAACGGTGACCGACCGAGGCGGTCGCGTCAAAGCTCCGCCTTCGGATTCATCTCCACTTGGGCGGCGACAGGCACTTCTCAGCCCAGATAATATCGAAAACGTCGACCATTTTATCTCGGTGAGCAGCGTGACATTTACTGGGCATGCGACCCCGAACATGAAGGGCAGGGGTGTGTTCCCCTTCCCCTTGTCCTCTTCCGATTCCGCTGCAGTCAAAGTTTGCTTCGTTGTTGGCCGAATGTTTGGTCCAAACCATTGAAGCGAACCCGAGCAGCACCAACTAGATCGCGTCAGTATAACGTTCGACGTGTAGGGTAAATCCTACGAACATCTCGATGCTAACAAGCTTCATCAAAGCCAACGCTCACGTCCAGGTCCTCATGAGCTCTGGGATGGATAGAGAGGATGAGCGGTTCGAAGGGCTGATGTGTCTTTCCCCGGTCCAATTTCTCCACTGGTCCTCCCACCACCTCGGCTGCTTTGCTCGGCCTGTCGATTAAGGCTTCTAAGTGCTCGGAAACTCGTTTGCGCTGCGTTGGGACCTTTAATAATGTCTGCGCCCTCGAAGAAAGATTTCCCCACAACTCGATGGAGATTCCGGGGCGTGAATGCGACCTTTAGGCCCTAATCATACCCGGGAGTCCACGACATACTGCGTGGCGAGAGTCTGCGAGTTTCGCAGCCGGCCGGTGAATAGCGACGAAGAAGCATTCTTTTGAGTGCCAGAAATTCTGCAACGAAGGGTCTAAGAATAAGATATAGATAACTGGGAGTGATTCCTACCGGTGCACGGTCCATCTGCGCCTTCCGACTGACAAAGGACTGGCTTCCGATAACGCGGTTGTGAAGAAACTTTGGCCACCAAATTCTATGCTCATGGAGCGCTGCCTGTAAAAGTCTGAGATTGATAAAACACGCCGCAAAATATAACACACACCACCAAAACTCCATGTTGATCAAAGGGCTGTGTGCATTTGAGTGTCGTCCGGAATTAAGCTCAGTGCAAGCCGTAAAGTGGCTCTTTTCAAAAAGGGTAAGCAGAGTGATGGTAAAGTGGCAGTGCAACCCCCGCAGGGCGATCAATTCTCAATTGATGGCACGAATGTGCCGTGGTTGAACGGGCACAGCGACCAACACAATGTGCCGGCCATGCGCTCAGGGGCGGCACATTCGGGGAATGTGCTGGCTGTGGCCTCGAATGTGCCGCCCATAAGCTGAATGTGCCGGGGGTTCGAATGTATGTATGTGCCGGCCTTGCTCTATCCTGTTATTATTTGATCCATTATAGTGCCTGCAGGCCTATGTAGCACTCTACGAATGTAAATAACGGCTGGAGTGGAGTGAGATCGGGAGACGGAAGGCGAAGAGAGAGGTAGAATCATCGCGGTGCCGTGAGAGGGGAGGGTTTTCTGCGTAGCTAGCAAAGCGTGTCCTGGCGGGGATGTAAGAGACTAAAGTGCAGGAGAAAAAGTAAGTACAAGACACTCCTCCGCTTCGCTCCGGAGATAAGATCGCAGACAAATGGTGCAAATGATTATATTTAGAGTTGTATCATTCTATACGGAAAACCCGAAAGTAAATGCACCAACGCGATGCACATACCTGTCCAGCAACAGTGGCCCAGAAAGCAACGAATCAACTGGTGTGAGAAAAATACCAAAGGAAGTGGCTGATTAACTCTTGAACAGCGGCTGGCGTTGAGCTCCGCCCGGCCTTTATCTGCAGAGTAATTCGAGGGGATGGCTCGGAGTCCGAAATACAAAGTTAGATCTCATGTGAACGAATCGGGTGGTACCATGGACCGCGTTCGAGACATTGCGACAGGAAGAAACAGACACTTGATATGTTGAAGCTGTAATCAAACCAGGAAAGTAAGCAGCTTCCAAGGACCAGGAGCTTTCCCAGATAGAAGCACAAAACACGACAGAGGTGCAATTCGGGTGCTGTCAGAATCCGGTGCAAATATTCCGAAGCATAGCAACGGGCGGAGCAACCTAGCTGCAAGGCAACGAGGTTAACGAATCAGCCTAGAATATCCTCCAAGACATATGAAAGAGAATCATACCAACGCGGTAAAGCATCGAATTTTAGAAATGAGCCGCGAGCACCGAGGATGAAAGGAAGGTGTGGTTTGGAAAGATTTTCGTTCTGGTATTACATTAGGGGAAGCGTTGAATGCTGGAACGCATCGTGGGGAATTAACTGTTATTTTTTTGAGAATATTGGAGGCTGTGCACATTCAAGATGGTCCACCACCGTTGAGGGCAGCGGGACGTTGTGAAGTGACTCAGAAATGAGAGTCATTTCCAAGGAATTGATCCAGAAGGGAGGCCAGACAACAGCGGTGAGGAGCCATGGCCACAAGTAAGTTGCAGGATCTGCAGAAATTTGTGCTCCGCATTCAATTGGGCCAAGGGTTTTGAGGCGTTTAATTGACCAGATTGTAATTGAGGCGAGATATTGAATAGGGTGTTTCACAGTTGGCTTTTTTGGTCCAACTTGGGCTCCAACTTGGCCCTCAACTTGGTTCAAAATTGGCCAAGTTGGAGGTCCAAGTTGGAGAGTTAACTGTGAACGACCAAACAGCTGATTTTGTCGCGAATTCGTGAGTTGGGCGTTACGTATCCTGATTGATGTGAAACAGGCGCAGTTAGCCGAAGTTGCCAAATTGGGGCCCAAGTTGGCCAACTTGGATGTCAAGTCGAGCTCTTGTGCACAACTTGACATCCAACTTCGATTTCGGGCTCCAACTTGGGTTCCAACTTGTGCCAAGTTGGAGGCCGAAGTTGGAGCCCAAGTTGGGCCAAAATCCCAACTGTGAAACACCCTAATAGGGTGTTTCAGACATCCCTATTTGAGGTCCAACTTGGGTCTCAACTTCGGCCCCAACTTGCGTTGAAGTTGGGACACAAGATAGTTCGGGAACCAAGTTGGATGTCAAATTGTGCCTCACCCCACGACTTGACACCCAACTTGATCCCAACTTGATGTCCGATTTCGTTCCCAACTTCGCTTATCCCAGCTGATTACTGCGCCAAGACCAACTTGAGCTAATCTCGAGCCTGATGGGCGTTCACACCTCTGCTCCCAACTTCGACCCCAACTTGATGAAGTTCAGGTCGAAGTTGGAGCTCAAGTTGAGGCCAAGTTGGGCCGCAAATTGGAATGTCTGAAACACCCTAATGTATTTTATGTGTTGAGAAATATCGGCTCCCCTTCACAGGCATCTTCCACCACAGGTGTGCTGAATCAGGCGATGAAAAGAGTCAGGACGAGTGAGACTGAGGAAAGCACTAGGGGTGCTCAATTCTTAATCCGAACGGCGAGTCAGTTCGGATTTTAATTCGATACTTTGGTCGGACAAACAAAGTTTGACCAAGATTTTGCTTTGCATTTCCTGCTCATTTCCTCTCGGTTTTCTTCCCACCTCACCACAAGACCTCTTTGGTCCATTTTCTCTCTGGTTTTGTCGACAAATATGGGGTTGAGGTCGGGAACAAACTGGCTTTGTTTGTTTGGTGCACACAAATATTGAATTAAAATCCGAACTGAACCCGTTCGGATTAAGAATTGAGCACCCCTACTGGGATCGGATGAGGGGACAAAAACAACAATTGAAGACGGATTATAAGGCGCAGGATCACGGAGAGGTCAAAAAGTTTGTCGACTGCGTATTGAGGCTATGGGATCATGAGACCTGGCTGTTTTGCTCGATGACCCCATAATGGCTTAGATTCAACAGCTTTACTGTTGAGGCGCGGTTAGTTGAAGACAGTTAATTTCGGGCATGGTGAGAATATGAACGACAAAATGAATGCGATAGGGATCTCCAAAAGCTGTGGGCATTGCGGCGCAGCTTCCGTGGGCTTTTTGAGCGTTGAAGCTCAGAGCAGGAACGAAGAGGGACATGTGGAGTTAGCTCGTATGGGGATGAGACCAGAGAGATGCAAAGAATCGCGAGGGTAAGCGTTAAAGAACGGTTAACAAGTATACGTGATACAGTACTCTCCTTTTGATTGTCACGAAGCTGTGTCCCCCAAGATTGGCACCTGTACGCACAGCTCTCGCACCGAGTTTTTTCTTTCTCCAGCGACCTCACTGCACCTTCCACGCACTGTGGTATTGTCCCAATACCTCCCACCCGTCGGAGCGCCAACTCGTCTCAGCACAAAGCATCTTAGCGGCGTTCGTCAATCGTTTGTACGTAGATTTATCACGCGCGTACCCAAAGCCTCAAATCTGTTGATAGCTCTCCCGATAAACCGATTCTTTCCTTCTGGTCGCCTCATCTGCGACTTGTCCCTTCCCCATGGAGACACCACAGGCCATGACTCTGCAGGTGGACATTCCTGGGCCGGACCAGGCCTCGAGGACAAGTCTGACCACTCCCAGGTCGACTCAGGGTATGATGGGCGCCCCATTGAACACAAGTCTCATTCAGGACGCTGACGGCTTCACAATCCTCGGGGGGCAATTCACCTCGGCGGCGGGTGATGTCACGGTGCACAATCATTACCCACATGTGATTAAAGATACACACTCTAGTCTGAATCACTACTCAACAAATTTATCTATTAGCCTGACCTCGGACTCGCCAGCATCTCAATGAACATCGTGAATGAACTTTCTCAGAGAGTGAGATCTATTGCAGCCAGTTGCTGCGCCAGAAGCGGGGCTTTCCGTTATATGACCCAGAGCCCCGTCAAACTCTCCCTCAAGAATACCAAAGGAGCGGCGTCGCAATCGGCGATGTTGGCAGGATCACGCCAGAGGGGGCATTCGACTTTTTCTTCAACATATACCTTCCGGCAGACCATCCCATTAACGACAACGATGTTCCTGAAAACTTCTGCCCGTTACCCCGCTACAGATCAAAGGACCAGTACAACAAATCTTATTTTGCGGGAGATCATGTTTCGACGCCGTCCGTTCAGAGACTCGATCCAGAGTAGGTCCTGGTACTACCACAACAGGGCCTTTTCTCACTCTCATGCAGTGTCTTTCCGGGTGGCGATTTCATTCTCAGTTGTCGTGCTCCACGAGGGGCAGTCCTAGCTCTTCCGCATGGCTCGCACCTCCAGAAGCTCGAAAACCTAGAGAACGTACGGAAATACGCCGCTACTCACGCAGAGAGCTGGTTCAAATACATAAATGGCCCCAGGGGACGTGGGCTCAATGCACTATATCTTGTCACTGGGTGCGAAAAGGCCCCATCGTGGGGGCTTGCATCATTTCACACCGTCGACAATGCATTCCAGCTCTCGTTCAAGCCAACCACTGGAGTCAGTGGATACCGATGGAGGGGCAATCCGGCGCGAAAAAAGTACCATGACACGTCTCCGATGCACGAACTCAATCAGACAGTGTTCATACATGGCCTGTCCATTTCCCTTAGCACAGGACTTTGGGCCAGGATGTTCGAGACTGTTCAAATCCGCGAAATTGGCGACAACGGATCCCGATCCGGAAGTGAAGGCGGAAATTCGACATCGTCCTCGCGAGGATCGTCACTGTTCACACCAGTTCTCGGCTTCTTCGGTGGAGGAGCTGCAACCGACGGAAACAATGCAAGGAGACATGTTGTTTTATCGGATTTGCCTTCCCACTTCGCAAGCAAGACATTCCTAACCCCATCCTAACTGTGAACTAATAAGTTGACAGATATGCCATCCTGGAGAGCTACTCAACAACTACATTCTTGAAAAGGTCTTTTTATTTAATTTATCGACGCACACATGTTCTTTGTCTTACAGCGGCCAATTTAGCATCCACAAGCTGTAGTCGTGATGTCGCACGACGATGACTGGGGTGGAATCCTTGGAGATGTACGTTTATCCTCAGTTTACTGTACGCTTATCGCTAAATCCCAATAGGACGATCCGGCGTCCCAAATCCGGACTGTGCCTGATTTCCTGCAAAGAATAGAGGCGCAGTATGAAATTGTTGAGAAAGATGGTATGTCCCCGGACAGATTCGAGGTGTTGTTCAACCAATCAATTACGCATATCAGGAGCATCCTTTCTGCGGGCACTGCAGATAAAGGACGAACTCGTGGAGATCGATTGCGCCGACTTACAGCAAGCGCAGAGCAACTCACAGCACCTCCGTGAATCACCACCAAAACTCGATCCCGCGGTGGAAAGAGTTCGTGCGGTGGAACAGGTCAGTCCCAAAAATCTTGACGGCCTCCAGGGTCGGCAGTCATTACAGGTGCTCCGAACTACCACCATGACCATCGACCAAGACCTCGACCCGCTTGCCCTCGCCCTCGCACCCCCGCCAGGCGAGTCTCCCCAAGACCGCGAGGCTCGTCTCCTCGGCGAGCGAGAGGCAAAGAAGCGTTCAGATCTCATCGACCAGGAGCTCAGTCGCGAGCGATCAGAGAGCAAGTCCGTCAAGCCCGTCAAGATCCTCCTCCTTGGCCAGAGCGAATCCGGTGTGTGGCGTTTCAGCTGCGTCCCAGTCGTCGTGTGCTCATCTGCTCCCAAGGAAAATCCACCACCCTCAAAAGTACGTTGCTTCAGCTCGCGTCCCATAACCGTCTAACGTTCGCTAGACTTTCAACTAATCAACTCGCCAAAGGTTTGCTACCGTGCAGTTCTCTCGGGTCGTCTGACATCCCGTCTAGGCGTTCAAAGCAGAGCATGCCTCCTGGCGCGCCGTCGTGCACCTCAATGTCGTCCGCTCAGTCCGCCTCATCATCAATGCCCTCGCAGAGGCAGAGGCCGCTGCATCCTCGCCGCTACCCCCCGACCCCAAAGACCCTGTCTACCCCGCTCTTACGCCGGAGCTGCTCACACTCAAGATGCGCCTGCTGCCGCTCCAGCAGGTCGAGGAAGCCCTGCTCGGAAAGCTCACCCCCAGCGCCAGGTTCAACAAGGCGTATTCGGCGTCTCTCGATCCTCGGAAGCCTCAGGAGGTTTCCATCAACTCCACGACGCCGTGGAAGGGCGCTTTCAACCGCCTCATGAACAATGTGCGCAGCAGCGTCGACGGCCCCGAGGTCGACGAGCCGCAGGACTCGCGCGATGCGCGCCAACTCTTGCACGCGTGCTCCGAGGACATCATCCGCCTCTGGAACGACCCGACCGTCAAGGAGGTGCTCAGGGCGCACCGTCTACGGCTGGAGGACATGGCGGGATTGTGTGTCGCCTTTTTAATATATAAACCATACTTTCAGTGACCGCGCCATTCATTGACAGCTTCCTCGACTCCATAGAGCGAGTCACTGCACTTTCGTACGAGCCCACGGACGGTACGCGCTCTTCGCCGCGGCGCCGACGCTCGCTAACGCTTCCTCCTCAGAGGATATCCTCAAGGCCCGGCTAAAGACCCTGGGTAAACATCTTCTTTCCCTTTTAAGTTTGATTTGACAGCCGGTCATATGTAGGTGTTTCTGAGCACCACTTCAACTTGAAAGCTGGTGGGTGATTTCGTTGGTGACACTGTCGCGACGCCGTTTAAACTAGCCAACTAGGGAACATGGTTCCACAGTCATTGGTCGTGTACGATGTCGGGGGCGCACGGTCACTGGTGAGCCTTCTCCGTCTGCTTCTTTGATAATTCTCCGTGCTAAATTGATCCCAGCGAGGTACGTCGATGCCAGATACAAAGTGCTTAATTGACAAGTGACTCGTATATTCATCAGCTGCCTGGTGAGTTTTTGTTCGTTTTCTCTTGTTGGGTTTTTTTGGTCGCTTGGTCCACGCGCTAAATTTAAATATTCACATCCACGCCATTGATACCTTTTGGTTTCATTGTCACTCACATGTTGGCAGGGTTGTAAGCACCATTTCCACCGACCAATCTTGAACTGGCCTGATGATATCTTTTTCGACCGGACCAGCCCTTCTTTGACAGGGTTCATTGTATCCTCTTTCTATCTCCGTTGAGCTGCTTTGATCAGGTAGGAGTCAACCGTCTGTCGCGCGAATTAACCTGGAATGATTTGCGTAGGTGCTGGCGGAAGACGAGTCGGTGAATAGATTGGTGAGTTCTTTTTTTTTTTTGTGATCGTTAGGCATGCGGGCATTCGGGCCGATTTCCCGCTGTTGACTCCATGCTCACCATAAACCCGCCGATTATAGGAGGACTCCGTTCTACTGTGGAAGACGATTGTGTCGAGCCCGCTGCTCAAGGAAACGAGTCTGATTCTGTTCTTGAACAAGTGCGATCTACTGAAGGTGATTTCTCCTACTCTGCTGTTTGGAACCAATGACTGATTTTTTGTGCAGGCGAAACTTCAGTCGGGCCAAAAGTTCAACGAGTATGTGGTATCGTACGGGGACAGGCCGAATGACTTTGAGCATACCTCGCAATGTGCGTTCCCTCGAGTCTTTTTTTGCCCATCTTTCTGACTGATCCCCGCAGATATGAAGAAGAAGTTCAGTGAGTTTGGCCATGAATGGCACACCGTTTGTGCCGGCTGACAGATTGTGCGCCACAGTGCTGATAGCAAAAGAGTTCTCGCCCGAGCGACGCGGATTTTATACGTACTTTACATCTGTTACCGTGCGCATCTTCATTGCTCCTTTATGAAAATCCCGCTGATCGTGGTGCAGGATCAACAATCGACGTCGGATATTCTGGTGAACGGTGCGTTGCATTTCGCGCGTACTGCTGTGCTCGCACTGATTGTTGTTTTCGACAGTGAGGGACATGCTTGTCAGGCAAAATTTGACCAAGAGTCGGCTGGTCTAACTTGTGGAGGATCGATCTATGGCGGTGGCGGCTGGAACGGTTTCGCGGATTTTGTGTTTTCGTTTCTTGTGTCTTGTGTCCTTTTTATCATCTTCCGTTTATCTGGTCACGTATCTACCTGCATCTACACGTATCACCATATACCTTTCACATACTTATTCATGGGGTCGCCGGCGTTCAATGTTCTATTATTTCTGTCAAACTCGGTAGCCGACAGCCCAGTGGAGGATGCCCGTAGATCTCTAAGTGCTCGGAAACTCGTTTGCGCTGCGTTGGGACCTCTAATAATGTCTGCGCCCTTGAAGAAAGATTTCCCCACAACTCGATGGAGATTCCGGGGCGTGAATGCGACCTTTAGGCCCTAATCATACCCGGGAGTCCACGACATACTGCGTGGCGAGAGTCTGCGAGTTTCGCAGCCGGCCGGTGAATAGCGACGAAGAAGCATTCTTTTGAGGGCCCGAAAGTCTGCAAAGAAGCGTCTTAGAATAAGAGATAACGGGGAGCAATTCCTACTGGTGCACGGTCCATCTGCGCGACTTCCGACGACAAAGGACTGGCTTCCGAAAAACCGGTTGTGAAGAAACCTTAGCCACACAAAATTCTAGGCCCATGGAGCGCCGCCTGCGATGTAAAAGTCTGAGATTAAAGATGCGATAAAATACGCCGTAAAATATGACGCACACCACCCAAACTCCATATTGGCCAAAGGGCTGCGTGCGTTTGAGGGTCGTCCGGAATCAAACTCAGTGCAAGACATAAAGTGACTCTTCAAAAAGGGTAAGCAGAGTGCGAGGTCGTTATCACGCTGTTCAAAATAAGCTGGTCAGTTGGACCTGGAGTTAGACCTGGTTGAATTCAGCGTGAACTTTGAACACAAAACAACACGTACCCGGCGGTTGTCAAAGTCGTACGGTCCATCCCAGACTTTGAATGGCTGAGAAGCAAATATGGTACCCGGAAGGCAAGTAGGGTGATGGAGTGAGTCATGAGGGAGCACGGATTCGGATGTCGTGCTGCTGACGCTGCAGGAAGCGCGAAAATGCAGCCGACAAGCAGTGTGTTCGACTCTGTGGTGTATTGTGTGCCCCGGTCGACCTGGGCGACCTATAAGACTGCGATATTCGTTGGAACAGGGTTTTTGGAAACAATCTTCCAGTTACTTGTACGCCCTCTTCCGATGCCGGGTGGAACTCTTATAAAATACCGGTTCGCCATCTTGAGTTTCGTTACCCATGAAAGTCCTGGTTTAAGAAAGTACGAGTTAGCAATTAAAGCGTGAATAGGCAACTGGTGGGGAGTGTATCCGGCTTTGGGGAAAATTGTGTGTCACGGTGGGCCTGGGTGACGTGTAAGACTGCGAGATTCGTGATAAACGAAAACTTCAGATCATCGTACCGAGCGTGCACGACCAAGTCTGTCCATCAACGACGGTTTACGAACAGCCAGTTATAGCAGTCTTCGTACACATCCTATTCAGGTCTTCTGCGAAGGCTTAGTGAACTTTGAAGAACTTGGACCTGAAGGATTGCTGAAGGAACTTCAAGGAAGGAAAAAAATGTATGCCCACAAATTGAATGATCCACTTCAGGTTTTGAACCATGTATGAACGGCAAAACGAATATAAGATCAAAATAAAAAGATAATCACCTCGAGGCAGGTTTTGAGGTTCTCGTCAGGTCGTGGTTTTTTCCCTGCAGCTCGACAAATTCCGATCTGGTTTCAAAAGACAAAGGTGGGTTGAATAACTTGAGCGCCCAAGTAAGTAACATGTCCATGTAGACTCAGAGAGGCACGTCACGGTCGTGGCAGTCGTTCATCAAGAGAGATCAGCCAGCCGGTCCGAACTCCTGCTATTGAAACACACACACGTGCCGTGCAGACTTGTTCACTTCCTCCTCCATGCGACACTTCAAATCCAGTCAATTTCCCAACCGAGACGCATACTCTGGGTCTTTCTTTGTGTTTAATCCCCTCTTCAACCTTCAATTCTACCCTCCCCCGGGGTTTGGATTTACAACAAAAAGCGCGTCTTCGAGTCACTCGATTCAATTCAACTCTCGACGTCACTGCTAGTACTACTGGTAGTCTACCAATCTCCGGAGAATGTAGAATTTTGCTCCACATTCCAGAATCTTGCACTGCCCTCGGATGATTCGGGGATGTTTGAATCGGATGACTCGAGGACGTTTAAATAGTAAAATACATTGGTCAGCACAGTTAGCCACATATCCTCCTTGCTCTCGACTCCCATCATCCCACCCGCTCGCCTTCCCTCAATGTCCTTCCTCTCCATCCTTCCTCGTACGTGTTTGTCATATCTTCTCCGCTGACCTTCTGTGTACTGGTATTCGGTGACAGCTGGAACCCCATTCCGAATCCACTCAACACTCAGCGAGCCGGCGGTATCTCGTATGGGAAAGCCTCCGGGACTGTTGGCGTCCATGGCACTGGCTTCCCTTCTGATCTTTCATAGAGACCTAGGGTTGACCAGGATCATTGGCCCACCTTCACGCGCAGCGCCTCGTCATGTTCTCAAGGTCGAGCAAAGTTCTCGGGCTACTGGGTCCGCGTTCTGAGCGAAGACGCCGACAGAACCCGCTCGTAATCGGCAGTTTAATGAGCAAAGGTGCTAGGAATGGGACAAGTTCCAGGCTCGATCCTCCGCCGACTCGACGTCGATTTCGCTGGGTTGGAGTAGAGGAGTCGGGGAGTTTATTGGAAGGTCGGGGGTACTGGTTGTAAAGGATCCAGGGGATGCATGCTTCCGTTGACGTTCGGCTCCCGGCTTACTGGTGAGCGCTATGCGCGATCCATACCAAAAGCATGCGTAGTTTGTAGAGTCTCTCCAAATAACACTTGATTTATTCCTTGATTTGAATATTCATTCCACTTCGCTGGCACAGTCAAGTAAACTCAAGACAAGATTTGAACGAGTACCAGTCATTTCTTTTCTGCCCAGTGGGATAACCCCGCCTGGTCAAGAATGCACTAAACCATTCTTTCAAAATTCCGAGCGCGTATTCGACGCGACGCGACGCGTGACGTCATTTTCACATGCCAACCTCGACGCGTTTTCGCGTCCTGGCTCTGGCATTTTCTGGAGTGTCGAGCATAAATAAAACTGCAGCAGTAATACAGAGAAATGAGGCGCGCACTGCCTTCGGGCGAGTCGGAAATATTTGTTTCTTCATTGTTTGTATCTAGGAAATTGAATCTCCGTCAGTCAGCCACGATCCCTCTTGTCTTCTACTTCCATGTCGCCCGCTTTTTGGTTCCCGTGTCTGTGAATTCCGTTGTCTCTTTAGCTTCTCACTTATCAACCATAGCATGTCCTGTGATCTCGCGACCTTTCGACCGCCTGCGACCTCCCGGTGAGCTCATCCTTTAATGCCTTGTCAGCGCTATTCACGCGCTAGCTGTTGTTTCCAGGGCAGAAGTAAGTGGAACTGTCCTGCACCCACTGACGTACCTGGAGACACACATTCTGGCGCCGCGACTCGACTCCAGCATGGTGATGAGATTTTGGCCAACCCGTCTGAATCCCCTCAGGACCATGTAGGCCAATGATTATCTGGTAGGGGAGAGTGCTGGCGAATGCGGCGCATTGGGCTGCCTCCAGGGGATAGCGAAGCCGTGGGAGTGTCGTGATCCCGTGTAACCCACATTCGCGCGTAGCGCGTTTCTATAACGCTCCCCATGGTAGAGATCTTGAGTTACTCATTGATCGAAGACACCGAAGGGTTCGTTGGTGTCTCTCTGAAATGCTGTTGAGCGAGGTGTTAGGACGGGTTCCGCGCCATCTCTGATCCACCACCAACTCGCATGCTGGTGGATTTGACGGCCAGGTACGGGATTCGTTTGTAAGACGCGTCGAGGTTCGATGTGCTCGGAGATTTGTGGTTGAAGAGGCCCCAGGGGATGCGCACGAGTCGTGCGGCACGACCTTTTCGCTGGTCTCCGGGATTACGGTGACAGCCATTTGGCTGAAACCAAACTAACTGCGCGCGTAGCTTAGAATGTCTTTTGTCACTTTTCTGTGCTTTACTCAGATCCCAACCCCATCGACCCGCTCGCGACTCTCAGCGCCTTCCCTCGGGCCTCAACGCAACTCGTCGTACGTGGCCACCTCCTGTTCAACACTTACCATCTTTGTAGTCTCTGGTGACAGCTGGTGCCCCTTCCGAATCCCATCAGCGTCCCGCGAGCCAGGTGCCATAGTGGGAGTGCCCCCGACGAGTGTATGATCAACGGCGTTGGACTCCTGGCAACCTTTTATAGGGACCTAGGTTCTCCGAGACTGGGGTACTGCACTCGGGCGCTGGGCTTTATCAACCTCCCTAGGCCGAGCACAGTTCGGTGGGCCTCTGGTTCCCGGGCTGAGCAAAGACGCCGTTCGGAATAATCCACGTAATTGCGCAATGTTGGGTCAGGTGCTAGGAATGGGATACGCTCCAGGCTCGATCCTTCGCCGACTCGACATCGATTTCGCTGGGTTGGAGTAGAGGTGTCGGGGAGTATATTGGAGGGTCGAGGGTACTGGTTGCAGAGGATCCGGGGGATGCATGCTTCCGTTGACATTCGGCTCCCGGCTTACTGGTGAGCGCTATGCACGATCCAAACCAAAAGCATGCGCAGTTTGTATTAGTAGAGTTATCCAAACTTGATTTGAATATTCCACCTCACGCGCACATTCAAGTAAAAAAGACCTGTCTGTCGTCTCTGAATAAGTTCCGCACTTTGCTTAGCTCTCAGTTTTGGAAAGGTCCAATACAAAGCGTCTTTAAATTAGTCCCAGAGATCTTCTCATATCAGCCAAAGTGCAGTTGAAGTGTTCATCGAAGGGAAGAAACAGCCGTGAATGTAAGATGTTGCTGTCTCATGCGGATGGGAAGAAATCAAGGCCGTATATTCCGGAGTTTGTTAAATATCAGTGACGCGGGAGGAGATGGAAGGTAGGTATCGGGAGGATTATAAAGTAGAAAGGGTGAGAACTAAATACATTGGGAGAGGGTAGAAGGATGAAGGCAACGGTGTATAGAATTAATACCAGTGTACCTGTGAGGGACTGTGAGTGGGAGATGTAAGAAGTACATGTCCCATTCCACACGCCAGACGTGGACGATTCTCTGTATCCAGACCCAAAGCGTACGTCCCTCAGATCACCTGTATGCGCGTTGAAGGCATCGATGGGAGAGGCAGCAAGAGGGGCATTGCAATTGCGGGGTCGGTGAACGTGAAGAATGTTATAGTAGGACGAGCAGTGCGAGGTGAATTCCTGAGTGGGACCTATATGGGATGAAGGCCAGGTGCCAGAAGGCGACGACAATGGGAGGTCGCGTCGAAAACGGAAGCAACGCAAACACAAACACCAAATGCTTCTTCAGCTTTACAATCCTCCTTTTACCGTCGTTTTCTTCGCACTCGTACCGGATGTCCGCTGGTTCCGCACCTGCATCGGAGGCAAGCATTGAACGCGCCGATGTGGACGTTGCAGAAAGGGGGTCAATGGAAGAGTGAAAGGGGTGTTGCCTCGAAGGAGCGTTGCAATGGCCATATCGGTGAAGGTGCAGGCCGCGACTATGAAGAAGGCGACGGATGGGAGATGTTGCATGAGCAGGGTGTGAACGCGAGAAGGTGGAGAGAGGCGACGAAAAAAGACGCTGGTGCGGATGGTGTAGGTGCGAGAGCGAAGGGTTTATTCGCATCGGGAGCACGGGCATTTTATCTTCTTGCTAATCGTCTCGTACACCTCCGAGACCGCACCTCGTATTTCCCACTGGACAGTAACCTGTTTACGGGCCGCGCGCGAACTTCCGAATCTTCTTCGTCGACGCTAAACGCACAGATGAGGCACGGTCGATGGGTACAAGAAATGCAGCCTGAGATTATTATTTTTTCGTGACGCGAGCTATTGTTGCCCTTCACCGTGCATGGACAGCGCTGGCGAAGCCGTCGACACTTTGACGCTTTCCCAACTTCCAAGCAAGTCCGCCACGCATAGAGCCATTAATAGCCTCGGCCTTCTCGTACCGCACGACCGATGTGGGTGGCCTCTATGCGAACACCGCGTTACTTCCATCGCTGTTACTGGTATACTCGGTGCGCCAAGACAGGGTGGGGTTCCGAGCTCGGGGAACGATGCGCCATCGGCGACATAGAGAAGGCCGTCGCTGCAAGTTCTTCAGCGGCTGAGGCGCTGCGCAGGGTTGGAATCCGCTAATATTCTGCGGCGGCTGGTGCTGGAGCTGTGTACGTGATGGCAAAAAAAGCAGGAAGCGGTGGGATTGTGATCGATGAAGACGCGGGGTAGAACATATATGAGCGGGCGCAACGGCAACAGGGTACAGTCGGCGGCGGCGGTACGCAGTAACGGGCGGGGGCTCCAACAGCGACATAGGAAGGCGCGTAGGTGTCGTCGCGTCGGAATATTATTGTTGATCTGGATACTGATTGAGGCCGCGTTGAGGCGAGGAAGAGGTTGGAGGGGAAGGCATGGTGATTCGCAGGGGCCGAGTGTAGGGCTGGCGGTGGGCGAATTCACTCGATTTTGCGAGGCGGAGGGTGATCTAGTAGATATACCTGTGAAACCGCAGGGGAAGCTCAAGAACAAATAACGGTACCTCAGACGTATTCCCCTCATCTCTCTCGAATTTTTCATTGCGATCTTAACGTTCCGAGCAAGGCCAGGATCGGTTACGGAGACTGGGTTCATTTTCGACGACATTATTCAATCCGCGCTCCGAAATGACCTGGTGAAGCTTGGCGCTTGCAATTGCCCAGACTGAATTTGTTTCTGAGGCTGGTTCGTTGCACCAAATATTAACCGAAGAAGGACGCTTGAATACCGTGAATGTGCGGGACCTAAGCTATATTGTGCCCGGCGCTTGCGAGGGGTGAATGGTCCTTGTCCATGGCGATACCAGATCAGAAATTATAGCCGCTGGTGGTGGGTGAGAGCCAAGAATGTTACCTCAGACGTACACTAGTGTTCGCCGCATCGGTTCGCAGAAGAAAGAAAGCGTAGAAAAACACGGTGCCAGTGGCTCGGACGGCGGAGATGTCGCAGTGCGCGAGCGCGTTTAAGCGCTCGGTAAACAAAATGATGGCATCATCAACTTCGTCGACCTGGTCCACAACTCAGCACTCAGCACTCAGCGCTCAGCCCTCGAAACTGCCTGCTTGGATGCAATAGAACCAGTCACAACATTGAAATTTCTTTCTGGTGTTTGCAATCCAGTCGTCGTGCGTAAGGAGTGGAAAACGTATACAGGACTCATCTGAATGGCACCTCAAAAACTACGGAGTGGTCTCTCTCATATTCTTGGATGGAACTTGCGCTGGCGACTTGGATCAAAATTTATGTACAACCTCAGACTCATAGTTGTCGAAAAAAAATCTTGAAGCCTGATCCCGCAATCTCCAAGAAAGAAGAACGAAAGAAAGAAAAAGTAAATACACTCACTCCGAGCTCGAGCAGGTCTTGAAACCTACCCCAGAGTCGAGACACTATCCACCTGCATTGCCCTTCAATACTGAAACCGATGCTGCTGCAGCATCGCGTCATGGTGAGCCTTCATCCTGTTGCTCTTCCTACCGTTAACTGTTCTCCAACGACGTCAAGACGGTTGAAGGAAGACGACCAGCGGCCGCCAGGTGTCGTCGAGGCTTGCATGCGCATGGAAGGTCGGTTGGCGCCAGCAAGAGCACCTTTATCTGCCGTACGTTAGTCTGCTTTACATACACGTCGAGCCTGGCTGACGAACCTTCTAGCTCCCCCTGTCTGCGGAGCGAGCCCTAGCTGCTGCTGTGGATCGCAGGCAGAGCCCTGAAGACGAAAGCCTGGGATACAAATGAATCACACACAGGGCGCAGCAGCTCGCGGTCTTTAAACCGAGCTGACAAGGTATGTAATCGGGAAGCTCATACCGAGCGACGCTCATGCGCATGAGCTAGAATCTGGACGCACCATCTGAGGAATTGATCAGTCGGCCGGTGCTGAGGGATTTTCGCATGCGACACAATACGGAATCGACTCGCATTCGATTGAGAGCGCATCCGGCCTATCCCGAGCCACGGACAGGGCTAGTGCGAGGGGGAGAGGGAGGGCAGTTGGCAAACGGTGGGAGAGAGAGGGAGAGAGAAAAAGGGGAGATCAGCAGCCGACGCCACGGACTCGGAGACCATCATATGTCTCACCACATGAACCTCCCCAATGCGCCGATAAAATGGTCGGATGATCGTTATCGGTGCTCCGTGCCAAGGTGAGTTCTTTTGAACATGAGCAGCCCACGATGTTAATTTCTGGTCCCATTCAGCTATGCGGCTCTTTGGAGTGATTGTTTCAAGACTCAGAGTTGACTCGCAGACTCGTCGCAAACGGCGCTAAGGTTAACGTCATCACGGATATATCTGTGGGTATTATTTTACTCTGGCGGCCATCGTCTTGATTACCCATTTTAGCTCGTCGCGCATTGGCGCCATTGAGGTCATGGCTCGGATGTACTGGTCAAAGTTCGAGCAGCGGAGGAAATATGAATTCTGTCGCCGCCGTGAATAACGAAGCATTTAACGTTTAAACTCATCCGTGCTATTCCGACAGTCGGGACGCAATTGAAATGAATACATGACGGGATGACTCGGTACGCCAAATCCGCGTTCGAACGCGGTGCACTGCCGGTGCAGGGCATGCAGAAGGCGGCAATGGCCGGGAATGGCTGCCGTGCTCAGAACATTTCAAATTGGGCCCGGCTGATAACACAGCCACTGCTCACCCTTTCTTCGAGTCTCCACCATGGCTAGCGAGTCTCTCACAGTTTTCTTCAGGCCACGGCCTTCTCACCCCGAACATGGCACCAACTGGATGCCTGCTGGATTCGGATACGGTCCGTTCCACCCTGATCATGGACCCCTGCCTGAAGATGCGACTGAGCGACTGGAATTCATGTGCTCCTCCGATCTTGTCTGGCAATGGTCCGATTTCCACCACACAGTCCGGCCCTTTCTCGCACCCCCAAAGTTACACTACCCATCTCGCCAAGCTCTCTATGCCGATCTCCTTTGGCGAGAGGACCAGTGGCTATTGATAGAGGTTTTTTGGTACGACCTGAAGCCTAGCATGCTCAAGCGCTACTGCGACCTATGCCTCCCTGTCACGGACCCATTCGATGAGGACGAAATTATCGATAGACTGCCTAGACTGGAATTAATGTCCCTGGATGGGCGGTATATCGAAATGAAGATTTCTGCGTGCATATTTGTTTCGCTGATCCATACTTTTGGCAAGTACCATGGAATGCACAAATCATTGTTTCTCATTATATATTCAGGAGACTTCAGACAGTACTCGGTGGAGTTGAGGAATTGTTGCTCTGCGTGGGACAAGCTGCGGGGGGTAGGACACCATGGTGAGCCTCTTGTCGTCCGTACCATGTATCTACGACCCATTTCTTTTTCAGTCACACATACCGTAGTGCGGTCGCTCGGGATCACTTTCCAACTTCGTTCTCCCGATGCTCAAGACATCCCCAGAGATGGCGGCTCCAGCTCCAGATCCGCTTCAGATGGCAAGTCATCTGGCTCCTCCCCAGAGCTTGGTACTGGTATTTAGTCCCATTTCCAGTTCAAAACTTGTTCTTACCAATGAAGTAGAACCCTCGAACACCGTCAGTCGCGACGTGTTTTTGCCCAATGACCACCCTGCACTCATTTATCCAAATTCCATTCGTCAACGAAAGGGTAGGAGTACGGAACACACTGCTGACCTTTGATGTGTTGTGTTATAAACTTGTATACGTTCTTTACTACACAATGCAGAGAATACTAGTGTACAATATCATTCTTCTCTTGGCCGGGCTGAGGTCCAGAATTGCGGCTCCCCCCCTGTTCCTGCATACCACCGGCGCCGGCTCAACCCCTGCTATCATCGCGCCTGCCCATATTCGTTCCGCCCCGTCCTCTCCGTCGGTCGCGCGCGGTCCCCGTGCCTGCTGCTGCTTTTTCGCCATCTCATGGGCAGCTCGAGCACCCGCCCACGCAGAACATCGATAGCGGATTACAGCACTGCCATCGTAAACGACGCAGCACCCCGAGCCCTGAAGAACTTGCCATGGCGGCCTCTTGCATGTCGCCGATGGCGCATCGCGCTTCTCGAATTCGGAACCCCAACCTCTCTTGGCGCACCGAGTGTACCAACAATGGACCTTGAAAGCAATGCGTTGTTCGCAAGGGCGATATCACATCGGTCGTGCAGTATGAGAAGGCCGAGGATATTAATGGCCAGGAGTGCTCGGGGAAGCGACAAACCATCGATGGGTTCTTTATGCGAGGAAGGACAACGACAATATTAATCCTTTTTTTTTCGTTTTTGCTGCCTTTTGGTTCTACCTTCTGTTGGTTCATAATGCGTGTGGAGCCAACAACTAACTAACAATATTTTCAAGGCCCTACTGCGGACGTGATCAAGTCCACCTTTGAAGTCACTCATTTCTCATCGTATTGAGAACAGGTAACACTTGCCGACCAAGTTCGAGCGGAAATATGCATCATGTCCCCGCGGTCATGGTGAATACTGAATTAGATACAAGTATTTAACTCGTTCATCCCTCAGGCTTCTCCGTCATGTATCTCATAATAGCACGATATTGCCGTAGACACGGCTCAATGAATCTCATTCGACGATCCAAAGTCAAAAAGAATACTGCAAATCAAATACATTTCACAATTATAATTCAAAGTCTTAACGCGCATTAGCAGGCTTAGCCTGGGCCCGGAGACCAGCGGCAAGGTCGCGCGGGGCGGATAGCCCTCTCCAGGATGTATCTACGTACAAGTGCCCTCACGCAACATGCAGATGAGAAAGGATAAAAGAAAGAACTACAAGCGAATGCTCTCGGCTGTTGTGAGCGTGTTTGAGTCGAGTTGGCAGAGGATTGGAGCTGACGCGAGCCCGTCGTAACACATTGCCCACCGCCGTTTGGGATCCAGACCGTTCCAGCAGCGTCTTCGGTCTTGCGACCTCGGCCTAGGGAGCATATACTGCACTCCGCACAAGGTGAAGTCACACATGATCACAGCTCCCTGACGCTCTAGGTAGAGCACCCGAAGGTCAGTCATGTGCCCACACCAAGTCAGTGCCCTCCCTCCGAGTACACGATGGCGAATTGGGCGGTGGGGGGATTCAGACGGGTCGCGTGCAGCCGGCACCAGTGGATTGTAGGCTGAAAGGTTGGTTAGTTGGAGAAGCAACGGACAATAGCCAGTCCACGCACCTTGGCACTGTAGAGGAATGGGCGAGAATCAGTATTGAGTTGATACGAGTCACTGCGACGCACCAATAGATTCAAACTACTACATCTATCGCAGCGTGCAGACGAGAGACGAGACGAGGATGGCAGCTTGGTAGCACAGATCAGCTGGGGTTGGACACAGAGAGAAGGACTTACCCAGCGAAAACTATAAGGGCAAGAAGGGGATGATGGAAGTCAAGAGCAAGAGGGATACGGAACTTTCCGAGGTGGCTGGCGGAATTTAAGGCGACGATTTGTCACATTGATGGGTGACAAAAACTTGAACCTCGCCGGCGACACCGAAGGCAGTGCGAATGACAAGCAGAGCATCTGAAGTGAGCCGTTACACAAAATTGCAGTCTCTGAGCAAAGTAGCCGGATTCCGAGGCAGGAACCATGGCAAAGTTGTCAGCCATGGATTCGTACCTGTTCCAGGGCGTCAATGTTTGGATTCATAGTAATAAATCAAATATTCCTCCGAGTCAAATTTCGAGGTTTTTTCGCGCTGAGAAAGACTGCGAGGTTGCCCTACAAAGTAGTACAGTGTGCGGCTCACGAAAGTCAAACTTTCAACGGCGCCAATCAGATTCAGCATGTATATATATAAATTGCCTTTTGAAGACATGAGTAAAACATATTTCCCTTCGAGGATACACCATCAAGCGCCACTGGCACTTGTTCATAATCGCGCCGATCACGTGAGCGCGTTGCGTTCTGATTCCTGTTCAACTTTTTGCTACCGCTCAACAACCCTAACCCTAACTCAATTAATACTGCTCAGAACCTTATGAGGCCGGAGATCCGCGTTTTCGAGAAGACCGGTGCACCAAGCATTAGCAAGAACCAGGTACACTATCTGCAGAACATCCAGCCGAACTCTGGGACCAGTGACATCAATATCGTCTTGATCCAACACTTCCTCACAGGGCTTCTCTGGCATGTCGCTAGAAATGGTTTGAAGGTGAAAGGAAGTGCAGTATTTGACGAGTCTCCGGCTCGCACGACCGTCATTGAAGGACACGCGCAGCGCTAGTGTAATTTGACCGATGCCAGAGTGTGAACTCCGTCTTACCCTCTGTGTGCCGTTAATGACAGAAGAGCTGCAATTCTTTGGATGATGAACGAGCGTTGACCTATGATAGTCGCCAGAATCGCGCCATAGAAATGACCCACGCACACGCCCAATTGCTTCTTCTCAACCTATTGCAACTGCTCGAGAGAGAGGGTTGTTACCTTCGAAAATGTGGGTAATTGAAGAGGGAACACCGACACATTATTGTAAATAGTCGACGGCACCTCAAGATCAAACAAGAGGGAAGGGCGTACAATATGTTTGCCAACAGTGGACTGCCGTTTTACTTTTTAGAGTCAAGCAAGTCCGTAAGTCGCCCGACTCTAAGAAGACTCGCATAATGGTCTAGAATAATCTGGACTAAGGTGCGAGGTCGATGGGAGTGTTGTAGTAGCTTACTGTGGTTCCTTAATTCACCCAGATCCGCATCTACTTTCTCTCCCCCGAGAATGTTCTGAGTGAATACACCTGATCGGTTTCAGCGGCGGGCCGAGCTGCACTGGGTGTTTCACGGCTCAGGGGATCGTCGTGAAGAACGGGAGCGAGATGCTGTATGCCATGGCCAATACGGCGTTCAACCAGTTCAGAACAGGCTTCGTCAGTCAACGACAATTAGCAAAGCGGAAAATCTTGGGGGTGGTTGGGGGGTTGCTGCATGGCCCTGAGACCTTGAGGATTCCGCAAGACTCCATACCTACGTACCTATTATCTGAGACTGCTTACTGGGACACCTTGGCATTTAAAGCCGCCGCATTTTTGCCCTCGAGTCCAACTTGTCCAAGCATATCGTGAGGTGGATAAGGTTTGATCCAAGTTCGATGGAGAATAAGTCGGTTTTAGCCAATTTGCCAAGAGGTTTTGTTTCTTTTAGGCTGATATCGCCCTAAAGAAACTAAACCTGGCTCCAGGCTGAGGGATTGGATAGTTAGTGCCAGCCCGGGCCGGATAGGCACCATGATTGCCGGTCCAGTTACGAAATTGGGAACGAGTTGATGATCGGCAGTATACCTTGGCAACAACTGCTCAATTGTAACAACATGTCGTCCACCACCATCACCTGGCCCATCCACCCCGTCGCCCTCGCCGACGCCCCCCACCTCGCCCACAACAACATGTCCGCCTTCTGGACCGACCCCTCCTGGCGCCTCCTCTGGCCTTCCATCACCCTACCATACCTCATCTCCCAGTGTTCCCTACGCATGCCGCGCAACCTACTCAAAGATCGTGCCACGCTCCGGCACCAAAAGGCGGTAGACCCCACAACCGGAGCGCTTCTGGGTTATGCGCGGTGGAAGGTGCCTGACACGAAGGAGGCGGAATGGTTGGATGCGCAGGTGAAGGATGTCGAAAGCGAGGCGGAGAGGCAGGGAATCGAGGAATGCGCAAAAGGGGCGTGGTGGGAGCCTCGGTTTTGGGCGGCGCCGTCGGATGAGGAGGCGCATAGGGAGAAGGGGAGGATTTTGAGGGAGAGGGAGTATCTCGGTAGGTTTCACGCGTTGGACGTGGTCAATTGGATTCTCACAGCTCACACTCCAAAGTACTCGAGTACCTCGCCGTGCACCCAAATAATAAGGGCAAGAGAATCGCGACTGCCCTGGTGGAGAGCGGGATGCGGCAGGCTAAGACGATGGGCTTGCCCGTCTTCATTCAAGCATTCAAGGCCGGGAGGGGCGTGTACGAGAGGTTAGGCTTCAAGGAAGTCTGGCGCATCGTCCAGGACGATAGCATGTATGGCGGGACAGGAGAGTATGGTGTTTATCTCATGGTCTATGATGTTAAGCCAGAGTGAGTCAACAATCCTGATCCATGGCATTGCGTCACCCGAAATATCAGATCTTCAGACCACGGAGCTGAGTGCATTTGCCTTTCATTGTTCAATCTTCTGAGTTCAACGTTCATCCCTTGAGAAGTATACTGTAAATTCAACGATTTGGCAAGGCAGGGAAATACCGGATGGCACATTGGTACCCACCTGCCACACATTCCACTCAAAAAGCGGGCTCCAAGGGATTCAGATTGAGGTCCTCGTTCGACTCGGGGTCGCGTGATAGTAAAGCAAAGTGTTCCCTCTTTGTATTATCTTCCTCTCAGATTGGCACAACTCCAACCCGTCCTGAAGGCAGTCAACCACCCGATTGCACATGGTGTGCGCCTGTCTTTGCTGATATACCACAAAAGTCTATGCAGGATGTCCTCGTTCGATTCGGGGTCAGGAGAATTATGTCGTGTTGAGGCTGTTCTTTTTTTTTTTGGTTGTCGTCATCCTCGATTTTTCTGCGTCGTTTCAGTTAAGCCTTCATCACATGTTCATGTGCCGCAGAATGGTCACAGTTCAGATAAAGCTCGAAGTTGAACTACATTCGACTGTAGTCCGGAAATTCCAGCTCCAGTTTTATTAGGATTAGGCGAAAGCTTAACAGTAGAGATGCAGCGTAAGTGAATCCAATTCCAGCATTTGAAAATGTTATTGTACGATAGTGGTGAGCATGTGCTGTTGAAAGATAATCCGTAAGTCTGTCGATGGGTCGTGGTAAGCGCAGGAGGAATGACGAGAAGAGTGGGAGTGGGACTCACACAGTCCCACTATCCGAGGTCTATCAGTGCGACTCTTCGTTAGTGTAACTCGGCGGTCTGCCGGCCACAGAACGGCGAGACTCTGCCTACCTTCCAAGTGCACGGCGCATTCCCCTTGTGACAGTGAGTGGAGCAGCCAACTGCTATTGATGCACGACGCGGGGTGGTAAGAATAATGTCCGACGCGGATGGTGGAAAGGCGTAGTGGGCGTGAGATCGAGAAATGAAGCCGAAGCGACGTCAATCACTCGGTGAGCATACTCGGAGTCACTCGGAGTCGAGCACCCGGCAATACTAGTACATCGGCTCTTGGTTTCAGCAGAGTAGATGGTAAAGAGGGCCTATCCTTCGTTCTGCACGAGAGGTGCCGAAACCTAATTTGGCATTCTCGTGTATGATGACAACAACCGCTCAACCAAGAAAGCCAAAAGAAAGCTCGAGTTTTTACTGATCTGGCCGCTGAAGTATTTCTCGCAGTTCAGCCAGCGTATCCTGACTGCGCCTCTGTTGCTCCTCGGTCGACTTCAATAATGCAATGATTCAGATGCTCAGCGCTCAGTACTAGTGTACCGTACGCGTTTGGACTCGCATCCGAGTCGTGGTTGGCAATGATGAGCTCGCACTGCCTTCGGAGAACTCGGAAATATTTGTTTGCGCACAAACATTCCGATTTGAAGGTCCGCCACCTTTCGGAATGTTCCGTATCCTTGTCCTGAACCACCATCATCTCCCCACCTTTCCCACTTTTCGCTTGTCTTCGCCAGGTATGATTTCGTCGTTCATTCATACTTATTTACCTCATTTCCACAGCCAACTCTTGCCCTCGCTCATGTCTAATCCTAGTGAGTCCCTCCAGTTCGTTGCTCATGGTTGGGTTCTTTTCACAGACCCGAAGGTAAGTGGGCTATCTCCTCGTCGTCGACGTCGCTCATCCATTACCAGATACCCGCTGAACTTCGGCTGACACGGTGATGATTCGGCTCCCCGCACCGAATCCTCCCAAGCGCTTCAGGCCACCGGTTACCAGGCAGGGTGGGCGTCTGGCGAGCGAAGACCCCTCAGTTCTCCCTCGTAGCTCTTCTCATGAAGAGCTTGGAGGTTTACAGCGCATTGAGGGTTGGGCACCGTCCGAGTTTCGCTCGCGCAGAACGTACATTCCCAAGCACCCTAGGTTGAGGTCTCACGACCAGAGACGCCGATTGGTCCGCGTGGGTGCCAGTGTTGTGATTGGGAAAGGTGTTAGGTCGCGGACCGTTCGATGTTTGATCCACCACCAACCGCTTCAAGCTCGCTGGTGGATTCGACGGCCGGGAGCGGGATTTGATTGTAGGACGCGTCGAGGCTTTATGTGCTCTGATATCTTGTCGTTGAAGAGGCCCCAGGGGATGCGCGCGACCTTTTCGCTGGTCTCCGGGATTACGGTGACGGCCATTTGGCTGAAACCAAACTAACTGCGCGCGTAGATTAGAGTTTCTGTCATTTTTAACAAATCTGAGGCTCTTTTTTGTGCTTAAATATTGTTGAATTTCTTTCTCTCAAATAAATTCCATTTTCAATAGAGCGGAAGAAAGCGGTACATGTGAGTGAGGCTCTAGTACTTGAAATCAACGATGTAGCCAAACAACCACATCTTTAACCCGACGCGTCACCTCATAAACAAGTCGCGCCAGACGCGCCGGGTCCTCCCACGGCCCCGTGGTCAAAAGTATATAAGGTGAGCCGCCACGCTTCGTTTCTTTTGGGCCCTTATCCCGTTGGATATTGGAAGGAACTCGATGTTCCTTGGACTCGCTCACGGGCGCCACCTGCCATAGTGTACAAATCCTTTGTTCTTGCTAACTGTTTTCTAGACTCTGCGTCGAGCTCACCATTTATTTGGAACGCGTCTGCTGTGTAAGTCGCTTCTAGTCGGTCTGACCCACGGGATGCCTAATATATCAATGCCATAGGAAATTTTCGACGCGTCAGATTATTGAATCTGACTCGATATTCGGCCCGCTCACCATAAGCAACGCCGACCGTGAAATTTCGTGATCTCGGAAACGATTTCACACGTGCGAGTCCTGCGCAAGTGTTTTTATAACCCTCAGGCTGGACCCGTTTCTTCTATTGTACGTTTGAGGTCCTCGAGGCATGTGCACCCACAAAATTTACCATATCCAGGCCACCACCGAACCATGCCATTGTTGGCCGTATTCTATACGGTGCCATGACCCTAGCTCCCGAATATTTATTTCCCTGCCTCCGAGTTTCCTCTGTAGGTCGATTCATCGATATTTCATCATGATCACCTTTATTAACGTCGTTCTTAGCCTGTGACCCATCCCACTGCTCAACTAGCAGTACAAACACTACAACTTTAAGATCCACCGGTTTTCGAATGCTCCCCGAGAGGCGGTCAGATTTTCGGCCCGCAGTTGACACGTCAAATTTGGGGCAAGGCGCACCATCTATAGATCGTGGTGCATCCGATTACTTTCACACTTTTTCGCAAAGTTTAATATTCCCATAGGATGTTTACGAGGATGGAGAAGAGCTATTTTATAAAGCACAGAGGCCTCTGCGTTGAGCTTGCCACTTGGAACGCGTCTGCTGCGTAAGTCTCTTCTAAGCCGTCTGACCAATCTAATGCTAGGAAAAATCAGATTCCCAGCTCGGCCTCGACGCGTCGAATTCTTGAATCCGCACTTTTAATTTGCACCATAACCGCCATAACCGACTCGATTTTTCGGCCACCTCGAGTGTTATATTTCGTGATCCCGGCGGTCCCATCCCAGCGACCTCCACTGCTCCATCGGCGCCACAACTTTGATGTCCACTGGTTTTCGAATGCCCTCCATGAGGCGGTCAGATTTCCGTCCTGCAGTTGACACGTCAAATTTGAGGTAAAACGCACCGTACGATGGATTGTGGTGTGTCCAATTACTTTCACACTTTGTCGCAAAGCTTAATATTTTCTCTTCTTCCCATAGAATGTTTGCGACGATGAACAGTCGCCACTGCGCTGAGACCAGTCCAGATTCGATAGAAATTTGTGGAGAGGAGGAAGTCTGCGGCATAAATTCCTCCGCATTTATCCTAATGCACGTGTAGGTCAGCACATAGATTCCACAACTTCAGCTTTGAACTAACTGTTTGATCGTAGTTACAGTGGTTCACCGGCCATCCTAAATTCAACGCTGAAAGGTCGTCACCTCCTCCGTCCTTGGATTTTCCTTTGCTCGCACTTAGTGGTTCGTGATTTTTCAACGTCGTGACCACATATTAATCAACGACTTCAGGCGCCTTTCAATGGTGTATTTTTGTACATCTATTCCGGCCATTGTCCCCACAAGATATCCTGCCTACTCGTGCAATTCCTTTTGTGGAGGTAATTTCTCATCCCTCGCACTTTTTTCTTTGGAAAATTCCCTGAGACATTCGTGCAGAGAAAAGTATATTCTTGCTCCGCTACTATTCAATCGACAGGGTACGTGTCGCTGTTAGGCTTCGTGAATCATACGACACTGGTTTGCCGCGTGAAAGGGGAGCCAGAGGAGGAAGTCATGGTGCGGGAGGTGGAGGCACTGGTGGCCCTGCGAGAGATGCGCGGGTCGGCGCGTTCCAGCCCCGTGCGTGTTGGTAGACGCGTGTGGTCCCTGAAGAACTAACTCCGGCGCAGAGCATAAGACGTCCATCGGCCGGAGAAACATGCTGAAAGGGGACGGCCAAGTCTACATAGACGGACTGGAAATCCTATATAGTTCGTACCTAGGCTCGATAGAATTCCAGTATGCGCTTCCCTTTTTCCATTCCTATTTTTTGGCTAACGGCTTTTGTAGTGCACCCCAGCACGGCATAATGTTCCATCGCTGTTTGGTGCTCGTCTCTGTGTCCTTGTTGTCTTAATTCTAGGCCTCCTCGTCGGTGAGCACGATACGAGGTATCCTAATTCTCGACTCTGATGATGGATGGCGGGAAATTATCAAGATAAATCATTGAATGAGGATATTTGGAGAAGAGTAAACTGGAGGCGACCACGAAGCTCGAAATTACCATTTTGAGAGTGGCCTCTCCGAGATGACTCGACTCGGAGGACGACAATCGTTTCCGGATGTGCCGCTTCCGGGTGCGATGCGCGGAGAGGTTGGTGTCCCCCGCCTACTTCGTTTAGCCCCGATAAAATGTGTGCCGAGCAGAAGGAGTGACTTCTTCGTGATGAAAAATGGTTTTGCAGCGTACAGGGGATGCGCAAGTTAGGGGATAATAGGGATGTCCAACCATGAGCCCGGCGCCGTCAGATGCGACAGCTGAACCCACAAGAATCGACTCAGACGACTTCGTGTGATACCCTTTGAATTAGAAGATGCCACGTCATGCAGACTTCCGTTGTATCGTAGGCCGCATCTATACCCCAGATTCTGCAGTTCTGAGCATGCTTTCCAGCATATCCGGCACTATCCTGCGGACCCTCTACACTCCGTTCTTAGCCTGCCTCTCCGACTCGGATACTCTAGCGCATGCATTAACAAGTTGGAGAAGCAGAACAAGATCGGTACTGATTACGCGGCACTCATCTTGAAAGGTTTGCTGACTGGAAAGCCGTTTTATGCAGATATCTTGGACGAGTGCAGCACATTAACGGAAGCTTCAAGCCGCGATGGATGCGATTTGGCAGTGCACTTTGGATTTGCCAACTCTCCATTACTGGCGCTGGTCTACCTGCTCACCGAATTGAAGGGTCGCCAAGAACGAAAGCCAAGGAGTACTTTTCGTCTCGCCGAAAGCTCCAGCGTCACCACAACCCGCTCGCGTCTCGGATGTCTGTCGGATGCACGGCACTGAAACAGATGTTCGACCTTCCTCAATATCACGTCTGCATCTCACGGGGAACGGGAAGGGACAAGGAAACGAAGGGGACACACCCGTCGCTCGCACTATAGGCTCTCAGTCAAGATCATCCCAGCCGAGTACAGCCGCGACAACGGTCGACTGGACAAAAAACTGCTCAACAGGCCCATGATCTCAACTGAAAACATACGTACTCGCAAACCCTGATGCACGGTCACCCGACGTCCCAAATGGAATCTCCCAAGAATCCCCTGTACGATTCTTATACGGATCTAGTACGTCTTCACTTACATATATCGCTCGCTCGAATGCTGATTTGTTCTAGCACCGGCAACTTCGGGGCGCATCCCATCCCTCAGACTCGGAACCCTACCCGATTTTAGCACACTCGGTGCGCTATGGAAGCGACCATATGAGCCGCGCTCGATTCCCATACAGACCAAGGAATAGTGGGAAATGCTGGGCGCGGTGTCGAAAGGCAGAGATGGAAATGCACTATGCCCGTATTCTTTGTACCACCATTCTTTTCTTTTCGCTCTTTCTCATCTACGACCGATATTTTACGTGCAACTCAGGGCGGATTGATAATCTAAACTAAAGTAAAATAATTCCATTGTGATCTTCATACATGGGACTTCAGGACAACGAAGTCGTTTACAGTTCACGAGATATATAACGATCAAAATACATTGAGTAAGAAGTCTCCAGAAAATACATCATATATATATGCGTGTGCTCTTGGTTGGATCTCGCCGAAGCGTTCACCGTATGCCTGTGGACCGCGGCAAGGTGGCACAGCTTCCTACAGGAACTCTTCAACTGTACATAGTGCTGCGACAACATTAAGGATCCCGACACGTCCAACAAACAGCCAGCACCTCTCCGCATCCCGCGAGTCGAGTTGATGATTTGAGGGCGACGATAGCGGTCGGTCAAGTGGAGGATCGAGCCTAGAACGATTTTCTCCCTAGCACCATGCCCAGCACCTCGCAGGTTCAACACGTTTCAAAGGCTTCATCGATCAGAACAGGCACACCGCGGGGGCGCACCGAACGTCTCTCTGCCTAGGGAGCTTTTTCTAGGCACTACGCGCAGATACACCTTCCCATGACATCGTGAATCGCCAGCTTTCTATTACAGATCACCAGACGAAACCAAAACATGCGGGGTGCATCTGCCGGAGGCTCTCCCATTTCGTAAACGTCTGCTAGCGAGGGTCTGAGGGGATTCGGGGCGAGGAGCGCCTAGCTGTTGCCAAGGTCTTGTTCGTGTGTCGCGAGGGTGGAGCATTGAAGGAGTCCTCCCTAGCACCACGCCCAGTACCGCGCGGGTTCAAAACATTTCAGAAGCTTCATCGATTGGAATGAGCACACCGCGGGGGGGCATCGAACGTCTCTCTGCCTAGGGAGCTTGTTCTAGGCACTGCGCGCAGACACACCTTCCCATGATATGATGCATCACCAGCTTTCTATTACAGATCGCCAGACGAAGCCAGAACACGGGGGTGCATCCACCGGAGGCTCTCCCATTCCGTAAATGTCCGCTAGCGTGGCCCTGAGGGGATTCGGGGTGAGTGTAGTGGCCGCGTGCGCGAGTTGCAATGATAGTCGAAGCCTGGGATACACGGGAGGAGGATAGCACAGAGGAAGGGAGATGAGAGACGAGTCGGTGGGGGTGATAATGGACAGGAGTAAGGAGGGTATGGGAACTTCCGAGCGGAGCTGACTGAATTTATAGTGACTTGAATGGCTGACATAACCCTAAACAATCCCGAGTCGTCCGAAGGCAGTGCGAATGTTTTCCGGATCTCGGACAGATTTTTTCTGTTCACCTCGTTATGCAATACGACGCGTTCGGGAGCCTTTAAGCAAGACGCTATTCTTCTGGCACTGTGATTTGAGGTCGAATTCAAGTTCATCAACGAATGTTTAACTCAAGTTCAAGTTGCAAAGCTTGGGATGAATTGAAGAGGTCTTGGATTTCGAGTCAAAAAGTCCTATACGTCGGGCTGCGTGAATCGAGTATACACACAAATGGAAGTTCGAATGAGGTTCATAGACGTTGACAGGCTGACACGTGAGGTTACTTATTTCGTCTGAGTCCGTCTTGTCTTCGGCAACCTCGCAAGAAGGCTGAACATGCAGCCGGTTTTCTTGCTGGACCTGGAAATACAGTCTCATTTCTTTGGGGGTCTTCTGACAGAGCAATCTCAGCTTTGGCCTCTGCAGCTGCAACTTTTGGCGCAGGCTTCATCCTTACTCGACGACTACGACTCCGACCAGCAAATGAACCAGTTCTTTGATCACAGAAGCGTCAACTATCAGGGTTTTCTAGCCAATGTTGGGGTCCCGCGTCCATTGAATTCTGACCTGCCTTCATCTCGATATTTTTCTGGAGATCGGTGAAACCCAGGACCACCAGGCTCAATAAAAAATACAACCACAGAAACTCAGAGGAAAGCCATTAAAATCAACCACGGGCACATTGTGGACATTGTCGAGGGTCCTCGTGAAAGCGATCTCGCAGCCAAGAATGTGCGTGTTGTTTCCATATGGATTCTTGTATCCATCCGCTGACTCGTCGTTCTTGAACTGCAGAGGCCTAGGGTGCCTGGGTGGAGCCCTCGCCTTGAATGTATGAGCAAATCTATTGGATTGTGCGTGCCTAGCCTGCGTCCCCGTTCTTCTACTCAGTACATTCTGACTGTCTCTCAGGTTCACCCGGCTTCAAGGGGTCTTTTATAGCAAGCCAATCGTAATTTACAGCCAACTCTTGATGCGGTTCGCTGACTGACGAATCACTTGTTGAGTGCCTCCCCTCCTCATCCAGCAAGCGTTCCCCAAAACCACAAGCTTCGAGTCGGTTTATTCGGCTTAATCTTTTCAGCGAGAACGTGGACTCATTGTGAGCTGTTTAAAGGCCCGATGGTAAAGGAGATCAACGAATCGAACCGAAGATTCGCACGAGAGGAGGACGACGGGGAGGCGCACCTGCACGGAAAGGCGTGACGCCGCGGTAGTCGAAGAGGACCAGAAGACATGGCAAGGAGTCGGGATCAAAAAAAGGCGCGTTCATCAGTGCTTGACGGGTTCGACCTACGGCTCTTGGAAGATGATATTCACGGTATGGCGGCTGGTTTCGCTGGATGTGTGTGCGGCAAAACTGACCTTCTTATAGCTGCGACTCCAAAAACACTACCAGCAGACCAACGGCAAAGGACGCACCTATAGCTGCCCCCCTGTCTTCTGTTTGGACGACCAGCGCTACTACCGCCAATGCTCGCTCGCCAAGGACTAGATACAGTCCGGTGGGTCAATTCCGGCCTACCTACCTACACTTGCTGCCTCACGCTGAAGTCAGAAAAAGTCAAGAACTCGCCAGCGGAAGAGCAGGGACGCTCATGTAAAATCTTTGGCCACATCAGTCGGGCCATTTCAGGTACTTATCCTTTCAGTTGCTGACGTGTCCTAGCAGTGGGACGTCCGCGGACGAGGGTCGACGTATTAGGTCAAACCTAAAAGGCGCTCAACCCGTACGCGGTGTCTGAGGAAGCTCGGGGTGAAGGGGTCGGGTGCGGTGGAAGGCGGTTAGAGGTCGCAGTGTGGTGCGACCATCGGCATGAGTGGATGTAGTAGGTAAGGTTTATCTTCCTGTGATGGTCAAATTTCACCTGCCATACAGTACCATCATGGAGGATTGGTGCAAGATACTTGAAGAGGATCGAGCGTTCATGAGATCCGGGACTGCAGGGCATGAGGAGGGTCTTTGAGGGGATCGAGCACAGTCGCAGGTGGGGAGAGAACAAGACAGGGTTGCTTAGCGATGATGGACACGCGGAATGTTTCGTCAGACTGTGCTCCGGGTGCATTAACCGGCATTAAAAAAACAAATGGTATTGTTCCTTTTAGATACAGGGATCTAATGTGAGCTCCGACGTCGTCACGTACATGTAATAAATATTACAATGTGAAATGTGAAAATAAACTACCATCGCAAGTCATGAAAAGGCCGTGAAAGAAAATACGTATCAAGTAGAATTGGATCCTCGCTAGCATGAAGTCGAATGTCTGATGAGAATCGTTTTTTTAACGAAAATTATTAAAGACATATCTGCTCAGCGGCTTACTTGTGTAGTCATCGTGCAGACTTCGCTTCATGAAAAGCCTCTTCAAATCGGGACATTCGGGACAGTGTTTCTCATCGCGTGTTGGAATAAACGAAATCGTATCTGGGTTCTGGTCTTTGTGTCTCAAGTAATACGTGAAATTAGTCGAGGAGCGAACCAGAAAAATAAAACACGTACCGTCGGGCCACAAGGGTCATACCCTTCATTTGATCAATCGCGGACAATAAGAGCAGCGAACTTTGTCGTTTCTCCAGCCGACTATCCCGTCTGGTAAGACACCGTCGAGCATGTGTTTGAATTCTGCCCGAATAACTGGCAGGTTTTCGTCCCAGACTAGACGAAATGATGCCTCAATTTTTCCTCAGAGCATGTACATAGACAATTCACCTATTTCGGTTCAGTAATAAGGGCGAGGTCCCCGTTGAAAGCGGCGAAGATTCGAGCCATCGTCGGCATCTCAAGATTCTCTGGCGTTTCTTATTCTTTCTATAGCCGATACACACTGGATCCTAGTTCTGTTCAGATGGTCAATACGTACGATATAAGGAGGTCTTTACAGGTTGCCTAGAGCCGAGATTAGAAAACACCTAGACTAAAAAAGCGCTGGCTTACCGAAGCTCTGAAATGGAAATCCAATAGAACGGCTGGAGTTCGGTCCATTTAGAGCACCACTGCGCTTCGTGAGTGAGCCAGGCATGAAACGAGTTTGTTCAGTTCTCACCGAGCACGAGCTTCGCTTCAACAACTGGCACTGAAGGAACCCCGGGACACTAACTTTGCGGCATTGGGCAACGTATCTCGAGGCGAGTGTTGGATATTCCGCGCATTTGGTTGGCTTCCGCCGTAAACCCAAGGGCCACGATAAGGCATGCGCGAGGGTATTTCCACCCGTCCTTGGGACCTCTTCGACCACAAGCAATAGAGCAACATTAAGTGAGAACCTCATCACCAACGCAATTGCTCCTCCCTCGCCCTCTACATCCATCCCGCTGAAATGAGTTCGTTGTGATTCGTAGTTGTTGGAGACCGGCAGGTTGATATCAGTCCTATGGAAGTAGTCGACGCTCCCGCATATCATCTCCCGTGAAGGATCAATGGTGTCGAGCATCTCCGCCGAGACGGACCCGCGTAGCTCGGACGCAGAAGACTCGAACCACCCGAGTACCACCTTTGGGCCTTTGGCGATGGATCAGGTCTCAGAAGGGTTGCCGCCCGTATGACTTGCTCCGCGCGACAACTAGTAAGCTTCGTTCGCACCAGGAGCCGTACAAGGCCCAGGCCATGGAAAAAGACGTTCACCGTCTCGCAGCCGTGTCACCCAGCTCGATGCGGTCACCACGACTGAAAGCGGTGGCGTCTTCCCCCGCCGAGGCTCTCCCGAGTGCGTACCTAGGCCACCATAGTGTACGTGAAGGCTGCTGGGCCGGGTCCCTTGAGCCGGTCCGTCTTCAGGATGAGCGATGATGGGAGCTGGAGATAAAGGTCAGTGACATAGGGGCAATTAATGAAGATGGCGCACAAAATAGCTGCGTTTGCTGAGAGGACAGTCAGCTAATTAACACTGCAGGGATATATCAATGCTTACTTGAAGTTATCCAGAGAAATAATGGCCGTCGTGGGACGGTTAATGGAGGATGAGTGCAGTGGTAGTGGGGGTTGAGGGTTAAGAGACGGACATTAGGAGTTCTTGGAATGATCGGGGTTAGCTACCAATGAATGTTAGCCACATTCCACCAAATAAGCACACATCAGGATTTATCCTTAACCACGCACATTCACAGTACCTCCCACTAGTTCGCAATGCCCGGTCCTACCAATCCTTTCGACGGGCAGCATGCGCTCGTTCCTTCCGGCACCGAACCGTCTACCTTCATCCGTACCACGCCAACCACAACTCTCAGTTACCCCGTTCACCAACTTCGGACATTGCTACAAGATCGCCTAGATCGTCGTGATAAAGCCAATAACCAACTTCGGGCTGCTAAGCAAGACCTCGATGAAGTGGTCGCGGATATCCACACCCGGCACCAGTTAGCCATCGACGAACGCGCCAGGGCCATGGCTGCCTCCAACAGCGCTCGCCGAGACCGGGACGAAGCCTCGGCGCAATGTCAAGCTGTACATCTGATAGTCGAAAGCTGGTGGACTGCGGAGGCTGCCAAAGAAGTGAACGGTAAGGCCTGGGATGGATTTCATGGTGATGGGGTTTTGAATTATTTCCGCAGATCCTGACGCTGTGTTCCACCTGAAAAGTGCACGCGCCAAGTCTCTTAGACCAAAACAGAAGGTCACACTTACGGGGAAGCTTGCTGGAGTCACAAAGAGAACGATGAAGAAAAGAATAGCTGTTGTTCGCGATGTATAATAGGAATGTACGATCTTGATCTTGATTAGAGTTGTGGCAAAGTTCAAAGCAGGCTTAGAAGTTAGAAGACACACCAAAAAAAAAAATCCAGGCAGCTTGCATCCACCTAGGGCTTTGGGTCTGGGTTGGCAACGACAAGGCGCCTTGAACGACTACGCGTCATCCCTACGAGATGTTGCTCAGTTTTAAAACCAATTAAAGATGGGGTGCTTGCTCTTTGGAGACCCAATCTCTTCCCTGCGGATCTTTTTCTCTGGGGGAGCAATCGCGGGAGCTACAGAGACCCCAGCCAATTAATACAGATTAATAAGTTAAAATTCAAAGTAGACGAACCATCTTGAGACGCGATGGGCCGTTTCCGTTTGAAACCCGAGTCAAACTTAGAGGCTGATTGAATAGAAAGCTCAGAAAAACTCAAGTGTGGAGAGTGAATGCTTACATTGAAGTACACCGAGCTCTTTCTTGTAAGTTCGGGTCTGCTTTTCAAAGTGGTCCATTTCCGCCTCGTATTGGCGGACCTTGGCCCAAGCGCATACAGCCTCGTGCTCCAGACTTTCTATTGACCGAAGGAGAGAATCAAGAGTACGGATTTGAAGACTGGAGGATAAAGTGGTGTCCATATTAAATCGTGTTATGGTACGAATAAACAAAGTTGGATTTACGTGACATCGACTAATCGGCTTCGGATTTGCACATTTCACTCTATTCGCTCATGTTGCCAGGTTCGTCTCAAACGGCCAGAAAGCGCAGGACAACGAGGGGGGGAGAAGAGAGACTGGATCTGATGAGATGATAGTATCTGATGGAATGGAGCCGAAATTTACCCCGTTCAGCCTCTTCTCTCATGTCGGCCGTTTTGACTCTCATTACAGCCGTTGTCAGTACCGAAGGCGCGAATCAGAACATTGCCGTTTTGGGCATTTTCTGATTCCTGCAACCGATTTGCCTATATCTCGACGAGTATTGCATGGATCGAGATAAAATGTAGCTTGATAATTCGGGCTAATTCCTCCGCTATTAGTGATAGAGAGATATCAGGGAAAAAATCTTATTGTGCACCATCTGGCATATCAGATTTCTCGGGCAATGAATCTTGAATGCAGAGCCCAAATCCTGTCTGAATCAGCTGAATTTTTGGGAACGTGGATTCATATGTGTACTGACTAAGGTGATAGAGCCAAAAAGATGAATAAAGGACATACCTAGAGCCAATTCTCTATTTGCTACCCAAAAAGCCCCCGAAAGAGACAGGAAGGGCAGGAAATAAATTATTCACAGTTCTGATTCTATCACTGGACTCAGTACACATATAAATCCATGCTCCCAAAAAATCAGCTGATTCAGACAGGATTTGGGCTCTGCAGTCAAGATTTATAGCCCGAGAAACCTGATATGCCAGACAGTGCACAATAAGATTTTTTTCCTGATATCTCTCTATCACTAATAGCGGAGGAATTAGCCCGAATTATCTAGCTACAATCTATCTCGATTCATGCAATACTCGTCGAGATATAGGCAAATCAGTTGCAGGAATCAGAAAATGCCCAAAACGGCAATTTTCTGATTCGCGCCTTCGGTACTGACAACGGCTGTAAACAACGCTGGCTCTCCGCAAGTAAGTTTCAGCAGAAATTCCTGTATGATATTACTGAGACTCGTAAACTCAGGCCTCAGGCGTCGTCCGGCCGAGTCGTATTCACGCCACTGACTTGTGCACGGATCTTCAACGTCCATCCTACGTCCTCGAAAAACCACCCCGAAAAGCCTTGGTCACGATATTGTCTGTTCTGACAGAATATAATCCTTGGTGTTTCTTCCGTCACTCACGATTAATTCAGGCCATTCATGTTCTTATTACGGGAATATATACAAGTCATTTGGTGCTGGAGGTCAGCATGCTATTAGCACTATTCAGATTCAGACCGATGTCCCGACTCAGAATTCGTGGCGCCGCTGAGGACATCTTGCCCACCACCTTTAGCGCTTCTGTCTCCCGCAATCTGGCATTGTACCACACACGCACACGCCCGTGCCCTACCATGTGTACCATGCCTACAGTGTCGCCGATATCATCGCCAATATGACTACGAAACCGCCGACCTACGCCGCGCCGTACCTATGTTTCGTTTCCCGTCTCAAACTCGGTGATCACGATTCTGGGCCAAAGGTGAACAAGCTGAATGTCTTCGTGCGCTCATAATTAACCGACACAATCGAGGAGGCCGACCACGGGCCGAGGAGCAGAAGAATTTGAAGGAAATGAAGGCAAGGATTCGGTAAAGTTCAAGAACGAAACCAGGGAGCAAAAGCTTGTCTCAATTCAGGTCCCTTATGCAGGATATTCTTAAGTCAAGGCCGCTAGTTTCACTGCGTGAACCGACTTTCTACGTATCAGTAGGTTTTGCTCAGGTTTAAATTTGGGATGAATTCGTCGGAGTTGAAGGTGTGTGACTCCTGGAGACCTCATTTTTCTGCACACTAATCCATGCATTTTCACAGATGGAACCGGGGGATAGAGCTGCATGCAGTGTTTACTGTACCGCAAGATATTTTATGTAATGACTATGTAACTGGGCCTGAAAAGGATTCACTAACGCCTTCGACCGGATTTGGCAACAAGATCTAAATTGTGGATTTAAGTGGCAAATACAAAGAATGTTTCGTGCTTTTGGTCGGTTCGCGCAAGCGCTCCCCTTAAGCCCGAGGCCCACGGCAAGGGAAGCACTGGATGTCCAACGACACCCACCTCGGGATCCTTTCAACCGACAAAGTAGCGATCCCACAAAGCACGTGAAGCCCTCAACACCAACCCAAAGCTCCTCGGCCCTCTCATCCGTCCCGTCCATCTTAATGGCATGACACTGACGATATGGTACCCCAGCCGCTCCAACGAGGGGCAAGTCATATTCACCTGCAACAGGCGATCCGTCTCGAGATGTTGCACTGGCCTGCGATTCTTCACTCCGAAGAGGAATTTCACAGGTGCAGCAGCCGAGATAAGAGCAGATCATGACGATGAGCTCGATATCACCTGCAACAGGTGGTTCTCTGCGTGGCTGCCGCTCCAACACGCAGTCCTTCAAATGTGAAGCTGTGTGCGCACCATTCGCCGGATATTCTCCAGGTTGGTATCCAACGGGGCCATTCTCCAGCGCCATAACGTTCGGATGACGGGTCAAAAACGTGCGGTTGCGGTCGATTCACAGCTAACATTACTAGGTATGCCATGAATTTCTGGAGTGGTGTCAGATAATGGGATGCTAGATGGACCACCTTTCGCGGCTCACATCGGAAACTGGAGGAGGTAAGATCAGAATAGCGTTAGAGGCACAAGAAACTGGGAAGTACCAGGAATGACAGGGAAAACCCTGGGACCAAAGAATACGAACGCAAGAGACAAGGAGGCTGACCCTTGCGCACCGTTGTTTTGTTGAATTTGTTGAACTTTGGTTGAACTGAGATTCGCCGTCACATGATTCAGACAACTTGACCAGTTTCATCATCTGCACGCGATGGATACTGCACACTTCAACCTTCAATCCCTTGCTGATCAAATCTCTGCCTTGAAGATGGAGACGAAAAACAATATCACCGCTACCAAGAAATCCAAAGCCCGCCTAGCTGAGCGGCACCAGATGCTCGCCGCACAGGACAAGGAGATCGCGGACCTCCGCAGTGAGTCGTTTTAGTTAGGAATCGATAATAAATTGGGTATTGAATTCAGAAATCAGAGGCTTTATTGATAGGACCCCCGAAGCCCCACGGGATCCACTAAACGCAAACTATCCGACGATGCGGAAAACGGTACGACTCGAACTTTCAGCCGAGGTATATCTCACAAGGCTTTTTTCTCGTCCAGTTCACGCAGATAATTCTTCTAAACCTCCGAAGAAGAGTAGGAAGTCGCAGCCTCCCAAATCGCTAGCCAGGACTGGTGAGTAATGGCCGCTACAGTTTGTAAAGAAATCCACGATTTACTTTTTTCAGACTCCAAGTCGACGCGCACGTCCTCCTGGGTGCCAAATAATAATATGAGATTCCCTTTGCTGTAGAAGTGTAGTTTACGGACCATTATATCCGGAAGCTCAACGAAAATTGTAACTTCATCATAATCCATGGAACTTGTATCCTCAAGCTATTACATTCTGTGTAGAGGCATTTCAACTCAAAATACAGTTTTTTTTTGCGTTTCTCACAGAGCGATGCGACGAAATTAGATCTCGCCATGTAAACCTAGACAAACAACTAGTACGGCCTGCTTTCTGCCACCCCCAACCACCGGCATCACCGCACACACACGCCACCCTCGCCAGAACCTCGGAAGAGAAATGAAACGAACTATAATGAACATCACGGGCAGGCAGTCCCGCCAAGATCATGCATCCATCCGCGTCTACGAGGCAAACGACTCGAACGAGAACATACTTGCTTCCGACGCCACTATGGCGTACGCGCGGCTGAATTATTGCACAATTCTCGAGGCCAGACTTGGCGAGGCTCAAAAGGAAAAAGATGCTAGCGAGGAGGAACTTGCAGATGCTGTGGGGAGAAGAACGAGCAGACACGATGCGGGCGAGCAAGGACGAGGAGATTAGCGACCTGCTCCGTCAACTCAAGGCACTACTCGGCGAGAAGAATTTTCAGAAGGTATGCAATCCCGGCCCTCGGTGGAGAAGACACAGCCCAAGCTTCCTGAGAAGATGAAGGATATCAAGGGGAAGGCGATCTTGGAGTTCATTGGAAACCCTGCACAAGTCGGAGGGAGGCGCGGAAGGGTCTCAGGCCACTGCGCGCGCCACGCGCGGGAAGAAAAGGTTCGCGGCGGTGGGGAGAGAGGGATACGGTTCCACTGCATGCGAGATAGGCACAGGAATGTAACGATGTTTCCTAAACCTTTCTTCCCGTACTATTGTGTTTATTACCGATTCAAGCCTATTTATGTTAGGAAAGCTTCAAGCTTAAAGATATTTTATAGTGCGGAATAACTATGTGGACAGATTGAGGCTGTTAGTGGCCCTCAATACTGAATAGTGCAGACTTCATTGTCTCATTGAACGCAAAGGACGTACCGCACATCGCAGCTCTTTTTGATGTATGCGAGGCAAATTAATGTTGCTATCGTGATGGCGGATACCTAAATGCTTGGCCTTCTAATGCGCGACGGTACACATCTGCATGCGCAACGTCTGGCTGATCCTCCAGGTACACAAACCAATTGGAAATTGACAATGGAATACATTTATGTGTTACGCATAAGTAGACAATGAAATAGGAACTTGCAAGGGAGAAAAAAAAACCTAATTTGGTTTATTGTGGTATGTTCTTTGAAAGCGAATGAAAACATCTCCCAGGTCCATCCGGTTTACCAGGTGTGTCCGGAATCAGGTCCCACGCGAGCGGGTCGGGAACCACAAATCGAACCGACCCGATGGTACCTGGCGATAAAATATAAGTAATCTATTGAAATGAATAACGGTACTCCGTACCTGCGGGACAGGAATGTCGTTGAGGGTGACGGCGCTTGTAGAGGCGTGCTGGGTAGATGTGGTTTCAGTACAAATAGTGCGTAAATGAGAATTTCCAAAGACATACAGATTGCCCAATCGACATAGGTCGCGCACGAGGATTCCGAATCCTCGTGCGCTTCGTCGGTCCACCCTCTACCTTGTCATCTTCTCTGTCCCTCTTGACTACGCTCAGGTTTATACTGAGTTGTAAGATCAGCACCTCCGATCTCGTCACAAAAAGACAGAAGAAAAATAACGCACGGAACGAAATCTTCCCAAGCCGTTATAGCAGCCGCTATAATGTGCTTGAAAGCTGACTTTATCCAAATTTTCAGGGCCAAAAGGGACTCCCGTGCCACGGCCGCGGAGAACACCTCAAAGGCATTCCCAGGATGCTTGGGCGTGCCACCACCGGCTCGAAAGAAACCGGCGCCCTGGAGGAAGTGAAGGAACGTCGAGTTTCTTACCAGCCGGGAATGTACAGCCTGGTTGACGTTAGAAAATAAGTGTATGCCATCGAAAAGCGACTAACCTTGTAGATGGCGTCTGGATCCTGCTTTTCCCGCAGTTCCTCGATGAGAAGTTCCGTAATCACGACTTGCATGGCGCCATCGCCGCATGTTTCCAGCGGGTCACGGTCATCAAGTTCACCAAGTACGTAGGTGTCCCATTGCGCATCCGTGGCGAGTTTTGGGAAAGGTATAGTGGACTTGGGCTTCAGTGCAGCGTTGAGGATCGCCAATTGGATGGCATCGCCACGCGGATCTGGGTTTTTTTGGGACTTCCCGCCTTAGTAACATGCGTCAGAGGGGGCATGATTCGATTGGGGAGAGTGGTACCTTTCGCTTGTCTTTTCAGATTTGGACCTAGGTCCGTGAAATCTCCGACTCCAACTCCGTCTAAAAAATGAATACTGGGGAAGCCGGGAAATCGCTTGAAACATACCTTGAGTCTGAACTAAATTCTCTCCGACTTCATCATCATTCTCGTCTAAAAGTAGTCAGTACGGCACTTGATAGTTGAAACGCTGTAAGCACCTTCCAGGTGAGGTTCCGATCCTACTGCACGGACATGAATAAAGTGTAAAATAACTAGAAATTGGACCCAATACCTGAAACCGGATCCCGATTTTGAACAACGTTCTCGTCTAAAAGTAGTCAGTACAGCACTTGATAGTTGAAACGCTGAAAGCACCTTCCAGGTGAGGTTCCGATCCTACTGCACGGACATGAATAAAGTGTAAAATAACCTAGAAATTGGACCCAATACCTGAAACCGGATCCCGATTTTGAACAACGTTATCCACTGCTTGGTCCTCTGAATAAGCGTAATCAGTGGTCAGCAGGAGGATCAATCAAAACATGGTTTAAATATCTTACCATTCCCGTCGCGTTTAGAATCTAGCCCTAACATAAGTCAGTTCTTATAGTGGCGCCGGAAATTTCGGATCCATTACCCTCTTGCAAACCCTTGTCATCTAAAACAGGCACTTGTAAGATCAAATGTCTCGAGAGAAATTTGATCTCACCAAGAGCTTCTGATGGAGTGGATTGCTCAGGCTGATCTGCTGAGTTTACATCCTCTACCCAGGGGTTGTCAGCTTGAATACCACCGGAGAAAAGAAAGAAAGAAAGAAAGATCCTAACCCTTCTTCTCAACTGAGACTTCTGTATCCTCACGGATACTTCTGCGTCGCTTTATCTCTCTCTTGGGCGATGTTTCGGGTACACCAAGAAGCACACTCGGCGGTATTTCTAGCGATTTATTAATGGGAAAGTATAGGATTATGTGTCAAGACATACCATTTTCCTTCCCGGGAGAATACCGTTGTTTCAAGGCGACACTGAAACACAATCAGTACAGGTGTTCTGCTAAAATTAATATATAGATTACCTCTTGGTTTCACTGGCCCGAATCTTTTGCAGAATCAGACTAGTATTATCCTCATAAATGGATTCTTGCGTTCGTATCGACGGGAGACTGCGAATTCGTTTTAGGTATTTACCATTTAACCAGTGGATAGTACTTACCTATTTGACAACGCACAGACTGTTTCTATCACACCATCAAGCGTGTTGCTCAGAAACTCGTTGACCGCTTCGGCGCCGGTACCAGTGGCGAGTGCACCAATTATAACTTGGAAATGTTTCAAAGGAGGCACCTTCGCGAGACCAGGAAAGTCATGGAATTTGCTGCAAATCTCCCTCAAACCTGCTTTGCATGTGAGCGCCCCACGGATAGCCTGGGAATAAGATGAGAATTTCTTTTTCGCAGATTCAACAGGCGGACCATACCGTTAAGGATCCCCGCGTAAGCAAGGACTTCGGCAACTTCTCGTGGAATAGCAATACCACAAAGTAGTATGTGTACGACGCTCCGATCTTGATAAACTCCTGCAGCTGGACATCCGTGGCGTCCCGTATACGCCTTTGGGCTTCGTCGGGATAAGCGCGGTCGCTGGTGAGACTTTTGAGGGCGTCTGTGGTAGATTTCTGTATCGCATGCAGAGCTTGCGATACCACGGTATGTTTAAATTTTTTTTCGACGGGTCTGGATGTCGGTACTCTGGAAATTTTCCCGTTATAAAGAGCTGGACGCCTCCTCTCATTCTTTGAAAGTTTTGTCTTGCTTGACTCTGTGGTCTGAGAAACAGTAAAGTCGAGGCGCGCTATCTCAGATGGAGAGATTGTGGGAATGAAGGACTGGTCGGCGGCTAAAGCGGATGGGGGTGCGGGTGAGGGATCGAGGGGAGGGTCGGGAATGGGCGAAAAGTTTCCCAGACGTATCGGTGCGGCCATGGGCGGAGAGGAGTTATTCAAAGACATGACAGTCGCGGTACTGTGCAAACTTCCTGATTCGGCAAGCACGATATGTAGAATCAAAGTTTCGTGGGCCACAGACATTCAGCGACGGAAAATATGACCCGAAAAGACGATAAATATAAGTGAGCGTAGTATATATGAGTGGGACGGCAACTATCGTGAAAGTGATTTAATAAAACCGGCCGGCGCGCGTTCCAGTGCAGACAGTGCATACTTCAAGACCCGTATTCCCCCATCGACTATGCATGCAGCCTCCGCCACCAGCCCATCCTCGCGCTCCAACTCGATAGCGCTGAATTGACTCGGTGCGAGAGGTTGGGGTCCGTCTTGGACGTCCTCGTGCGTTTCGTCATGGAATTTTTGTGCATTCTCGGCTTGAAGGCGAGGAGATATGCGCCGTCCGGAAGCCAAGGCGGCGAAGTACAATGATTGCCAAGGAATGCCTGCACCATAGAACTAACATGGCTGAACGGCAATGAAGCAGACGTTTGGCGGACGTACTATCTTTTTACTGCAACCTAATAAGTGTTATCCACGATAAATACAGGTGAGAGATGTACACACCTCAAACTCAAAGGAGCGCATACAGCAGCAGCAGCAACTGCCTGCAGAATGGAGATGTGGGAGACAATGGAGGAAAACAAAGAGATGATTCACTGTCAGCGTGGGACCACTTCGCGGTCAGGTGATCAACTGCCGCGCGAGTCGCGACAACATGCGCGCAGTTTAAATTTGTTTAAAAGAAAAACTGCTATGTTCTGCTACTACATATAACGGAAGCACTGCGGAATTGGATTCTACTGATTTTTGTGATCAAATCGGGTGAAGACACTGGTCAAGTTCAAGGTTGGTTCAGGGCAAGTTCACGCGTTCACGAATGGATCTTGTCAAGTCGAAATATTCATGACTCGCACGCACTGCCTTCGGAGAGCTCGGAAATACTTGTTTGCTGCGAGCAAATATCACTTTCTGAATTCAATCTCCGTCAGCCGTCGGGATCTTCCGCATCCTCCTTGTCTCTTACCCCCATCATCTCCCCACTTCTGTTCTACTTTTCGCCCGTCGTATCAGGTATATTTCTTTCTTTATGCTTAAACACCGCTTATCTCATCTCCACAGCCGACTCAGACCCTCGCTCATAGTTGCCTTCTTTTCACAGACCGGAAGGTAAGCAAACTACCTCCTCATCGTTGACGTCGCTGATTCATTGCTAGATCGCCACCGAATTTCTGCTGACACGGTGATGAGTGGCTGCCCGCACCGAACCCCCCCAGCACGTTCAAGGCCATCGGCTACCATACAAGGGTGAGCCCTGGCGAGTGGAGACCACCCAGCTTTCCCTCCGGGCGATTCTCATGGAGAGTTTGGAGGCTTGAGCACTGGGTGGGCCTGACCTGCTGCCTCATCAGGTGGAAGGTCCTCCGCTCGCGCACACGGCACTTGACGAATGCACCCTAGGCTGAGGTTTTCGGACCAGAGACGCCGATTGGAACGCTGGGTCCCCGTCCGCGCTGCTGGGTGAGGTGTTAGGTCGCGTACCGGTCCACCTCTGATCCACCACCAACTCGCAAAATACCAACCCACCGAAAGCGATTATGTTCTCAGCAAATTGTAAGCCTTCCCAACCGTCGTGATTGGGACAAGTCGCTCATAACTGTTTCGTTGACAGTGTCAAAGGTAAGTGGTTTGTGCATTGATCTAAAACACCGCTGATTCTCTTTAGATATGCAACACTCACCCCCGGAAGGCGATGCCACAACGGCCCACCCGAACCCCCTCAATGGAACGTGGGACTTCGATATCACGCAAGGGAGTGCCACCGGCGATGAGGGGTCTCACGACTGTCCCCCAGTTGCTCTGAATAGAAAGACTGGGTAACACGAGCGGATCGTGGACCACCTCACTCGCGCGCTGGCATACACAACCCCTCCCTAGGCTGAGGCCCATTTCATGGGCCGAAGACGCCGTTTGAATCGATGCAGATCTACGGTCGGCTGAGCGAGGTGCTAGGGTGGGGTTCCGGACGTGCGCTGATCCTCGTTGGACTCGACGGAGTGCACCATTGTCAAGTTCGCGCTAAAGCGCCTTGGTCAGTCGCTCCCTTTATGTCCACGATATCTCGTCCTCATTCTCTTTACAAGTCCTAATTCGATTTGACCGCAGTGGATGAAGATACCGTTCGTGATGTTGGGGTACGTCGTTATTTTACATTGCAAAATTCCATTTCTAACGCGTCGTCTTCAGTATATGGGAGATAGCTGCTTGATATAATTACATTTCGTCCAACCCTTTTTTCTTTTGTAGATACTTCCCGAGCAAGGTGTTGCATTCCTGGCGCCCTCTTGTCGCGAGACTCGGGCTGAGACCGTTTTTCGGTTGACCAAGCGCGCCTTAATTTGCATTTTTTTAAAATACTTTTGTAGTATTTAGACGTGGTGCAATGTATTCAAATCTCATTGGAACGAAACTGAGGCTAGAATAAATTCAAAATTCGCCGCCAAGGCGCGCGTAGTCGGAATGCAGGCGCGGATATTTGATGATCAGATGAAGGATACGCGCGTTTCTCACGACGGTGGCTCTCTTCTTGACTTTACGCTTCATCTGGCTTGTGCAAGTAACTGGCGCGATATTCATGTAATCACGACAACCATTTGCCTCTTCCCACCGCTGGTTTTCCACCAACACGATTACTTGAAGCCGGTCTCGATTTCCAGTGGAATTTCGCGAATCGCCTCTGCCGCTTATTCTCTGGAATTGTCGAATGCGTCACTCTGAATCGAAAAAAAAAATTCTTGTTCTCGCCTGATGCCGTATCTACACGAAGCTACACTGCGACTGCGCTGCATAGGTGTAGAAGGCCGCACATGGGAGTCCCGCCTGACACGACTTCGAGTCCGTACATGTCCACCGTGCGATTCCACACCAGAGGATCAATGGAGGCTGTTAAATGGGCGAAATCGTCTCCCAGAGACCTGACGGTGGAAACTCCTCTTTTTCTGGCCCGCAGTAAGTACTCTTCTACTTACCTCTGGTTTCGCTGAAGGATCATCGATCTCAAGCTCGCGTCGCACCTTGCGAATCTCGGTACGAACCTCCGCGGATGTAGTGACGTGAAGCCTTGGACCACAGGTCGCGATGTTGGGGCAAACGTCCTGTTTGTCTTGAAACGTGGTTTCTATCGACAGCTCTCCGAGTCCATTTGGTCCATCGTGAGTGAGCTGCCTGCTCTTTCATCATTGAAGTGGACTAATGTCGACTCAGCCTATGACAGAGTCGAAATCGCCGACATCGCTGTCTCTCGTAGTCCCAATTGGCAACTTTTACCACGGCAAATGCAGATGACGCGTAAACAGAATCGGTGAAGAGATCAGTTTCAAACATCCTCGCCATCCCGCTGCTGCCCAACCGCCTGCCGATACCGAGCCTGGCCCAGCTGTTCTCCTACCTCATCCTTCGCCATGCTGGCATTCTTCCCGGATGGCACCACGATAAGCGACATAATTCAGCTAGTCGCGAATTTCATGGTGTTAGGCCGCCCTTCCTACTCCAGTGCTGACGGTCTACCTCGATCTCCTCACTGTTCTTTCAACTCGCTCCCCCCAAATGAATTCGAGGAGAATTCCCATCAGCGGACAACGACTCCGGAGTCCGATGACGAACCTCGACCTCTCTTCATTTACGACTCGGACCCCGCAGCCTCTCTTCTGCCTGGCACCCTCGACGCTCGGACTCTGAAGCGTCCCTCCAGAATTGTAACACCTACGTATTTACTGACAGCGACCCGAAAACACTCGTATGCAGCACGGAGAGCCTCGTTCTGTATGTTTACTGGCTCTGGAAAACTTTGGCGTCTGTCCGGAACACTCCATTCTTTGCGTATTTGGCAGTAAGCACTTCATCTACTCCTCGAGGATCGCATTTAATCTTCTTAATAAGTCCCAGACGGACAAGCTCGACACGTCGATTTATCCCTCGAGTCCCTTTACGCCCGCACACTTCTCACGATGGCCATGACGAGTTCTTGGGAATCTCCGCTCATTGGGTGACTCAGTAACGGCGCCGTGGGATCTCTTGAGTTTATGTCCTTCAGCCGCTTACTTTCGGATGTTATTTTCGGACTCTCCCGAGGCTCGCAGGATGCAGATGGTGATGTTTCCAGGTCGGGGACAACCGGGCTAGGGGGATGCGGTACACATGGGAGGAAGTGAGATAGAAGGTCAACAATTTGGTGGCGATCCATGTTAGAGAGTGAGCCGTCAGAAATCTGGGCACCATGCTCTCGTTTAACATTTGTTCAGCTCGAGGCGACCGTTTACGGCCCCAGATCACTGGTTGGTGTCTACTCAGATCGACATCCATCTTTTGTGGAAGCAGCGCTGTGAGGTGCATTCTTTTGCCTTTCCGAGCTCAGCGCTTACACAATAACAGATTCGAAGAGCAACAAATATCGACGAGAACGCCTGCACAGTCACCACGCGGCAGATCGCCTGTCTAGCGCCCCACCTCGGGATCCTGCACAACATACACTTTTAAATCCCATTCTCCACCCGAGTTCAGGTGTTCTGAATCCGCAGCTTCATCTACAGCGACATCATGCATCATGGCCCGCCAGCGTATAGACGGAAGAACCATTTACAGATCACGATGCACCGTGAAAGAATCGCTCAAGACAGGTTCGACCGCCGGGGACGTGGAACTCAAGGGCAGAATTGGCATGACTTTCATCGACGCGTCGGGGGCGGAGGAGTGCGCATCGCTCCACCTTCGATCGGCTCATTGACTGATGGACATTCTCATCTAGAGCGGGAGACGGCGGTGGGGTTTTCAGGGAGTTTTTCATGTCGCTGTGCAAGGAGGTCTTCGACACCGATTGGGGCCTTCTCGCCAATAAGAAGAATGTCTTGATCCTCGTACCTATACTGGTGAGTGTGTCCTGCTCAGTTCTTGCAACACTTCCTTGACTCTTGTAGCACATAAACTGATGCCGCTTCATCGGGTGTATCGTTGGCAGGGCGATGTACGAGGGATCCTTGTCGACAGTGCGTAAGGTGAGGGCGGCGCAGCTTTCCTCTTATTCGTCTCTTACCATGCATTCCAGTGGGTATGGAAGGGGAGATTTCTGGACGACCTCGAGCTGTACAACGGGCTTATCTTCCTTAAGCACTGCACCGGAAACGCGGAGGACCATGAATTTCACCGTTGCGGTCGAAGGTGTGCAAGTCTGAATCTGCTCTCACATTCTTTCATTACTCACGCCTGAATAGATTTCGGTGTCGCCTCTCATGCCCAACGGCAGCGACGTCGCGGTGAACAAGGAGAATAGACTCCAGTACATTTATCTAATATCGCACTACCGCCTTGGCAAACAATCCAAGATGCAGAGCGTTCTTCGGGGCCTGTCGGAGATAATCGACCCAAGTGTCTCAAGTGTGTTTCGTTCTGGGTTAATGTGGTCAGGATGATTTTAACTGAACACAAAGAGCGGACCTCCAGAACATCTGATATGGACCTCCAACAAGAACTGGCCGAATGGCAGCGGCTCTTCCTGGTCGTCGGCGATTAAAGCGTGGCGAACTCGGAACCTTTGAGATCGATCTAAGGGATAAGTGAGCGATGGCCGACTGGGAATATTAACGCACTGAGAACAAGGAGAAGAGGAAGGGCATATGCACTGTTCGCTGAGGTGATGGGCACCACGGCGTAATGTGGAAGATGGACGCAAGCGAGGGAGTTTTTAGATGGCCGAGGTTCGAGGCTATGCGGGTGTGGTCAAGGTGTGGCTTGAATGCGCGGAGTATCTACTGCGTGGTATGCTGAAAGACGAGATGTTGTGCTCCTGAAACTAAATTCAAAAAACTATTTTGCTTGAAATTATTGCATCCACATGAAATCGCTCCACGTAGCATATGCTTGTCGTCAGAATGGTGGAGTTGGTATTGCATCGGCTCGACACTGAACAATCTAGGTCTACCTCAGTCTTGTATTAGACAGAGGCGTGGTACAAAAATGTAAACATGTAAACAAGGTTGGGGTGGGGAATATTAATTTTTGAATGGCCAGCTGTTCGATTAACGGTGCCTGCGCTTTTTCGTCTTTTTCTCTCGTTTCATTTTCTGATACTGGCTGAGCATTTATATGTGGTAAGAAACAGTATATTAATTTTGGCAGATTACGAGTCCTGTTTGGCGTACAAGTCCTTCACTTTCACTTCCGGGCATGTGAGTCGGTCCAATCTGATGGATGCTAACCCCTCTTTCTCTCTTCCCCCCTCCTCGACGCTATGCGACCGTCCGCTCGAGCACCTCGACGACCATCCCTTCGACTGAACTTGAATCCCGAGGCTCGACACTTGATACTGTCGACCATCCTACGACGGCGATGGGTGGCAAGTGCGTCTGTGATTGTTTAAATCGATTGACGCAGGAAGATACTGGGGCTTACCTGCTAGTACTTGGCTCTGATACCCAGCCGTATCATACTGCTACTCAATCCCCCCCTTGCCACCGCCACTGCCTCCAGCTTTGCCACCGTCTCCATCAGAAACCCCAAGCCACTCCGTGACTCGGAGCCAAGTCTCACTCTGGTATCAGCGCCACCGTCTTCGTTCAAGGAGGAAACTGCGGAAACAAATATCGAGCAGAGGAGACCAGCATTCGAAGGCTTTATATGCGAAACGACTGGTCCGAAACGATGGTGAGTCCCTTTCTAGTCGGCACCTGTGGGGGAGCGCTACTTCATGACAACGAGGCTAGCTGACAGCGGTCGTCGGACAAATGGAAGATAGGACTAGGTGCATCCTTTATCTTTGTTCGGCTGGTGGTCTTCATTGGTCTTCCTGCGGAGCTTGAATGCGCTCTGGTTTGGAACTTGTCCCGACCAGCCAACCTCTATTGGGCCACCAAGATGAAGCCTACTGAACGCAGAGACTTGGAAAAATCGAATCAATGTGCTCCCCCCAAAGACCGCGAGAAACCTCGTACTCCACGCGGAAGTAGTCGGTGATCCGCATGCGCAGTGAGATCCCCAAATCGCGCAAGAGGCTTCGTTCAGAGCGGTGGGTGGTCCAGGCGAGATAAAGGCTCGTGAAGTGTTGCGGCGCAAGTTCATCCATGCCAGCCGTTTTCGACGCATAAGAAAACCGCAGGGGGACGTAGAAAAGGTGAGAGGATAAAATGCAATCTGTGGAACGCCGGAAAATCTTGAGCTCCACGATCTTGAGCACGAGAATAAGCCTCCTTGCGGGTCGTGTGCTTGTGCTCGCATTGAATTTTCGTTGTGCATCATCCTTCGTCGTCCCATCCCCAAGTCATTGGTGGATCCGCCTTTTCCAACTTCCCGCCACTGAATCGATTCCGCCAATCTCCAACTGGAACATCCAGATATGTCGCAGATGAGACAGGTGAGTCTTCTGGCCCTCGTCTGTCAGCCTCGCCCTGCTCGGGTTCCAAGGCCCCTCGCCGCCGAATCTGCCCGCTCTTCTCCAACCTCTCAAGAAGTCGGGAAACGATGCAAGTAGCGGCCAGGAACATCGCATGCCAATAATCCCGACGTATCATCTCCGCCAAACGAATTGTTGGATTTGGTGGTCTGAATTCCAAACAGACTGCGAGAAGCGCTGGAAGAGCGCCTCGTACCGGCGCTGGTATTCTTCGTCCGCATTCGACTAACCCAACAGAAGCTCCAAAGTTCAATGACTGTCAACTTGTCAGGGATCAAAGGTCAGTTCGTGGCACAAACGCGAAATCAGCAGCTGTACCTCGCGACACTAGAATATCTTGTTTCTGATGAATATTGGTGGACGTATCAAGGTATCTTTGCTCGCTCTTGACGTCCTCCAGCTCCGGGCATTGTCCAGCGTTCTTACCCCCTTGGACTACGACGGCCTCCTGCACCACAACGTCGTTTTGCGCTCCTCGTCTTCCAAATCTTCGCCGGTGTAGATCGCTCAGTCCCTTCAACATCGCATGATTACTCTTTCACGCTAAAAGCAAGCCATTCGAGCCTTGTCGTATGACTGCAGGAAAAAGGAGGTGCAGGCTAAGATATTCGGTGTCGTTGTCCTTCCCCACGCACGGACAGCCCTCGCACAAAAAAGACATCGACGTTGCCGCTTTCCCAAATAATTCCGCCACGCACGCGGCCATTTATGGCCTTGGCCGCACGACCGATGTGAGAGCAACGCGTTACTTCCATATTTGTTACTGGTACACTTGGTGCGCCAAGACAAGGTGAGGTTCCGAATTCGAGGAACGCATCGCACCATCTGCGACATGCAGGAGGCCGCCCTACAAGCACTTCCGCGGCGTCGGTTACGATGGCAGAGTTGGAATCCACCCATATCGATGTTCTACGAGGCCGGGTGCTGGAGTTGCACACGCGATAGCGACAAAAAAGCAGGATCGCGACCGGCGGGGCTGAACGGGTATGAGCGGGCGCAGCGGTGACAGCGGTGGAGTCGGCGGCAGTGGTATGTAGGAACTGGCGGGAGCGCAATAGCGGGGTAGCAAAGCGCGTAGGCGTCGTCGTCGCAATATTATTATTGATCTGGATGCTGATGAAGTTCGCGTTGAGGCGAGGATGATACAGTAGCAGGAGGGAATGCAGGAGCACCTTGTGTCGATGAGTGCGGTAGAGCGCAGCCAGTCAGACTGAATGCATCGGCGACGGTGCGCAAGCGCCAAGTGCAGGACTGGTTGTGGATTGGCGAATTCACTCGATTTTGTGAGGCGGAGGATGATCTAGTAGATATACGGTGAACCTGCGATGGAAGCAGGACAAGAACCAAATGACGATACCTCAGACGTATTCCCTCGGATTATTTATCGTGAAATTAACGTTTCGAGAAAGGCCAGGATTGGTTACGGAGTCGGGGTTCATTTTCAGCGACAGTATTCATTCAATCTGCGCTCCCGAATTGTTGAGCTCGAACGGGCTTGCCCAGACCATTTGATCTGCACTGAATTTGTTTCTGAGAGTCGCTCGTTGCACCAAAGACGGCGCAAGGCAAGACATTTGAATAGTACTTGCGAGCGTCAGACGACGATTCGTGGACAAGTTGGTGGTCCTTGTCCATCCAGCAGATTTAACTGGCGATGCCAGGTCATGAATTGTAGCGGCAGGGTGAGAGCGAGAACTATACCTCAGCCGTACGCTGCCGTACGCTAGTATTCCCCGCATTGTTTAGAACTCTCGCATAGAGGAACGAAATTGTGGAAAGTATGGTGACTTTAAAGTCGCGTCGCCGGAGGCGTGCACAGGCGCGTTTAAGCGCTCGGTCAACAAAATGATGACATCAACCTTGACTTGGGACCGACTCCGACCCCAAAAATTCACGGCAGCACTTGTACAACCTCGAAGATTGCTCCGAGCTGCTTGCTGGATACAATAAAACCAATCCCAACAATTTGGTTAGTTGACCCTGTCCAACATGCCCGCATTAAATATTTCATTTGAGCGTTCGCAATCCACGGCGCAAGTACTGCCAGTGGGATTTAAATCGGCTGACTGAATGCGCTGGACGTCCCCCAGCTCGTAAAATACAGAGTGGTCTCTCTCAACTTCTTGCTCCTCAAGCTACCTCGCAAGGGGCTTGAATGTATTGTGGACTGTGGAACTCGCGTCTTGAATGGAACTCTCGCTGACGACTTGGATCAAGATTTCATCAACTCACATCTCAGACTCACAGTGGTCGAAGGATCTTGAAGTCTGCACTCACCTTTTTATCCCACGTTCTCCAAGAAAGAAGAAAAGAGCGAAAGAAAGGAACAAGTAAATACACTCACTTCACACTCGAGCAAGCCTTGACACCTACCCCACAGTCGAGACACCATCCACTACGTTGCTCTTCAATTAATGGCGAAGCCGATGCTGCAGCAGCATCGCGTCAGTGAGCCCTCATCCTGCTGCTCTTCCTACCTTTCCAACGACGCCAAAATGGCTGAAGTAACACAACCGACGATCCGCAGGTGTCGTCGAGGCTTGCATGCACGTGTAAGGTCCCTTGGCGCCAGCGAGGCTGCTTATGTCCGTTAACCTGCTTTGCATACATGTACAGCCCGACTGACGAACCTTCTAGCTCCCCTTGTCCGCGGAGCGAGCCTGAGCTACTGGAGCTTTGAGGACGAAAGCCTGAGTCAGGTAAGGTGTAGCAGCTCGTGGTCTTTAAATCGAGCTGACAAGGCATGTAAGGGGGGAACTCGTAGACCGGGTGACGCCCATGCGCATGAGCTAGGATCCCGACGCACCGTCTCAGAGGACTTGATCATTCGGCCGGCGCTGAGGGTTTTTCGTTGCAAGATGGGGCCAGTACGGAATCGACTCGCATTTGATTTCGAGTGCATCAGGCCTATCCCGAGCGCCGGACTGGGCTGGTGCGAGAGGGAGAGGGAGGGTAGTTGGCAAACGGTGGGAGAAGAGGGAGAGAGAAAAGGGAGAATTAGCAGCCGACGCCATGGACTCGGAGACCATCAAGTCCCGACATATGTCTCACACCCCGGCTGTTCTCAACGGGACGGCGCCGGGATATGCCTACCTACCCCAGTCAAACTGGAAACGGATACCAACCGCCGGCCGAATGATCGTTATCGGTCTTGGGTACCAAGGTGAGTTCTTCTGGACATGGGCAGCTCACGAGGTTAATATCTAATCCTTTTCAGCTATGCAGATCTTTGGAATGACAACATATATTATCTGGAGTCTTATCCTGTTTCAAGACTCGCAGTTGACTCGCAGACTCGTAGCAAACGGCACTAGGTTAACATCATCTCGGAGTAAACATCCGTGAGTATTATTCTACTCTGCCATGGTTTTGATTAAGTCTGAAGCCCATTTCAGCTCGTCGCGCATTGGGGCCATGGAGGTCATGGCTCGCAAGTACAGGTCAAAGTTCGAGCAGCAGAGGAAATATGCATTCTGTCGCCGTGAATACTGAATTAGATACAAGTATTTAACTCATCCCTCATGTATTCATTTTAATTGTGTTTCGACTTTTGTATAATACGATCTTGTAGCAGCCCACATATACCTCAATAAGAAAAGAGAATGTCATTCATCCAAAGTCAAAGAGGTAATCAAATATATTGTGTAAATACAAAGTCTTAGCGCGCGTTAGCAGGCTTATGCCTGGGCCCAGGGAACCACGTCAAGGTCGCGCGAGGCAGATTGCCTTCCCCGGGAGATATCTACTACAGGTGCCCCAAGCGATATGAAAAAATGAAGAGAAAATAAAGCCACCACCAAGTTCTCGGACGCTGTGGGCTGCAGGCGCGGATTTAAGGTCGGGGGAGGGAAACGGCGAGGTCGTGAGCGGGCGATATGGTCCCGCTTGAAGGGCGCTGCGAGGTCGGAGCGCGATAAGTTCCTTCCTGGAGGCAAATGGCGAGGTCGAGGCACAGCGTATACTGGAATAAGGATATGAACACATTCACTTGGTAATAGAAAACTGGACGTACCTGAAATGTCGGCAAGAAAGCTACCGCAAGCTATGGGGCTAGGTGATCAATAGATCAGGGCAAAACCCGTTCCATGCTGTAGCCGGGATTGGCCAATTGACAACTGGTGTCAACGCTCGCAAGGAGCACTACCAAACATGGTACCCGGGCTGAGCCGCATCACACACACTGTTGCCGCCACAGCTGCGGTAGAGTCGAACACGAGGAAAGCCTGGAGAGACGCTGCCGAAAATGAGAAAGGCAAACGAATCGAGGGAATATCCTTACCGGCGAGATGGAGGTAGAGAACAAGGAGAGGCTGACTGAATTCAAACTCCGATTGACCAAACTCGCACAAACCCTCGGCACACTTGACGCGTTTCAACTCGTTACTGCACCACGTTCTTGTTTTTTTCGCAATACCTCAACTCAGCGCGACCTTGGCGAATGCCGAAGCAAGGAGATCCGCAGCTCTATTCTGACTTCGAATCGAAAACGGAAATGTATGAGCCAAAAATTTCAATGTGAGCCAACACCACGTTCTGAAGAGCTCATCTGTCTACACCTGTGCAAGCACATGTGGCACATGGGACACAGGGGTAGCACGATCCAAGCCCAGCCCAAGTAATCGAGATAAGTATTGTGGTTTATTCCGAGGGTAAATTGTTGAGTTATGTACCTTGTTCCGTTTAACGTTCGACGGTTGAAATAGAGCCCTGTCCCTCTTTTTATTTCGACCCTCGTATTGAATCCTTCCCTGAATATTCTCACGACCAAATTTTCCGCAGCTCAATTTACTAACTCATGTTCTGTCGAGAAGAGTTCTGCTGCGCATCTCTCAGTTCAATTTTGCTTGACGTAAACTGCGGCCGGCAATCCATGCTATAAGAAACGCCATGGAGGCAATGTTTACCTCTCAACCCAACATGTTGAAAGAAGGCCACCGTACATCTCCTCACTCTCTTTCCCCGATCTTCGTTCCTGTACCCTCTCACCTCTGGGGTAATGTCCAACTTTTATTCGCCCCTCCCCGATCCCGCTCCATCCAATGCGCCCGGCAAAACCAAGAACCAAAAGAAAATTACCGACACGCAGAGCGACTCGGAGGATGATGATGATTCCAGCGAAACAGAGATGTCGGACGGCGGCCCACGCCGTGTAGGCAGACGGTATGCACCTACGTAGCTTACTGCGTGTTTCACTTCGCTTATGGTTTCACTCACAGGTTAAGACTCACTGGATCGAACAAGGCCCTCATTCGATTCCTCAGTAACCGTAAAGTTCAACCATCCGAGATTCGTGCCCATCCAAAGTGTGGATGGGTGATCGAGACTATCAACCGGTACAGGAAGGAGGATGGCAAAGACGATGAGCGATACATTAGCCCGGAATTTGACAGGATTCTTGCAGAGGTACGAAATCGAGATATCCAAGCCCAGGTCAGAAATGTTGATTGCTTCATAGATCAAGGAGACAAAGAAGAACAAAGAACTGAACATGTCGCAATGGGAGTTGAGGAAGCGCGGAAGAGCGAACATGAAGCGTCGTGTGAGTAATTTCTGGGTGTCTGTCTAATGAGTTCACTGATGGAAAATCCAGGACGTCTCGACACTTTCAGTGGATAGACCGCGTACCCGTGCCTCAATTAAGCAGACCGCCGCAACAAGCCGCAAAGTCTCGTCGCCACACGAACCGGTCACCCGCACCACCGACCAAAGCTTCTTGCTCCGCTTCGTCTTGAACGCCGGGCTCAACCACGAATGCGCGGACATGCTCAAGGAAGCGGGATTCACGACGGACGAGAAGTTGTTCCGTGTCGCCGGGTTGGGGAAGGAAGAAGTCGACAAGTTCGTCAAGATGCAGTTCCCAAAAATGACGGCTGTGGACAAGGTGCTTTTTGTCGAGGCGCTCCTGCGTCTGGCGATGCCGTTGTAGTTATTTCGTATCGTGGTATTTCTTGCTCGGCGGCAGTGTACAGTATTTTGAGAGTCGCCAAATGAATGGGCTCTTATAGTTTGACAAACAATCTTGATTCGCTCGACGCCAATCGTAAGTTACTATGTTGGAAACAAAATTCAGATAGAAAATGTTGAGTGTAAATGCGAACCAGTCCTGTTGGAAAGGTCTCAGATATCACGGAGAGAGAAACGGCTTAAAAGATAATATTTAGAGACGATATTTATGCGAAACTGACTTGCAACTGCAGGGAGAAATAGCATCGGATCATACCGGCAATTGATTCCGAGTGGCTGTGTGCCTCCGTTCAGCTCCTCGTCGATTGCGCCAAGTGTCTCGCCATTTCAATTCGATCGACAAGAGCCCGCCTCGCAACATGTCTCCTCTTTCCAATACAATTCAAAGTCCAAGACTTTTCCAAGACACTTTGTTAGGAGAACCAGCTGCATAAAGGAGGCGCGGAACCTCTCTGCTTCTTTCTTCCTTCCTCCTTCCTCAATGGCTCTCGATTATCCCCTCACACGGCCTTTTCCTGGAAAGTACTTTGCACCTGCTGCCTTCCTTGGCGCTTTTGTCGTTCTAGTCTTTCTGACTACGATCAATGGTATGGACCAGGTCTTTTCCTCGCCCATCTTTTCTCATTCTTTTTAGTCGTCCTAACAGGATACGAGACGATTACAGTTTTCCAGTCTGATTACAATGTCACCCAATCGCATTGGTATCACCAATACATTCCTTCCTTGATGCCGAAGCCAGGCACTCTCTGCGATTCGCGTGTTTTCAATCTTGGGGATACCTTCACGACAAACTACACCCTATTCCAGTATAACATCGCCTCTGTCGTTAGTGCCAACGCAGGAGACTCTGGGATCTCCTACAAGGGCTGGACGCTGGAGGATTGCGACATGACGTCGCTTTTTAGTGCGTGCGAACTTGGAGGGTTTTTTTTTGCGTTTTGCTAACAACGAAACTTGTCCAGTCCATGGAGACGCCAACGCCTACACGATTGAGTACACGGCTATCGTGGAATGTCGGAATGACGACTACAGTTTCAGTGCACGCACCGACTTCTCCCTGTCGTCTTTGGCTGGCAAATATAACCAGCTGCTGGGCGTCAAGCGCCTGCGGCAGAACCAGCAGCAGGGGTCTTGAATAAAACCAGGGATTCGCGCGGCCTCGTTCTCGATGCGGTGACTTCCATTAGCAGCACGGATGCAGCTTCGCGGACGTTCACATTCTTACAAGCTACGAACGGCACCTCACCCGTCATCGTCTCCCTCCAGGCCGACTTCCCATTCTGTCCCGCAGCCCTAGGCCGCCAGGCTGCCTGTGCGGTCAACGTTCCGCAGTTCAACATCTCCAGCTCCTTCGTGTCATACGCCAACCTCACATTCCATCAATATTTCGCGAGTGACCCGCTCACGGACTCGAACCAGCCCGTGATCACGAATGATACCTACAACGTCCTCTCGAACGTCATTCAGACGATGTACGCCGCGGTCCGCATCGACCTCGGGAACCCCAGCCCGAACAACTTCCTGCTCAACACCTCCGTCATCCCCGCCACCATCTTCTCCACATTCCCGGCGACGCTCCCGGGCGTGGACAACACGTCGGAGGAGTACGCGAACCTCGTTGGCACGACGGTCAACCCAGATTTCAATATCACGGGGCTGCTGCCTTGACAGTCGAAGGCCCGGCGCTCATGGACGTGGTGTACCTGTGCCGCTTCCAGCATCCGCTCCCGCCCGCGCAGGCATTCATCGCCGTTCTGGTCGCAACGCTGAGCATGTTCTCGTCCGGATGGGCGATTTTCTTGGCACTTGCGACGAAGGTGGTCAAACGTCGGAATAGCGGAGGTATTTAGTTTCTTTTTTCGAGGGAGAATAGATCACTGACTTTCTCGTAGCCAATAGCTGCTCCGAGCATGCGAGGAACTCACAGCGGGCGAGAAAAAGCCGTTCTTGATTGAGGCTTCGGGTGACTGATTTAGTCGCTTTGGGTATTAGTATATCTTTTGGGTGTATTGCAACTTGAATAAAGTGGGATTCATGGAGATACGCTTGTGCCTCATAACGCTTGGTCTCAGGGTCATGAAGAGGAACAAATTATATGCTTCTTTCGCGTAACTAACACGTCTTCGTGATTCGCGATGCGTTGGAGGAGAAGATGTTGGTGACGCGCTGTTGACGCGCCGTACTAAGTTTCGAGCTTGAAGCCGGAAACTGTGCTTCTGTATTTCTGAAGAATTTTGGGCGGCTGATTTCGGCACTCGACCAGCTGCAGAACATTCATGTCACAACCCGTCACACAAGGTCAGCCTCTTGCTCTTGACCTCCATCTTCTTCGACTCGACGAGTGCGTGGTTATACTATCCCTCCTTCCATATCTTAGCTGACCGTCCATTAGATCTTGGCTCAGCAGGCTCCTGCTCAAAGGCGGCTCCATCGTCCCCGACCCGACCGGCGAGTGGTTGAAGTATCGATCCTGCCGCCATCTCGCTGACATTCTATTAGATTCTCCACCCTCGCCGAGTTCAAGATCGCATCCGCTTCAAGTGCAACATCGAATCTCGACCGGTTCTGCGCCTAGCAACCGCTAGTGACCCCTTCGGTCAGATCACGGAGCTCTAGTGGGTGGGTGTTGTGATGCGGATACCCGGCGTCGAGAGCCCCAGACGCGAGGACTTGTTCCTCGCGTGCTTGGCCTTGTTATGCTCGCGGCGGGAACGTGTGGTAAACATTGTTGGCCACAGGGGTACCGTTGTTACGGCTATTGCATTTGTGTCAACATCTCTGGTACGTGTAGCCTATTGTCCCAGTATTCGCGTGCACCTTGCTGATTCCTTTTTTTTTCTTTTTTTCTTGCCACTCATTTTCTGCTATCATTCCTCCGGACGGCTCCGGTCGCAACAATCAACAACGCCAACTACGCTGGACGCGCTTTTTCTTCTCCTCTCCATGTCACGCGAGGGCTCCTGTACGTAGATACTTCCTGGAGAGGGCTACCCGCCCCGCGCGACCTTGCCGCGGTCTCCAGGCCCAGGCCTAAGCCTGCTAACCGCGTTAAGACTTTGTAATTCCACAATAAATTCTAACTTCCTTTGAATGCATGTATTATGCGAGAGCCGGACGCGATTGAAAAATCATCTGCTGCTTGAACTACAACCTCCAACTATGTCTGTGGCTCACCAAGCTTGGACCTAGGGTTCACGAAGAAGAATAAATTAACTTCATTCATGTTCAAGAGGTCAGAACAGAAAAGCAGTCTCTTCAACTTTGAATCTATTCATTCACATCGATGCATTGCTCTCTACGCAAAATCCCCGCTTTTATTCATCCGTACGCAACCTTGAGATCTCCTTCGCGAATGGCATTATTATATTAATAATGTCTGCGGCGCTTTCAACTGCCTCGAGCCGTGAGCAGAAGGTACTTACGCGAGTCGTATATGCAAAACTTCCCTTCGCTATCATCATGAGGAATGAATCTATTTATTCTCCGCAGAAGCTAGAGCGGTTGATTTTCTTTCCCCCTTCCACCTCCAACAAGCCTAACGCGCACCATGCCCGCCTCGCGCAGATTTTCGTCCGTGGGATGCTCTACCTGATCCAACAGCGTTGACAGCTCCGGATGGTTGCGATAAAGCCAGATGGCATGGAGGAGTCCGGTTCCATCGATGGTAATATTGTGCTGATCATCGTGGATGGGTACAAGGAAGACGGAAGGGCGAGGACCATAAGGCCTATGGATGCCGCGAGCCCCACTGCGACCTAGCATGCATGCATCAGTGTAGGAAGGAAAGAGTTGAAGAATACCCACCGCAATTATGCTCAACTACATCCAGTGTGTCAGGGGACTATCGGTACGGTGTTTCAAGAGACGTACATTTACATGAACTTGCGTGAACATTTCCGTGACCGTTGCATTCCCTCGGAGCAGAAAAGTGGAGTTCGAGGGAGGCACGACGACGGAGACCATCGTCCTATTTCTATACTCCCAAGCTATTGACCCATGGGTTGGAGGGATGTGACCAACTAGAAAACAACGCAAACAAGTAAGTAATCATATTTTCACTGGGGAATTAATAACATACGGGTCCAGAACATGGACGCAACTAGTTTCGATAGTGCGTTCTCGAGGTCATGAAGTGTCACGGAGTTGGGGTGTCGGTGGGATCGCTGGGTTCAAATTCAACGCTTGAATCAAATACCTTATTATGGACAGTGTGGCGTGGTTCAAAAGTGTTGATTTCTCGCTGGAATATGCTGTACTTACAGATCTCCGACAGTAACATATGGGCCGGATGATGTTGGCATCGTCAAAGGAAATCCGAGGGTGGCATGTTATCATACATATACCCCCACTGAAAAAATGTTGTAAGAACAGGTACGACCAACGAATTTGCAGTCAAATGAATACTAAATCCATCAAGGTATTCCCTGCTCCCGTATTTTTGGCCTCAGTGTACGGTAGCCAAGCGAGACATCTTTTGCGAATGTTGGCTCCACTGTGACAATTTCCTGGACTGCACATCCACAATTGCATGTTGAGGAACGAGCGACAGAGAACACTGGAAAATTTGAATAGCAGAGACAGCAAGATTCATTGGCGGCGTAAGATTGATTGATATCCCAGAATTATTCATGGAGTCGAGAACTGGGATGGTGCTGTATAGGATGATGGAGTTTGAATTTACAGAGACTGTGGAAATTATTCCCGGTTCTGAAATCCTAATATCAGTAGGGTAAAATTATCCAGACACTATTCTTACGACTAGCTTTAATATTGCCCCAGGCGCCTAACTCTGCCGAGTACGTCACATTGACTTCTGTTGCGGCCAAGTAACCACAAGTAATGTTGAATCCTATCGCGTCCACGGTAGCGTTTCCCACTCCGATATTGACGTCCAAGACATCATACAATGTTCCCTCATACACGCCCAGATTGTCTGCATTGATTATGGACGGCAGGAAGTATAATGATCCCAGCGCATAATGGTATATGTCCTCCCTGTTCATGACAACTCAGAATAAAGCTGGATCCGTGACGCGTTCACGTACGTAGAATGATCAGAGTCATTGTACGTTGGGAAACTCTGTGTTTGGACGGTAATCGCCTGGGTGAATCGAACGTTTCCAAGGAGAACAATGCGGGGAAGGTGATGTGAAGAACAGCAACGTTCCCAAGATATAAAAGAATAGATAGTACGCCGGTCATCGATGGAGAACCTGCCTTCTGCCGCCAAATGTTGGAAAGTGCTGACCCGATACCGGCCCACGCAGCAGCGTTGTCGTGCGTCATTGACAACATTTGATTGCTTTTAGGCTCCGGCGTACGGACAGGGCCTGCGCTAGGAATACCAGAACTACCAAGTAACTCTACGCTACGTCAGAAATAGAAATATTATCAATTCTGCTGATGGGTACATACCGTTCCGAACGTAGTGGAAATTGCGGTTAACAAGAAGGAGATGGTATTCTGATTGTCCAGAGAGAATACAACGCGATGAGTGAGTTCTGGAACCCAAATCCCAGCGAGCACAAGATGTATGGTGACGAGAATAAAATGCAAAGCTAAACAACAAGTGCGGAGGAGCACAGATGACTGTAGTTTCGATCTCTTTGGTGCTAGATCGTGATTCGTTGACACAAAGAAAACGTCTCGAGTCTGAACATACCTTGCCGAGACATGGCGAGCAAACTCCTAGCCGAGTGAAGGAGTGTATATTCAGAGCTCCTCAGCGACGCAGACGTCGGCTACCTCGGCGCTCCACGTGCAACTCTGTCGAAGAGAAGGAATGAGAGTGGTCCCGGTACATGAGCGAGAAGGGAAACGAGTCGGTGGGAGCAACTGGTGGATCTTTCTGGTCGGGATATAAAACCTTACCGGGGTCAAGGACAAACTTGGATTTGAATGCCAGAAGAAGCATGATGCACAGGCTCAAATAACAGTTCGCGTCGAATCAGATATCTGTCAGGTCGCATCTGCCAATGAAATGTGGATCAATATCCACCAGGTTGGAGAGGATGGATCCCAAGTTACTACTGAAATCAAAAAATTAAACCAGGCTCATAGACGCAATCAAGCGATACATATGTTAGGCTTTGCCGTTCAAATATTTATTCGTAGGGATAAATCACAATTTGAATGGGATATCGTGCACCGTGTACAGGGGAGATGCAGGATAACTTTAACTTGAGCAACCGTGCTGTCAGAACAGTGGCGCAATTCATGATACTTTGGTCCGGTTGCTAATACTTGCTACACTGATCACCAGGACCAATTTAAACACATAGAGCGATACGTTAACCCGGCCTGGCGCGCTCTCGACCTTTTCATTCCTCCCTTCCCTTTTCTTCCTTTCACACCTCCCCCGCGCTAAGCATTGAAGCTTCGGAATACCATGCAATTACTCATTCTCTGTCTCCTTTACCTTATCTCCACGTCTGTTGGCTCCTCAGGCGTAACACATTCATTCACCACCACCGAGTCAACTACAGAGATTAGCACTACTCTTTTTCAGCATGCTGCGTCCACCGTCGATACCGCCCCGGAGACCAGTATGACAATCCCCGTTTCAACCACACTTTCGCCATGTGTGACAAGCTGCCTGAGTCTGGTGGCTGCCTCATCGTTATGCAATGTCCCGTGCGTTAATCCCTGATAATCTCCAAGGGAAACACATGTACTAAGGATTTGGATATGCAGGTCCAACGTCACTTGTGTGTGCACGGATGCGGATTTCCTGGGGAATCTTGCCTCATGCCTTGAAGGAGAGTGCCAGCCGTCAGAGATGAGCCTTGCTCTGGGCATTCAGTTGCAAAAATGCTTTGGTGGTACATATATGCTCCTTCTTTTTTTCTTTCCTGTTCAATATCCCTTTGCAGCACACCTTTCACCAAGCACTCCTCCAACCGGCACTGCACCTTTTCTTCCCTCCAACTCCTTCGCGGACAAATCTCCCTCTACTTCACCAAGCGCACCTTCAACAATCACTGATCTTTGCCTCCCTCTAACTCCATCGCCAATAATTCTCCCACTACTTCACCAAGCGCACCCCAAACTGTCACGACATCCTTAGCTCCCTCCAACTCCCTCGCGGATGAATCTCGCTCTACGATTGCAGGCACCATCCCTTCTCCGTCTGCCCCAACTAAATCTTCATCCGGCGATGCATCCAACGGGTCCAGTGGTGGCATGGCCCCTGCAGTACCTGTTGGGAGGACAGCGATTTCGCTGATTTTCGAGGCCTCTATTTGGATTTTATTGGCCCTTTGAGTGCACATTTGAATATTTTCTACAGCAATCCCGGTGAGCGTAAAAGACCGATTTGGGAATATGGGGATGGATACAAACTGGTGATCATTAAAGCAGAGGACCCTAGATAGATTTTTCGCAGAATGTCCAGTGCTTTGTGCATGGTTGATCGTGTTTAAATTTCCGTTGATTTACTACGACTAGCCGATCTGCGGAATTCCCACGGTTGAATATCAACGCGCCAACTCATGCTTCATCAGTAGAGCTTATTAGCAGAATTTTGTCGAGGACATCTAAATCCTCTGATTGGTCAAAAATTGTGGAGCAGCCAATCAGAGAATTTAAAAACTCTCGGTGAAAAAAACTGCTAATAAGCTCTAGTGTCGAGTCAGCTGTGAGTTTGAGGGGAATCCGCTTGTATGACAAGTCTTTATTATACAATAAGAACAGACATTTTTCGGGCATGATGCACTGGTGACGCATGAGTGAATGGGCTATCCACAATCATTTATCACCTCCATTGCAGAATAAATTCAACCGGCGACACATTATCACAGCTTAAAAAATGCGAGGTTGCGCATCCGGATCAAGCAAGGTTTCCCTGGCTAGTTTGAGGCAGTCAGTGTCCACATTGGACGCTCAAGGAACACAGAAACACATCAGAATTTGCGCCCAAGGTATAGAAAAATGGTGAAAAAACCCGTCCTTGAAGCATGGACCGCCGCCCACGAATACACTGTGCCGCACCCACCACATAATATTCAGTGATCACAAAGGTCGTACTTAGATGACTGCTGCAATGTCTTCAGTGCTCATGATTTGTTGAGCACAGAAATACACCTGGAGTGAGCTCAACATATATTGCCAGGACATGGTAGCAGTCAAAGAGGAAAGAGTGTATATTCAGAGCTTTCCGGAGATGCAGACGTCGGACTACCTCGGCGCTCAACATCCAACTCTGTCAAAGGGAGGGAACGAAAATGGACATGAGTGAGATGGGAAAGGAGTCGGTAGGAGCAACCGTTGAGTCTTTTTCCTCGGGATATAAAACTTACCGGGTCCAAGGACAAACTTAGATTTGACAGTTGAAAGTTCGTATCAGATATCTGCCACGTTCCCCTCTCTCATCTTGCATCTGCCAGACCTGAAATAGTTGTATGAAAATCCCACCAGTGACAGTCCATGAAGAGGCTAGCTCTCAAGAAATATTAGGCTCTCATCAGGCGCAACGAAGCGATATCTATGACATTTCTGTGCGAATATTTATTCATGGGGATCAAATGCAATTTGAACAGGATATCAGGGTAGGTCATGCATCCTGTACGGCGGGGTTGATGGACAGAATAGCTTTAATTTGAGCCACTGTACCATCAGACTGCTGGCAGCATGGTTATGATCATGATCATGTGTCCGGTTGCTACTTAAACACAATGAACGGTACCCATTCTTGCATCGACCCGTTCAGACGTGGACTCGAGGTCAGTGGTCACCCCTGCGTTCGGTGTTTCTTTATTTTCGGTGCTGCCGCGCTGAAGCTCTCGCATCGAAATACCATGCAATTCCTCATTCTCTGTCTCCTTCCCCTTGTCTCCGGGTCGGTCGACTCCTCTGCTGGTGTAACACGTGCATCCATCAGTGACCACGTAGAGATTAGCACTAGTTCCCAGCACGCTACATACACCGCTGAAGACATACCTATCGCTTCCATCCCCACCTCAATCTCACTTTCACCATGTGTGACGAGCTGCCTGAGTCTGGTGGCTGCCTCATCGTTATGCAATGTCCCGTGCGTGAATCCCAGACTATCTCCAAGGGAAACACATGTGCTGAGGATTTGGATATACAGACACAATGTCACTTGTGTGTGCACGGATGCGGATTTCCTGGGGAATCTTGCCTCATGCCTTGAAGGAGAGTGCCAGCTGTCAGAGATGAGCCTTGCTCTGGGCATTCAGTTGCAAAAGTGCCTTGGTGGTATATATGCTCCTTCTTCTTTTCTTTCCCGTTCAGTATTTATTTACAGCACACCTTTTCCCAAGCACTCCTCCAACTGGTACAGCACATTTTCTTCCCTCCAACTCCTTCGCGGACAAATCTCCCTTTACTTCACCAAGCGCACCTCCAACAATCACTGCATCTTTGCCTCCCTCTAACTCCATTGCCAATAATTCTCCCACTACTTCATCGAGCGCACCCCCAACCGTCACGACATCCTTCGCTGCCTCCGCAGATATATCCCCTTCTGCGATTACGGGTGGTGGAGCCGCCCCCATCTCTCCTTCTCCTTCCGCCCCAACCGACTCTCCGACCGGTCCTGCATCTACCGGGTCCAGTACAGCCCAGAGAGTAGATGTTGCCAGGACTGTGATTTTAGCCATTTTATGGCCCTTTGTTTGGGTTTTACTAGTGGTTTGAGGAATATTTACCGTAGCAAGTAACTTGCGGCCAACCGATTTGGGACACGATGATGAATAAAAAAGTAGTGGTAGACAAACCATCCTTTGAATATAAATTGTTTCAAGCGCATCGCGAAAATTGACCGTGATTGAGGACATCCTCTTCAATTGTTGACTGATGCGACTTGGATGCGACTCCCGATGATGCCGATGTCTTGGCAAATTCCCACGGTTGAAAGTGATCAGACTCAACACGACAAATTCATACCTGCTGATCTGAGGCCTGGCTCGCAATTGAAGTCGAAAATCGACCTTTAAAATTGCGTAACGATTCACCCATTGTAGCAGGATAAACCCTCGAGGATTCTCAAAAGCTCAAGCGTCTTGTGTCTCCGCTGCAGCGTACAATGGCGTCACTGTAGGCCCCATATGCCTCGATCCGTTTGAAGAGGCGCGGAGCCAAGGTTATTTTATTAGAAATGTGCGGGTGGGAGTGCGGTCGGCAGAAGCGCCTCGAGTTCTAGCGGCAGATTTCGTTTTCGCTTTGACAGTGGCAAGTGAGGGTCGGAACGCTGACGGACGAAACGAGGCAAAGAGTCGAATCAGTTCGAGGAAGAAGCGGTATCAGAACCATCTTTCGACATGAGGAGATTCTTGAGAAAAAAACATCACGCAGACATCGGGTTCGCGTAAACTTGAGGGAATAAGTATAGAAGCTTTTTCTGAGGCGAGAACAGCCACGAGTATCCGAGCTTCAAGAGTCCTTGCCAGTTCAGGATATCGAATCTTCGGGCCGAGTTTCAAATGCAACCCGATAGTCCAGGGACCGCCTTGAAACTGTTCAAAGTATTATGTAGCGTCCCGAGAACCAAATAAATGTGGCGAAATTTCCACTAATACACAGTTTAGAGGGCAGGTATGACAATATGTTTAGCACGTCCAACTCTCTTGATTTTTCATTCATTAAAAACTGTGCGTCCAAATCCACTCCAGAGGTCAATCTGTTCCTTCATTTCTGCTGCCGAGCGGGGAAGATAACAGCACTTGCCGCATCATTAGCGGCGCCGATATCAGTGCATTATCACTGTAGCTGCTGCCTGCACGACGCTTTGTGCTGCGCGTCACAGTTCCATTGCAGAGGGTTTCCAACGCCAAAAACAGCGCCGCGGGTATATGCGGCGCGGCTGCGGTCCCGCTCGGTCGAGAGCTCCGCAAGCACCAGGAGATCGGCGATCCCCGCACTTCATCGTGTAGCAGACGTCGTAACGCCATGTGCCAACCAGCTCCCGAATGCTCTGGCCGAGCCTGCACGGTGAATGTGAAGCATTCATCGAGGTGTCGGAGGGATCCACGGTCATCCTTCTCACAGTGAGCGGGCCGTCGAATCCTTGGAGTTTCAGCACGACTGGGTGCGCATAAAGTTCCGGATGTCTCAGTGGATGATAGGAATGGTAGGCGGACCGCCACGGTCGGCAGTAGAACTGACTAACCGAGTCGCATGCTGGCGCGTTGATCGATGGAGGAAATGCTCGAGTACTGAGCGAGGGTGGAGTCTCTTTCTTCGAGAGGGAAGATCTATCGTAGATCGGGTTGTACTGCCAACAATTATGGCCCAAAAACCAGAGGCACATCTGCGGAGGATGCGTACCCTGATTCGCAGAGCAAAAGATGGTCGGCAGGAGGGGTTATATACCGTACAGTCCTATGAATGCAGCCAGATCAAGGTGACACTTGCTTTTTGTTCCTAAAAATGACGACTTAAGAGTTGCATGGAGAAGAGATATGCAGAGCGTGCTCCATCTAGCTTCCTGATTCATTCTGGACTGTCTATTATGGCAATATTTGCGCCTTTTTCCGGTCTTTTTTCGACGTTGATTCGCAACTTGAGAACCAGATTCCAAGACTTGAGAGAAGGGTGGTGAAAGTATATAATCTGCAAAAGTCGGGGGCAATTCGAGTACGTCAGGTCTGGAGAATAAAGGGCCCAGGTGTAAATGGATACTAATTCTGAAACCAAGTAGTACGGCGTGAATATCACGCTCGTTTAACCACATCGAGCTGATTGAAATTTAAAGCAAGGGTTTCTTAGAGTCTCCAAGAACATGGAAAGGGCGACTCGTCGTTGCTCAAACTAGAAACGTCGGACAATAAAGAAGCAGATTATAGACTTGGACATCTCGAGGCGTAGATTTTAAAGGCTCGACGGTCGGAACCTTCTTCAAAGTCCCCGCACGAACTTTGGCAGAGCCCCGATCTTTGAGACGTAAAATCATGAACTTGACAAATGATGGATTCTCCGGGGATTAGCTAGGTTTTGAGGGAGCCGAAACGACCAGCTGAAGATCGAGGAGCTCCCCAGGCAGAGCTCGAGAGAAGATTGTAAGACTGAAGGAAAGCAGACACCGACTCCGAGGTCCGTTGGCAGAACGATTTTTTTGATGGTGAGACGGCCAGAGCAATGAATTGATGTGAATGCAAGAAATCTGAAAGACGCGGAGACGAGGAGTGCAGATAGTTGCGGCCAGCATTGTGTTAAAGTTTGCTGAGGCTTGGTCCAAATGAAATTGCCGGACGGCCCGGCGTCGTAGCAACTGTCTTCTTTCGCTTTCACTCTGGCCATGTTTATCTTCTGAAGCGTACTTGGCCTGGTTACTGGCGTCTGCTCAGTGCTCGGACTCTTTAGATGGATGTCTTCACTGCGTACCACTCGCGATAGCCCCGGGCCGTGTTCGGCTGAAGTTTCAAACGGAGTCCAGGACAGACCAGGACGCCCGTTTGCCGGTTCTCCAACTGCAAGATCGAGAGGTTGGCGCTGGGCTCTGCTTGTTAGTGCTCTCCGTTGCAACTTTTTCAATATTAATCCTGCAGGTATCCAACGTCCCGAATTCAGACACCTTCAATCTCGAGCGTATCTGCTTTATTGGCGATCCATCTCGACACCGTCTGCTTGACACAACGCATGCGAATGCAGACCCACGGCATCCTCAAGCACGACGAGCTTGACCCCGAGACATACGTTCCTCCGCGCATCGCCCGCCCACTGCAACGTCTCTCACCTCACCTTTGCTTCCCGGAGTACCTCGCAACCGCTACCGCCTGACGAATCCACGTCGTTCATGCGACCATGCGAATCGACTGTGGTCGACGTGCTGCATCGCGGTCGCCTCGCCGGCTCTTCTCTTTCCTCGGTCGCGGGGATAGGGATATCCAAACCCAAATCCAAATCCAAGCTCAGCCGTACTGCTAGCTCATGGAGCGCTTGATGTGCATGGCCCGATATGCGCCTGGCCGCTGTGTTTTCTTTTTTCGGGTTGCCCGACAAACACGCCGTCATGACAGTCGAGAATCGTCTTGCTCGAAGCCCTCCTCCCTTCCTTCTTTTCTCGACGGACGGTCCCAGCAGGGCGACGCTACCTGCTCGTATTTCCCGGCATGACCCGCGCTCCACCACTCTCACCGCAGAGCGCTTGATTTCGGCCCGGGTGTTCAAGTGTTCCATCCACAAACCGGACACGCGCAGCGCGGCGCGGTGGCTTGTTGCTTCGGGTACGTACCAGTCTCAACGTTCTGGAATGTTTATGAAGCCTAAACCTTTCTTAAGGTTTCAAGATCGAGTATAGCTTCGGTTACGACGCTCCACTCCACCAGCTCAATGCTGGGCGTTGGTTCGTTCTTGGGTCACCGCGTCCCGGATCGTCGAGGTTCGTGTGTCCCTTCTGTTCGTGAGCCAATCTAATAATATATAGGCTCTTGCTGTCCTGTCATCAACATGGAATTCGTCGACTTGGGCCCTTCTCCTGGCCAAAGTAGTGCGCGCAGGCATCGAGGACTGACGCCCAAGTGTTCCATCCACCCCGACACACGCGGCGCGGTGCTTGCTGCCGGGTACGTATGTCTCAAGCGTTCTGGATGTTTATGAAACCTAAATCCTTCTTAAAGGTTTCAAGTCATCTGATAGCTCTTGCCGACGGGACTGGTTACGAACGGCTCTACTCCACCAGCTCAATGCTAGATGTTGCGTTCTTGGGCCATCCGCGTCCGGATCGTCGAGGTTCGCGTGTCTCCTTGTTTTTCTGTCCCCGACTTACTCTCTGATAATAAATTTAGGCTCTTCGCTTGGATTGCAAGGCCCAAAACTGTGCGCGAGGTATTGGGAGTGCACGTCCAAGATGCCACCAAGCTCCTTCGAGTTCCTCCCTTCGTCCATCGTGTGTTCGCTCCATATCCTCGGGCACAGATGCTAACCTCTGTCGGACACCTTCAGATATCGGTGCTGGCGCCGCGTCCAATTCTCCGCCGAAGCTGTTGCTCGTACCGTCACCCTTGTCACCAAAGAACTTGACAAGGACGTCGCGCCCCCTCAACTTGGAAGCTTTACGATATGTATGGTGCATATCTCTTTCTGTTTTCACGATGGCTCGCTTACTAACTTAGGTCGGGCCAAGCCCGAGTCGGTTTCCTCCAATTCCGTCGGCCTCTTCCGTTCAGTAACTACGCGGACCAATCAGCTGGGCCAGGCATACGACAAGGCTCGAGTTGCTCGCAACGAAAAACCGAATAAGGGACCAGACGGCCACAAATCGGGCAAGGGTCGACGCGGAAAAGATACCAGGACCCATTCAATAGTGCTCGACGGTTTGGCGGTCAGAAAGATACGCCTTTGGTGCACATGGATCGTAATGACTCTTGTTCCGTAGCGCCAACTGACCTTTACTCCTGATAGCTGCGATTTTGTCGAACGTTGCGCCGAGATGAAGAAGATGAAGGTACATATCGCTAGCTATAACCAATTTTCCCGCTGGCTAATACCTGGCTTTTTAGTTTGGAGGTAGTCGGGTCTTGGCACTCCTTTGTCTTCACGGCGATCCGAGGCCATCATCGAGAGGACAACGAGGATTCCTTGACGATGGAGCTTGTGCTGGGTTAGTTGACCGTGAACGCGTAAGAAGAGCAGGAGCGGTCGTCTCCCATTGAGATCCAGCACCGACGGCGGAGATAACCCTGCTGCACCACAAACCATATCGTGAATGGGTGCGTGTTTTGCTGTGTGTGGGCCCGCGAGCTGACTTGTTCATTCTTGCGTACTAGTATTTCGTCAAACTTGGGGCTGTATCCGTACGAGATGGAGACACCGAATGGAAGGTGTGGTGCTTGGTAGACCAACCTTGCCTGTTCACTAATGAGCTGCAGAGGATGTACGAAAACCACGAACAGGGGCCCTTCTCGCAAAAGCGTTGCGTCTGTCTGATCCACATCCAACCCATTTCGAATCTCCAGGCCCAGTAGCGAACCTAGCAAGCCCGTTGGACGGAGATATATCCCTTCAACCCGGCCGTGGCGACCCGAGATCATCATCGAGAGGACTACAAGGATTCAGATGACTTGACGGTCGCGGACCTGGGAAGCTTTGCTGGCTAGGTGGGCAGATCAAGACGAGCGGATACGAAGCGCCCCTTCAGCGCTTCTCGCAGTCTGTTTGGAATTTCAGACGACTGAACCCAGCTACCCGTTTGGCGGAGATGATTATTGGAGAGGGGGGGGCGGATTCGGGGGCGAAAGAGCTTGGAACTCAAATAGGACGATGATGACAACGGGCGAGGGTGAGGATGATGTGGACAACTGTAACAAGGGCTAAGAAGTCTGTCTGCGACGCTCGGTTTTTACCTCTGAAATACCAGCACGAATACCTAGATGATTGATAGCGGCTGGTAACCGGTTCCAGTTGGACGTGGGGGGAATCGATCCAGTGGTGGAGGAGATTAACGCGTTGTTGACGCGCCGTCCTAAGTTTCGCGCTTAAAACCGGAAACTGTGCTTCTCATATTTCTGAAGACTTTGCAGCGGTCAATTTCGGGACTCTATCAGTCGCAACCATTCAAACTTGTCACAAACCGTCACACAAGGTCAGCCTCTTGCTCTTGACCTCCATCTTCGACTCGAAGTGCGTGGTTATACTATCCCTCCTCCCGTATCTTAGTTGACGTCCATTAGATCCCGACTCAGCAGGCTCTTCCAGCTCTTACCTGGCTCCATCGTCCCCGACCCGACCGGCGAGTGGTTGAAGTATCGATCCTGCCGCCATCTTTTGACATTCTATTAGATTCTCACCCTCACCTAGTTCAAAGATCGCATCCGCTTGAAATGCAACATCGAATCTCGACCGGTTCTGCCGCCTAGCAACCGCTAGTGACCCCTTCGGTCAGATCACGGAGCTCTAGTGGGTGGGTGTTGTGATGCGGATACCCGCGTCGAGAGCCCCAGACGCGAGGACTTGTTCTCGCGTGCTTGGGCCTTGTTATGCTCGCGTCGGGAACGTGTGGTAAACATTGTTGGCCACAGGGGTAACCGTTGTTGCGGCTATTGCATTTGTGTCAACATTTCTGGTACGTGTTATCATCATAGTATTCGCTGTGCAGCTTGCTGATTCCTTTTCTTTTCTTTTTTTCTCGCCACCCATTTTCTGCTATAATTCCCCCGGACGGCCTCGGTCGCAACAATCAACAACGCCAACTACGCTGGACGCGTTTTTTCTTCTCATCTCCATGTCATGCGAGGGCTCATGTACGTAGATACCTCCTGGAGAGGGCTATCCGCCCCGCACGACCTTGCCGCGGTCTCCAGGCCCAGGCCTAAGCCTGCTAACGCGCGTTAAGACTTTGTAATTGCACAATATATTTGATTTGCTGTATTCTTTTGACTTTGGATCATCGAGAGAATGATATATATCTTTTCTTATTGGGCCATGTGTGGGCTGCTACAAGATCGTGCTATTATACGAAAGTCGGGACGCATGATAAAGTTATATACTTGATTCAGTATTCACCAGCGCGACAGAATGTACATTTCCTCTTCTGTTGAGATTGACCTCTACACGCGAGCCACACCTCCAAAAATTACCTACGGCGTTTCTGAAGATGGTGACCTGGAATGAGCTTCAGAATCAATCAATGGACCATGGTAGCGTAAAGGAATACTCACGGATGCGCACTCCGTGACGATGTTAACCTGTAACCGAGTCTTGAAACAGTCGTTCGTTTCAAAGATCTGCATGGCTGAATGGGATCAGATATTAACATCGTAAGCTGCTCATGTTCAAAAGAACTGGCACCCAAGACTGAATCGAGCTCGGAGCGCCGATAACGAACATCCGACCATTTTATGGCGGTTGATATCCGTCTCCAGTTTGGCTGCCAGTGGGGTATTCCGGCGCCGTCCTGTTAAGAAACAGCCGGGGTGTGGTGAGACATATGCCGGGGCCTGATGGTCTCCGAGTCCGTGGCGTCGGCTGTTGATCCCCTCTTTTCTCTCTCCCTCTTCTCCCACCGTTCGCCAACTACCCTCCCTCTCCCTCTCGCATCAGACCTGTCCGTAGCTCGGGATAGGCCTGATGATGCGCTCGAAATCGAATGCGAGTCGATTCCGCACTGGCCCCATCTTGCATGTGAAAAAACCTTGGCGCTGGATGGTGCGTCGGGATCCTAGATCATGCGCATGAGCGTCGCCCGGTCTATGAGCTCCCGCTTACATACCTTGTCACTCGATTAAAGACCGCGATGGTATGCCTTCCGTGACTCGTCGTATCTAGGCTTTCGTCCTCAGGCTTGCTGCGCCCAGTAGCAGCTCGGCCGCTCCGCGGACAAGAGGAGCAGAAGGTTTGTCAGTCGGGCTGGACGTGTATGTAAACCAAACTGACTTACAGCAGATAAAGTAGCCTCGTTGGCGTCAAGCACCTTCCACGCGCATGCAGGCCTCGATGAGACCTGGCGGCCCTAGTCGGACTCGTGGGAGATGTTAAAGGTAGGAAGAGCAACAGAACGAAGGGCTCACCCTGACGCGATGCTGCTGCAGCATCGGCTTCACCATTATTGAAGAGCAACGTAGTGGATGGTGTCTGGGAGTCAAGCCTGCTCGAGCGGAGTGAGTCTATTTACGTTTTTCTTTCTTTCGCTCTTCTCTTTTTTCTTGGAATCGGGATAGGATGTGAGTACAGGCTTCAGATCTTCGACAACCGTGAGTTGAGATTGTAAATCTTATCCAAGTCGCCAGCGAGAATTCCAATCAGACGCGAGTTATACCAAGAAGTTGAAGGGACCACTCCATAGTTTTTGAGTGTTTGACGTCCAGCCCATTCAGATAAGTCCTGTATATGATTTTCCAGTGTTGAGCGATTGGATTGCGAATACCCAAAGAAATTTTACATCCGAGCATGTTGGACAGGATAACCAACCAACTTTGGATTGTTCTATGTATCCAGCTGGCAGCCTCGAGGTTGCACAAGGCTACAAGCGTTGTTGTGGATCCTGGGTCTCCACGTTGATGCCATCAATCTGTTTACCCAGCGCTTAAACGCGTTTGCGGCCAAGCCCTCCACGTTTTCTTTCTTCTATGGAAAAGCTCTAAACAATGTGGGGAATACTAGCAGGTATCGTTCTCGCTTTACCCTGCCGCTACAATTCATGACCTGGCACCGCCAGTTTTAATCTGCTGGATCGACAACGACCACCGACTTGTCCACAACCCTCGCAGGATAGTATGTGAACGTCTTCCCTTCGACCGTCAATATTTGGTACAGACCAACCGCCCTCAGAAACGAATTCAGTGTGGAACCAACCATGATGGTCTGGGCAAGCGGCAAGCTTTAAGCTTCAAGGTCAATAATTACGGAGCGCGGATTAAATGCTGTCGTCGAAAATGAACCCACCAATCATGGCCTTGGTCGGAACATAAATTTTGCGATAAATAATTCGAGGGAGACGAGGGGACTCCAATACGTCTAAGGTATCGTTCTTTGCTCTTGAGCTTCCCTTGCAATTTCATAGGTATATATCTACTAGATCATCCTCTGCCTCGCAAAATCAAGTGAATTTGCCCCGAGGTCTAATCCAGTCCTGCACTGTGGCTATACGGCGCGTCCATGCTGTCCAACTACGCCTGAACACGGTATTCCTTGTACATGCATATCCTTGGACTTACAAAGGTCAAAGTCCTTCCTGATGGTCATCGACGATTCCTCGACGCGAGTCGCTGGGTACGAACGCTTGCCCTATGAATTGAACGCAGCACCCGCACTCCATTTCGCATCCTTGATCGCCGACCCCGCAGGTTCGTGTCTCCCTTTCCTTCTTTATTCCATTTCTCACCCACAACCAATACAGGTGTCGAGACCAAAAAAAGGCTTCAAGTTTCGGTCTTCGCAAGCATCTCCATTCCCGCCCCGATATTTTCAGGCCACGAGACTGATCAGCCATGGAGAATACGTATCCCGAGTGGACGAACATCATTCGGCCTCAGAGAAAGGCGCTACCTACCTTTTCTCCTGATGGGTTGCCGTTCATCTCCTCATGTATGATTCTTACCGTCTCAGATACACGCCATGTTCAACGGACTTCTTCGAGAAGACCAGTCGGGATGTACATCCAACTCGTCCGTGCGGAGCTTGCCGACTTCGCAATCCGTAGGTCCGTAGTAATTCTTTTTCATAAATGTGACTGCAGCTGGGTCACTGAAGCATCGTCTGTTCAGTTTTCTTTACCGTGCTATTCATGCAAAGTTCTGAGTTGGCTTATTCGGTTCAGCAAAGACGCGGACCCGAGCGACGTGGACGCGGCAGCAAACGACAAGCTGCTTCAGGCGCGATGGTGGAGGAGATTAACGACTCGGCCCGGATGAGGAGGTCGAGCCCAGATTCGTGCGATAAAGGGACGATGGGGGATCGCATCTGCACAAGACATCGTGACGGCGTGGTAGTCCAAGAGGACCGGAGGGCCGGGGCAAGGGTTTGGGGGCTTCAGTAGCGGAATCAGCGACGTTTCATCAGTGCTTGACGGGTTTATTCAAAGTACGACTGCTGGTTTCGCTGGATGTGTTTTCAGCAAACTTACCTACTTTGATAGCTGCGACTCCAAAAACATAACGAGATCTTCCCCATGGATTCGTCGTAGAAGGTCCAGCACTCGTTAGGCCTACCATCAACGCCCACTAATCTATGCGTCGTCTTGAAACCTCAGCGGTGGATGGATGCTCCTGTCGTACGGTCACCTTGGACCCGGCGAAGAAGACCCAGGAGATCGAGAGATCGAGCTTAGCCGTATCTTGCAGAGTTGCAGACCCAAGACAAGCATCAGGGGACGACTCCCATGGACCATCTCCCTCGGGACATCCCCTCCCTAGGCCGAGGGCCGAAGACGCCGTTGAAATCGATTCAGAGCCACGGTCGGCTGAGCGAGGGTCGGTACCAGACATGCGCTGATCCTCGTTCCTCGCTGGACTCAACGGGGCGCACCAAGGTCAAGTTCGCGCTGGAGCGCCATGGTCAGTTAGTCCCTCCATGTCTCTGATATCTCGTCCGGATTCTTCTCTTCTGATCTTAATTTGACGGCCACGTATGACCGTTCGTGATGTTGGGGTACGTTGCTATTTTTCTGCACAAAATTCCATTTCTAACGTGTCGTCTTCAGTATATGGGAGATAGCTGCTTGATATGATTACATTTCGTTCAACCCTTTTTTTGTATATACTTCCCGTGCAAGGCGACGCCCTCTTATCGCGAGGCTCGGGCTGAAGCGGGCTTTATTTTGCATTTTCCATACTTTTGTACGTATTTAAATTTACACGGTTGGCAATGTATTCAGATATCATTGGAACAAAACTGAAGTCAGAAGAGGATAAATACACACAGCGAAGGTGAGTGCGTTCAATTCAGCCGCATCTTCGAGAATCTATTGTTCCAATTCTGGAGGAAGCATGTTAATGGCCGTCGTCGACACATGATTTTGTGGCCCCAGCCATGAGATGCGCTCAAAGTCGACTCAATGACGAGTCAAATCCTACAATTGAAATCTACATATGGATCCTACAAATCTAGAGGCTAGAATACATTCCGATAATAAAAATTGTACTATCCGCCCCAGCACTGTTAATTGTGATAAAAATAATTAAAGAAAGAATCCCATGCTCAGCAGAAGAGATATGCTCTCGTCGCACCAGCAGCCGGAGGAAATTTGAAGGCTGGCGAGTCTACCAAAAGGTCAGTTCACGTATCTCGAAGAATTTCGAGTGAACCCGCCAACCTTTCTTGGCGGTGCTGTCCAAAACTGGCCCACCATCGCTAGAATCCGCCGACCCCGCGTTCGAATCTGCCGGGAGTATCCCTGGTCAATCACACTCAGGCTCAGTGTTTGGATCCCAAGAAAAACTGCTGACTGTATTCAAGCTTGCGCTCCTCGGCAAAACGGCTCGCCCCCATTTCTCGACGGTCTTTCTATAGATGGATCGGTTCAGTTTGGAATTCGAACAGGAGCAAAAACAAAAAGACCTTGCCCATTGACTCGGGAGATGTCGTCGCCGGTTTCTGCTCCTCGCCAGCGACCGTTGACAATTGCTGATTGGTAATATCTGAAATAGGTTCCAGCATCACTATTTAGATGGATGATGAAACCTTACCGGCAAAAATGGCTGCAGGCGCACTCTTTGGTGCGTACGTCGAGACTGTTCAGCCTTCAGCTGCTAGTATGGTCAGACCAGACAGTGAAAACACACATTTCGGACGTTTTTTCCACAGAGCGGAGTCGCCGCCAGCCTTCCGTTTCTGCGCGGCCTTTGAAGTCTCTGCAGAGATCCGGTTCTTCTTGTCGACCGCCGTTTTATCGGCCGCCTTCTTATCGGCAGGGCGCCGCCGGGCGCTTGGGACGGTTTTAGCACCAGAGAAGTTTACGAAGTCGGGCACATACAGTGTGGAGATCACATATTTTGCCATTTTGCTGAACGGTTCGGCGAACCATGATCTGAACCGAAGCAGCGCGTGTTCAGTCGAGGCGAGATATGCTCCGACGTAAACTTGAAATGAAGTCGAAACGATAGACGGTTCAAGCAGCGAGTACTGTGCTCCCGCCTTTCCCATGATGGTCAAGAGGTGCTTGAATACCTTAGGCGCGCTCAAAGACGGCATGAGCAGCTGGGATAAAACATTTAACAGGAAACACGGCAACGATTTGGATGGACACACCTCGCTGTCTGTAACAGAAACCGCTAATTCAACCAGCAAAATCCTCTTTAACAATGCATCCAATGTTGCTTTTCCGACTCGTGCATATACGGCGATGGCGTTGGGCGTTGTTGCCCCTGGTTTGGTCCAAAATGACGGTTCAATGGCAAGTCTCGAAATCGGGGAAACAGAGAAAGAAGAAAGGTTTAACGAGCGAATGACTGCAGCCTCGAGTGCTTCTGGGTCTGCTAAATAGCACATTATTCATAAGATTCGTGAAAGGCGAGGAGGTAACGCGTTTGTGGAGGTATTGGTTGAGAGAAGGTGTTGTTTGTACCAAACAAAGAGTCTAAATTATGTAGAGTCTAAAACTTTATTTATTTACTCCCCAATGTGCTGCGCGAGGCTAAGAATATCCTGGTCTTGAGCAGATAGAGCCTCGGGTACAATCTCCGCGCTATTTTTTGAATGTTAACAGAAGCATTCCGAGTAGATACAAGTGCTCACGAGAGTTTTAACGCAGCTTTCTGGATGGCCGCAATAATGACAGCCAGACGGCCATGCAACCACTGATCGCAGCGGCCCGGGTCCTGGTCTGCCGCCATTTTTCCAACAAATGTATATAACCGCGTGGTATTGTCATCTGGGGCCAGCCCTGAAATAATAATGTCGAGAAGGATCTGTAGCTGATCAGACATATCTCTAGGGAGATCATAAGGCTGCGAACATCCAAGGTGCTCGCCTTTGCGAGCCCAATCGGGAGGGCCTTGATGAGCACCCGGTGGAGGTGCGCCTCCAACGCCATCTTGCCAAGATCGAGCAGTTTTCCTGAGTCTTTTTCCGCCTCAATTAGCATGCCCTTCCTCTTGATCTCCTGCCGATAATTTTCTGTAGTTTCTGATTCAATGGCTTTGAGGGCAGCATCCGCAAGTATTGTCTCGGCTGCGGTGGACATGCGAATGAAAGAGTTGATATCTCACGTGCAGATCAAAACGAGGCAAAGAAAATCGCGCAGTGTTGTACGAGGCAGCAACTCTCTGGTTTTTCAAGCAGATTCACTCTGGTGTCGCGCTGCTTGGGATAGAACTAAATTATCCATTGAGTAAACATACTGAAGCAAGGCATAGAGGTACATGATGCAGTCAATCCTTCGTTTAGACTATCCATCTGGAGCACCTTGTCGATGAGACAGAGCTGAGCTCCTTCTGCGTGAGTGATATCCCAACCTTTCCCGATAAATAATGATCAACGTCCAATGTGAGGAAAGGAAAACGGACCGGTGCATGCGCCCGAGCGGAAACGGGAGGAGGTTGTTGTAGCGCTATATGGGAGCGGCTTTCAGAGAACGAGAGAATCTTACGCTGTGCGAAGAATATCGCTTTGGCAGGTCCCGTGTTAGTGAACCAAGTAGCACAAGGCAGATAAGTCCATACATCGCACCTACTTATTCATTTAATACATATCCCCGCTTGTCGCGATTGCCAGGCTTCGAGCGCCCAGTGGGTCTGCCCACGTTGAGGATGCGCCTATCTATTATCTATACACAGGTCAGCATACGTTCTCTGCGGTTAATTAATCAGGTAAACACACCAACGTTAACGGAACGATGCCTTCAAGCTCATGCCTTGCCAAAATTCCAAAATTCACTTGGTACTTGACAATATTGGTGGCAGCAACATACGCCCAGAGTGTGCCGGACGCGGATCTACGTGAATACGGACGGATCCTGGATACTAGTTCTGCAGCCAAGGCCAACACAGAAAATGGACACTGACCAGAGGGCCAAATTTCAGCTGCAAAGCGCGTGCCGGAGGAGTATCCCAGATTCCCAGAGGCGTGGTCGTACACGCCAGTTTCCCGTAGTGAGGTCAGAACAGGTTGTGAGCTCTAGCCAAGGCGTATGTTTCAGAATCAAAAGCGCACCAAAAACGGCAACACATCCGATCCTTTCACATGATCAGCGACATCTAGTGGTCAATGCGAAATACCTCCATGTCGTGACTGCACTGGATCGCTTTTTTGTTCTAGGTCGACGGCGAGCCTAGGTGAATGGTCACTGAACGTCTGCAAGCTCGGACTTTAAAATCCACTGACGATTAATACTCTCTTGATTATCTCGCGCAAATCTTTCTTCGGTTCCGCCAGACTGTGAAAGTAAAAATATGCTATCTTCATCAAGCATCTTGATGCCCAGGAAGCTAGAAAAAACTAACTCGTCGTCAAAGGTGCACACTTAACTGAGCCTGACGTACAGAAAACCAAACTGAGCGCTCGACGGAAGCTCCGAGTCGATGTCAGCTCGACGTTTGCCATTTTTTTTCGTTTCACATTTTGAGGTTAGTGGTAATTTAAACCAGGCAAGAGGATATGGCCGCACTGAAGGGATAAGTAACCATCTCAGTTTCTGGGATCAAAATGAGGGCAAGAGTAATGAACGGTACGGTACCTCTTGCTAAACCTCGAAACGGCGGCGTATTGTGTTCGAACAGCAGCTGCGCAGTATAGACTTTGTCTTGTGCAGACAATGCCTCTAATGAGATTGGCAAGAATTGCGAATATTTCAAGGGTGCGTCGACGTGCCTGCATTGCCAGCAAGATGCCAGCTGCGTGCTAGTTGGAAATAGCAAGCAAGGCAACTGTCGACCTGAAGCAAGATTAGATTTCGTATAATATCGTTCAGCTCAAACAACTACCTTGAGCTACTAGTGCCGAGTCGATGACCTATTATTAGGGGAAATCCAGTTAGTGGCGGCCGAGGAAAAATTCGAGGCCTGGAGGTCAATGCCCATAAACTTCATACCCGTTCAAGCTTCAAGTTGGTTGAGTGCAAAAGTGATGTCGATCAGATAGCAACGCGATCATGTGATCGTCGCGATTGAAAATAAGTCGCGCATATCCTCCAACCCCAAGCATGTTTTACTCATGTCTTCAAAAACGCGATTTATATGATTTTGTATGATGTATTTGTTTGCGCTGTTGAAAGTTGGACTTTCGTGAGCCATACACTGTACTACTTATAAGGCATGCCTCGCGGCCTCTCTCAGGCGTTTCATCGCGAAAAGAACTCGAAATAATTGAATTGGACTCGGAGGAATATTGTGAATCCAAACATCGACGCCCTAGAACCAGTACGAATCCATGGTTGACAACTTTCCATGGTCTCTGTGCCTCGGAATCTGGCTACAGACTGCAATTTTCTGCAAGTTCCGTCCGACTCACTTTGAATGCTCCACAAGAGAGGGTTCGTCATTCGCACTGCCTTCAGTGTCGCCGGCGAGGTTCAAGTTTTTTGTCACCCATCAATGTGACAAATCGTCGCCTTAAATTCCGCTAACCACCTCGGAAAGTTCCGTATCCCTCTTGCTCTTGACTTCCATCATCCCCTCCTCGCCCTTGTAGTTTCCGCTGGGTAAGTCCTTCTCTCTGTGTCCAACCCCAGCTGATCCATGCTACCAAGCTGCCATCCTTCTCTCGTCTCTCGTCTGCACGCTGCGATAGATGTAGTGGTTTGAATCCATTGGTGCGTCGCAGTGACTCATATCAACTCAATACTTATTCTCGCCCATTCCTCTTCAGTGCCAAGGTGCGTGGACTATCTAGTGTTCATTGCTTCTCCACTAACCAACTTTCAGCTTACATTACAACGGTGCCGACTGCGCGCGACCCGTCTGAATCCCCCCACCGCCTAATTCGCACATCGGGTACTTGGAGGGAGGGCATTGACTAGATGAGGGTGCATGGCTTACCTTCGGGCGCTCTACCTAGAGTGCCAGGAAGCTGTGACCATGCATTACCTCATCTTGTGCAAAGTGCATATATTGCTCCCTAGGCCGAGGTCGCAAGACCGGAGACGCCGCTAGAACGAGTTGGATCCCAAACGGCGGTGGGCAAGGTGTTACGACGGGCTCGCGTCAGCTCCAATCCTCCCCCAACTCGACTCGAATTCGCTCACAACACCCGACACGTCGCGTGCAGTTTCTTTTTTTTATCCTTTCTCATCTGCATGTCATGCGAGGGCTCCTGTACGTAGATACCTCCTGGAGTGGGCTACCCGCCCCGCGCGACCTTGCCGCGGTCTCCAGGCCCAGGCCTAAGCCTGCTAACGCGTGTTAAGACTTTGTATTTACACAATATATTTGATTACCTCTTTGACTTTGGATGAATGATATCCTCTTTTCTTATACGCGGGCTGCTACAAGATCGTTTTATACAGAAGAAATGAGTTAAATACTTGTATCTAATTCAGTATTCACCGCGGCGACATAATGCATATTTACTCCGTTGCTCGAACTTTGAGCTGTAAATGCGAGCCATGACCTCCAGGGCGCTCATGCACGACGAGTTAAAATGGGTTTCAGAATCAATCAAGACCATGGCAGAGTAAAATAATACTCACGAATGTTTACTCCGAGATGATGTTAACCTAGTGCCGTTTGCTACGAGTCTGCCAGTCAACGCGAATCTTGAAACAGAATAAGACTCCGGATAATATATTCATCAGCAAACCCTGATTTTGGCGGTAGTGGCTGTAGTTCGGCCGTAGTTGCCGTAGTTCCGGCACTCTTACGTAGCGCTACGTAGTTGCTCTGTAGTAGGTGGGCCTCTACGTAGTTTCTGTAGTTGGGGGTCCTACGTAGTCCTCTGTAGTATGGTCAATTTATGTAGTGCGCTTGTAGAATTCTGGTTCTACGGAGTCACTTTGGGTTGCTACCTAAAACAGCACTGTAGAGTGTGATGTCTTTTGTACGTCTAAAGATCACAACTAGAGATACACATTGTGATTTCCAACTATACATCGTTTCAATCAAGTTCAACACCGCCAATTTTGATACTAGTTCGAGCGGCTTTACAGAGAGAGACATGAATGATGCCGAGTGCTGGTAGTGGTACCAGAGCCCGTTTATGCTACTGGACTACTAAGACGAATGACACTTCGACAAAGCGCTCGACCACAGGCCATGCGTAATGGTGGCGCGCCGTCAACCATGCGGAAGCCATTGGAAAGATGGACTAGCTTCAACAAGTCACCGTCAATGGACGACGGGAAAATCAACTTCATAATCACCTGCGAAGATATTGGCGTTTACGGAGTAGAGAGAAAAAGCACTAGACAAACCTGCCACCCATTAACGATAGCGAAATCCATAGGCGCCCCGACTTGATCATTCCAGACCGTCTGGAACGACTCGGCTTGCTTCCCAACCACAGCACAGAACTGCTCGACTGCGTTCGCCTCGATGGTCACCTCGGGCCCAAGGAAGGTCTCCGTAGAGTTTTTGCATGATGGGGTTGGCGATGGCCTTCAGCTCCTTCTGCTTCTCCTCGTACTCCTCCTTCGAACCCTCCTGCGACGCGTCGAGCCACTTGATGGTCTCGAGCTTCGACTTGTCAGCAGCCTCGAACTTGTCGGCCAGCTTCTCGTCGTTCAGCGAGTTACGACTCGAGCCCATTCTTGGATGTTATGCGGGCAGCAGCGGCCTCGTCCTCAGCTGTGAAAGAAATCAGTCAGAATATGGAGATACGCGGAAGAAAGGTATGAACATACCCTTGTACTTCTCGGCCTCCTCAACCATGCGTTCACGGGCATGGGTGAGAGAGGTGTAGAAGTAGATACCCTCGAAGAGGGAGTCGATTTCGATGGAGGTCTGCGCGGCGGAGGAGAGAGTACGCTTGGCACGCTCGCAGGCGTTGCGGAGACGACGGAGGGCGCGGAGGTTGGAGGAGAGATCTAGAAAGCCAAAATTAATAATGCGTACGATAAAAATAATCAAAAAAGACATACCCTTCTTGTTCTTGCGATTGAACTCCTGCGCGAAATGGTTGACGAGCCGGTTGTCAAAGTCCTCACCGGCGGTGGCCTTGACCTCGAAGATACCCTCTTCGATGCTCAGGAGGGACACATCGAAGGTTCCTCCTCCGAGATCAAAGATAAGGACATTACGCTCGCCGGTGACCTTCTTGTCGAGACCGTAGGCGATGGCGGCGGCGGTGGGCTCGTTGATGATTCGCAGGATGTTCATACCGGAGATGGTGCCGGCGTCCTTGGTGGCCTGACGCTGCGAGTCGTTGAAGTAGGCGGTGACGACGGCGTTGTTGATGGTGGTACCGAGGTACGACTCGGCGGTCTCCTTCATCTTGAGGAGGACCATGGAGGAAATCTCCTCCGGCGACTAGAGAAGACCAATCAGTACCCGATACGGGAATGAATAGAGAAGAGACGTACGAATTCTTTTTGCTCACTGCGGTACTCCACGCGGATGTACGGCTTTCCGCCCTTGCTGAAGACGGTGAAGGGGAAGGGCTTCATGTCCGCCTGCACTTCGTTGTCGTCGAACTTGCGGCCGATAAGTCGCTTGGCATCGAACACGCTAGAGGGAAGAGTTAGAACATCGATGAAAAAAAACGTACGTGTTAGTCGGGTTCATTGCGACTTGATTTTTTGCGGCATTGCTGATGAGACACTCGTTGTCCGAGAAGGAGACATACGAGGGGGTGGTGCGATTACGCTGGTCATTGGCGATGATCTCTACACGATCGTTTTACCAAACATCGACGCAGCTGTAGAAAAAAAGTAAGAACAGAGTCGAGGCGAGGGGGGATGTGTACATACGAGTAGGTAGTTCCCAAATCGATTCCAATAGCTTTTGAGGAAGACATTATGGTAAGGGAAGTAGTGGAAGAAAGAACAAAGAGCAATGGTACTGATTTCCAGCTTTTATACGCGTCTTGGACTCGAGAATCTCATGCTTGTTCAACTTCGGCCCGCTCTTGGATGTCCTCGCGGACGCGTGGCGCAAGGACAACATGTTGACGATTGGGCTGAAGCTCCCGCCGTACGTGTACGCGGCGCAGGTCGCCGTGGTGCTCGACGTGCTGCGCGGGCTGTCACTCGTGGATGAGGCCAGGCAAGCAAGGAACCCGATCGCGTATATTGCGTGTACGAATACGCTTGGGAACTCCCTGCTCTTTGCGGAGCAGGTTGGCCGCGCAGAGTCTGGGACTGCAAATGAAAGCGCGTTCGTGGTGCCGACGGCGCTCGGGGGTCTCGCAGGTGACGCGCTGCACGCACTCGCGCTGGGGAACGTGTACTCGTTTGCGCGGCTGCTTGAGACGGAGGAGGCTGCGTCGGGGCTTCGGGACTTGGTCGTTATCGGCATCGGAGGCGTTACGAGCGCGGAGGCGGCGGTACGGATGGGCAAGGCGGGCGCTGCTTGGGTTTGGAAGAAATATTGTTGAATGGGTCGCGCCGACTTTTTCCCGTGCCGTGATTTGAGCGCGGCCTCTTGTTGGTAATGTACTCTCATTGATAGTTGCTTCAACGCCCCATTCGCGCGAGAACAATCAGGGAAATTAGGGAAATGAGAGGCGGGAGGTCTTTGTATTGAGCCTGAGAACAAATCAGCTGAGGAGGCGATTTCGATGTTGATACTTACCACTACAATCGTGGTGGACTTGATGATCACGGCATGCGCTACCCGCCGCGCAATCCGACTAGTACGACCCGAGCCTCCAGGAGAGCGATAAGATGCGCCTTGTTGATCGGCTGAAGGTCAGAAACAAACTTGACGAGTTCGTTGCAAATGGTAGTTTCCTGTTGAGCTGTCAGGATAAGTTAAGAAGTTTGCATCTGAGCTTACGATTTCAGCGGAGACGTCAGCGTTAGGAGCAACCGATTGACAAAGCAAGTCGACAGCAAGCACAGGGACTTCAGTTAGCGCCGGTCGAGTCGACCTTGAAGACTTCAGAATTCAGGTAATGGGGAATAATTCAGTAACCCACTGTGTTGATATCGTCACCAAACGGACGAGACGATATAAGGTATCGTCCCGTTCAATGGGCTGAACATGCTCACGATGCAGGCATGTCGACTGCACGGCCCTGCGCGAGGAGCAGGCACTCGCAGACAACACGGGCATGGTCAAAGGCGGATTAGCCGCTACGAAGATGCAGAATTACCATCTTCGTTAGCCTCAGCCTGGGCCTGGGTCTTGGCTGCAGCCTCAGCCTTGGCCGCAGTAAACCGAGCGGCACGCCGCGCGGTAGCCTCCCTGAGAGTATATTCACTCAGTGTATACTACCAAGGGACCAAGGTGAACTTGCCTTGAGCAGCATGGTCAGTTTGTGCGCCCGCCACGGGATGTGCACGAAACCGTCCTCGGACGCCATCTTTTTATCACAGCGCTCTTGGAGGGGCCAGCAGGCCGCGCTACGCTCGTCGCAGTCGCAGACGCTGGAGACCGCCCCACCGCCGTCGCAGTCCCAATCACAGAGGACCTCGTACGCAGAGCCTGACGCGCTCCTCCTGCCTCCATCCTCGGTTGCTTGGATGCCGCAGATGCAGAGCGTGTCGTCGTCGTACCCGCGGGTCCTGTCTGCTCGTGTCGATGCCGATGCCGATGCAGCAGGAGCATCACGCACTGATGGCGCGCGCGTCGCCGTCCCCGCCGTCCCCTTCTCCTTTCTCGTTCCCGCCGCTGCTGCACCAGCTTTGGCCGTACCCCCCTTATTTGGCAATCGCAGAGCAGCCAACATCCTCGCGAGCGCCAAGCCCGCGTCACTGTCGGGCGCGTACCGCGAGGCGGGGGCGGGATCTCCGCGTCCTTGACCTCATCCCACGAGCGCAGGTGTGAGATCTCTCCCTCTTCATCCCCATCTCGCATTTGTTTCGAGGTGGACGCGGCAGGCGCAGGCGCAGGTACATGGGATGGGTTTTGATTTTCGTGGTCGTCTAAGGCTGTCATGCGTGCGTTAGTAGGTAAGTGGAAGGAGAAGGAAAGGGAAGACAAGCGGGGTGCATAGTGGGAAGAAGGAAGGTGTCCGTCGTAGACAAAAATAGAACAGAATAAGATGTTTACCCAGCACAGGCGCCGGCTCCCTTGCGCTCAGAGCGCGCCCCACCTCGCCATCATAATCCGGTAGCGGCGAGCCAAACTCCCCCTGCTCCTCCACGCGCACCGCGGCATGTGCTCGATCTCGATGATCCTCCGGCTCTTTCTCATCCACATCGACGGGAAGCGCGGGAAGGGCAAGCGGTGAGGGTGCAAGCGGTGAGACGTCCCACGGGCGGCCATTCGTCGCGGGGATCTGGAATAGCAGTCCGTGTTGTGTGGGGAGGGCAGCGAAATTGAGTTTTCTGAGCGGGGTAGCGGATTTGCCACTGTTCGCGCACGGCGCCCTTACATGCTTACGTGCACTGCTGGGCCGAGGGGCGCTCGCAGGCGTCACTCCGCTCGTCCCTTCCGCCGCTGGAGGTTTGGCGTCGAGCACGAGCTTGGCGAGTTTATTGTCAGGGTCGCAAATGTTTGCACACGGTTGGGGAAGGGCGTCTTGTCACCGAGCGGGCGAGGTTTAGTTGTTGTAGGTTTTTTTGTCGGTGGCAAAGAAGTGTGATGTGCGCATCGGTTCTACATCAATGAATAGATCGATATAATACACTGCGGAAAAGAAAGGTGTACCCACCGACTGAATGTGGCCCGCTATAATCAGTCTCCTCTTCCTCGTCGGCGGGAAAGGCATCAAGGAGGGTAAGCGGCGAGGGTGTAAGCAGGGAGTCATCCCGTTCGTCGCGGGGGTCTGGAATTGTCATTCGTTTTGCGTTGCAAGGCGTGAAACAGGTGCCATCGAATTTCTTCGAGCTGGGGTGCACTCGCAAGCGGCACTCCACCCGTCCCTTCGGCAGCTTGATTTTCAGCAAAAGGCGCGTCGAGCAGCACGCTGGGGAGTGGCATGGCGAACGCCTGCTCGCGGACGCATTTGAGAATGGGGAAGGGCAGCGTCATTTAGCACGACACATACACCAACGGGAGGGGCCTACACCCGTTATCCTCGCGGATTGGGACCTCTGCCCGTACCGGGTTTCCCTGCGCGTCGAATGTCTCCGCGGTTTCGAGCGGTGATTCCAGCGCAAAACTCGATACTCTCGGCGGCAGGGGAGTCCTGAGACTGGAACTTCTCGTTTGGGAGAGGAGGACGCATCCGAAACGCGACAATAACTTCCTTGGACACGTTCTCGGTCGGGATATCAGAAAAACCTGTGGATGGGGTACGGGTCTGATTCCACTTGTCGAGAATGATGTGCAGTTGGGGGAGGTGAGCCGTAGTCAAAGTTGCAGAGGAGGCCATGGTTTCGACGAACGCTGCGATGACGGCGGTGAGAAGAAGGTAGTGTTCAAATTGTTGATTTCCTTTTGTGCAACACTTCGTCTTTCCACGCTTACAGCACACTACACGACGCGTTCTGTTACTCTGCACGCAAGGTAACGCGAACGTGCTCTTGTGACTGGACGCGACAAAAACTGACACACTGTGTCAGTTTCCTGTAAGGCAGGGCAGTGGCGCAAGAACACTTACAATGCCCAACATATTTCTGACCGACGACGACCTCGCCTCTGTCTTGGGGGCTCTTGAGGCCCAGGGTACTGCCATCCCTTCAGCTTTGGCCACTCTGCTCAATCAACCACGCGCTGCCACCCTCAACACTGGGAATAATGCTGCAACTGCTTCAAGCCAGACTGCCACGCGCTCGTCGCGTCCTAGCAACTACTCTTCCACACGGGCCTTAGTACCGTCCATACCCTTGCCAGGCTTACTAGGCAACCATCTTCATAATTCTCAACGCGTCCAGAGCGTTCCCCGGAGGTCTCTCAGCGTGCCATTACCAGGGGCCTATTTTCAACAACGTTTTGATTTTGGTTTGTTCCTTTCAATATTGCCCATGTTTTCAACAAGTTAATAACAAAGCTAGACGCTACCTTTAATGGGCTGAACAACACGTCCAACGCGTCAAATGCTTCCGCCAGCTTGCCAGTTCAACCATCAACATTGCTGGGCTCCAATCTATGTAAGTATTGTCTTGTTACAAAAGCAACAGGAGTGCTGATATGTTCTTTAGCTCACCAAAACATGGCGGACAGCTTACCAGTTCAACCACAAGCATCCCCGCTCCCCAATCTATGTAAGCATCATGTTACAGGAGCAACAGAACGGTTAATATGATTAATATGTTCTTTAGTTCACCAAAACCAACGCCCTCGCTTGCATATTTCGACCGATGTCAACATGCCTGGGTCACCATTTTCGACACCTTCGCCACTCACCCCGTGTCCTCCCTCTCCTCGTGCGAGTACTCTTGGAAAACGCAAGGCTGCGCAAATAGAGGAGGTCGACAATGGTGAAGACGAGGACGGGGACGATGAAGAAGGCGAGGAAGACGATCACGAAGGGGACGGCGACTACGGTGATCACGACGAGGGCGATCTCAACGAGGACGAGGACGATGACGGCGAGCTCAACGAGGACGACACTTCACATTGTAAGCGAGTTACCATCAAGATCCCTGCTCGTCCTGCTGCAGGAGCGGGAGGCAACCGTGTTGCACACCTCTGGACCGACGATTGCCCTCGTAAAGGGGACAGAGGACGTGTGGGAACGAAATCGGACCTCGGGCGGATGCGCTGTCAGGATAATTGTGCTACGTGTGATCGTCAATCTGATGGAGGGGGTGCGACTTCGAGCAATAACGCAGGCGAAGCATCTACTTCGAGCAATAACGCCGGCGAAGCATCTACGCTTACTGAGTGGTACTATGATGCTGAGGGCGGCCCTCCCATGACGAAGAACGCGGGAGAGCTGCTGTCTAGGCTCCTCTGGGTGTACGGGCGTAATAACAGAGAAAGCTTGGAGAAAGTACTCGAGGGCAATGTCGCTGCAAACTTTAGTGCCTCTACTGACATTACAGATACAGCGGCCCTACTGGACAAAATAGACCAGCAGTCCGCTAAACTGAAACTCAGTGAACTCGAATACATGCTCAGCCTCATGCAGTTGGCTCTGAATGTTGACAGGTTCGCTTTGTTTCTTGATTGTTTGATTTAATTAAAAAATTGTCTTATGTTCCAGTGAACAAGCGAACGCCAAGGCTCAGCATCTACCGAACGTCTCGAAGGCAAAGCTTGCAGAAAAGTATCGCAAGTCAAAGAATGGCCGTACAACTTTTGGTACATGGGTCAATTGGGGCCAACGACTTCTTATGCTTTGTGCAGCAGGTAAGAGTCTTTTTATGTACGTTTTTTTGACTATACTGATGTCTGCACAAAGGGAGTATGTATATGTTACCAATCATAGCCGCTCTAGAGCTTCGCACATTTATAACGCGTACATGCATTGAACAAGATATCTACTGTTTGGCGACCGCAATTAGGGAGGTTCGGCGTGAGTGTAGCCCTAGTCTCTTTAAATCTCTTCTGACTTTTAGCTTAGATGGAATGTGGCTCCCACAAGTTCGACGCATGATGGTCCCTATTCATTATATGCGAAGTGTTTCAGGGTACATCCAAACTCTGGAATTGAAATACAACAGTCCTGTCAAAGTTGGAGAACCCCCAATCTACAAGTCTTTCGATTCGCAGATATTTCCACTACTGACCAGGTTTTCACAGCGATACAAACAAAGTAAGTACTCCGATAAATTATATTCAATTAATTAATTCATTCTATAGCCTTCCAATCCTTCCAAAACGATCGCAGGAATGGGATTTCCCCCAAAGTCCTCCTTTATGGAAGCCCGTTGGCGGTCCAAATCATATAAACGTTCTCAAACCCATTATCGTCAAATCACCAATCGAACTCGGCCCCCAGACCAAGAAATCGCCCGTGAATAAGAAAAATCGTAACACGTGGACTGAAAAACAACGTAATATTGCGGAGGTAGCACCGTTGGCGACCAGCATAGATGATTTGAGAGCCAAGGTGTGAACTGTTCTGATCTAAAGATATTATACTAATGATTTTTCCAGTTACAAGATCGGCAAAAAGGCTATGTTGAAGTAAACTCCGACATCATTCAACCAGAGTGAGCTTTTTGTTATACATTTAAACTGTATCTTATTTGGGTTTTAGTGAGGCTTTGTTCATACGGGATCTTAATGATAAACTCCTTGCGCTCCTTTTCAAGGTTCCTGACGAATATCGAGAAGGGCTCAAGGCGGCCGTTGACCATATCAACACAGTTTTGGAGGGGGAATTCAAAGACGTCGACTCGCGTGAAGAAGCTTTTAAGTATCTATCGCTGCATTATAGTTGGTATGCGCGCTATGCTGAGCAGGTAAGAAGCTTTCTAATGCAATATGAATGTTACTGATACAATTTCACAGGGACACACAGCCCCGAAAGACGTCCATTGCAACAAGTCTCGTAAAACTAAAAGAGGACGTGTTAATATGACGCAGAGAACACCCCACCCTTCCAAGAACATGGTTGACAAGCCTGGGGAATATGCCGTCTTAGCCACCGCGTTCACCGATTTCTTTGAGCTTCTACATGTTTCGGTAAGCACTTGATTATAAGTATTATGCCTTAACTTGACCATGTTACAGCTTGAATCGCTTCTCCCTGAAGACACTGATGAGCTCTCCATGTACGTTGAGGAGCTTCCCCTTCATGCATCCTCCCCTTGTTACCCCTTTGGCGGCTTTGTCATCAACATCAGTGCCTGCAGTTGGGGCCATCGTGATAAGAAGACAAGAGAAAATGTTTGGTAGCTCCTATGGGCAAGTTTACGGGCGGAAAACTGTGCCTCTATGAAGCGGGCTTGAGTTTTGACCTAAAAATGGGAGATGTTCTTGTCTTTCCCTCTGCCGAATTGACGCACTTTAATACCCATTTTACTGGCCGACGTGCCACTCTGGTACTCCACTCCGATGGCGATGGAGGAGATAGCTGGCTGAAGGACGCTCATGGATGGTCTACTTGGATTGTTAATCATCGTCGTCCTTAATGCATAGTTTTGTGACTCTTTACTTAATTTCTGTCCAACGTTTAATGTATAGAATATTTGAGATAGTACATTTTGAAAGGAGAAGCTATCTGCCCCCACTGAGCGTACAATTGTACAAGGAGCGATACAGGATGAGGTGTTATAACTCGTATTCAATCCAAAGTAGTTGAGATGTCTGCATCGCTCGCAAAATCTAAGACAAATAGAATTAAATTGAGAAGTTACAAAACTGAAACAAATTAGCACATACCTTTCACGCGAAGAGCATCTGGCTCAGGCTTTTGTATCCCCACTTTACGTCCTTCAACATGGAGCAAGGCGGCCTGCATTTCTGCATCCGATACATTCTCCAGTGCTACCTCTTTCAAGCGAGAAAAATATTTCAGATGGCGTTTGGCTTCATTCTCTCTCGATGCTGCTAGCTTGACTTCGGCCTCCCTTGTTGAAACTTGTGCCTCACGTAACGCAACTGAGGCCGTCGCTTCGGCCAAAAGATATTGTATGACCTGGGCCTCAGCTTTGCGCGAATTGAGGATATCTTCAGCAATTTCAATTTTGTAGCAAAGTTCCTCCTTCATGTTGAGAAGGGAAATGGTACCCTTGACCAAACAGCTTAGCCATATCAAGGAATAAGCTTAACGAAGGCACCAACCAGATTCAGCGTATTTGCGACATTCCTGGTCAATGATTCCTTTCCAGGCCGTGCTTTAAGCAATTGGGAGTCGTCTTTGTTGTGAGTGGGACTATCCGACATAAGGCTAAGTAGTAGAGGTCTGAGTAAGTTGATGATAAGACGCAAGTTATCATACGCTCACGTGCCTTAGCTGAACCTTGATTTCTCGTTCGCCTCTCGAATTCAACTTTACCATGCCTATCGCTTGGCCGTCCAGATCCACGAAACCCCATTATTGCCCAATATGCTGCACACGATTCACAAACAGACAGAACTGTCTACGGCATATGAACCAACCGCATGGCCGATGCCACGCGTCTTTGCATCCAGCAGTGTTGAAAGCTGGGCAAACTATTACTGAAAAATACAAGCTTCTGGCTTCTCAGAATGAGGAGCAGGCTGAAGAGCCTTTCGAAAATATGATGGATACTAGCGATACGAATGACGATAGAGAGCAATCACCTCCACAAGACGCGGGCTTTTACGATTATGACCACATTTGGACGATGACTCACATTGGACGATGAGCCCAATGTTCCTGCCCCAAATTCCCCGCACAGAGAATACTATAAAGGTGCTGCCAAAACATATGGACGAGCGGATACATTCATGGATATCTTTCGGCAAGACAAATATGCCAAAGATCGTGAAAACAATGTATACTACCCATTTGCATCTGCGGATGAATGGGAGCTTGCCTCTTACATCATAAGATCCAATATGACGGTTGCAGCTACAGACGAATTTTTAAAATTACGATTGGTGTGTGGCAATCCGTTTTTTATAATCAAGACGACTCAAGAAACCTTTCAGACAGCTAAAATGCACCTGTCCTTCAAAAGTGCGAAAGATCTCCGGAGTCGAATCGAGATTTTACCCACAGGTCCAGAGTGGAAAGCAATACCCTGGACGACACGGTATCCAACTAAAAATCCGTTAACGCTATACTATCGTGATCCACTGGAGTGTTTGCAAGCTCTGCTTAGCAACCCTCTTGTCCAAGACTTCATCCACTTCACACCGTTTCGTCTTTGGGAGACATCTGAAAAACTTATGCGTATATATTCGGAATGGTTGTCCGGTGACGTGGCATGGGACCTACAGGTACAGCGTTCAACCTACCCTCTTGGATATTCTTTTGACTCTCAATCAGGATCAAGTACCCGAAGGTGCTACAATCCTCGGGACGGTACTTTCTTCAGACAAGACACAGCTGACCGCCATGACCGGGAATCGACAGGCGCACCCCCTCCTCATAAGCTTGGCGGATATAGACATGGACTTCCGAACCAAGGCATGCCACCATGCTTTCCTCCTTCTCGCCTCCTTCCTATTGCCAAGTTTCGAGAGAAAAACCCGGAGATTGTTGGTGTTCTAGCTAGTCGGCTGTTTCATGCTATCCTAGATTTCATCCTCCAGCCCCTTAAAAAAACGGCAGAGATTGGGATGATGATGACCGATCCTTTGGGCTGGAGGAGGTTCTGTTTCACGCCTCTTGTTGGTTACATCGTCGACACACCAGAATCCGCCTTGATTGCAGGAGTTGCAGGGAAACGGTCATCTGTAACAACAGCGTCGTATAAAGATTTCGGAGACTCTTTTCGGCATGAACCCCGGACTGCGGAACACACTATTTCTCAGCTAATGAAGCTGGAGGAGACTGTAGATCCATGGGATCTTCCTGCGTATATCAAAAAGGCCAAAGAACTTGGTCTTAGCGGCGTTCATCGCCCATTTTGGCGTGATTGGCCTCTGGCTGAACCGTCAAACTTCCTAACGCCCGAGATTCTACACCATTGGCTCAAAATGTTTTACGACCATCTCTGCAAATGGTGTATCGAAGCTGTTGGCGCAGCAGAGATAGACTTTCGTTTTTCTGTCTTGCGGCCCCACACAGGAATGCGTCATTTCAAGGAGGGTATTTCAAAAGCAAAACAGACGACAGGAAGAGAACATCGAGATATTCAACGGTATATTGTTCCCGTAATAGCTGGCGCCAATGGCATATCGAAACCATTCTTGGCTACCATTGCTTCCCTTAACGATTTCTTTTATCATGGTCAAGCACCCTCAATAAACGAGCACGTCTTGCAGAAAATGACAGACTGCTTAACAAGATTCCATGATAACAAGCACGCTATTCTGAAAGCCGGTGCACGGAAAGGGAAAAAAGGTCCAATAAACAACTGGTACGATCGTTACTGATCTCCTTTACCTTTATTATATCTAAGTCCTTACCAGGTATATTCCGAAGCTAGAATTTCTTCAGAGTGTTGTTCCCGCTATTCGCGCAAATGGAGTGCCGCTCCAGTGGAGCGCAGACGTCACAGAGCATGCTCATATCACCCTCGTTAAAGATCCAGCATCCAATTCCAATAACCAGAATTACGAGCCGCAGATATGTCGTCATTTGGATCGGCGAGACAAGTGCAAACAATTCGATCTTGCCACTGCCATTACAAGTGCCGGTATTGATTTTGGTGCTCAAGTATCGTCCAAATCTGAAGACGAGCCTTCTGATCCCGATGAAATCGATGACGAGGAACCGAGCCTTTTGGTTAATAGGACGTCAGAGCTCTTGGACCAGATTGAGCCAGTTGCACGTCTTTCGGGTACCAACCGCTCAAACACCAATTATTTCCTCCGGAGTTCATTGTTAGCTGAAGGCAGATTCCCCAATGCTCCCACCCCCTTTCGAACCTTTTCCTCTCTCGACAGTAATACAGCATTTCATCTCAGTCGAGACCATGTTGGGCGGCAGTTAACTGTGGATGCGGCAGCTACTAAATTTCAACTACCTGATTTTCGACCAGCTCTTGCTGCATACTTGCATCGAAAGCAAGGAAACCAACTTATAATCGGCGGCAAACGGCCGAATCTCAGAGACGACACTCTACTATTTGACAAAATCGAATATTGGAATAATGTTCGGATCCAATCACGCTCTTTCCATGACGCCAACAAGATCCTGGTTCCGGAGACCGTAAATGCAGCTCCTCCGGATGGCCATTGGAAATGTGGGCATGCAGATGCTGTGATTGTGAATACAAGCTCAGAGCATCAGTGGCCGCACAGTGGACTTGCAGGTACGTCTGTTACTCTAGCCTTTAATCTTCAACTAAATCTCTTGTTCAAGGTCACACTATTTGCCAACTTCGTATGATCTTCCGAGTTGTCCCTTGGAAAGATTGTCCACCGCCAGCAGGAGCACACGGTTTTCTTGCTTATGTTCAGCGTTTCGATATCGTCCCTCAAATGAGAGGTGGCTTTCCAGAGCCAGCCAGTGGCATGTATCAACTTAAAAGAGCTCGGAGGGTGGACAAGTCTATCATGGGTGACATCATTCCATTGGATCGACTTCGTGTGCGCGTTGAGCTCACCCCTCATTTCGGAGAGATGGCAGACAGACGCCTAAAAAAGGAAACAAGCTTGGACTATTGCGATGAGTTGTGGTTGGCGAAATGGTTTAACAAGGAACTTTTTTTGCATTATCTCAGTAGATGTCTTATAAATATATCCATTGTTGTCTTTGCTGAACGGTCAAGATAAGTCACAGACGTTCACGTGCACAAATGATGGTAGGTCCACCTCTTGCCTCTTGCCTCTTACGACGATTAACTGATCGACATTTTCTTCCACCTCAGCAAGTCTACAGTTCCAAATAGTATTTTCCCTCTTGACCTTTGGGACCAGGAAACCTTGGATCTCGGAGACAACAACCAAACCGACGCTACAGTATGATAACAGACAAAATTAAGAATGGTGTGTCTAATAAACATTACTCGCTTGTTCCAATATATCCTACTGACTCATTTTCATATCTGCTCTTGTATCTGTTGTAGGTCCCTCTCGTATCAAACGGCCTAATGCTGGCAGAGGTACTCTTGAACGGTTGGAACGAGAGAGCAACGCCATTCAAGGTCCAGTTCACCGAAATCCTCAACGTTACCGAAACTTCCAAGTCGCTGACAACAAGGGTTGTCTGTCAAAGGAGATTGAACGTATAGTTGAGGAGGCCGAGGAGTTCAAGCGTATGTTCATCCTAAGTTTAGTTATCTTTGTCTATTAGCTGAAGATAAGGCAGAAGCTGCACGCATAGCATCTAGGAATGCTATTGTATCATATGCTTACAACTTGTGTGACTTGCTCAATGACGACGAGAAGCTTGACACAGCAAACAAGTCGAAGCTCAAGATCACCGTCAACGAAACGATAACATGGCTTGACACGTTGCAGGAGGAGGCCTCAAAGGAGGAGTATGAGGAGAGGCTGAAGAAGATGGAGGCTGTTGCCACCGCCATCGTGGAGCTATTCGCTGGTGTGAAGGAGGTCAACTAATTTCGTCTCTTTGGGGTGGACATTTTACGATATTCTTACTTCTATCACTGTCTAGACAATGCATTTTTTTCTGTATATTTTCCGAGTTACATATCAAACTGTCGACAATGGATTTCTGCCGCCAGTGTGACTTCAACGCGTTCACGTTTCACGTGATCAGTGCACAAATAATGGTTGAATGTCAACAACTCTTGTCTTCAACCACGAACCAACTCCTTTTCTCTTCCACCTCACTCCATATCTACGGCGCCTATACATCTCAATACTGGCTCCTTCGTGACTGTTTGCGCTATGAGTAGACAAGGCGATAAGAAAAAAGCAGCTACCGCCAACAAAAATGGAGGCAAGAGGCTAGACGCAACAGCAGAACGTAACATGGACCCCCCTGACATCGAGAGGAGGACTGTTTCTAGTATAATAGCCGCTAACAAAGGTGAGTCCAATTCACGCCATTTATTTGTACCCATGCATACCACTGACAAATACGTATCATAGAAAATAACAACCAGCCTCGTAGCAAGCGGTCGAATGCTGGCAAAGGAACCCTTGATCGAATGGAACGAGAGAGCGCGGCCATTCAACAGACTAACAAACGCAAAAAGGCTTCTACTATTCCAGACGAAGAAGAGGAAAACGAAGCAGCCCCGCCCAAAAAGCTCAAACGTCAAACCAAGACCCAGGCTGTTTCCCAGGTTTCCCAGGTTTGTAGTCAATGTTTTTGTCCCCATTCGCTCATTGTTGGTGCCAGGTTCAAAAGGAATCTCCGATACGCCCTCGCGCGGTACCAAGCAAAGCTAAGGTTACACAAAACACGCAGGCGGTTTGTAGTTCAGCCCTGTTTATATCTAAGTTCACTTACCTCTGATGCCAGGATTCACCGGAATCTCCTCTTCGTTCAGGCCCTCCTAAACCAACAAAACAGAACGCTCTGCCAGCAAAAGATCCTATTGCGCGTTCAGTTTCACCTACAGATCTGGGCCCCCGTCCTCGCCGGATTTTCCGGCGAGTTTACGACACAGATGTTGTTAATCTTCCCTTGAAGTAATTCTTTTGTGATTGATCCTTTAATAGGAAGACCAAGACAAGGATGTCGATCATGTCTGTCTCAACCTCAACCTTGATGTATATTCTTTATTAACATAGAGATGATTAGGCCCAAGACTTGTTCAATGGTAACCACTGTTCTCTTTGTCATCTTCACGGTTGAAGCAATTCCCGCAGATAAAGGTTATCCGGAGAAGAAGAGGAATATGAAGATTGGAGTGGCGAGGACGTTCCCCAGGATCAGATTGGCGGCGAGGACATTGGGGCATCGTCATCGCCGACGATGCCAGGTCAGGTCAAGATTGTGGAGCCAGGACAACGGTCAGGATTGGGGTGACGACGGTCAGGATCAGGATCAAGGCCAGAACGGTGCGTGACATTGGGAATGGAGGCTTTGGCTCACAAAAGATGTCAGGTTCTAATAACAGTGGCGCCATCCAAAATGGTAAGTTATTAATGTTCACTCATATCTATAACCTTAAATCAATATTCTAGATCGAGAGCGACGTCATGGTAAGCTCTACTCTATAGGCGTTTTTACTCACTATTCAATTCAGACTCCAACCAACGTCAGAAGCCTACTGAACAACATGAGCGGCGTCACGGTAAGCTCTACTCTGTAGGCGTACTTTTACTCACCATTCAATTTAGATTCAGACTCCAACCAACGTCAGAGCCTACTGAACAACGTGAGCGCCGTCAAGGTAAGCTCTACTCTGTAGGGTACTTTTACTCACCATTCAATTAGACTCAAACTCTAACCATCGGTTGGGGCCTACTGAACAACGTGAGCGCCGTCAAGGTAAGCTCTACTCTGTAGACGTACTTTACTCACCATTCAATTTAGATTCAAACTCTAACCATCGGTGGGGCCTACTGAACAACGTGAGCGCCGTCAAGGTAAGCTCTACTCTGTAGGTGTACTTTTACTTACCATTCAATTTAGATTCAAACTCTAACCATGGTCGGAGCCTACTGAACAACGTGAGCGCCGTCAAGGTAAGCTCTACTCTGTAGGTGTACTTTTACTCACCATTCAATTTAGATTCAAACTCTAACCATCGGTTGGGGCCTACTGAACAACGTGAGCGCCGTCAAGGTAAGCTCTACTCTGTAGGTGTACTTTTACTCACCATTCAATTTAGATTCAAACTCTAACCAATGGCCGAAGCCTAGTGAGGGCCGCCAAGGCAAGTGATCTAATTTTCTATCAGCTCAAAGTCTTAACCCATTCTCCCAGGCGGCAAAAGCTCCAGAGACGGTAAGCTCTGTGACTAAGCCTCGAAATGTTACTGACAGTTTCAGAGCAAAAAGGAGCCTACAACATTCTTCAGAAACATCGCCAAACCAACCATGCCACACGTCCACCTACAGTTCAACACCTGAATCAATGTCGTAAGAAACAGCAGAGTGAATCGGAGGACGTTGGTGATGGCAGAGATGGTACTGACGGCGATGGTGAAGGCGGCAATGACAGCGATGACAGCGACGGCAACAACACCGACGGCAACAACAGCGACAACAGCGACAACAGCGACAATGGAAACAACATGGCATTGACAAAGAAGAAGCGATCTCCCAAAGATGCCCCAGCTCCTCCGACGCAAGAGAGGTTCTATCCGCGAGGAGGTTGGAGAAAGGTGTTCAACCGTTGCAAAGACCTGGTCTTCGTATATCTCCTCCTTTCGGACTTATTCCCGTTGCAAGAGAAGTTCTTGCTACAGATAGACACATTCCTTCTAGAATCGGTGGCCTACGTTGAGCACGAGCTGATGCTTCAACTGCCCATTAGTAAGTGGTGTTCCTGTTATTAAAAGCTGGCAGTTGTTAAATTCAGACTTCAGCCTATTGGGATTATCGATCATACATGGTTACTCTGGTGCGTGTTCAGTTCCCATTTTTTCCCAGCTGATGACAGCCACGTTACAGATCTGGAATTTTGTAGCGACTTTTCGATCTAGGTGTAAAACCCTTGCGCGAGCCATTGTCAAAGAAAAATATGCCGATCGAATTTGGCCAAAGGCCACCGACCTTCCTGATCGCGGCTTAGGACAGGCAGAATACGAAGCGATGACGATCAAAAATGTTGAAGCTCTCTTGCACAGATCGGATTTCCATAGGAATGGCAAGGACGCAGAGGTAGCAGTTTCGAAATTAGTGATTCGGTATGACTAAAGAATTTCAGGGTCGCACGAATAACTTCATGGCACCTGCAATTCAGGCCCTCTGCCAAGCAGTACTCGAAATGGGAAAGCGTCCCCTGGGACAGGAGTTCCCCGAGGAGTTCAAGACCTACAAGCCGCTCTTTATCGTCGCAATGACTGTTTTTGTGATTTTTTGTCGTGTTTTCTTTCATTTGTTGTTTCTGATAATTTCTCAGCTACGATCAGCAATTGAAGAATATTCCACTGGTCACCAAATAAACGCACGATTTTCCGAAGCTCGTTACATTACATTTTACGACAAAGGCGCTATGCTGATGGAAGAGCTCGAGAACGACAACGACCACTGGACGAAATGTACGGAGGAATGGGGCAAATGGGCTCGCCTGGCTGCTTTGAAAAGAAAGCAAACCAAACCGCGTGAGGTGGCGGACGACGACGATATGGATATAGACCTGGACTGAAGAGCTTCATTTTATATTACTATCTAGAAAATGATATTCGTTCGCACTGCTTTTATATTTGTATATTGAGAAATTGAAGCTACTGGTAAATCGAATATCCAGCTCTCTATTGAACTACAGACCAACTACAGAGAACTACAGGCGAACTACAGCCAAACTACAGAGACTACGTAACCCGGGTCAAACTACATATGACGGGCCGAACTACACAACGCTACACAGATAGGGCCGTACACTACGGTTGCTACACCAACTACAGAAACTACAGCCACTACGTAGCGCTACGTAGCAGACCCAGGTTTTGCTGATGTTAGTTGTCATTCCAAAGATCAGCATAGCTGAAAAGGATCAGATATTAACCTCGTGAGCTGCCCATGTCCAGAAGAACTCACCTTTGCCACCCAAGACCGATAACGATCATCCGGCCGGCGGTTGGTATCCGTTTCCGGTTTGACTGGGGTAGGTAGGTATAATTCCGGCGCCGTCCCGTTGAGAAACAGCCGGGGTGTGGTGAGACATATGTCGGGAGCTGATGGTCTCCGAGTCCGTGGCGTCGGCTGCTGATTGCCCCTTTTCTCTCTCCCTCTTCTCCCACCGTTTGCCAACTACTCTCCCTCTCGCACCAGCCCAGTCCGTCGCTCGGGATAGGCCTGATGCACTTGAAATCAAATGCGAGTCGATTCCGTACCGGCCCCATCTTGCAACGAAAAACCCTCAGCGCCGGCCGAATGATCAAGTCCTCTGAGATGGTGCGTCGGGATCCTAGCTCATGCGCATGGGCGTCGCCCGGTCTATGATTTCCCCGCTTACATGCCTTGTCAACTCGATTTAAAGACCACGGGTTGCTACGCCTTACCTGACTCAGGCTTTCGTCCTCAAAGCTCCAGTAGCTCAGGCTCGCTCCGCGGACAAGGGGAGCTAGAAGGTTCGTCAGTCGGGCTGTACATGTTTGTAAAGCAGGTTAACGAACATCAGATAAAGCAGCCTCGCTGGCGCCAAGGGACCTTACACGCGCATGCAAGCCTCGACGACACCTGCGGATCGTCGGTCGTGTTACTTCAGCCATTTTGGCGTCGTTGGAAAGGTAGGAAGAGCAACAGGATGGGGGCTCACTGACGCGATGCTGCTGCAGCATCGGCTTCACCTTTAATTGAAGAGCAACGTAGTGGATGGTGTCTCGACTGTGGGGTAGGTGTCAAGGCTTGCTCGAGTGTGAAGTGAGTGTATTTACTTGTTCCTTTCTTTCGCTCTTTTCTTCTTTCTTGGAGAACGTGGGATAAAAAGGTGAGTGCAGACTTCAAGATCCTTCGACCACTGTGAGTCTGAGATGTGAGTTGATGAAATCTTGATCCAAGTCGTCAGCGAGAGTTCCATTCAAGACGCGAGTTCCACAGTCCACAATACATTCAAGCCCCTTGCGAGGTAGCTTGAGGAACAAGAAGTTGAGAGAGACCACTCTGTATTTTACGAGCTGGGGGACGTCCAGCGCATTCAGTCAGCCGATTTAAATCCCACTGGCAGTACTTGCGCCGTGGATTGCGAACGCTCAAATGAAATATTTAATGCGGGCATGTTGGACAGGGTCAACTAACCAAATTGTTGGGATTGGTTTTATTGTATCCAGCAAGCAGCTCGGAGCAATCTTCGAGGTTGTACAAGTGCTGCCGTGAATTTTTGGGGTCGGAGTCGGTCCCAAGTCAAGGTTGATGCCATCATTTTGTTGACCGAGCGCTTAAACGCGCCTGTGCACGCCTCCGGCGACGCGACTTCAAAGTCACCATACTTTCCACAATTTCTTTCCTCTATGCGAGAGCTCTAACAATGCGGGGAATACTAGCGTACGGCAGCGTCGGCTGAGGTATAGTTCTTGCTCTCACCCTGCCGCTACAATTCATGACCTGGCATCGCCAGTTAAATCTGCCAGTGCTGGATGGACAAGGATCACCAACTTGTCCACGAATCGTCATCTGCCGCTCACAAGTACTATTCAAACGTCTTGCCTTGCGCCGTCTTTGGTGCAATGAGCCACTCAGAAACAAATGCAGTGCAGATCGGATGATCTGGGCAAGCCCCTTCGAGCTCAACAATTCGGGAGCGCAGATTGAATGAATACTGTCGCTGAAAATGAACCCCGACTCTGCAACCAATCCTGGCCTTGCTTGAAACGTTAATTTGTCGAGGGACATGCGGGAAATCTGAGGTATCGTTATTTTTCTTGAGCTTCCTGAGTTCCTCTGCAATTTCACAGGTATATCGACTAGATCATCCTCCGCCTCGTAAAATCGAGTGAATTCGCCCCGAGGTCTAATCCACAGCCAATCCTGCACTCGGCGCCCGCGCACCGTCGCCGATAGTCCAACATTTTAGTATTCACAGTCTGACTGGCTGCGCTCGAGTGCATCTACGCAGCTGGGATGCAGAGGTGCTCCTGCATTCCCTCGTGCTACTGCCTCTTCCTCCACCTCACCTCTAAGCGGACTTGATCAGTATCCCTATCAACAAACAATATTCCTACGACACACCTACGCGCCTTCCTACGTCGCTATTGCGGCTCCCCCCGTTCCTGCATACCACCGCTGCCAACCCCTGCTACCGTTGCGCCCGCTCATACCCATTCAGCCCCGCCGTTTTCGTTGGTCGCGATCCTGCAGTTTTTCGCAATCGCCATCGCGTGCGCAGCTCCAGTACCCCGCCTCGCAGAACATCGATATCGGCGAATTCCAGCTCTGCTATCGTAACCGACGGCCGCGGAAGAGCTTGCGGGGGGCCTCCTGCATGTCGCTGATGGTGCATTGTGATCCTCGAACTCAGAACCTCACCCTGTCTTCGCGCACCAAGTGTACCAGTAACAGATATGGAAGTAATGCGTTGCTCGCAAAGGCGATGCCCACATCGGTCGTGCGGCCAAGGCCATAAATGACCGCGTGCTTGGCGGAATTATTTGGGAAAACGGGGAAGGACAACGACACCATATATCTCAGCCTGCACCACACAAGACGTCGGCGAAGATTTGGAGGAGGACGAGGAGTACAAAACGGCGTTGAGGGGCAGGACGCCATCGTGGTCCAAGGGGGTACGAACGCAGGACAAGGCATGGAGTCGGAAGACGTCAAAAGCGAAGCAAAGATACCTTGATACGCCCACCAGTACTCATCAGAAACAAGATAATCTAGTGTCGCGAGGTACAGCCGCTGATTTCGCATGTGCGACGAACTGACCTTTTATCCCTGCAGCTGCGGAATAAGTACACGGATGCCGTTTAGTCGAACATTGCAGCGAGATGAAGATATCGCTAGTTATAGTCGGACAACGCCGCTCGGGCAATCCATGCAGCTTCAGCTGCGAATGACCTTGGTCCTGCGTCGCAACAGCTGCGCTCGTCATCAGGAAAACGACGAGGGTTACTTGACAAGCTGACGGTCATCAAGCTTTGGAGCTTCTGTTGGGTTAGTCGAATGCGGACGAAGAAGACCAACGCCGGTACGAGGCGCTCTTCCAGCGCTTCTCGCAGTCTGTTTGGAATTTAAGGCTACCCGTTTGGCAGAGATGACATCCCGGCATTAACATTGCGTCGTTCCTGGCCGCTGATTCCATCGTCTCCTGGCTCCAGCTCAATCCCTGGGTTGATGAGAGGTTGCAGAAGAGCGGGCGGATTCGGCGGCGAGGGACCTTGGAAACCGAGCAGGGCGAGGCTGACAGACGAGGGCCAGAAGACTCGCCCGTCTCATCTGCGCCATATCTGGATGTTCCGATTGGACATTGGCGAGAATCGATTCGGTGGCGGGAAGTTGGAAAGGCGGATGCACCAATGACTTCGGGATGGAACGACGAAGGATGATGCACAACGAGAATTCAATGCGAGCACAAGCACACGACCCACAAGAAGGCTTATTTTCGTGCTCAAGGTCGTGGAGCTCAAGATTTTCCGGCGTTCCACAGATTGCATTTTATACTCTCACCTTTTCTACGTCCCCTTGCGGTTTTCTTATGCGTCGAAAACGGCCCGGTACGGCCGTCATGGGCGGACTTGCCCCGCCATACTTCTCAGACTTTCACGAGCCTTTATCTCGCCCGGATCACCGGCGCTTTGAATGAAGCCTCTTGTGTAATTTGGGGATCTCACTGCGCCTGCCGATCACCTCTTCCGCCTGGCCCTTCCTGCAGTGTGCGAGCGGAGCGCGTCAATTCAATTTTCCATGGCCCTGCGTGTAGCACAAGCGGGCTTCTTCACGTTCTCGGGTTCTTGGTGGCTCAATAGTCGGCCACAGAGGTTGGTCGGGATTTGCTACCCCAAACCAGAGCGCATCTAAACTCCGCAGAAGACCACCAGCAGAGCAAAGACGAAGGACGCACCTGAGCTAGATCCTATCGTCCGTCCGTTCGACGGCGGCTGTCAAGAGTAGCTGCCATCAAGTAACGTTTTGCCGACCAGAGGTGTCGGCTGGAAACGGACTCACAATCGACCAGTGGGTTTCACTAACATAAAGCCGTCAGATTTTAACATTTTGTAGCTCGGTAGTTTCCTCCGCTTCCTCTTTGAATAGAGACGATGGCGCTGATCCCAGAGCGAGGCTCCGAGTCGCGGAGTGGCTTGGGGTTTCCGACGGCGACGGTGGCAAAGCTGGAGGCGGTTGCGGTGGCAAAGCTGGTTGCGGTCGCGGTGGCAAGGGGGGATTTAGCCAAGCCAAGCAGGTAAGCCCCAGTATCTTCCTGCCGTCATTCGACTTTAACGATTGCAGACGCATGCCACCCGTCGGCATCGTTGAATCGTGGACAGTATCATGCATCGAGCCTCAGTCGGATTCTGGGGAAGGGAGAAAGATCGTCGAGGCACTCGAGCGGACGGTCGCATAGCGCGAGGGGGAGAGTGAAAGGGTGAAACAGGAGTTAACATCCATCAGATTGGCCTAGATTAATGTTACATTGTCTCCTTCGGGACGATTTCACCATCCGGGCCACACGGCCGGGAAGTGGAGGTGAAGAACTTTTCACCAGACAGGACTTGTAATCTGCCAAAATTGGCTTTCTTATATAATATAATCTTTGCCGCCTATAAATGCTCAGCCAGTTTCAGACAATGCGAAGAGAGAAGAAGAAGAAAAATAAAGCGCAGGCATCGTTAATCGAATGGCTGACCTTTTCGACCTCACCCAACCTTGTTTTTTTTTCCAGTGTCGCGCCGAGGCAATACCAACTCCGTCATTCTGACAACAAGCATGTGCTCTGTGAAGCGATTTCCGGTGGACGCAAAATTTTCATTGGACAATATAAGCAAAATAGTTCGTGCGTGCTATTTTTCGGTACAATAGTTAAGCGCCGCTATGATCGTCTTTCAGCATAACACGCAGAAGTAGGTAATCCGCCCATTCAGACCACACCCGCATGGCCAGCTGTATTAATATTCCCAGTCGGCGCACACATCTCACAATTATTCCTTCTCGAAGGTTCTGGCTCGTCAATCACTGACAACCAGGAAAAGCCGCTGCCTTTCGGCCAGCTCTTGTTGGAGGTGCATATCGGACGGTCTTTTTGTCCAGTTAAAATCATCCTGACCACATTGATCCAGACGACACACACTTGAGACACTTGGGTCGATTATCTCCGACAGGCCCCGAAGAACGCTCTGCATGTTGGTTTGTTTTCCGAGGCGGTAGTGCGATATTAGATAGATGTACTGGTGTCTATTCTCCTTGTTCACTTGGTGATGCCGAAGTCTTTATTCAGGCGTGAGTAATGAAAGGATGTGAGAGCAGATTCAGACTTGCGCACCTTCGACCGCAATGGTGAAATTCATGGTCCTCCGCGTTTCTGGTGCAGTGCTTAAGAAAGATAAGCCCGTTGTACAGCTCGAGGCCGAGCGAAGCGAGGTCGTCCAGGAATCTCCCCTTCCATACCCACTGGAATGCATGGTAAGACACGAATAAGAGGAAAGCTGCGCCGCCCCCACCTTACGCAACGTGGACAAGGATCCCCTCGTACATCGCCTTGCCAATTATCTGCCCGATTAAGTGGTATCAGTTTATGTGCTACGAGAGTCAGGGAGAGTCAGGGAAGTGTCGCAAGAACTGAACAGGACACACTCACCAGCATAGGTACGAGGATCAGGACAGTCTTCTTACTGACTAGCCAAAGGCTCTAATCGGTGTTGAAGACTTCCTTGAACAGCCGGGAAAAAATCCTCGAAAACCCCACCGCCGTCTCCCGTTCTAGATGAGAATTACCATCAGCCAATGAACCGATCAAAGCTGAAGCGATGCGCACTCCTCCGCCCCCGACGCGTCGATGAAAGTTATGCCCATTCTTCCACGTCCCCAGCGGTCGAACCCGTCTTGAGCGATTCTTTCACGGTGCATCGTGATCTGCAAACGGTTCTTCTATCGTCTATATGCTGGCGGGCCATGATGTCGCTGTAGATGAAGCTGGGGAACACCTGAACTCGGGTGGAGAATGGGGTACGTTGTACAGGATCCCAAGGCGGGGCGCTAGACGGGTGATCTGCCGCGCGGTGACTATGCGGGCGGGGTTGCTTGTGGAGATTCATTGTTCTTCGAGCCTGCAATTAGGTAAGCGATGAGCTCGGAAGGGTAAGAGAATACATCTCACAGCGCTGCTTCCATAAAAAATCGGATGTCGATCTGAATAGATGGGCGTGAACGACCGCTTCAAGCTAAACGAACGTTAAATGAGAGCATGGTGCCAAGATTTGCTGACGGCTCACTCTCTAGCATGGGTCGCAACCAACATTGCAATTGGTGGCCTTCTGCCTCGCTTCTTCCCATGTGTACCGCACTCCCCTTGGCCCGGCTATCCCTGGTATTGTAACTTCACCATCTGCATCCTGCGGGCCTCGGTAAAGTCCTAGAGCAACGTCAAAAAAGCAAGGGGCTGAAGACCGCAAGCTCGTGTAAACGCATGCGATTCCGCGGCGCCGTTGCCGAGCCACCCAAATGAGCGGACATTCCCAAGAACTCGTCATGACCATCGCGATTCGTGAGAAGCGCGCGCGCGCGTGAAGGTTCACGAGGGACAGAACCGAGGGGATCGACGTGTCGAGCTTGTCTGTGGTAGATGAACTGCTTACAGGCAAATTAGACGCTGGAGGCGTTGGCCCTCCGGACAGACCCACGCCATAGTTCCTTGATGACACTCGTCCCGCTCCCGTCGCCAATCACGATCGCACCCAGTATAGTACTCGTCTTCCTGGGCCATCTACCCTCCAGAGCCAGTAACATGCAGAAAGGGGTCTCCGTGTTGCGTCCGAGTGTTTCTGGGTCACTGAAAGTAAAGACGGCGGAGCCCGCGTGTCCAAAAAGGATCTTGAAAGCGGGACCAAAAAGAGTCAATCCAAGATGGATCGAATAGTCCAGTGTCAAAGCTAGGTGGCGAAGCAAAGGCATCAGGTCTTCGATGGTGGGAAAAAGGGTTGGCGAAATATCAAGCGTCAGATGCAAGGTGCGTAGGCGTCACAAGGGTGGAGAGTGTCCGAGCGTCGAGGGTAGGCAGAGGACATCTTTGTCGTAAATGAAGACATGACGGACCAGGTCGGGATTCATCATCAAAGTCGTTGTCCGCCGATGCAGCGACTGCAGCCGAGGCTGAATGCTGGGAGGTCCCCTCGAATTCATTTGGGGTGAGCGAGTCGAAAAGAGCGGTGAGGATATTGAGGTAGGCCGTTAGCGCCGGAGTAGGAAGGGCGGCGCAACGTGCTGGCGTGAAAGCCATGAAATTCGCGACTGGACGAATCCTGCCGCTTATCGTGTTGTCATACGGGAAGAAACGCCAGCACGGCGAAGGATGAGAGAGGGGGAAGGCGGTTGGGCAGCAGCGGGATGGTGAGGATGCTTGGAACTCCCGTCCATTAGTTCACCTCAATGATGAAAGAGCAGGCAGCTCACTATGGACGAATGGCCTCGGAGAGCTGTTGGTAGAAACCACGTTTCAAGACGAACAAGACGTTTGCCCTGACATCGCGTAGCTGTCCAAGGCCCCGTCCGGGGAGGTGCGTACCGAAATTCGCAGGTACGACGCGAGCTTGAGCATCGATGATCCTTCAGCGAAACCAGAAAGTAAGTAGAAGAGTACTTACTGCGGGCAGGAAAACGAGAAATTTACGACGAATTCCTCCATAACAACCTTCTGTGATCCTCTGGTGTGGAATCGCACAGCGTACATGCACGGACTCAGAGTTGGGTCAGGCGGGACTCCCATGTGCGGCCTTTTACACCTGTGCAGCGCGGTCGTGTAGTTTCGTGTAGATACGGCGTTGGGCGAGAATGAGGTATTTTTTCTTCAATTCAGAGTCGCGCATCCGACTCCACTGGAAATCGAGACCGGCTTCAAGTAATCGTGTTGGTGCAAAACCAGCGGTGGGAAGAGGCAAATGGTTGTCGTGATTACATGAATATCGCTCCAGTTACTTGCACAAGCCAGATGAAGCGTAAAGTCAAGAAGAGAGCCACCGTCGTGAGAAACGCGCGTATCCTGCATCTGATCATCAAAGATCCGCGCCTGCATCCCGACTACGCGCGCCTTGGCGGCGAATTTTGAATTTATTCTAGCCTCAGTTTCGTTCCAATGAAATTTGAATACATTGCACCACGTCTAAATACTACAAAAGTAAAACAAAAATGCAAATTAAGGCGCGCTTGGTCAACCGAAAAACGGTCTCAGCCCGAGCCTCGCGACAAGAGGGCGCCAGGAATGCAGCACCTTGCTCGGGAAGTATCTACAAAAGAAAAAGGGTTGGACGAAATGTAATTATATCAAGCAGCTATCTCCCATATACTGAAGACGACGCGTTAGAAATGGAATTTTGCAATGTAAAATAACGACGTACCCCAACATCACGAACGGGATCTTCATCCACTGCGGTCAAATCGAATTAGGACTTGTAAAGATAATGAGGACGAGATATCGTGGACATAAAGGGAGCGACTGACCAAGGCGCTCGAGCGCGAACTTGACAATGGTGCACTCCTTCGAGTCCAACGAGGATCAGCGCACGTCCGGAACCCCACCCTAGCACCTCGCTCAGCCGACCGTAGATCTGCATCGATTCCAACGGCGTCTCAGGCCCATGCAATGGGCCTCAGCCTAGGGAGGGGTTGTGTATGCCAGCGCGCGAGTGAGGTGGTCCACGATCCGCTCGTGTTACCCAGTCTTTCTATTCAGAGCAACTGGGGGACAGTCGTGAGACCCCTCATCGCCGGTGGCACTCCCTTGCGTGATATCGAAGTCCCACGTTCCATTGAGGGGTTTCGGGTGGGCCGTCGTGGCGTCGCCTTCCGGGGGTGAGTTGCATATCTAAAAAGCTTTTAAAGAATCAGCGGGGTTTGAGATCAATGCAAAAACCACTCCAAGATGCCCCAGCGCGAATTTGACCATGGTGCGCTCCGTCGAGTCCAACGAGGATCAGCGCACGTCCGGTACCCCACCCTAGCACCTCGCTCAGCCGACCGCGGCTCCGACTCGATTCAAACGGCGTCTTTGGCCCATGAAATGGGCCTCGGCCTAGGGAGGGGTTGTGTATGCCAGCGCGCGAGTGAGGTGGACCACGGTCTGCGTCGTGTTACCCAGTCTTTCTATTCAGAGCAACTGGGGGGCAGTCGTGCAACCCCTCATCGCCGGTGGCACTCCCTTGTGTGATATCGAAGTCCCACGTTCCATTGAGTGGGTTTGGGTGGGCCGTCGTGGCATCGCCTTCCGGGGGTGAGTGTTGCATATCTAAAGAGAATCAGCGGTGTTTTAGATCAATGCATAAACCACTTACCTTTGACACTGTCAACGAAACAGTAATGAGCGACTTGTCCCAATCACGACGGTTGGCAGGACTTACAATCTGTTAAGAACATAATCGCCTTCGGCAGTGGGTTGGTATTTTGCGAGTTGGTGGTGGATCAGATGTGGACCGGTACGCGACCTAACACCTCACCCGGCAGCGCGGACGGGGACCCAGCGTTCCAATCGGCGTCTCTGGTCCGAAAACCTCAGCCTAGGGTGCATTCGTCAAGTGCCGTGTGCGCGAGCGGAGGACCTTCCACCTGATGAGGCAGAAGGTCAGGCCCACCCAGTACTCAAGCCACCGAACTCTCCATGAGAATCGCCCGGAGGGAAAGCTGGGTGGTCTCCGCTTGCCAGGGCTCACCCTTGTATGGTAGCCGATGGCCTTGAGCGTGCTGGGGGGTTCGGTGCGGGCAGCCACTCATCACCGTGTCAGCAGAATTCAGCGGCGATCTAGTAATGATTCAGCAACGTCAACGATGAGGAAGCAGTTTGCTTACCTTCCGGTCTGTGAAAAGAAGGCAACTATGAGCGAGGGTCTGAGTCGGCTGTGGAGATGAGATAAGCGGTGTTTAAGCATAAAGAACGAAACATACCTGATACGACGGGCGAAAAGTAGAACAGAAGTGGGGAGATGATGGGGGTAAGAGACAAGGAGGATGCGGAAGATCCCGACGGCTGACGGAGATTGAATTCAGAAAGTGATATTTGCTCGCAGCAAACAAGTATTTCCGAGCTCTCCGAAGGCAGTGCGTGCGATGTCATGAATATTTCGACTTGACAAGATCCATTCGTGAACGCGTGAACGCGTGAACTTGCCCTGAACCAACCTTGAACTTTCCAGTGTCTTTGCTGGATTTGATCACAAAAAAAAATCAGTAGAATCCAATTCCGTAGTGCTTTCGTTATTAACACTATATGTAGGAGCAGAGCATAGCAGTTTTTTATTTTAAAAAAGATTTGAATTGCGGGCATGTTGTCGCGACTCGCACGGCAGTTGATCACCTGACCGCGAAGTGGTCCCACGCTGACAGTGAATCATCTCTTTGTTTTCCTCCATTGTCTCCTACATCTCCAAGCTTCAACGTTGTTAACGGACGAATTCCAATCCAATGCTTCCGAACCGGACAAGTTTTAATTTTCAACAATTTCATTACCGACGACGACGACGCCCGCTTGCTTGCCGCTGTTAATGGGTCATGATCTCCGAGTCGCCGACAGAGGGCTGCAGGAATCATAATGTCTGCAGGTGGTTGCTGCTGCTGCTGCATGCGCTCCTCGAGTCTGAGGTGCGTACATCTCACCTGTATTTATCATGGATAACACTTAGGTTGCAGTAAAAACATAGTACGTCCGCTTCATTGCCGTTCAGCCATTTTAATTCTATCGTGCAGGAATTCTTTGGCAATCATTGTACTTCGCCGCCTTGTCTTCCGGACGCCGCATATCTCCTCGCCTTCAAGCCGAGAATGCACAGAAATTCCCCTGACAAAACACACGAGGACGTCCAAGACGGACCTCAACCTCTCGCACCGAGTCAATTCAGCGCTATCGAGTTGGAGCGCGAGGATGGGCTGGTGGCGGAGGTTGCGCGCGTAGTCGATGAAGGAATACGGGTCTTGAAGTATGCACTGTTTGCACTAGAACGCGCGCCGGCTGCTTTATTAAATTTCACTTTCACGATAGTTGTGCCGTCCCACTCATATATACTAAGCTCACTTATATTTATCGTCTTTTCGGGTCATATTTTTCCGTCGCTGAATGTCTGTGGCCCACGAAACTTTGATTCTACATATCGTGCTTGCCGAATCAGGAAGTTTGCACAGTACCGCGACTGTCAATGTCTTTGAATAACTCCTCTTGCACATGGCCGCACCATACGTCTGGGAAGTCCTCGCCCATTCCCGACTCTGCCTCGATCCCTCACCCGCACCCCCATCCGCTCTAGCCGCCGACCAGCTATTCATTCCCACAATCTCTCCATCTGAGATAGCTAGGCTTGATTTCACCGCTTCTCAGGTCACAGCGACGAACAGGACAAACTTTCAAGGAAAGAGAAGAGGCTTCAAGCTCTCCATAGCGGGAAAACTACCAGACAGCCGACATCTAGACCCATCGAAAAAAAGTTCAAACACACCGCGGTATCACAAGCTCTGCATGTAATACAGAAATCTACCACAGGCGCCCTCGAAAGTCTCACCGGCGACCGATCTTATCCCGACGAAGCCCAAAGGCGTATACGGGACGCCACGGATGTACAGCTCGAGGAGTTCATGAAGATCGGAGCGTCGTACATTTACTACTTTGTGGTGTTGCTATTCCACGAGAAGTTGCCGAAGTCCTTGCTTACGCGGGGATCCTTAACGGTACGGTCCGCCTGTTGAATGTGCGAAAAATGTTTCTCATCTTATTCCCAGGCCATTCGTGGGGCGCTCACATGCAAAGCAGGTTTGAAAGAGCTCTGCAGCAAATTCCACAACTTTCCAGGTCTCGCGAAGGTGCCTTCTTCGAAATGTTTCCATGTTGTAATTGGTGCACTCGCCACTGGTACCGGCGCCGAAGCGGTCAGCGAGTTTCTGAGCAACACGCTTGATGTTGTGATAGAAACAGTCTGTGCGTTGTCAAATAGGTAAGTACTATCCACTGTTAAATGGTAAATTCCTAAAACGAATTCGCAGTCTCCCGTCGATACGAACGCAAGAATGCGTTTATGAGGATAATACTAGTCTGACTCTGCAAAAGATTCGGGCCAGTGAAACCAAGAGGTAATCTATATATTAATTTTAGCAGAAGACCTGTACTGATTGTGTTTTAGTGTTGCTTTGAAAAGACGGTATTCTCCCGGGAAGGAAAACGGTATGTCCTGACGCATAATCCTATACTTTCCCATTAATAAATCGCTAGAAATACCGCCGAGAGTGCTTCTTGGTGTACCCGAAACATCGCCCAAGAGAGAGATAAAGCGACGCAGAAGTATTCGTGAGGATACAGAAGTCTCAATTGAGAAGAAGGGTTAGGATCTTTCTTTCTTTCTTTCTTTTCTCCGTGGTATTCAAACTGACAACCCCTGGGTAGAGGATGTAAACTCAGTAGGTCAGCCTGAGCAATCCACTCCATCAGAAGCTCTTGGTGAGATCAAATTTCTCTCGAGACATTTGATCTTACAAATGCCTGTTTTAGATGACAAGGGTTTGCAAGAGGGTAATGGATCCAAAATTTCCGGCGCCACTATAAGAACTGATTTTGTTAGTGCTAGATTCTAAACGCGACGGGAATGGTAAGATATTTAAACCATATTTTGATTGATCCTCCTGCTGACCACTGATTACGCTTATTCAGAGGACCAAGCAGTGGATAACGTTGTTCAAAATCGGGATCCGGTTTCAGGTATTGGGTCCAATTTCTAGGTTATTTTCCACTTTATTCATGTCCGTGCAGTAGGATCGGAACCTCACCTGGAAGGTGCTTTAGCGTTTCAACTATCAAGTGCCGTACTGACTACTTTTAGACGAGAATGATGATGAAGTCGAGGAGGATTTAGTTCAGACTCAAGGTATGTTTCAAGCGATTTCCGGCTTCCCCAGTATTCATTTTTTAGACGGAGTCGGAGTCGGAGATTTCACGGACCTAGGCCCAAGTCTGAAAAGACAAGCAAAAGTACCACTCTCCCCAATCGAATCATGCCCCCTCTGACGCATGTTACTAAGGCGGGAAGTCCCAAAAAAACCCAGATCCGCGTGGCGATGCCATCCAATTGGCGATCCTCAACGCTGCGCTGAAGCCCAAGTCCACTATACCTTTCCCAAAACTCGCCACGGATGCGCAATGGGACATCTACGTACTGGGTGAACTTGATGACCGCGACCCGCTGGAAACATGCGGCGATGGCGCCATGCAAGTCGTGATTACGGAACTTCTCATCGAGGAACTGCGGGAAAAGCAGGATCCAGACGCCATGTACAAGGTTAGTCGCTTTCCGATGGCATACACTTATTTTCTGACATCAACAGGCTGTACATTCCCGGCTGGTAAGAAACTCGACGTTCCTTCACTTCCTCCAGGGCGCCGGTTTCTTCCGAGCCGGTGGTGGCACGCCCAAGCATCCTGGGAATGCCTTTGAGGTGTTCTCCGCGGCCGTGGCACGGGAGTCCCTTTTGGCCCTGAAAATTTGGATAAAGTCAGCTTTCAAGTATATTATAGCGGCTGCTATAACGGCTTGGGAAGATTTTGTTCCGTACGTTATTTTTCTTCTGCCTTTTTGTGACGAGATCGGAGGTGTTGATTTTACAACTCAGTACAAACCTGAGCGTAGTCAAGAGGGACAGACAAGAGGACAAGGTAGAGGGTAGACCGACGAAGCGCACGAGGATTCGGAATCCTCGTGCGCGACCTATGTCGATTGGGCAATCTGTATGTGTTTGGAAATTCTCATTTACGCACTATTTTTACGAAACCACATCTACCCAGCACGCCTCTACAAGCGCCGTCACCCTCGACGACATTCCTGTCCCGCAGGTGCGGAGTCCCGTTATTCATTTCAATAGATTACTTATATTTTATCGCCAGGTACCATCGGGTCGGTTCGATTTTGTGGTTCCCGACCCGCTCGCGTGGGACCTGATTCTGGACACACCTGGTAAAGCGGATGGACCTGGAGAGATGTTTTCATTCGCTTTCAAAGAACATACGCACAATAAACCAAATTAGGTTTTTTTTTCTCTCCCTTCCAAGTTCCCATTTCATTGTCTACTTATCGCGTAACACACAAATGTATTCCATTGTCAATTTCCAATTGGTTTGTGTACCTGGAAGATCAGCCGGACGTTGCGCATGCAGATGTGTACCGTCACACATTCGAAGGTGAAGGCATTTAGGTATCCGCCATCACGATAGCAACATTAAATTTGTCTCGCGTACATCAAAAAGAGCTGTGATGTGCGTGTACGCTCCTTTGGGTTCAGATGAGACAATGAAGGTCTGCACTATTCAGTATTGAGGGCCACTAAACGGCCTCAAACATCTGTCCACATAGTTTATTCCTGCACTACAAGATATCTTTGAAGCTTGAAGCTTTCCTAACATGAAATAGGCTGAATACACACAATAGTACGGGAAGGAAAGGTTTAGGAAACTTGGTTACATTCCTGTGCCTATCTCGCTTGCAGTCGGAACCGTATCCCTCTCTTCCCCACCGCCGCGAACCTTCTTCCCGCGCGTGGCGTGTGCAGCCGCCTGAGACCCTTCCGCAGCCTCCCCTCCGACTTGCGCAGGGTTTCCAATGAACTCTAAGATCGCCTTCCCCTTGATATCCTTCATCTTCTCGGGAAGCTTGGGCTTTGTCTTCTCCACCGAGGGCCGGGATTGCATAACTAGAATGAGCAACTTGAGGATACAAGTTCAATAAAAAAATGGATTATGATCGAGTCACAATTTTCGTTGAGCTTCCGGATATAACGGTCTATAAACTACACTCCTAGAGCAAAGAAAATCTCCGATTATGCTTGGGCACCCAGGCGGAGGCGAACAAGAACATGAGCGGCCTGAATTGATCGTGAGTGAGTAAGGAAACACCGAAAGATTATATTTAATATTAACCATTAGAATAGGGAATTTCGCGACCGAGGCTTTTCAGGGTGCTTGTTTCGAGGACGTAGGATGGACGTTGAAGATGCGTGCACAAGTCAGTGGCGTGAATACGACTCGGCCGGAGGACGCCTGAGGCCTGAGTTTACGAGTCTCAGTAATATCATACAGGAATTTCTGCTGAAGCTTACTTGCGGAGAGCCAGCGTTGTTTAATGAGAGTCAAAACGGCCGACATGAGAGAAGAGGCTGAACGGGGTAAATTTCGGCTCCATTCCATCAGATACTATCATCTCATCAGATCCACAGTCTCTCTTCCCCCTCGTTGTCCTGCGCTTTCTGGCCGTTTGAAACGAACCTGGCAACATGAGCGAATAGAGTGAAATGTGCAAACCCGAAGCCGATCAGTCGATGTCACGTAAATCCAACTCTGTTTATCCGTACCATAACACTATTTAATATGGACGCCACTTTATCCTCCAGTCTTCAAATCCGTACTCTTGATTCTCTCCTTTGGTCAATAGAAAGTCTGGAGCGCGAAGCTGTATGCGCTTGGGCCGAGGTCCGCCAATACGAGGTGGAAATGGACCACTTTGAAAAGCAGACCCGAACTTACAAGAAAGAGCTCGGTGTACTTCAATGTAAGCATTCACACTCCACACTGAGTTTTTCTGAGCTTTCTATTCAATCAGCCTCCAAGTTTGACTCGGGTTTCAAACGGAAACGGCCCATCGCGTTTCAAGACGGTTCGTCTACTTTGAATTTTTTTAACTTATCAGTCTGTATTAATTGGCTGGGGTCTGTAGCTCCCGCAATTGCTCCTCCAGAGAAGAAGATCCGCAGGGAAGAGATTGGGTCTCCAAAGAGCAAGCACCCCGTCTTAAATTGGTTTTAAAACTGAGCAACATCTCGTACTAGGGATGACGCGTAGTCGTTCAAGGCGCCTTGTCGTTGCCAACCCAGACCCAAAGCCCGCATCTGATTAGGTGGATGCAATTAAAGCTGCCTGGATTTTTTTTTTGGTGTGTCTTCTACCTTCTAAGCCTGCTTTGAACTTTGCCACAACTCTAATCAAGATCAAGATCGTACATTCCTATTATACATCGCGAACAACAGCTATTCTTTTCTTCATCGTTCTCTTTGTGACTCCAGCAAGCTTCCCCGTAAGTGTGACCTTCTGTTTTGGTCTAAGAGACTTGGCGCGTGCACTTTTCAGGCGGAACACAGCGTCAGGATCTGCAGAAATAATTCAAAACCCCATCACCATGAAATCCATCTCAGGCCTTACCGTTCACTTCTTTGGCAGCCTCCGCAGTCCACCAGCTTTCGACCATCAGATGTGCGGCTTGACATTGCGCCGAGGCTTCGTCCCGGTCTCGGCGAGCGCTGTTGGAGGCAGCCATGGCCCTGGCGCGTTCGTCGATGGCTAACTGGTGCCGGGTGTGGATATCCGCGACCACTTCATCGAGGTCTTGCTTAGCAGCCCGAAGTTGGTTATTGGCTTTATCACGACGATCTAGGCGATCTTGTAGCAATGTCCGAAGTTGGTGAACGGGGTAACTGAGAGTTGTGGTTGGCGTGGTACGGATGAAGGTAGACGGTTCGGTGCTGGAAGGAACGAGCGCATGCTGCCCATCGAAAGGATTGGTAGGACCGGGCATTGCGAACTAGTGGGAGGTACAGTGAATGTGCGTGGTTAAGGATAAATCCTGATGTGTGCTTGTTTGGTGGAATGTGGCTAACATTCATTGGTAGTTAACCCCGATCATTCCAAGAACTCCTAACGTCCGTCTCTTAACCCTCAACCCCCACTACCACTGCCCTCATCCTCCATTAAACGTCCCGCGACGGCCATTATTTCTCTGGATAACCTCAAGTAAGCATTGATATATCCCTGCAGTGTTATTTAGCTGACTGTCCTCAGCAAACGCAGCTATTTTGTGTGTCATCTTCATTAATTGCCCCTATGTCACTGACCTTTATCTCCAGCTCCCATCATCGCTCATCCTGAAGACGGACCGGCTCAGGGGACCCGGCCCAGCAGCCTTCACGTACACTATGGTGGCCTAGGTACGCACTCGGGAGAGCCTCGGCGGGGGAAAGACGCCACCGCTTTCAGTCGTGGTGACCGCATTGAGCTGGGTGACACGGCTGCGAGACGGTGAACGTCTTTTTCCATGGCCTGGGCCTTGTACGGCTCCCGGTGCGAACGAAGCTTACTAGTTGTCGCGCGGAGCAAGTCATACGGGCGGCAACCCTTCTGAGACCTGATCCATCACTCAAGGCCCAAAGGTGGTACTTGAGGTGGTTCGAGTCTCCTGCGTCCGAGCTACGCGGGTCCGCCTCGGCGGAGATGCTCGACACCATTGATCCTTCACGGGAGATGATATGCGGGAGCGTCGACTACTTCCATAGGACTGATATCAGCCTGCCGGTCTCCAACAACTACGAGTCACGACGAATTCATTTCAGCGGGATGGATGTAGAGGGCGGAGGATCAATTGCTGTTGGTGATGAGGGTCTCATTTAATGTTGCTCTATCGCTTGTGGTCGAAGAGGTCCCAAGGACGGGTGGAAATACCCTCGCGCATGCCTTATCGTGGCCCTTGGGTTTACGGCGGAAGCCAACCAAATGCGCGGAACATCCAACACTTGCCTCTCGAGATACGTTGCCCAATGCCGCAAAGTTAGTGTCCCGGGGTTCCTTCAGTGCCAGTTGTTGAAGCGAAGCTCGTGCTCGGTGAGAACTGGACAAACTCGTTTCATACCTGGCTCACTCACGATGCGCAGTGGTGCTCTAAATGGACCGAACTCCAGCCGTTCCAGTGGATTTTCCGTCTCAGAGCTTGTTCGGTGAGCCAGCGCTTGCTTAGTCTAGGCGTTTTCTAACCTCCGCCTTAGTCACCCTGTAAAGGCCTCATATCGTGTTTATCGACCATCGTATCCGAATTTCATTTCTGATCTGTCGCATTAACAGGGACGTGAACTTATATCTCCACACAACTAAGCAATACGACGATTATTCGTGGGGAAAGTGGCTGTCTGAGGTGAGACGCATTCAACAAAGCGAGGACATCATTTATGTCTATTCAACCCGGGCTACCAAATATGCGACACGGGAACTCGAGCAGGCCTTTGGCGTCGACCGGGGCAACTCCCGCCGGAATCTGCTGGGGTTTCCAGCCAAACCGTTGTGCAGCTGAAGGTGTGAATTCTGTTCCATCCGTCTGAATTTAAGTTAAGCGGCGAGAAATACAGGACTATGTGCCAAGCGCGAGCGATCTCGGCCAGTCCTTCACTAAGTTCGTCTGCAAACAAACTTCGACCCAACCTCACTGCTAACCTTGTACATAGAATGGCCTTCAACTCGAAGAATGGCAAAAACGGTACGTTCAGAAAAGTCTATCATGTTCCGCAAAAATTTCGAGTTGTAGGTTATTTCCATACCACCCGGTTCATATATTGAGCAGAACACTGTAGCATTAAGCGCGTATCGGCTGTGGACAAGAAAGACCAAAGAATCTTGCGATGCGATGTCTCCAGTAATTTAAACGATTCTCATCAGACATTCGACTGCATGCTGGCGAGGATCCAATATATATTTTCTTTCACGACCTTTTCATGACTTGCGATGGTAGTTTATTTCCACATCGTAATTATTACCTGCTTTCCTGCATCTAAAAGGAACAATACCATTTGTTTTTTTAATGTCGGTTAATGCACCCGGAGCACAGTCTGACGAAACCTTCCGCGTGTCCATCATCGCTAAGCAACCCTCTCTTGTTCTCTCCCCACCTGCGACTGTGCTCTCGATCCCCTCAGACCCTCCTTATGCCTTGCGGTCCCGGATCTCATGAACGCTCGATCCTCTTCAAGTATCTTGCACCAATCCTCCATGACCGGTACAGTACTGTGTGGCAGGTCAAATTTGACCATCACAGGAAAATAGACCTTACCTACTACATCCACTCACGCCGATGGTCGCGCCATACTGCGACCTCCATTCGCCTTCCACCGCACCCGACCCCTTCACCCCGAGCTTCCTCAGACACCGCGTACAGGTTGAGCGCCTTTTAGGTGACCTAATACGTCGACCCTCGTCCGCGGACGTCTCACTGCTAGGACACATCAGCAACTGAAAGGATAAGTACCTGAAATGGCCCGACTGACGTGGCCAAAGATTTTACATGAGCGTCCTGCTCTTCCGCTGGCGAGTTCTTGACTTTTTCTGACTTCGGCGTGATGCAACAAGTGTAGGTAGCCCTAGATATTTCATACAAGGGTATCCCAGAGGTACATGTATCTATCCCGGAAAACCCCGGGGGAAAGGAGCAAGAAATGAAGAAGAAAAATGCGAAATCCCGACCAATCGGCCCAATAGTAGGGATTTCTACTATGGTACTGACCATGTATCTGGGACACGAAACGGTTATACCCTCCCCATGCGCACGCCGCATTCCAACCGCGCTCTCTTGGACTTGAATGAGTTAGGGATCCCAAGTTTTCAGACTTAATATTCCATGGCTTCAGCGCCTGAGCTCCGAGTCTGGACGCGAGAAGGGAATGGCAGCGGAAGTTGTGTCGGTACCTGGCTATCCGCCACGGTCCCACTGCCAGAGGCACTGGAGACGCGATCCGCGTCAGGCACTTGCGGCTCTATTGCCGAGAGGAGGATAACGGTCAAGGAGTTCTTGTGGTCCACGGGCGGCACCACGTCGAGCGCGCACTTCAAACACTCGTCCGCCATGAGAATCGTCTCACTTTCGATGCATCCGATGCAAAGCAGCTTGGCCTCCTCGCTGCTTGTAACGGGTACGTGCACTCTTGTGCCCAGCTTGAACTCGACGCGGGACAACCGTGCGTACTGCGCTAGTTGACTGATGTGTATGTCCCGCCACGCCTCATTTACGTTCACATCCGCCGTCGAAACGGGCGCGCCGCACGAGCATGCAATTCTCCAGTACGGCCGCATGAGCCAGCGAAGGACGATGAGGGGCTGAACGTCGCGAGATTGATGCCATCGACGCGAGTCTGAAATACCGTCGTACGTGGGTCGCCTGCCCAGTCTGGCTCGACGTCCACTCGTAGCACTGCATCGCTTGCAGCCGCTGAGATCGACGTCTTGTTCGGTACAACCGGCAGAAGTACGTTTTTCGCGGGGCGCGTCGCACTCGAGGCCCGAACGTAGCCACCTTCGTCGAGCGCGATGGTGCACATCTGGCCCAGTTGCACATGGCACATTACTGCCGCCCGTGAAGAGACTGACGGTGCGACGACAAGATCGAGGAGCGCGGCAACTCCGTTTGCTTGCATGCCGAGAACGGCTGAAACGCGGTCCGCATTTCCCGCTGGACCGGCGCTGGGCAGATTGTGGGGATGTGCGCCGCCCGTGGCGAGCTCCATCAAAAGCGCCGACCAATCTTCCTGCGCAGCACCGTTCACCAGGGCTGACCCGACACTCGTGCCCAAGAGCTGATCTTGCGCTCGTACAGTATCTCCGGCGAAAATGCGATGGAAGTCATACGCGTGCTGGGCTGTCCGTCCACGAGGAGTGCCTTGCTAGCGATTGCATACACGGTGGCGAGGATGGCCGTAACCGCAACGTGCCAGACATTGAATCCTTTGCCGCCGTGATAGAGCATCTCGTTTCGAACGGGAACTTGAAAACGATGGACGCCGCGGTTGAAGGTGTGCACGGCTTCCATGTCAATCGGCGTCGGGATGTATTTCTGAAATGCCTTGCCCATTATGCAGCCCATGTAGCTTGACCATAGAACGACGATCGATTTATGCACCCCGGTACATTCTTGTGCGATATCCTCCCGGAGGGAAACACAGACCAGGCTGGTCTCGCTGTCGTCCAGATGGGGTTCATCGACACCTTCCGCGGCACTGTCGAACGCGAACTGCCAGACCTCATAGAGATGGTCCACTGTGATGTAGTCGTCCTTGTAATGATGCCCAAGACTGGAAAGATGGCGAAATAGAATGAGGGGAATCGCTTGGATAGGGCAGTATTGCGCCTTTGTCCTAGCGCCAAATTCTGGAATATCCGATTCACCAGGATCTGTGTCTTCGACGGGAGCGGTAACTAGGACTACCTGGGAGTGCCCGCCGTAATGCGCGGTCGGCGATGAATGCTGCAGGTACACTTCTTCTGTCGCGGCTGGCGTCGGATACGCGTGAATGTCGAAGCCGATGGACTCGAGGACAATGGCAAGCGACCAGACGCGCATGCTGCGTGTAGGATACCATTCCTCCTTTCGCTTGTGGGCAGATGTTAAAACCCACCTGATGAGGCCAATCATCAGGTGTCCGTCGCCGTCGAGGATGTTGTCGGCAGCCATGTGGTCCGGGCTCAAGACTTGGGTAACTGTGCTGCACATTACTTGGACTCGTTCCAGCAAACACTGTCGAAGACTGTCGCTATCCTCTTCGGTTTGTACTGTGACGATGTACTGGCGCAACGCTGCGCGCAGTGGACCGTCGATCGGAATCGTCACGTCATCGAGATCGTAGCGGAGGAGGAAGTCGGGCATGACATTGGACACGATCTCCGTAGCGCCTTCCTCTGTGAAGAAGCAGAAGAGGGCGGTCACGAGCGCCCGAATGCACATCGCGACGTCGTCCTTGGCAGTGGATGCATTTGGGAGCTGCACGCTCGAGAGCGCACCCTGCTGAACCATGGCCGCTCCGCGGACGACGGTACCTTCGCGTGCACTGAGATAGGTTGTGCGATTGAAAGATGTAACTGTGGTGAGATATGCGCCATTCGTCTCCAGTTGGTGGGCCAGCGACATGTGGCGCTCGCGCGCCTTCCACCAGCCATACGCCCCAACTGCGAGGTGAACGGCAGTGTCAAGTCCGAGGATCGGGAGACTAATCTGCGTCAAAGGGCCTCTTTTGACGGAAAACCCAAGCTCCATGACCGTGGAGAGTCTAGCGGAGTCTGCGCATTAGCGCCGCGACGTGGAACTTTGGTCGCGGGGGGCGTTCCCATGGCCGCCGGGAAGCTCAGACTGTCGAACTTGTTTCTTTTTTTAGTGGTTGTCTAACCTCAGACAGGATGGCAGACAATCAAAAACCCGCGTAGCTCGTCGCTCTCGCAGAAAATGATTATCCCAACAGGGAACCAATGCACCGTTTCGCCAACCTCGCCTCCGGTGACGAAACTCCGACTCGTCAGCTGGCACGACGCCCAGGGCACCAGCCGCACCTACGCCGACTGCAAAGCCATCCTGAAGAACGACTACTCCCAGCTCTGGATCGGCTCTTTGAGCTTGCAGCATGGGTATGATTTGGCTGTGCGGAACGAGGGGACGCGACTCGGTGAGTATATTGAGGTGCTGTTGCGAGCGTAAGGGACGGGGTGTATGAGGATAAGCCGATGTTGGGGTATCAGTATGATAAGGAGATGGGGGCGAAGGCGGCGGGGTGTCGGCATTGGACGGAGAGCGCTGCAATGGCTTTTGAGCGCGCAGGCCTGTTGCATGTCGCTGGCGCAGGTGGATGGTATTATCGTACGTGCGGGTCCGATTCCGTCCGAAGATTGAGGAATCACTTTTCGAAAGACATCCTGCGGAGGATGATTACAAGCTGCCCATCATCAAGCTCACCAAGGACTAGATACAGTTCGGTGGGTCAATTCCGGCCTAGGGGAAGGTATTGAGAAAGGGTTGTCCCATCTTCTATGGTGCAGGTCACCTAGGCGCCAAATCGGCCGGAGATTTTTTTATGCTTTCAGTGTACAGTACCTCTGGAGGGATTTTAGGTGTACTTTTGCATGTATTATGGACCCTGATTTGGCTCAATAAGCCCAACACGCTCGTGTTTGTGAGAGGCCGGTGGATGAGCAGAATCTGTAGTGTCATTTTGCACCTGCTTACGGCTCTGACAGAGCTTTTTTTCAATATAATATGTGCATGCCGCCAAATCGGTGGGGAACTTTTTTTTTGCTCACTCAGTTTTACAGTAAACAAAAATCCCTCTTACAGATCTTCTTGGACATTGAAACGGAGCACATTTATAAGAGGGATAAGAAATTGGATCAAATTTGAAGCCGCAAAATTTCAAACATTAGCATGCGGTGACTAGGTGACCTGCACCATACTTGTTACTGCGTATTTGTCCCGAATTTCGCGTCGCGTCCTCAAGACACGTGCCCCTTGTTTTCTTCCTCGACCAATCCTCCTTGCACATTTCGTTCATAAACCTGCGACAGAGTTGGAGAGCAGCCATGGGGACAGCGTCCCTCCCCGAGGATGTACTGATCCGTCGGTGTTGAATAGGGCCGGAGTGTCTCCGGTGGTGATCGAACCCAGACGTCGTCAACCGAGTGCCGTTGTCAGTGAGGTTTTCCGCCGGGGCGCAGAAATGGGTTGTATATTGATCCTTCATTCTCATTCTACGCGGAGGGATTCTGGAGTGGCGCTGGTTTGCCTCTCGTGCACTAGAATTGCGTTAGAATTATAGAATTGGCTACATTCTATCGGACGACGCCCGGCAGCACTCGCGGCACAATATGTAGATCCTGGGGGCCCTTTCCCCAGTGATGAAGTGACACTGTCTATATATAGCCCTACTGCACAGGGCTCCAGCTGCGAGCATTGGCGATAGGAGCGCTGGTCGTCCAACAGAAGACAGGGGGGCAGCTATAGGTGCGGCCTTTGCCGTTGGTCTGCTGGTAGTGTTTTTGGAGTCGCAGCTATAAGAAGGTCAGTTTGCCGCACACACATCCAGCGAAACCAGCCGCCATACCGTGAATATCATCTTCCAAGAGCCGTAGGTCGAACCCGTCAAGCACTGATGAACGCGCCTTTTTTGATCCCCGACTCCTTGCCATGTCTTCTGGTCCTCTTCGACTACCACGGCGTCACGCCTTTCTGTGCAGGTGCGCCTCCCCGTCGTCCTCCTCTGCAAATCTTCGGTTCGACTCGTTGATCTCCTTTGCCATCGGGCCTTTAAACAGCTCACAATGAGTCCACGTTCTCGCTGAACAGATTAAGCCGAATAAACCGATTCTAAGCTTGTGGTTTTGGCGAACGCTTGCTAGATGAGGAGGGTAGGCACTCGACAAGTGATTCGTCAGTCAGCGAACCGCATCAAGAGTTGGGTGTATATTGCGATTGGTTTGCTATAAGAGCCCTTGAAGCCGGCCGAACCTGAGAGACAGTCAGAACGTACTGAGAAGAACGGGGAAGCACCAGGATAAAGGTAGGGCATGTGATCATCGTAAACATTCTATGGGAAGAAGAGAAAATATTAAGCTTTGCGACAAAGTGGGAAAGTAATTGGACACACCACAATCCATCGTACGTGCGCTTTACCTCAAATTTGACGTGTCAGCTGTGAACTGCGGGACGGAATCTGACCGCCTCACGGAGGGCATTTGACAACCGGTGGACATCAAAGTTGTGGCGCCGATGGAGCAGTGGAAGTCGCTGGGATAGGACCGCCGGGATCACGAAATACAACACTCGAGCTGGCCGAAAAATCGAGTCGGTTATGGCGGTTATGGTGCAAATTAAAAGTGCGGATTCAAGAATTCGACGCGTCGAGGCCGAGCTGGGAATCTGATTTTTCCTAGCATTAGATTGGTCAGATGGCTTAGAAGAGACTTACGCAGCAGACGCGTTCCAAGTGGCAAGCTCAACGCAGAGGCCTCTGTGCTTTATAAAATAGCTCTTCTCCATCCTCGTAAACATCCTATGGGAATATTAAACTTTGCGAAAAAGTGTGAAAGTAATCGGACGCACCACGATCTATAGATGGTGCGCCTTGCCCCAAATTTGACGTGTCAACTGCGGGCCGAAAATCTGACCGCCTCTCGGGGAGCATTCGAAAACCGGTGGATCTTAAAGTTGTAGTGTTTGTACTGCTAGTTGAGCAGTGGGATGGGTCACAGGCTAAGAACGACGTTAATAAAGGTGATCATGATGAAATATCGATGAATCGACCTACAGAGGAAACTCGGAGGCAGGGAAATAAATATTCGGGAGCTAGGGTCATGGCACCGTATAGAATACGGCCAGCAATGGAACGGTTCGGTGGTGACCTGGACATTGTAAATTTTGTGGGTACACATGCATCGAGGACCTCAAACGTACAATAGAAGAAACGGGTCCAGCCTAAGGGTTATAGTAACACTTGCGCAGGACTCGCACGCGTGAAATCGTTTCCGGGATCACGAAATTTCACGGTCGACCTTGTTTATGGTGAGCGGGCCGAATATCGAGTCAGATTCAATAATCTGACGCGTCGAAAATTTCCTATAGCATTGATATATTAGGTGGCCCGTGGGTTAGACCGGTTAGAAGAGACTTACGCAGCAGACGCGTTCCAAGTGGCGAACTCAACGCAGAGTCCTATAAACAGTTAGCAAGAACAAAAGGATATGTACACTATGGCAGGTGGCGCCCGTGAGCGAGTCCAAGGAACATCGAGTTCCTTCTAATATCCAACGGGATAAGGGCCTAAAAGAAACGAAGCGTGGCGGCTCACCTTATATACTCTTGACCACGGGGCCGTGGGAGGACCCGGCGCGAGGATTTGTTGACGAGGTGACGCGTCCGGTTAAGCTGTAGTTGTTTGGCTACATCGTTAATTTCAAGTAGAGCCTCACATGTACCGCTTTCTTCCGCTCTATTGAAAATGGAATTTATTTGAGAGAAAGAAGTTCAACAATATTTAAGCACAAAAAGAGCCTCAGATTTGTTAAAAATGACAGAAACTCTAATCTACGCGCGCAGTTAGTTTGGTTTCAGCCAAATGGCCGTCACCGTAATCCCGGAGACCAGCGAAAAGGTCGCGCGCATCCCCCGGGGCCTCTTCAACGACAAGATATCAGAGCACATAAAGCCTCGACGCGTCCTACAATAAAAACCCGCTCCCGGCCGTCGAATCCACCAGCAAGCTTGAAGCGGTTGGTGGTGGATCAGATATCGAACAGACCGCGACTTCACACCTTTCGCAATCGCAACACTGGCACCCACGCGGACCAATCGGCGTCTCTGGTCGTGAGACCTCAACCTAGGGTGCTTGGGAATGTACGTTCTGCGCGAGCGAAACTCGGACGGTGCCCAACCCTCAATGCGCTGTAAACCTCCAAGCTCTTCATGAGAAGAGCTTCGAGGGAGAACTGAGGGGTCTTCGCTCGCCAGACGCCCACCCTGCCTGGTAACCGGTGGCCTGAAGCGCTTGGGAGGATTCGGTGCGGGGAGCCGAATCATCACCGTGTTAGCCGAAGTTCAGCGGGTATCTGGTGATGGATGAGCGACGTCGACGACGAGGAGATAGCCCACTTACCTTCGGGTCTGTGAAAAGAGCCCAACCATGAGCAACGTCTCCCATCCACGAACTGGAGGGACTCACTAGGATTAGACATGAGCGAGGGCAAGAGTTGGCTGTGGAAATGAGGTAAATAAGTACTTGAATAAGCATGAATGAAGGACGAAATCATACCTGGCGAAGACAAGCGAAAAGTGGGAAAGGTGGGGGAGATGATGGTGGTTTAGGACAAGGAGGATACAGAACATTCCGAAAGGTGGCGGACCTTCAAATCGGAATGTTTGTGCGCAAATAAATATTTCCGAGTTCTCCGAAGGCAGTGCGAGCTCGTCATTGTCAACCACTCGGATGCGAGTCCAAACGCGTACGGTACACTAGTACTGAGCGCTGAGCATCTGAATCATTGCATTATTGAAGTTGACCGAGGAGCAACAGAGCCGCAGTCAGGATACGCTGACTGAACTGCGAGAAATACTTCAGCGGCCAGATTAGTCAAAACTCGAGCTTTCTTGGTTGAGCGGTTGTTGTCATCGTACACGAGAATGCCAAAGTAGGTTTCGGCACCTCTCGTGCAGAACGAAGGATAGGCCCTCTTTACCATCTACTCTGCTGAAACCAAGAGCCGATGCACTACTAGTATTGCCGGGTGCTCGACTCCGAGTCCGACGTATATGTTCACCAAGTGATTGACGTCGCTTCGGCTTCATTTCTCGATCTCACGCCCACTACGCCTTTCCACCATCCGTGTCGGACAGTATTCTTACCACCCCGCGTCGTGCATCAGGTTGGCTGCTCCACTCACTGTCACAAGGGTCCCACTCTTCTCGTCATTCCTCCTGCGCTTACCACGACCCATCGACAGACTTACGGATTATCTTTCAACAGCACATGCTCACCACTATCGTACAATAACATTTTCAAATGCTGGAATTGGATTCACTTACGCTACATCTCTACTGTTAAGCTTTCGCCTAATCCTAATAAAACTGGAGCTGGAATTTCCGGACTACAAGTCGAATGTAGTTCAACCTCGAGCTTTATCTGAACTGTAACCATTCTGCCATGTGATGAAGGCTTAACTGAAACGACGCAGAAAAATCGAGGATGACGACAACCAAAAAAAAAAAAAGAACAGCCTCAACACGACATAATTCTCCTGACCCCGAATCGAACGAGGACATCCTGCATAGACTTTTGTGGTATATCATCAAAGACAGGCGCACACCATGTGCAATCGGGTGGTTGACTGCCTTCAGGACGGGTTGGAGTTGTGCCAATCTGAGAGGAAGATAATACAAAGAGGGAACACTTTACTTTACTATCACGCGACCCCGAGTACGAGGACCTCAATCTGAATCCCTTGGAGCCCGCTTTTTGAGTGGAATGTGTGGCAGGTGGGTACCAATGTGCCATCCCGTATTTCCCTGCCTTGCCAGGTCGTTGAATTTACAGTATACTTCTCAAGGGATGAACGTTGAACTCAGAAAATTGAACAATGAAAGGCAAATGCACTCAGCTCCGTGGTCTGAAGATCTGATATTTCGGGCGACGCAATGCCATGGATCAGGATTGTTGACTCACTCTGGCTTAACCTCATAGACCATGAGATAAACACCATACTCTCCCGTCCCGCCATACATGCTATCGTCCTGGACGATGCGCCAGACTTCCTTGAAGCCTAACCTCTCGTACACGCCCCTCCCGGCCTTGAATGCTTGAATGAAGACGGGCAAGCCCATCGTCCTAGCCTGCCGCATCCCGCTCTCCACCAGGGCAGTCGCGATTCCCTTGCCCTTTTTATTTGGGTGTACGGCGAGGTACTCGAGTACTTTGAAGTGTGAGCTGTGAGAATCCAATCGACCACGTCCAACGCGTGAAACCTACCGAGATACTCCCTCTCCCTCAAAATCCTCCCCTTCTCCCTATGCGCCTCCTCATCCGACGGCGCCGCCCAAAACCGAGGCTCCCACCACGCCCCGTTTGCACATTCCTCGATTCCCTGCCTCTCCGCCTCGCTTTCGACATCCTTCACCTGCGCATCCAACCATTCCGCCTCCTTCGTGTCAGGCACCTTCCACCGTGCATAACCCAGAAGCGCTCCGGTTGTGGGGTCTACCGCCCTTTGGTGCCGGAGCGTGGCACGATCTTTGAGTAGGTTGCGCGGCATGCGTAGGGAACACTGGGAGATGAGGTATGGTAGGTGATGGAAGGCCAGAGGAGGCGCCAGGAGGGGTCGGTCCAGAAGGCGGACATGTTGTTGTGGGCGAGGTGGGGGGCGTCGGCGAGGGCGACGGGGTGGATGGGCCAGGTGATGGTGGTGGACGACATGTTGTTACAATTGAACAGTTGTTGCCAAGGTATAAGTACTGCCGATCATCAACTCGTTCCCAATTTCGTAACTGGACCGGCAATCATGGTGCCTATCCGGCCCGGGCTGGCACTAACTATCTAATCCCTCAACCTGGAGCCAGGTTTAGTTTCTTTAGGACGATATCAGCCTAAAAGAAACAAAATCTCTTGGCAAATTGGCTAAAACCGACTTATTCTCCGTCGAACTTGGATCAAACCTTATCCACCTCACGATATGCTTGGACTCGAGGGCAAAAATGCGGCGGCTTTAAATGCCAAGGTGGCCCAGTAAGCAGTCTCGGCAATAGGTACGTAGGTATGGAGTCTCGCGGAATCCTCAAGGTCTCAGGGCCATGCAGCAACCCCCCAACCACCCCCAAGATTTTCCGCTTTGCTAATTGTCGTTGACTGACGAAGCCTGCTCTGAACTGGTTGAACGCCGTATTGGCCATGGCATACAGCATCTCGCTCCCGTTCTTCACGACGATCCCCCGAGCCGTTAAAAACCCAGTGCAGTTCGGCCCGCCGCTGAAACCGACCGTTTAGGTTCAGGTGTATTCACTCAGAACATTCTCGGGGGAGAGAAAGTAGATGCGGATCTGGGTGAATTAAGGAACCGCAGTAAGCTACTACAACACTCCCATCGACCTCGCACCTTAGTCCAGATTATTCTAGACCATTATGCGAGTCTTCTTAGAGTCGAGCGACTTACGGACTTGCTTGACTCTAAAAAGTAAAACGGCAGTCCACTGTTGGCAAACATATCGTACGCCCTTCCCTCTTGTTTGATCTTGAGGTGCCGTCGACTATTTACAATAATGTGTCGGTGTTCCCTTTTCAATTACCCACATTTTCGAAGGTAACAACCCTCTCTCTCGAGCAGTTGCAATAGATTGAGAAGAAGCAATCGGGCGTATGCGTGGGTCATTTCCATGGCGCGATTCTGTGCGACTATCATAGGTCAACGCTCGTTCATCATCCAAAGAATTGCAGCTCTTCTGTCATTAACGGCACACAGAGGGTAAGATGGAGTTCACACTCTGGCATCGGTCAAATTACACTAGCGCTGCGCGTGTCCTTCAATGACGGTCGTGCGAGCCGGAGACTCGCCAAATACTGCACTTCCTTTCGCCTTCAAACCATTTCCAGCGACATGCCAGAGAAGCCCTGTGAGGAAGTGTTGGATCAACAAGACGATATTGATGTCACTGGTCCCAGAGTTCGGGATGTTCTGCAGATAGTGTACCTGGTTCTTGCTAATGCTTAGTGCACCGGTCTTCTCGAAAACGCGGATCTCCGGCCTCATAAGCTTCTGAGCAGTATTAATTGAGTTAGGGTTAGGGTTGTTGAGCGGTAGCAAAAAGTTGAACAGGAATCAACGCGCTCACGTGATCGTCGCGATTATGGACAAGTGGCGCTTGATGGTGTATCCTCGAAGGGAAATATGTTTTACTCGTGTCTTCAAAAGGCAATTTATACATGCTGGATCTGATTGGCGCCGTTGAAAGCTTGACTTTCGTGAGCCGCACACTGTACTACTTTGTAGGGCAACCTCGCAGCCTTTCTCAGGTGTTTCAGCGCGAAAAAACCTCGAAATTTGACTCGGAGGAATATTTGATCTATTACTGTGAATCCAAACATTGACGCCCTGGAACAGATACGAATCCATGGCTGACAAATTTGCCATGGTTCCTGCCTCGGAATCCGGCTACTTTGCTCAGAGACTGCAATTTTGTGTAACGGCTCACTTCAGATGCTCTGCTTGTCATTCGCACTGCCTTCGGTGTCGCCGGCGAGGTTCAAGTTTCTTGTCACTCATCAATGTGACAAATCGTCGCCTTAAATTCCGCCAGCCACCTCGGAAACTTCCGTATCCCTCTTGCTCTTGACTTCCATCATCCCCTTCTCGCCCTTGTAGTTTTCGCTGGGTAAGTCCTTCTCTCTGTGCCCAACCCCAGCTGATCCGTGCTACCAAGCTGCCATCCTCGTCTCGTCTCTCGTCTGCACGCTGCGATAGATGTAGTAGTTTGAATCTATTGGTGCGTCGCAGTGACTCGTATCAACTCAATACTGATTCTCGCCCACTGTTCCTCTACAGTGCCAAGGTGCGTGAACTGGTTATTGTCCGCTGCTTCTCCAACTAACCAACCTTTCAGCCTACGTTCCACTGGTGCCGGCTGCACGCGACCCGTCTGAATCCCCCCACCGCCCAATTCGCCATCGTGTACTCGGAGGGAGGGCACTGACTTGGTGTGGGCACATGGCTTACCTTCGGGTGCTCTACCTAGAGCATCAGGGAGCTGTGATCATGTGTTACTTCACCTCGTGCGGAGTGCAGTATATGCTCCCTAGGCCGAGGTCGCAAGACCAAAGACGCCGCTGGAACGATCCGGATCCCAAACGGCGGTGGGCAAGGTGTTACGACGGGCTCGCCTCAGCTCCAATCCTCCGCCAACTCGACTCGAACACGCTCACAACACCCGAGAGCGTTGCTTGTTGTCTTTTCTTTCATTCTTTCTCATTTGCATGTTCTGCGAGGGCTGCTGTACGTAGATACATCCCGGAGAGGGCTATCCGCCCCGCGCGACCTTGACGCTGGTCTCCGGGCTCAGGCTAAGCCTGCTAATGCGCGTTAAGACTTTAAATTGTAATTGCGAAATATATCTGATTTGCAGTATTCTTTTGACTTTGAATCATCGAATGAGATTCGTTGAGTTATGTCTGCAGCAACATTGTGTTATTATACGAAAGTCGAGATACATGACGGAGAAGCCTGAGGGATGAGTTAAATATATGTATCTAATTCAGTATTCACCGCGGGGACATAATGCATATTTCCGCTTGAACTTGGTGCGCAAGTGTTGCCTATTCTCAATGCGATGAGAAATGTAAAACGACTTCAAAGGTGGACTTGATCACGTCCGCGGTAGGGCCTTGAAAATATGGTTAGTTAGCTGGTGGCTCCACACGCGTTATGAACCAACGGAAGGTAGAACCAAAAGGCAGCAAAAAAGAAAGGAGGATTGTCGTTGTCCTTCCTCGCACAAAGAAGCCATTGATGGTTTGCCGTTTGCCGCTTCCCCGGGCACTCCTGACCATCAATAGCCTCGGCCTTCTTGTACCGCACGAGCGATGTAATATCGCTCTGAGAACAACACACCCGCTTTCGAGGTCCATTGGTAGTACACTCGGTGCGCCAAGACAGGGTGGGGTTCTGAATTCGAGAAACACGATGCGCCATCGGCGACATGCAAGAGGCCGCCACGCAAGTTCTTGGGCCGGGGGTGCTGCGTCGTTTATGATTAGATTTGGAATCCGCTATCGATGTTCTGCGTGGGCGGGTGCTCGAGCTGCCCATGAGATGGCGAAAAGCAGCAGCAGGCACGGGGACCGCGCGCGACCGACGGAGAGGACGGGGCGGAACGAATATGGGCAGGCGCGATGGTAGCAGGGGTTGAGCCGGCGCCGGTGGTATGCAGGAACAGGGGGGGGCCGCAATTCTGGACCTCAGCCCGGCCAAGAGAAGAATGATATCGTGCACTAGTATTCTCTGCATTGTGTAGTAAAGAACGTATACAAGTTTATAACACAACACATCAAAGGTCAGCAGTGTGTTCCGTACTCCTACCCTTTCGCTGACGAATGGAATTTGGATAAATGGGTGCAGAGACATGGTTGTGGTCGCGTAGACTGGGCAAAAACACGTCGAGATTGCAACTGGCAGTGTTCGAGGGTTCTGCTTCATTGATAAGGCCGAGTTTTGAGCAGAAGATGGGACGAAATACCAGTACCAAGCTCCGGGGAGGAGCCAGACGACCCGCCACCCGAAGAGGATCCGGAGCTGGAGTCGCAATCTTTGGGGATGTCTTGAACATCTGGAGAATGATGTCGGACTAAATTGATCCCGAGCGACCGCACTACGGTACGTGTGACTGAAAAAAGGAATGGGTCGCAGATACATGGTACGGAGTACAAGAGGCTTACCATGGTCTCCTACCCCCCGCAGCTTGTCCCACGCAGAGCAACAATTCCTCAACTCCACCGAGTACTGTCTGAAGTCTCCTGAATATATAATGAGAAACAATGATTTGTGCATTCCATGGTACTTGCCAAAAGTACGGATCAGCGAAAGAAATATGCACGCAGAAATCTTCATTTCGATATACCGCCCATCCAGGGACATTAATTCCAGTCTAGCCAGTCTATCGATAATTTCGTCTTCATCGAATGGGTCCGTGACAGGGAGGCATAGATCGCGGTAGCGCTTGAGCATGCTAGGCTTCAGCTCGTACCAAAAATCCTCTATCAATAGCCACTGGTCCTCTCGCCAAAGGAGATCGGCATAGAGAGCTTGGCGAGATGGGTAGTGCAACTTTGGGGGTACGAGAAGGGGCCGGATTTTGTGGTGGAAATCGGACCATTGCCGGACAAGATCGGAGGAGCACATGAATTCCAGTCGCTCAGTCGCATCTTCAGGCAGGGGTCCATGATCAGGGTGGAACGGACCGTATCCGAATCCAGCAGGCATCCAGTTGGTGCCATGTTCGGGGTGAGAAGGCCGTGGCCTGAAGAAAACTGTGAGAGACTCGCTAGCCATGGTGGAGACTGGAAGAAAGGGGTGAGCAGTGGCTGTGTTATCAGCCGGGTCCAATTGGAATGTTCTGAGCACGGCAGCTGTTCCCGGCCATCCTCTAGCGCCACCTTCTGCATGCCCTGCACCAGCAGTGCATCGCGTTCCTCGAACGTGGATTTGGCGTACCGAGCCATTTTCAATTGCGTACCGACTTTCGTATCAATATAATAGCACGGATGAATTTAAACATTAAATACTTCGTTATACACGGCGGCACAGAATTCATGAACTTTGACCTGTACATCCGAGCCATGACCTCAACGACGCCAATGCGCGACGAGCTAAAATGGGTAATCAAGACCATGGCCGCCAGAGTAAAATAATACCCACAGATATATCCGTGATGACGTTAACCTTAGCGCCGTTTGCGACGAGTCTGCGAGTCAACTCTAAGTCTTGAAACAATCGCTCCAAAGAGCCGCACAGCTGAAATGGATCAGATATTAACATCGTGGGTTGCTCATGTTCAAAGGAACTCACCTCGGCACTCAAGACCGAATCGAGCTCGGAGCACCGATAACGATCATCCGACTATTTTGTCGGTACATTGGAGAGGTTCATGTGAGACATATGATGGTCTCCGAGTCCGTGGCGTCGGTTGCTGATCCCCTTTTTCTCTCTCCCTCTCTCTCCCACCGTTTGCCAACCGCCCTCCCTCTTCCCCTCGCACCAGCCCTGTCCATGGCTCAGGACACTTGGCTTGATGCACTCAAAATCGATTGCGAGCCGACCACCGTACCGGCCCTATTGCGTCGCATGCGAAAGACCCTCAGCGCCGTGGTCAAATCCTCTGAGATGGTGCGTCAGAATTGTAGTTTATAAGCATAGGAGTCGCCCGGCCTATGGGCTCCCTGCTTACATACCTTGTCAATTCGATTGAAAAGACCTGACTCTGGCTTTCGTCCTCAAAGCTCCAGTAGCTCAGGCTCGCTCCGCGGACAAGGGGAGCCAGAAGGTTCGTCAGCCAGGCTCGACGTGTATGTAAAGCAGACTAACGTACAGCAGGATAAAGGTGCTCTTGCTGGCGCCAACCGACCTTCCATGCGCATGCAAGCCTCGACAACACCTGGCGGCCGCTGGTCGTCTTCCTTCAACCGTCTTGACGTCGTTGGAGAACATTTAAAGGTAAGAAGAGCAACAGGATGACGGCTCACCCTGAGGCGATGCTGCTGCAGCACCAGTTTCACTATATTGAAGGGAAACACCGGTGGATGGTCTCGGTTCTGGGGCAGGTTTCAAGACTTGCTCAAACTCGGAGTGAGTGTATTTACTTTTCCTCTTTTCTTCTTTCTTGGAGATCGCGGGATCAGGCTTCAAGATTTTTCGACAACTATGGCTCTGAGGTTTTAAATCTTAATCCAAGTCGCCAGCCCGAGTTCCACTCCAGACGCGAGTTCCATCCAAGAATTTGAGAAAGACCCCGTAGTTTTTGAGGTGGTTGACGTTCAATAAGCCCTGCATGCGACTTTCCAGTACTTGCGCATTGCTGCGCACAACAATTGGATTGAAAACAGCAAAAAGAAATTTCAGTGTTGGGATCGGTTCTATTCCAAGAGGTCGTGCAAGCGCTGAGGGTCGCGGCTGAGTGCTGCGTTGTTGTGAGGTCAACGTTGATGCCATCATTTTGTTTACCGAGCGCTTAAACGCGCCTGCTTGCTCCCGCAACATGTCCACGATTTTTTTCTTCAACGGTATTTCTATCCAGAGGTTCTAAAGGTATTATTCTTATTCTCACCCTGCTGCTTTAACTTCTAACTTGGTATTGCCAGTACACGATATAACTTGCATCCTGCACGCCTTCGCGCTATTTAAACGTCTTGCCTTGGGCCTTTAAAATTTCGTACAAACCCACCACCCTCAGAAACGACTTCAGTGCGGATCGAATGCAAGTCTGGGAAAGTCCCTTCAAGGTTAATAATTCGGGAGCGTGGATTGAATACCTGGCCTTGCCCGAATTCGCGGGAGACACAAAATGCCGGGAATATTTCCGAGGTATCGTCGTTCGGTCTCGACCTGCTGCAACTTTACAGTGGTCTGTCTGCTAGATCTATCATCCTCCGCCTCAAAAATCAAGTAAATTCACCCAGCGGTCTAAATGCACTCGGCGGTAGCCTGTAACCCAACATTGTAGTATTCAGCCTCCCAGGCTGCACTCTACCGGACAAGTACGCGGCTAGGATACTAAGCTGCTCCTTCATTCTTTCCTGTCCCTGCATCTTCCTTCACCTCACCTCAACGCGGAATCGATCAGCATCCATATCAACAAATAATATTCCGACGACGTGCCTTCCTACGTCGCTATTGCGGCTCCCCACCCTCGTTCCTGCATACCATCGCCTCCGACTCGACTCAACCCCTGCTACCATCACGCCTGCTCGTACATGTTCCGCCCCGCTCTCTTCATTGGTCGCGATCCCCCCGCCTCCTGCTTTTGCCATCGCATGCACAGCTCCCGCACCAGTCATCGCAGAATATTAGTGAATGCCAACCCTGCTCAGCGCCTCAGCCGCTGAAAACCTTACCGTGGCGGCCTCCTGCATGCTGCCAATGTCACATCACGTACCTTCAAACTCGGAACCTGTCTCGGCGCACCGAGTATACCAGTAACAGCGATGGAAGTAATGCGGTGTTCGCATAGAGGCCACCCACATCGGTCGTGCGGTACGAGAAGGCCGAGGGTCGCGAGTACGTGGCGGATTCGCTCGGGGAAGCAGTAACCTGTCGACGGCTTCATTGTACGAGCACTGTCCGTGCATGGGGAAGGACAACGACAGCGCGCGTCACGAAAAATTCTTGTACCCTGCGCGCGAACTTCGATTCTTCTCCGTCGACGCCCAACCCACAGATGTGGCACGCTCGATGCCCGTAAAAAGGTCACAGTGCAGTGAGAAATACGAGGCGCGGTCTCGAAGGAAGGAGTGCAAGATGATCAGCAAGAAGATAAATATGTCCCCCGCTCTTGATGGGAATAAACCCCTTCGCTCTCGTACCTACGCCATCCGCACCAGCGTCTTTTTTCGTCGCCTCTCTCCACCTCTCGCGTTCACACCCTGCTCATGCAACATCTCCCATCCATCGCCTTCTTCGTAGTTGCGGCCGCCGTTTGTCCTCCTGCACGCTCACCGATACGGCCATTGCAACGCTTCTCAACGCTCCATCGAGTCCTCTCACTTTACCATTGACCCCTTGTCTGCAACGTCCCTCTCGGCGCGTTCAATGCTTGCCTCCGATGCAGGTGTGCGGAATCAGCGGACATCCGGTACGAGTGCGAAGAAAACGACGGTAAAAGGAGGATTGTAAAGCTGAAGAAGCATTTGGTGTTGCGTTTGCGTTGCTTCCGTTTTCGACACGACCTCCCCCTCTGGCGCCTGGCCTTCGTACCGTATAGGTCCCACCCAGGAATTCAGAACCTCCCATTCGTCGCACTGGCTGCTGCTCGTCCTCCTACCCCACTCTTCACGTTCACCGACACCGCAATTGCTATGTCCCTCTTGCTGCCTCTCCCATTGATGCCTTCAACGTGCATACGGGTGACCTGAGGGATGCGCGCTTTGGGCCTGGATACAGAGAATCGTCCATATCTGGCGTGTGGAATGGGACATGTACTTCTTGCATCTCCCACTCGCAGTCCCTCACAGTTACACTGGTATTAATTCTATACACTGTTGCCTTCATCCTTTCTACCCTCTCCCAACGTATTTAGTTCTCACCCTTTCTACTTTACAATCCCGATACCTTCCTTCCATCTCCTCCCCCGTCACTGATATCAAAAAAAACTCCGGAATATACGGCCTTGATTTCTTCCCATCCACATGAGACAGCAACATCTTACAGTCACGGCTGTTTCTTCCCTTCGATGAACACTTCAACTGCACTTTGGCTGATATGGGAAGATCTTTGGGACCAATTTAAAGACGCTGTGTGGGACCTTTCCAAAACTGAGAGCTAAGTAAAGTGCCGAACTTATTCAGAGACGACAAACAGGTCTTTTTCACTTGAATGTGCACGCGAGGTGGAATTTTCAAAATCAAGTGTTATTTGGAGTCTTTACAAGCTGCGCATGCTTTTGGTTTGGATCGCGCATAGCGCTCACCATTAAGCCGGGAGCCGAACGTCAACGGAAGCATGCATCCCCCGGATCCTTTACAACCAGTACCCTCGACCCTCCAATATACTCCCCGACACCTCTACTCCAACCCAGCGAAATCGACGTCGAGTCGGCGGAGGATCGAGCCTGGAACTTGTCCCATTCCTAGCACCTTTGCTCATTAAACTGCCGATTACCAACGGGTTCTGTCGACGTCTTCGCTCAGAACGCGGACCTAGTAGCCCGAGAACTTTGCTCGACCTTGAGAACATGACGAGGCGCTGCGCGTGAAGGTGGGCCAATGATCCCGGTCAACCCTAGGTCTCTATGAAAGATCGGAAGGGAAGCCAGTGCCATGGACGCCAGCAGTCACCGGAGGCTTTCCCATACGAGATACCGCCGGCTCGCTGAGTGTTGAGTGGATTCGGAATGGAGTTCCAGCTGTCACCGAATACTAGTACACAGAAGGTCAGCGGAGAAGATATAACAAACACGTACGAGGAAGGATGGAGAGGAAGGACATTGAGGGAAGGCGAGCGGGCGGGATGATGGAAGTTGAGAGCAAGGAGGATATGTGGCTAACAGTGCTGACCAATGAATTCAACGTTCGAGTCATCCGATTCAAACATCCCCGAATCATCCGAGGGCAGTGCAAGATTCTGGAATGTGGAGCAAAATTCTACATTCTCCGGAGATTGCCAGACTAGTCGTAACGTCGAGAGTCGAATCTAGTGACTCGAAGACGCGCTTCTTCAAATTGCTGTAAATTCAGACCCGGGAGGGTTTGAAGAGGGAAGCTCAGCTGGAATTCAAGGGAATTGTGTCGCCGCCAATTGTATATGTACATGCAAGAGGTCGGGTTCAACTACCAAAGGACACAGGGCGTCTGGCAGTAATTCGAGTTCGACTCAGGGTCTTTTGGATACGATCTTCGGCCATTTAATTTTGTACTCGTCAATTTTTTGTGTATTCTATGGCCAACTGCGAGAAAATCGTGTTTTGGGAGGCGAGTGAGTAGAGGATCAGCCTGAGAGATGATGGCGCATAAGGAAGCCGGCACCGCCTCTGATGTGGTCTCATCAGACTAAGACTCATCTCAATCCCTGCGACTCGCATTTGCTCGGTATATATGTGCTCAACAGACCCACAGCGGCTAGGCCAAAGTCATGGCTCTTATTTCAGTGCCTCTCGCGACCGGACGCAGTGCTCAACGTGTATGCACGGAGTCGGATGATATCCATAAAACTTGCTTGCTGTTCTGTCACTGTCCTTCGTGCTCTCTGCTTCCTATCTCAATATTATTTCGTCCAATAACCCAAATCCGGTCGAAAATGCACTATGGCCATTCGGTCAACTCGGCACTCTCCTGTTCAAGTTGAACAACTTATTTCGATCATTTCGTCATTGCATCAACTTCAGCATATATAAAGTCCTGGCGTGCTCCTCTTCCTCTTTCATCCGCACTTCATCTCCAGTGCTCCCCGTAATATAGGTGCTCCCATGCTCCCTCTTCAACTCGCCCTCAAGGCCCTCATCTTCAGCCGCGAATATCGCCCTGTTATACCTCACTGTCCCGACCTGCACAACTTTCTTTTCGAAGCAAAGGATCCAGAGTTCTTCAATGGCCTCGAGACCCTGGGAGATATGCGCCTGGCCTCCAACGTGTCCCGGATCCAAGCCGATAACTTCTCGGATGTCCCTCTCAGCGACCTTAGGGTAAGCTTTTGTTTTACTTGTATTGAATTCTCATGTTCACCGTTGCATACAGATGATCAGGTCCACGCTATTGTCAAACTGGAGCTTTCAGTACCTTGTAGCCAAGCTTGAGGTCGACACCGGCGGCCTGGAGGCGTTTTCGAAGGAGGCGGGAAACGGCTTCGAGGTGTTTGTGGAAGCCCTCGGCCAGCTGCAAGGGGACCAAGTGGCCGCCGACTGGCTCGAAGACCTTTTCCGTCCCCTTATCGAAGGCCTGGTACGGTACGTTGTCCCACTGGCTTTGTGTCGTGGATTGTCTTAATGTTCCCTACGAATCAGGTGCCGTCCCGCAAAGCGTACTCGCCCGCAACAGGCCACCAAGTCTTTGGCGAAAAAAGAGAGGAAGCGAAGACGACTGGGTATGTGCCATTCCTTCGTGCCTCACCGGTTCTTACATTCACAAGCGGCCGGGGTTACGCGACGCGGGAAAGAAAACCACGCGCCTGGCTCTATACAGGTTGGTGGCATCTCCTTCAACTCTAGATCATGCACTAACACAGATTGCAGTTGCCTTCTATTCCCTTCACTTTCATTGCGCCCCCATCACATTAAATCCGCAACTCTCTATACCCACGCACACGTAGTATTATATCTATCTATATCTACTATATTTTGTACACATACACACTATTCCTGGACTCGAGCTTGGTTGTAGCACTACATATCCGCATACTATTTATTCCTCTGTACGCCTATCCCGTTTCTCGGTGCACACTAGCTAGATTTCGGATGTATTCTCATGGCAGTAACTGCTAGATTCTTTTCCTGTGTACGAAATGATATCGGCTCAAATGACCCGGAGACAACAAGTGTGGCAGATCCAGGAACGACAGCATTCACATCTCATCTCCCGTCCATTTCGTTGGAGGTTTCTTCGCTAAACACCTTGGTATTGTCGCCCGGACAGATTGGGAGTGGGGATCCCGGGACATTGTGGTCGAGGCTTATCCAAGTCGGGGCCGAGGACGAGACAGGTTTTGAACGAGGCAAGGATGAAGAAAGAGCCCTTCGCAGGAGGATTGCATCATGATGTTACAAGGCAGCCCGCTAATTGATACTTTGGCACAAAATGGCTATCCGTTACGGGCACCGCGGTGCAAGGGGGCGATGGAGGAGGATGTCGGCGAATGGTTGGAAGACGCAACGGTTGCAGACGGTCTGGACCCGTGTTTCAGCTCAGCCCAAAGGAGAAATGCATGCCCCTGTCTCGTTCTCCTTCCTCCTTCCTCCCTCGTCTCGACGGACCCTCGTCCGACCGTCGAAGCTTGGCGTTGGAATCCTGTCCAACGGTGACCGACCGATGCAGTCGCGTCAAAGCTCCGCCTTCGGATTCATCTCCACTCGCAGGCTTGGGGCGGCGACAGGCACTTCTCAGCCCAGATAATATCGAAGACGTCGACCATTTTATCTCGGTGAGCAGTGTGACATTCACTGGGCATGAGGCCCCGAACACGAAGGGCAGGGGTATGCTCCCCTTCCCCTCGTCCTCTTCCGATTCCGCTGCAGTTAAAGTTTGCTTTGTTGCCGGCCGAATGTCTCTCGTCCAAACCATTGAGGCGAACCAGAGCAGCACCAACTAGAGCGCGTCAGTATAACTTTCGACGTGTACGGTAAATTCTACGAACGTCTCGACGCTAACAAGCTTGATCAAATCCAACGCTCACTTCCCGGTCCTCATGGTTCGCCGCCGTTCTTCACCTGCGGCCAGCGGGCGACGTCGGGAAGTACTACAGGTACGACTTTGTATTCGGGGTCCGAGTTTTCAAGTTGACAACGATCGAACGTCGAAGACGGAGAAGGTCAACGCTCAGGCAACGATTGCACTTTCCAAGATCGTCGGGTAATGCAGGAGGTAGGTCGCGATCTTATAGGTGAGCTCCTCGAACCTGTCAGTAAGCCGATAAAAGTTCTTCATGGCCGAGACGTTGAAAAGAGTGTCGAAGGTGAGAGTTCCCGGGCGACCATTTTGGTTAAAGGGAAGGTGCGTCCATCGAAGGTGCCTGTGTCACAGCTCTCGTGCGATAGATAGAGAACGAGCGGCCGTGAGTCAAAGGGAAGATACGTCTTTCCCAGTCTTTCTCCACTGGTTCTCCCACCACCTCCGTTGTTTTGCTCGGCACATCGGTGTCAATGTCGTCTGAGTATGAATGCGGCTTCCAAGTGCTCGGAAATGTCGTGTTGCGACATCTAATCATGTCTGGCGCCCTCGAAGATAGATTTCTCCACAAGTCAATGGAGATTCCCGGCATGAATGCGACCTTCAGGCCCTAACCATACCCGGGAGTGCACAACTGACTAGAGCGGGGTAACTCTACGGCCGTGATTTCGCAGCCGGCCGTGAATAGCGACGAAGAAGCATTCTTTTGAGTGCCAGAAAGTCTGCAAACAAGGGTCTAAGAATAAGATGTAGATAACTGGGAGTTATTCCCACCGGTGCACGGTCCATCTGCGTGGCTTCCGAAAACGCGGCTGTGAAGAAACCTTGGCCACAAAATTCTATGCTCATGAGCGCCGCCGCCTGCCGTACTGCGACGTAAAAGTATGAGACTAGATGCCATAAAATACGCGGCAAAATATAACGCACACCAGCAAAACTCCATTGATCAAAGGACTGTGTGCTTTTGATTGTCGTCCGGAACCAAGCTCAGTGGAAGACGTCAAAGTGACTTTTTTCAAAAAGGGTAAGCAGAGTGCAAGGTCGTCATCATGCTGTTCAAAATAATCCGAGCCGGGATAGTCAATTGGGACCTGGAGTGGACCTGATTGAATTCAGCTACAAATTCGAACACAGAACTAAGCCGTACCCGGTTGCCGAAATTGTACTAGACTTTGAATGAATAAGTAATTACGCTTAAATTATGCCCGGGATGCCAAGTACGGTGACAGAGAGAGCCACGAGGGAGTACGGACTCGGATTTCGTGCTGCTGCCGCTGAGTGGTTTGCGGGAAGCGTGAAGAGGCAGCAGACAAGCAGTGTGTTCGAGTATGTGGTGAATTGTGTGCCACTGGACGACGTGTAAGACTGTGATATTCATCGGAACAGGGTTTTTGCAAAATTTAAATGACCGTACAGAGCATTGATGATCGAAAATCCGGGCTGTACCATCCTCGACGGTTTGCGAGTAGCCAGTTATAGCATGTTTTCAAACACGGCCCATCCGTATATGCTCCTTCTGCGGAGTCTTAGTCAACTTGTAAGAAATTCCACCCAAAGGAAGAAAAATGTATGCCCAATGATCCACTTCAGATGACTATGAACGGCGAAAAGAATAATCACCTCTAGGCCCGTGAAAATGGCTATTATCGGGAAGCTCCAGCGTCACGTCCAGGTCGTGGTTTTTTAACTGCCAGACACTAGAAGTGTCCGAGGGCCTCGATATTCAATCTTCAAATCATTGACATTGGCCTGAAATATGGTCGATAAATACAAGTTGAGTTGAAAGCTCGGAACCCTTAGACTATATTTAATTCTTTTCAACTTGAAGTTGAATTTCGGGTTCAGGTACTGCGCGATCCCGTGATCAACAAGTAACGGGTTCACCGTGTTCTCGCTCTGCAGCCTGAGCTCCATAGCAAATGCCACGCACGCCAGCACAACCCCCATTCGACCTTTCAAAGCAGAGCTGGTCCAATCTATTTGATACCAGTGCTGCGCTGCCGTTACCCACCTGAGCTGTGCAGGAGTTGAAACGAGTGGGTGCAAGTCCTCGAGAGATCGATCTCGCCTTGCACAAAGGGCCAGACCTTCTCAAAGAGTTAGGCTACAAGGTGGTGGCCGAGGCTGCTGGGATTGTCCCGAGTGGCGTGTTGACGGTATGCCATACCAAGTTATGCGCAAACCTCATGTAACGAATCTTGTTCAGGAATGGCGGCGGGCGATCACAGAGCACAAAGGGAACTTGCAGCAGGTTGCGGACGTATTGGGATTATCTGAAATCCTCCCCGGGCAATCAGGAAAGGATGCACTTGCGGTCTTCGCTGTCGTCCTGGCGCAGGAACGTCGGCCGGACGAGCTGCAATTTGCGCAACAATGGCTGAGCCTCGTGTTCAAGCCATCGGTGGTAATTCTTTGCGAATATAACACGGCACGACTGGCGGCACTTCCAGGGACCTCGGTTCACGTTCCGGCAAACAGAACAATGACAATCCTTCGAACATTCGCAGCCAAGGCAAAGCGCGCAGTACGTACAATAATCTTTACATTTTCACACACTGACGTCCATATCAGCTGCCCGGGCGAAAGTCAAGTCCTCCCCCGCCTTCGCAGGCCGGTACTAGCCGAGCGATGTCTTCCTCAGCAAGGCGGGTGACTTTGGGGGCTCCCAGAGGTGCGTAATCTCCATTTTCATTTCTCCAGCCCATGCCAATCTTTCCGCAGCGAGAACCCCTCCGGAGCTGGAGTCGCCACCCAGAAAACGCGCCCGCCGAGACTCCCCTACTACCCGGTCGCCGGGCCCTCGCGCCTCCCGCTAGCACCTCTGTCACCACTCGGCCCAAGTCCGAGATTCTTCCCTTCACTTCGCCCACCCCCACGCAGTGTGCCGCCGCTCAGTTTCAGGGATGACAAAGAAGGAGCTGCGACGCCGTGAGGTCGAGGCACGAGATAATTTTCTTTGTATTTTCATGAGATGTACGGCATGAAAGTGGAATCGAACGCCAAAGGAAAAGAAGACGCGCCTCTGCGAAGGTAGTAGCAAACGCGAGGGAAGCTGATTAAAACCCGGTACCTACCGAAACTCAAAGCTCTCATCTGTCGTCGTCTGATTTTGAGGATTGAGGGCAGAGAGCCATGGGTGTGTCCCGCAAGGTGAAGTGCGCTCCAGTCTCCGCGGCCGCATCGTCGTGAATATCGTAGCGTAGCGTAGCATTAGAAGTCTGTTGTGACGATGGCGCCTAAGGGAACAAATGAGCATCGTAACACTAGATATAAAAACTTACCTACTGATACATGGAGTGTTGTCCGAGCCTTGCAGGCTTCGCGCGCAGGCCTGAGTAGAGAATAAGGCCGGCACCAGATAAATTGTCTTAACTCAGGTAGCGCAGATTGATGTAGGCAGAAATCAAGGAGTAAGATATCAAGCCGCTGAGTATCTCCCTTGCGCCGCTACCTGCGTGTCGTTATTCCTGAGTCTCAAAGTGCAATGCAAATAACTGAGGTCCGAGGTTTTTTCGCCCCCGTTTTCTGGGCCATTCTGCCAAGTAAAGCGTCCAGGTCAGGGTCTATGGAGAAAATATCAGTCCCGTCTTGCAATCCGAATCCCAAACCCCACTGGCCTGGTCAGTGACGCGCGTCTTTGCATCCTATCATCCTACTGGATATGTCATATCAATTATCCAGAGCCTGATGCGCGCGTAGTGAACCACACCAAATTCATTGTCTTGGACGAAGCTACGGGTCATCGTAAAGCCAATAAATATAACTTGAAATGCTCTGACTCGTTCGAATAATCATCCCGAGAAAGACCTTAAACCGGCGTCGCAGAGGATTCGTGAGTTAGGAAGCGCCGAACAGAGACTTTACTTTTACTTGGAACTATCTGGAATATGGATCGTCCAGACGAATGAAACAAACTTGAGTATTAGACGGGCCCGACAGGACCCGGTGGTTCCTGTATTTTAGACTCCACGATGCTCCTGCCGATGGTTGACGGGTAACTTATTATTCTTCGTGGTTTACTGGTCCAGAAAATAGTTTTTCGAGGTCCAGAGCTCTGAGTGAACTGCGCAAGACGTAAGAAAGATGTGCAGGCTCACATATTTCAGGTGCTTTAGGCTTCGACAAGGGCGGACGAGCAGGCGGCGTGGCCCAAAAAAATATAGCAGAAACAACGAAGAAGCGACCAGCCTGGAAATACATGGGAGGACGAAAAAGAATTGGGAAGGTCCAGATCAATCACCAAGGCGACCGTGTTATTTGCAGCGGCCCGGGACGTCTTTTCCTTTCGATTTCCACAATGATTGCTTTGCTTGAATTCACGGTTCTTTGCCAGATATTGAAGCAGGTCCTCTGAAGCATGCCACTACGCGTCTCGACCGATACTGAACGTGCTGAGAACATGACACTCCATATGCCTATTTCAAGTTCAAGCAGGAGTCTGCGCTACAACATTAAACATCTATTTACCGCACCCCCACCCTCCCGCGCGCTGGCCCTGCCTACCTGCGCGACTCCCGGCCGTCCACTGCTCTACGCGTAACACTGGCCCATCGTCGCGCGCTCCGATCATTCTCGATGTAAAAAAACCTTAGCATGGCCGATCTCTTCCTCTCTGTTCATCCGAGCCGACCGAAGCTGGTCTTTGGATCACCCCTCCAGGCCTCCAGTGTGTACTTGTAGCCAGCCATGCCGTCCAACTACGCTTGTATGAACGCGGTGCTTTTCTGTGCACGCATAACCTTCAACTGGCACTCATCACCACTACTCATCGCCCGCCAACGCCCAGCAGCGCTCCCGTATCTCCCCTGTATTCTCCCGCTGGCTTCTCATGTGCGATAATTATGAACCCATTTCGCCGCGCCAAATTGGTCCTTCGTCATCCACCGCCAGTGAAACACTGTGTCCACCTGGAGTATGTACAAGTCTGGGATATTCTGAATCGTTTTAACCCGTTTTTGAAGGTCAAAATTCTTCTTGATGGCCACCGACGGTTCCTCGACGCAAGTCGCCGAATACGGATGCTTACCCTATGAAGTGAGCCACACCCACGCTCCATTTTGCATTTCGAATCTTTGAGCGCCGACCCCGCAGGTTCGCGCCTCCCTCCCTCTTCTTATTCCATTCCTCACCCACAATCAATCCAGATGTCGACACCGTTATTGTTCATGCTAAGCATGACAAAACCAAACAAAAGGCTTTAGCTTGCGGTCTTCGCCAGCATCTCCCCGATTTCAGGCCAGGGACTGATCAACGATGGACAATACATATCCCCCCCACGAACATCATTCTGCCTCAGACTTAAAGACCTACCTAGTAAGTTGCCGTTCAGCTCCTCGTGTACGATTCTTACTGTCTCAGGTACACGCCGGGTTCAAGGGAACTGCTCCAACTTTTCCATGCAGAGCTTGTGGACTTCACAATCCGTAGGCCGTAGTATTTCTTTTTCACAAATGTGACTGCAGCGGGGTCACTGAAGCATTGTTTGTTCAGTTCCCGTACCCGCTCGGCGTGCAGCATCCATCCGAAAGTAGCCAAGCCCAAGTCCTAAGCAGGCTTATTCGGTTCAGCGAGGACGCGGACCCGAGCGACGTGGCAGTAAACGACAAGCTGCTTCAGGCGCATGGTGGAGAGATGAACGACTCAGCCGGCGAAGGGGTCGAGCCCGATTTGCGCGACAAGATGATACGGGAGTGCGCATCTGCACAAGACATCGTGACGGCGCGGTAGTCCAAGAGGACCGGAAGGCTGGGGCCAAGGGGTTAGCGGACCCAGGAGCCGAACCAGCAACGTTTCATCAGTGCTTGACGGGTTTATTCAAGGTAGGCTGCTGCTTTCGCTGGATGTGCGGGTGCGACAAACTGACCTTCTACTTGTATAGCGCGACACCGAAAACTTACCGAGATCTTGTCATAGAAGGTGCGCACTCGTTAGCCCTACCATCAACGTCCACTAATCCATGCGTCTTGAATCTCAGTGGTGGATGCTGGTCCAGAGACGTTCGTATGACTAATGAGACAGAGATACGAACTTACTGCCCCTCATCGGTTGATTTGGGCAGGGTAAATGGGACGCAGCTCAAACGCCGGGGCTCGAGCTACAATCAGACTGATAGCCTCTGTTCCTGGCCAGGTCTTTCATGAGTTTGTGAATGGGCGCGAACATACTTGAACCCGGACCACCCCAAAATACGAAACACCAAAAAGGCAGGTTCACGCCTCGGAGGACGATCGCAGAGAAGGAACTTCGAACACAAGAGCAGGACGAAACGGACGGCAAGGACGAGAACTGGGAAATCATCGGTATCGGCTTGGTGTTTTGTGGGGCAGAAGCACTGAACGCCAGAGAATCTTACATGAAAACAGCAGCAATACCCCAACGGCAGAATGTTGGTGCGCGTCGATGTGATGCTGATGGAAAGAGAAAGCGGATTCGGCCTTGGATCAGAAAACCCCAAACCAGAACGCATCCAGCTCGCAGGCAAGCGCCAGCAGACCACAGCAAAGGACGCACCTATAGCCGCCCCCCCTATCCTCTGTTTCGACGGCCAGCGCTCCTACCGTCAATCCTCGTCCCCAACGTCCATACAGCCTGGTTGGACCTAGCCTCCGAATTTCGGCCTACGTACACCTGCTGCTTCACCCCGACGTCGTTAGCAAAGATGAAGAACTAACCAGCGGAAGAGCAGGACGGTCATGTACAATCTTCAGCCACGTCAGTCCAGTTCAGTTACCTATTCCTTTCAGCTGCTGACGTGTCTTAGTAGTGGGACCGCCGCGGACGAGGGCCTCGACGTACCGGAGGATTAGGTGAACCTTAAAGGCGCTCAAGCCGGTCACGGTTTCTGAAGAAGCTCGCGCAAGAGTCGGTTCCAGTGGATAGGTGGTGGTGGTGCGGCCGGGTGAACAGTACTAGGTGAGATCTATCTATCTATCTGCTGTGATCGATTTTGAGCATGCCACCCAGCACCATCGCGGATGGTTAGTGAATACAGGAGAATCAAGCTCGAGCTTCGGGTTTCGGAGACCATTGGGAAAGGCGCTGGAGAGGGCAGTTGTAGGTGTGGCGATGGGGGAGAACAAGACAGGGGTCGCGGCCCGGGTGGCAGGCGTTTCAGGTTGGGTGTATTGGTTTTGGAGACTGTCCGATTGTCACCACCTTGCGTGACGAGCGGAAATTTGTTATTGGTTCTTCTATTCAGATTGATATTACAATGTGAAATAAGTCTACCACGGCAAGTCATGAAAGGTCGTGAAAGAAAATATAGAATTGGATCCCCATCTCCCATAGTCCGTTGCTAGCATGTATTCGACTCGGAATGTTTACGAATGTATGACGAAAATCTTTGAAATATTTGCTCGGCAGCTTGCTTGTATAGTGTGATTGCGCCGACCTCGCTTCGTGAAAAGCCGCTTCAAATCGGGACATTCGGGACAGTGCTTCTCGTTCCGTTTCGGGATAAATGGAATCGCATCCGGATTCTGTCAAGTTCAGTGTAGGTGGTCAGGACAGTAGCGAACAAAAATAAATAAAAGACGTACTTGACCGCAGACAATAAGAGCAGCGAACTTTGTCGTTTCGCCGGCCAATCATTGCATCGAGCATGTACTTGAATTCTGCGCGAATAATTGACAGGTTCTCCCTCCAGACTATATAAAATGAGCCTCATTTTTTCCCCGGAGTACAACTAACCTGTTTCGGTAATGAGGGCGAGGTCCCTGTTGAAGGCCGCAAAGATTCGAGTCATCGTCGGGCATCTCAAGATTCCGTGGTGTTTCTTGTTCTCCACAGCCGATACGCGCCTGATGCTACAGTCTCCTGCTCAGTATATGGACCGGGGTCATATGGAAATGACCTACAAATCAATTTTTTTTCGCGGAAGACGAGAGCCTTTTGCCGTACGTCCTGTTTTTGCCATACTTTGAGTGAAAGCCATTCTGTGTACAAGGTTGACAGTGAGGCTGGATCGAAGTTGGTTTGTGGACGAACTCGGGAAGGGCTGGCCGAGATCGTTCACGCTCTGTAACCTCGCCGCTTAACTCAAATTCAGACAGATGGAACAGAATCCAAACCCCCTTCAGCTGCGGAACAGTTCAGCATAGAAAACTTATCGGATCCCGTCGGGAGTTACTGTGGTCAACGCCAAAGGCCTACTCGAGTTCCCGTGTTGCAAATCAACAATGAAAGTACGATAGGGTGGTCGATACGTACGAGACAGTGAGGAGGTCTTTACAGGTTGGCTTGGGTGGAGATTAGAAAACGTTTTTAGAGCACCACTGCACATTGTGAGGGAACCAAGAATAAAATTAGTTCGTCGAGTTCTCACCGAGCACGAGCGTCCTCCGAGAATAAACAATGTATGGACTGATTGAGAGTGACGGAGCTCCTGGACACTTTCTTCGAGATATGTTGCCCACCGCCGCGATCATAAGGTGCGAAGCCCTTTAGACAAAATTTCCAGCTGGACCAGATCTGACAGGCTGCAATATTCTAAGACCTGGATGAAATAATTGAAAATTCAGTTCGGCTCCTTCGGTAAATTCAAGAACTCACCGCGAGGCCTGTGTCCATCGGAAATTTAATAAACACAAAGAAAGACGCAGAGTATGCATCTCGGTTGGGAAATTGACTGGAATTGAAGTGTTGCTTGGAGGAGGCAAGATGATGGAGGGAGTGAACAAGTCTGCATGGCACGTGTGCGTGTTTCCATCAAGGCCGATTTCTTTTCCGAGCGACGTTTACCGGCGTCCCTGTAAACCACTCATACTAGGGCTTTCTATCTAGTATTTCTCCGCAGATACCAGCAAAGCTCCGTGCCCCTGGTCAAGTTCCGGCCTTTCGAACTCGCGTACAATTTCTACGTGTTCAAGTTCTAGTTTTGTGCTTCAACTTAACTTACCTCTGGTGATATTCAACCAGGTCTGGCAGGTCCAGTTGATTATAATGGCTGATTATATTTCTTGCTCATACTTGCAATGACGACCTCGCACTGCCTTCGGAGAACTCGGAAATATTTGTTTGCGCACAAAACAATCCGATTTGAAGGTCCGCCACCTTTCGGAATGTTCCGTATCCTCCTTGTCCTGAACCACCATCATCTCCCCCACCTTTCCACTTTTCGCTTGTCTTCGCCAGGTATGATTTCGTCCTTCATTCATGCCTATTGAAGTACTTATTCACCTCATTTCCACAGCCAACTCTTGTCCTCGCTCATGTCTAATCCTAGTGAGTCCCTCCAGTTCGTGGATAGGAGACGTCGCTCATAGTTGGGCTCTTCTCACAGACCTGAAGGTAAGTGGACTATCTCCTCGTCGTCGATGTCGCTCATCCATCACCAGATACCCGCTGAACTTCGGCTAACACGGTGATGATTCGGCTCCCCGCTCCGAATCCTCCCAATCGCTTCAGGCCACCGGTTACCAGGCAGGGTGGGCGTCTGGCGAGCGAAGACCCCTCAGTTCTCCCTCGAAGCTCTTCTCATGAAGGGCTTGGAGGTTTACAGCACATTGAGGGTTGGGCACCGTCCGAGTTTCGCTCGCGCAGAACGTACATTCCCAAGCACCCTAGGTTGAGGTCTCACGACCAGAGACACCGATTGGTCCGCGTGGGTGCCAGTGTTGCGATTGGGAAAGGTGTTAGGTTGCGGACCGACTGATATCTGATCCACCACCAACCGCTTCAAGCTCGCTGGTGGATTCGACGGCCGGGAGCGGGATTTGATTGTAGGACGCGTCGAGGCTTTATGTGCTCTGATATCTTGTCGTTGAAGAGGCCCCGGGGGATGCGCGCGACCTTTTCGCTGGTCTCCGGGATTACGGTGATGGCTATTTGGCTGAAACCAAACTAACTGCGCGCGTAGATTACAATATGTCTTTTGTATGTTTGAAGTGCTCATTCTCCCATAAGATTGTGAATTCCATGAGTCTCGTAGAGTGTCACTAGGGAATTGAGATTCAAGTGTCTTGTCTAATTTGAGCCCGGCCTCCGACACACCAGGACTCCATTGACGATACTGCAGAGTGCTCCCGCGAAGCTGGTTTTCTGCACGGCGCAGCGTACAGATTCGTCGGGACCGATATGGCGACCGTCTCAATTCTTGGGCGAAGAACGGTATCCTCGAAGGGCGTATCTTTCGTGCAGCTGTAAGCATACAAAACGTCAGTCCCGAACTAGTAGACGATCTGACGTGATTTTGTATTCAAGGTGCGTCGAGGTGTACGGGATAATGTAGGTACGGGATAATGTAGGCTTAATGCGATAAATATAGATAATATAGCGGTGTGGTTATCCGGGATCCTCTACTGCGGCCAGAATAAATAAATAATACATGTCGATGAAAAAGAATGAAGCAAATGAGTAAGCCAGATGATTAGGTGCTGGCCGGTTCAGACTTCAATACAACCAGGGGCAGGGGCTGGGCAGGAGGCATAGGTAGATGTTCTGTACGAAAGTCAGTACTCATCAAGAATTCGCGGACCAGACATACCGTGATGATGAGTCTCTTGATTTTTTGGATCCTTGGGTTGCACCCGCCTGGTGCTCTGCGGAAGGGTTTAGCATTGGTCGGATGATGAGTCGAACGGGTAATACCTCTCCTTTGGTAGCCACCACCGGTGTCTCCGAGCTATTTGTGAGGTCTGAAAATATACACTTAACCAAGGACCATGAGGTTACGATAAATAGGACGTACCTTTCAAAACAGCGGGCGGGAGAACTGGAGAAGCCGGAGATGTATTAGAGATGATACATGGGCATACCGATAGCTTACTATCGCTTCCTTGGCCTTATCGATGATATGAGCTGGATAGAAGACAGTGAGGATTGGACACACCTCTCGCGCGTTTAGCGGATTTGCTCTTCGCCGCCTCTCCTCGTCGTTTGCGCGGGTTTATCATACCCCTTGGGTTTCTGCACTCTGCGTGAGTGTCTCAGCTAAAATGAATGACGAAAATAACTCACAACGCTCTTACAGCTGCATCAGCGAGACTTTCAAAAACAAACATCCACCAGGGACGGATCCCGCGAGCTCCGTAGGTGGCGTGGAGGATAAATGCTCCGGCGTGAATCTTCAAGAATCTGGCAGCATCTTCGGGACTGTAGGTTGCGATTTGCGGGGTAGTGGTGGTCGCCGTCGCTGTATTGTAGCGCGGAATAGAAGAATAGACTAATGACAGGGTAGCATCGGAGAGTAGGATATCCACAATGAGCTTTCGTACAGATTCTGTCAGTATTGCTCAGCGCGAGATGTAAGAATGTAAACACACGTCTTGGTTTGCAGTAGAGCCGTACTGACTCCCCAGAATATGACTTGAGGTTGCCTTTAGGGCCATTGCATACAAAAAATCGCCTCCGAAGTCGGTGAACGTTTTGCGTAGCGCCTCGCTGGCCTGCGTTTGGTCCCATACGTCTGCGTCCACCATGGGGAGGGAAAGCAAACCAGCCAGCTTTGAAGAGGCCAGACGTGTCCGTAGAGCCGTCGAGATACGGGCGGGCATATCTTATTCGTAGTCATCGCAAAAGAAGTAAAGCGGGGGTTTCGCAGTTGGTTTGGTTGAAGAGAGTCAATGTCACACATGTCACGCCGGCGATCTTGTTACTGGTGCAGTCCAGTCTACATCGAGTCCAGCGCTTGCAATACTTTAAAATATTTGTTATTGTCAAATTAACGCTCAATTTTGTACAGGTGGTTTTTTCAAGCATTTCTTACACGAGATATTATCCCAGGACTCCGTATCCGTCGCGGTCGCTGAAAGGAAGCTGCTTCCGGTTCAGGTGAATGTGAACTAATTGAGAGAAGTAAGCTATTGTAATAGAAATACACCAATAACTCACATCGCATTCGCAGCTGACTCAATGGCAGCCAGCACGTCTTCAAATGTGCTAGCGATAAAGTTTGACACGCTTCGATCATTGGGGTGTGCAGCGAGGATCCCAACGACACTAAAAAAGTGTCGCGCGTTGTCTCCGTAGTGTTTAAAGCCTTCCCCATTGTCTAAAAGTTGAGAAAGTCGAGATACGACGCCCTTTTAAGCGTGAGCCAGTTTAGACAGAGCATGACCAGCAGAAACCCGACACACCTGGACATCTCCCCAAAGGTCTTTCGGCAGCCGCTTCGTCAGCAGCAGACCGAGTTCCACTCCAAATTCAGCCCTGCCCGTCTTCGCGAGAAGGACAGCCTTTAGCGAATCGGTCCCCGGCTCGGCGGCGTTGTGCATTTCGCGAATTTCATCCAAGATGCTCTGAGGAAATGATCTCCCCGTGTTGGAGGAGAGAGGGACTTGGGCAGCGATTACAAGAGTATCGGTAGTGGAGGACATTCTTGGTGATGGTCGAGGATGAAGAGAGAGAACGGGTGGTTTACAAAGCCCGGGTGCTTCTCCTCTGGATCAACACGAGTGCATTGCTATCGGCAAGTCATCGATTAGGCACATTTTATGCACATGCATACGTTTTTACACCGCACAAATGTTCGTATAGCATTTGAGATATGCGAATCCTGGGCAAACCGTTCAGAACCTTTTCCACGGACTCATTCGTTGATACACAGCAAGATTGGAGTCGCAGCATCGCATAACCTCGCGCCTCAGATGCATAGAAGTTCGTTGTTCAAGCCGCATGCACCTGCAATCGAGGGTACGTCAACTGAACCCAAAATCCTCGTGGCTAGCCGCACCTCTATGGAAGCTTCCAAGGAAGTCAGCTTCACGTCAGGGCAGAGCCCAAATAAAATGAGCAGCGCTTCGTAATGATGGTGTCCTCAGAAAGACCTAGTTGAAACGAAGAGCTCCTGCATTGAGCGATTGCCGCTCCGATAATCCGGCGAAAAATGAGGGTACGAAGGTGAGATGGAGGCCGACTTCACATATGCGGCCGCCATTTAAATTTATGTGTTTGCCGTTGGTCGTTCGGGGATCAGGTACGATTAAGTTGGCTGGTCGAAAATTGATGTCTGGCTCAGCAAAACACTGGTTTTCAATCGTCCAGTTGGCGGATCTAGCCTTCTCGAAAGAGGTCTTCCCCGGCGATGGAACTCTTGAAAAGCAGGTCCGTGCGCACATTGGAGTCGAGACATTTCTTGGAGTCCTGCGACGCGACGAAACAACAGCCAAATGACGCGCAGTTCGCCCACCATGTTCGGTTGCAGGGCCACACAAACGCGTTCGTCCAGTTCGTCTGAAAGGTCGAATGATAACTCAAGGGTGTGTTAGACGAGACTGCTTCGATGGTAATCCGATGCTACGAACCGTTTGACTATCCCAGACCACTTTTTCCTTCATCAGGAACAACCTGGAGATAGGTCATCAAGGTGACGCGGGAATCGAATCAAGACGGTCTGGTGCGCCGTGCTGGCAGGGGGGTTATTTGGACCATTGAGAGGGGAAGTTTCGTAGCAGGTCGTAAACCCTGCTATCGCGGAACGGTCTTCATTTGCAGAGCTGTCAACATAGGTCAGTAGCTTTCCATTCAAGTATGAATCGAGGACGCACTACTCATCCGTTCCTGTATTTGGGCGTGTCATGGACACGAGGGGAGGACGTCAAAGGCTATCTACCGATAGGTAATGGAGCGTGGAGCGGTTTGTGTCGGTTCGGCCAATCAAGTGTGAGATCTATAAGATTTTAGTTGGGTTTGAGTTTCAAAATGAAGGAAGATGAAAGCAGACGCACCTTATCATCGAGGAACCCTAGCTAATGCAGGATCTGGCCATCCTGCTTGGCGCAATTGCCCAAACTCAGTGGGTTTGCCCATTTTGATTTTGATGGTCTCCATATGCTTGTGGTACACAGATCAGGCGCGTTCTTCAATTATTGGAGAGAAAAAAACTGACGGAACGAAATGACCTCAACTTGTCGTCTCCAGCCCCCACACGAAGGAGCCGTGCTCCGTCTGGTAGAACGTGGAGATTATTCTCCACACGCGGGAGCAAGTACGCTAGCTGCCCAGCGGACGCGACTCGGAGGAGCTTCAGCGCTGGAATTAATATCGCAGCATGCAGCTCGAATGTGATGCATTGGCCATTATCGCGGCGTGATGGTGTCAAACACGGACTGTCCATACTTGAACTTCTGCTAACCACAGCGGAGCCTGTCGAAGTATTTTTCCGTGTGATTCATTTCCTCCTAAGTGTCTGGGATCTTATTCAGCTCTGGGGCCCGCAGCGTTAGTGATGAATGTCACAATGCTAAAATTCGTACAGACTCACCCTCCGTGTACGACATTCGTGAGGTCCCTGGATGAACTGAGCTGATGCAGCCCCGGATACATCTTATCATAATCCATTTAACAATATCGGTGTTGAACAGCAGGCCTTTGTAATAGTTCTCGGGCGGTCAAGGCTAGCGCAGAGAAAAACTTGGAGATGACGGTCATTTGGAGAGTGGTGTGAACTCGGAGTGCGGTAAAGCCGGGGCAGTTGTGTTGGTATTGGAGGAGTATCCTAGCGGCACAAAGACCGGGGCGTGGTAGGAACGAAAGAGGCAGCGCGGTTAGGACAGTCAAAACAGCCTGAGGCCTTGGCCATGCGGGTAACAGAGGAAAAGCAAGGGGACGTGACGTGACGCTGAGTGTCGGGATGTTAATATGTCTCAGAGCCAAGCGGCACCAAAAATGGCCATTACGCGGCATCGGCCGGTCCTCTCCTTTACTTATCCGAGTTATCTCAGGATTCCTAGGTGAATAGTCACTAAACGTCCACTGCCAGCTGGCCAAAATCCACTTACGATTATCTCGCGCTGTTCCTCGGTTTTGCTGCCACTTATCTTGCTGGCAGTCGGCATTTGGTCGGCATCGCCAAAGCATCTTTGGCAGCGCGCCGCCGCGGCGGACCCGAGAGACTCGCATCTGAAAAATTCCACGCCGCGCGCATCGGCCAGAGCAATAGCGTTGGGGAGGAGCGCATTCAACAGCGCATCCAGGGCGGCACGGATGGAGTCCCACGATTAAACCGTGTCGTGTCCGTGCGGTCGACGCAGGTGAGTGCAAACAGACAGATCCGCTGCGAAACGGTGTACATGGGGCCGGTTCTGACGAGGCGAACGAGCAATACGCAATGCTCATGTTGTCTCCAGTCCGCGCCGTGCTCCGTCTGGTACTACGTGCCGATCATCATGCATGTCTCCACAACGCTAGCTACCTAGCGGACGCGAGGAGCTTCAGCGCTGGAATTAACATCGCAGCATGCAGCTCGAATGTGATGCATTGGCCATTATCGCGGCGTGATGGTGTCGAACACGGACTGTCCATACTTGAACTTCTGCTAACCAGCGGAGCCTGTCGAAGTATTTTTCCGTGTGATTCATTCCCCTAATGTCCGGGATCTTATTCAGCTCTGGGGCCCGCAGTGTTAGTGATGAATGTCACAATGCTGAAATTCGTACAGACTCACCCTCCGTGTACGACATTCGTGAGGTCCCTGGATGAGCTGCATCTTCGCCATGTTCAATATAAGTGTGATTCCGTTCCGATTTCCGAATTGCTCAATTCCCCTCTGACTCCGGTTCGATTCTAGGCGTTAACCAACTGACGATCTAGTTTGTTCAATATTGGAAAGTCTGAGACGCGATTCGTGACTCACATTGCTAAACACAAATTTAAAATGCTCGACATTTTCAGGCTTTCCTTTTGTTGCGCATCTTGAGGATACTGTAGTGGTCATTTTCACCGGTAAAGAGGTTATGGTCGCACCGAAGAAATCTCAGTTTCTGGGATCAAAATGAGGACGAGAGTGACGAACAAGACGTCCGCTAAACCTCAACACGGTATAAGGGCGATTCCGCAGACCATAATCGGCCAAGTGAGATTGGCAAGAGTTGAGGACCGGACAGTCTGAACTGACTACACATGCATGCAAGATGCGTGAAGTCAGTCTTGATTGCTGGATGCAGTGGTGCGATTTTTGGAAGTAAGACATTCACAAATAGAACGTTAGTTCTTTTGTGCTTAGAGTAGCAAAAATGTCGCCACAAAAAAAACGTGACGTGATTAGTCATTTCTGCTGACTGCGAAGATGGCACAGCTTTGAATATAAATAATTAACCGCCCTACCACCTTTGCAAAAAAAAATCGGTCTAATTACCTCAATTCATGCCGGGTTGGCTTCAAATAAATGTGGGAGACCCATGGAGGGTATATCGCAGGTCATTTTACGCCACTAGGCGATACATTGAGAAATGAGTCTAGGCCCCGTGAAGCTCCCGCCAAGGGTTGTCCCAAAATTAAGCTTTTTCCGGGCGAAAATTTGCGCTTTCCTTGTCCCAAGGTAAGCTTTTGTAGGCCAAAAAATCTGAGAGCCTTGTCCGGAGTTAAGCTTTTTGAGCTTAGAGTTGGCGGCAATTTCTGTCACAGTTGCTGAGTTTGGGCTAGTTTGGGTAGGTGGTCAGCAAACAGCATCAATCGGCATCGTGGGCAGTAATTATAGATGAGTCCTCGTCGATATCACACGTACATATTCAAATTCAGATTCCTCGCACAGAACTGGCAGGCGAGAAATTTTGAATTTTTCAACCAATTTTTTGGCAAATTTTGGGTGCATGTGACGACCCCTGTCCGATTTAAGCTTTTTTAGGCCTCGAATCCCGTCCAGCATAAGCTTTTTTAGGCAAAATCTGGGGAATTTTTGGGACAACCCTTGGCAGGAGCTTGACAGGGCCTATGAGTCTACAATAAAATCGAGGGTCGATTTTTGATCGCATTGATCGCCCGCCAAATTCCTCATGTAATTTTTTTGCGAAGGTACACACCGCCTCGGGACCTTCAGTGCGGCCTCGTTTCTGCCCCAAAAATTCAAAGGCCTCAGACTCGACATATTGATATGTCAAGCATCCCGCGTGTCACTGCCAATCCGTCCAGAGGCACAAAAGTACTAGGTTCAACAAAATGCCATCAAACCAGTTTTGCACAAGTGGGCGACCGATAGTATCACTGCACCTCTTTATTTTGTATATAGTTCTCTGAGGATTGTCTGCACCACCTATCAGGCCCCTGCACCCAGATTTGCCCATGGCCATTATCTTTCCTATCAACAAAAATCACCGAGGCAAAGCACCTGAAAAAGAGGGTAGTGACCAAGTCCAGTCCATTCCTTTCTCTCACATATTATTCCCTTCAAGTTCGTTACAATTCTTTGTCTATTTGTGACCCGCCGCTTGCCGGCCTCTTACCTTCATAGAACAAGGACGTCGTAGAAAGAGAACCAAAGAGAAACAGGTTGGTTAAATGGTTTCCGTGAATTCGAAAAATAGGCATTGCTTCGCATTCCTAACGCGAAGTATCCCAAGTCTATAGCGATGGTGAGTGCAAAATATCAACAGAAGGTAGTGCAACACGTCAACAGAACGTTATCAGGAAGCATGTTACTGCTAGGCCGCAACGCGATCATGTGATCGTCGCGTTTCAATAAGTAGCGTTTTGAGGTTGCATATCCTCTAACGCGAATCCAACACCTTTTTTACTCGTGTCTTCAAAGACCATATTCATATGGTTTGGTACGCCGCGGCTGGATTGGATTGGCGCTGTCGAAAGGTTGACTTTGGTGAGCCGTACAATGTACTCGGCGAACATGCCTTGAAGGTGTGTTTCATCGCGAAAAAAATTGGAATTTGTCTCAGATGAATCCTGAATTATTGAATCTTCACTATGGACAGCCGGGGAATCATACTAATCAAATTTGGCGATGGTTTCTGCGCCTCGGAATCCAGCGCTCAGGGATTGGAAATATTTTGTGAGTTCCGTCCGGCTCACTCAGATGCTCTGCTGAGTCTGCTCGTCATGCGCAGAGTCCTATAAAACAGTTAGCAAGAACAAAAGGATATGTACACTATGGCAGGTGGCGCCCGTGAGCGAGTCCAAGGAACATCGAGTTCCTTCTAATATCCAACAGGATAAGGGCCCAAAAGAAACGAAGCGTGGCGGTTCACCTTATATACTCTTGACCACGGGGCCGTGGGAGGACCCGGCGCGAGGATTTGTTGACGAGGTGACGCGTCCGGTTAAGCTGTAGTTGTTTGGCTACATCGTTAATTTCAAGTAGAGCCTCACATGTACCGCTCTATGAAAATGTAATTTATTTGAGAAAGATATTCAACCATGCGCGCTAAGCACAAGAAAAAGAGCTCAGATTTAGAAAAGACAGAAACTCTAATCTACGCGCGCAGTTAGTTTGGTTTCAGCCAAATGGCCGTCACCGTAATCCCGGAGACCAGCGAAAAGGTCGCGCACATCCCCCGGGGCCTCTTCAACTACAAATATCACGGCACATGGAACCTCGACGCGTCCGACAATAAAATCCCGCACCCGGCCGTCGAATCCACCTGCGCGCTTGAATGGATTAGTGGTGGATCAGATGTGGACCGGTTCGCGACCTAACATCTTGCCCAACAGCCTACAGGTACCCAACGTTCCAATCGGCATCACTGGCCCGAAGACCTCAGCCTAGGGTGCACTCGCAAAGTGCCGTGCGCGGACGGAGGGGAGGGCCACAGGCCCTACCATGCCACCCGGTACTTTAAAAGCCTCCGAACTCTTCATGAGAATCGCCCGGTGGGAAAGCCGGATGGTTTCCGCACGCCAGGGCCCACCCTTTTCAGGTAGCCGTTGGCCTTGGGAAGTTGGGGGAATTTGGTACGCGGCGGCCTCTCATCACCAAATCGGCAGGAATAGATCAGCGGGTATCTGGCAATGGATGAACGACGTCGACGACGAGGAGATAGCCCACTTACCTGCAGGTCTGTGAAAAGAACCCAACTATGAGCGACGTCTCCCATCCACGAACTGGAGGGACTCACTAGGATTAGACATGAGCGAGGGCAAGATTGGCTGTGGAAATGAGACGAATAAGTACTTAAATAAGGATGAATGAAGAACGAAATCATACCTGAGGAAGACAAGTGAAAAGTGGGAAAGGTGGGGGAGATGATGGTGGTTCAGGACAAGGAGGATACGGAACATTCCGAAAGGTGGCGGACCTTCAAATCGGAATGTTTGTGCGCAAACAAATATTTCCGAGTTCTCCGAAGGCAGTGCGAGCTCGTCATTGCCAACCACGACTGGGATGCGAGTCCAAACGCGTACGGTATACTGAGCATCTGAATCATTGCATTATCATTATTGAAGTTGACCGAGAAGCAACGGAGCCGCAATCAGGATACGCTGGCTTTCTTGCCAGAGATATTTCAGCGTTTAGATCATTAACGACTCGAGCTTTCTTGGAAGTTGAACAGGAATCAGAACGCAACGCGCTCACGTGATCGTCGCGATTATGAACAAGTGGCGTTTGATGGTGTCTCCTCGAACGGAAATATGTTTACTTGTGTCTTCAAAAGGCAATTTATACATGCTGGATCTGATTGGCGCCGTTGAAAGTTTGACTTTCGTGAGCCGCACACTGTACTACTTTGTAGGGCAACCTCGCAGTCTTTCTCAGCGCGAAAAAACCTCGAAATTTGACTCGGAGGAATATTTGATCTATTACTATGAACCCAAACATTGACGCCCTGGAACCGGTACGAATCCATGGCTGACAACTTTGCCATGGTTCCTGCCTCGGAATCCGGCTACTTTGCTCAGAGACTGCAATTTTGTGCAAGTTCCATCCGGCTCACTTCAGATGCTCTGCTCGTCATTCGCGCTGCCTTCGGTGTCGCCGGCGAGGTTCAAGTTTTTTGTCACCCATCAATGTGACAAATCGTCGCCTTAAATTCCGCCAGCCACCTCGGAAAGTTCCGTATCTTTCTTGCTCTTGACTTCCATCATCCCCTTCTCGCCCTGTAGTTTTCGTTGGGTAAGTCCTTCTCTTTGTGTCCAACCCCAGCTGATCCGTGCTATCAAGCTGCCATTCTCGTCTCGTCTCTCGTCTGCACGCTGCGATAGATGTAGTGGTTTGAATCCATTGGTGCGTCGCAGTGACTCGTATCAACTCTACTGATTCTCGCCCATTCCTCTGCAGTGCCAAGGTGCGTGGACTATCTAGTGTTCATTGCTTCTCCACTAACCAACTTTCAGCTTACATTCCAATGGTGCCGACTGCGCGCGACCCGTCTGAATCCCCCTGCCGCCTAATTCGCACATCGGGTACTTGGAGGGAGGGCACTAACTAGATGAGGGTGCATGGCTTACCTTCGGGTGCTCTACCTAGAGTGCCAGGAAGCTGTGATCATGTGTGACTTCACCTTGTGCGGAGTGCAGTATATGCTCCCTAGGCCGAGGTCGCAAGACCAAAGACGCCGCTGGAACGATCCGGATCCCAAACGGCGGTGGGCAAGGTGTTACGACGGGCTCGCGTCAGCTCCAATCCTCCTCCAACTCGACTCGATTTCGCTCACAACACCCGAGAGCGTTCCTTGCTGTTTTTTATTATTATTATTTTATTTTATTTTCATTCTTTCTGTTTGTCTGGGCTATTGTATGTAGATACATCCTGGAGAGGGCTATCCGCCCCGCGCTACCTTGCCGCTGGTCTCCGGGCCCAGGCTGCTAACGCGCGTTAAGACTTTGGATTTCCACAATGTATTTGATTACTCCCTTTGACCTGGATCATCGAGACTGGAGAGAATGGTATTTTTCTTTTCTTATTGAGCTATATGCGGGCTGCTATAAGATCGTATTATACAGAAGTCGAGACGAATACATGACGGATGAGTTAGAAACTTGTATCTAATTCAGTATTCACCGTGGCGACATAATGCATATTTCCTCCGCTGCTCGAACTTTGGCCTTTACATGCGAGCCATGACCTCCGTGGCGCCAATGCGCGACGAGCTGAAATGGGCTTCAGAATTAATCAAGACCATGGCAGAGTAGAATAATACTCACGGATGTGTACTCCGAGATGATGTTAACCTAGTGCCGTTTGCTACGAGTCTGCGAGTCAACTGCGAGTCTTGGAACAGGATAAGACTCCGAATAATATATTAGTTGTCATTCCAAAGATCCGCTGAAAAGGATCAGATATTATTATTAACCTCGTGAGCTGCTCATGTCCAGAAGAACTCACCTTTGCTTGGCACCCAAGACCGATAACGATCGTCCGGCCGGCGGTTGGTATCCGTCTCCAGTTTGACTGGGGTAGGTAGGTATATTCCGGCGCCGTCCCGTTAAGAAACAGCCGGGTTGTGGTGAGACATATGTCGGGACCGGATTGTCTCCGAGTCCGTGGCGTCGGCTGCTGATCCCCCCTTTCTCACTCTCTCTCTTCTCCCACCGTTTGTCAACTGCCCTCCCTCTCCCTCTGGTACCTGCCATGTCCGTAGCTCGGGATAGGCTTAATGCGCTCGAATTCGAAATCGAGTTGATCCCCGTACCGACACCTATTGCGTCGCATGCGAAAGACCCTCAGCCCCGGCCGACTGATCAGGTCTTCCTCCGAGTCTGAGGTGGTGCGTCGGGATCCTAGCTCATGCGCATGAGCGTCGCTCGGTCTATGAGCTTCCCGCTTACATACCTTATCAACTCGATTTAAAGACCGCGAGCTGCTGCGCCTCGGTCGTATCCCAGGCTTTCGTCCTCAGGGCTCTGCCTGCGATCCACAGCAGCAGCTAGGGCTCGCTCCGCGGACAAGAGGAGCTAGAAGGTTCGTCAGTCGGGCTGTACATGTATGTAAAGCAGACTAACGTACAGCAGGATAAAGGTGACCTTGCTGGCGTCAATGGACCTTACACACGCATGCAAGCCTCGACGACACCTGCGGGTCACTGGTTGTCTTCCCTCAGCCGTCTTGACGTCGTCGAAGAACATTTAAAGGTAGGAAGAGCAACAGGATGAAGGCGCACCCTACCGCGACGCTGCTGCATCTGTGTCGTCATTTATTGAAGGGAAACACTGGTGGTTGGTGTCCCGACTGCCAGTACGGGTAGGTAGTGAGTGTTTTTACTTTCTCTCTCTCTCTCTCTTCTTCTTTCTTGGAGATGGCGGGATAGGGAGGTGAGGATGATACAAGCTTCAAGATCTTCGACGACTCGACGACAGTTGTGAGTCTGAGCTTGTGAGTTGAATGTGCAGTGAGTAAATGAAATCTTGATGCAAGCCGTCCATTCAAGACACGAGTTCCATCCAAGAATTTGAGAGAGACCAGGTGGACATCCAGCCCATTCAGATAAGCCCTGCGTCCGATTTTCGAGAACTTGCGAGCACGACAATTGCATTGCGAACGCCAGAAAGAAATTTAAAATGCGGTTAAGGTCAAGTCAACCAACTAAATCTGTTGTCGAGATTGATTCTATTGCCGTGAGGTTGTGCGAGCGCTGCGCGTTGAGCATTGAGCTGCGTTGTGGTGACCCAGGAAAGAGCTCGTCGACGTTGATGCCATCACTTTTGGTTACCGAACGCTTAGCGCTTAGTGCTTGACTTGATCTTCTCCAAATCGTCCCTGCAAGACTCGAATATCTGTGCATTGTCTAGCTTCCCTCTTCGGTCCTAAACTCCTTACCCATCCTCAAGGTCATTCAAATCCGAATCTTTCGCCTTAAAATATGCGGCAAATTCAGCCGAGTTTCCAGTCCAGCAATTCCGGATTCCATCAACATTCGATACAGGCCATCCTCAGAAATACTTTCAGTGCGAATGGAATGTTAGCCCACTCACAACGTCACGATCAATAACTTGAACTTGAACTCTCGAGCGTGGCTAGCTCTGACTCGGAAGACCGAGTTTCACAAGCCCTGCCTTACATAATTCTGCAGAACGATTCGAGTGGGAAAGCGACCCAATAAACATGTCCGAGGTATTGTTCGTTGGTCTCGACCTGTTGCCGCTCTGATTTCTCACCTAGTATATCTGCCAGATAATCCTCCGACTTTCACCTCGACACTCCGCGGTCGATCTGGACACAAATCTACAGCTCTGCACGCCATAGCCTGTAGCCCAACGTAACCCGCTTCGCCACTTGGGGGGCAGCGGAGTCGCGCTCCATTTGGTTCATCTAGGGTTGCGGCTCCCCACTGCTCTGCTGCCTCTACAGGACGTCATACACAATCCGGCGACCACCTGTACCGACATTCAGCGCCATAACGGCTCCCCATTCGTTCTTGCACCGTGCATAAGTGGTGCCGCTGCTTCTACCGACTCTGCCCCTGCTGCCATCCCGCCGGCCGTGCCTCCTTCTTTACCGTCGTCCCATGTCGCCACGTCGTGCTCTCACCGCCCCGACCCTGGTGACCCCTTCCCTTCAAGCGGCCCGAACTGAAATCCCCTCGCGAAAGCCGCCGTACCGAAGGCGTAGCGCTGATGATCGTGCTGCCCACAGAAATCTTTCTGTTACACTGATGCAGGGAACCGTACAATGGGACTATGTCATAAGCTACGCGTTGGCGCTTTGCAGCTTTCGAGCTAGCTCGCAACTCATCGGTCGTGCGGCACGGGAAAACAACTGGCGGACTTGCTCGCGCGGAGATAGCGTCGGTGTATACTGGGAATTTTCTGCGTCGTCCATTCGTTCGCTGCCGGCATGCGAGGAAGGACATGGATGGCCCGGGGTCTAATCGACCGCCCAATCCAACCTCTCGCGGCCTGAGGATGAGGCCGCATACTCAATGGCGGGCAGTCCAGTCGGGGGACAACGAATGTGCATCTCATCCTGAACCTCGGGTTTCCTGTCCAAGCGCGAATGCAGCAGCCAACGAGGCCAACACACGAATACGGGGATATTCGACATGTATCGTCGTACATAGGTCGCAGTGGAAAGGCCTTGCCTGACGTCGGAAGGAGGAGGGAAGTAGGAGATGATTTGCAAGAAGAAGATACTTTAGGAATGCAGAATGCACTCCACCCCACCCTGCTCCCGATGCGACTCAGTACACATCGAACCCTTCCGCACCAGCGCTGGCTCCCATTACTCTTCACTTGTCACATTCGCTCTGTCGTCGCCTGAAGGTATTGGACGACAAGGCGCTCCCTACCTCGCGCGTCGATTCATCTTTTGTTTCTCCACTCTGCTTTACTAAGATCTACATTATAACGACCATCTTTATCGACCGTACCTACCTACCTACTACTCATACCATTTGTATCATCCTCTTTATAAAATTAACCCTTCTGTCCGTCTGATAGTGCTCCGATCTGACCCTCTTTGTCTCATTAGCGCGCTGATTTAAGAGTCTTTAACTGCCCGCGCTGCTTCCAGAATTCAGTCTGATTGCGGCGCCTTTTCCTCAGGGCCTCAATACTTATTTATTGATCGGTCTTTTCGTGCTATGCGAGGCCGCGAAGCGGCCGCACTTGTACCAATTATACTGAACGATCGTGCAGCCCACAGCTCACTCGGAATGTGTTTTGGATCTGCTGAGGCGGGCGGGGCTCGCCAAGCAGACAAAACCGTCCATACCTATTTGCTTCAGAAGCAACCTCTTTTCTATCCTCTGACCGGCCTCTGCTAAAGCAATAGTACCGCAGAGATATTCGGATACCCCGGACCAACGGAGTCGACTTATTCCGTGAAGGAATGATGGCGAAGTCAAAACAGGCGGGCGGTGAAGCCACGATTCACATGTTGGGTGGAGAGGTCTACGAAAAATCCTCTTACCCTTAGAATCCCGTTTTACTCTACACAATTTCCGCATGTCCAATTTATTGGCAGTTTTTTGGAATACATTTCTAATGTTCCTCGGCTGAACCCAATATAGTCTGCGAAAATGTGAGAAAACCGGCGGCGTGAGCTGCGGGAAGCTCCTCCTCAACAGACTTTCGGTAATGCATTAGCTCTATTCCATCCGCTGATACAGTCCAGTAGATCGTAAGATTTACCTCCCGCAAGGAGGCCAAAGTGGTCAACGCTGCATCCAAAGCGGGGGCTTGTGCCATCCTGGTACCTGCTATCAAGGTGTTGACGTTCAGGACCTCGAGGCGAGGAAGCGACGTGGGTAAACTAGGCGCGACGAACTCCATCGGGATAGACCAGGTGCTAGTGGTGATGCTCTTGAGCGTCAGGACTCTAAGGGCACCGAGACAGGGGAACTCTGCAGATTCGAGTCCCCCTGACATTACATCAGCAAGACTTATGGGAGATAGGCACACAATACTCACATGGCATATGAAGCACAAGGTGCGTAAGCGTAGTGGAACAAAAATGGACCGCTGGGAGAGCATCTGCAAAGATCTCCAGTTCTCGAAGGCCTCTGATCAACCGCGACATCGTGGGTTGCAGCAAGAAGTCTCCTGCACCTTCCCTGACAACCATGGCAAGACACTCCAGTGGTGTAGCTCCACCAGCATCGATAGCAGGAGAATGATATGTGTTTGTGCCCTGCTCCGATGTCGGCAATGCTGCATCGATTCCTATCGCCATTTCAAGAGTATCACAGCGAACGACAACGTTCTGACACGACCCAAATGCAGCCGTGAGTACAGATGGCGGAATATCATCCCAACCCCATAACACCGCCTTTTGGAGGGATGGTTGAGCAAATATCCTCGTGAGAGCGACGCACACATCGCTGGGCATCGCTTTCAGGGCTCCTTGCATCACGAAGTGCTCGAGTTTGGCGGGGCGAAGTGTGCAGAGAAGGACTTTCAACGCTTCCCACCCCTCTTTCCAGTACATACTTCCGATGGTGAGCTGACGAACGAAGGGGAGTAAATGGGGAGAAGAAGAGAGGGTGTCGGATGCACGTTGCACACATCAGGAAAAAATCTCCTTTCCAAATTTGGTGGTAATTTGGTTCGCGGTTTTATATTCGGCCAATCTGGACAAATTTGGGCAAAAAAGACCAAACTAGTCGGATTTCCTGGCTTGGCTTGGTTTGACCTTTTGGTTGAAGTTTATTCCTACTCCAGAAGATCGGGTACCATAGCATCCCATTCAGCCCAAGTCAGAAGGCTTGTTCCAGAGCTTCAACCTGTGATTTGGCTCAAAATCTGAAGTCTCGAGTCAATCGAGTTGGTAGAAATGTTCCAAGTCCGTTGCCGAGCGGTGCCGTAAGTAAGGCGGCTCCAATCAGCCCGATCAGACACGTGCGATCACAAGGTGGTTGAAGACCGGAAACGGGAATCGTAGCAACATACGTAAACAACTCTTCTCTTTTCCCCCCATCTCGTCGCTCGCCACCATCGGCCCCTCCCGCCTTTTGACATCCTCATCCTAGTTTACACGCTCAACCTGGTTTCCTCTGTGCTTCAGCACATTTGGGGAGCCTCTACGATGCCCATAGGTGCGTGTCATGACACGGACCTTGACAGGGACTGACATTGATCCAGGGATCGTGAACGCTAGTTCGCTCTGTCTATCACAAACACAACGGCAAACGTCGTGAATGCTCTGTATGCATCCTAAGTAGATATCATAACTCATCAATCTCCACGTTTACCGCAGCCAACTATTTTCGTTTTTGGGTGTGTCACTATGATTGTTTCCCCTTGTTTCTCTTTATGCTGACTAGCACTTATTCCAGGTCTTCCTCAGTGCTCCCACTGCTCTCCCGGGCAGAGCAATGAGGTTCAGGGCACCGAGTAAGTTATACTACGAAAGCTCTTGGTGCGTGCCTGTTTTTTTTGCGCGATGAGGCGGCATCCCAACTTGTTCAATTGTTCTACCGACTCGGTGACACTCCCGGTGTATCTTATCTTATCCCGGCTTGATGAGTTTAAAGGTCGTGCTAAGCCGCTCCATCAGATGCCAAGTCCCGCCGGTGCTTGTACCCCGCGCTTCGACCCTCGTTCCATTAGGGTGAGTTCAGTTTTACCTGTTTCATAGGCTTCGAGTTCCGCTTGCATCTATTCACATTCCATATTTGATAGATATAGTGCAGCTCCCCGGTTACCTCGGCCGTGAGTATAATACCCACTCAAGCTCGCAGTTTTGTACAGCATGCACACAGTTCCGGTGCGTGTTCTCTGCCACATTCTCCTGTGGTTGCTGACGAGTATCTATGTTCCGTTTCTCCATTTGAGTTCGCCCTGACATGCGGTCATAAATTTCTCGGATTAAATTCAACAGGTCTATTGAGTCATGGTGGGTAAGTCCCAACTTCCCTTGGTTGATTCTTTTGGTAATGCTCTCGCAGCGGCGATATTTTGGTCCCATCAGCAGCAAGCTGCAATACATGTTACTTGGAGTCATGCCGCCCGCCAACGGTAACAATGTAGTTGAGTTCACTATCTTGCTCCATCTTATTTTCTCCTAATGCACTGTGTTCCTGTGGTGTCTGTTTGTCCTATTACACATATTTGTGTCCCACTCTTGGTGACGAACAACTTTCCTGATTCTTATTCTACTTATTATGTGTGTAGTAGTTGTATATATGTGGTAGTCGTAGCTATATATCTGCAATATAATGGTTTCTGATCTCATCTGGCGCGAATATGGCGCGAATACCAAACAAATTGACAAGAAACTACAGTCTAATGCCGCGCAAAACCTAGCAAATTCGGGGAAATCTGGGCAAGTTTGGCGCTAAATTATTTTAAAGGTCGCAAAAAAGCAAACTGAACAAACGCAACTAATTTGGCAGAATTGGACCTTTTTTCAGACCAATCTGGCCTTTTTCCCAAAGGAGGTCTTTCCTGATGTGGTCCACGCCTCGAAGGATAGCTGTTTCCCACAGACTTTTTCTCTGAGCGGTCTTGAAACTCGGAAGCAATCAAACCACTTGAAACCCCGAAGAAAGATGCCAGAGCACCGCCGTCATCGTCTATAGAACCAAAAGGAAAGCTCTTGGGAAAGCTTGAGGAAAGCAGAGGACAAAGAGCAAACGTTGCACTTGTTTATGTCCCAACCGATGCGCACCGCCCCAAACACGGCCCCGTGCAATCCAACCCCTCCACCTCCGTTTCGCCTACACATCCTCCACCACCACGCAACACAATGTCTCCAGATGACGGGCGCATAAACATGTCGCACGCCAAGATGCCCGGCCGCGAGAATGATTGGAATAGCGCGCATGGTGGCCACCGGGGGACTGCTGATGACTGCACGGCAAGGGCAAGCAAACACAGACCAAAAACTCGTGAGAGCCTCATTCAGTTCGTGCGTAATTTATTCTTTCCTCTTTCGCCCTTTCCCGCCGTGTCTTATATCGTGTCTGGTATATTCTAAAATATTTACTCGTGCGATGTGAGACCGATACGCACAAAACACCTCCTCGCCACCGACAAAAAGCCTACAACAACTAAATCGCGCCCGCTCGTCGACAAGATTCCCTTCCTCAACCACGTGCAAACGCTTACGACGCCACTTCCCGGTGACAATAAACAGGCCAAGCTCATGCTCGACGCCAAACCTCCAGCTGCGGAAGGGACGAGCGGAGTGACGACTCGATGACACCCGCTTCACGCGGTTCGGCCTTCCAGCGCAAGACGAATGTCAATTCCAGACCCCGCGCGAACGGTCGCCCGTGGGACGTCTCCCCGCTCGCGCCGTCGCCTCTTGCCCTACTTGCCACCCTTCCTGTTGACGAGGAAGAGGAGGGTGATTATAGCGAGGTTGGTACATGCCCCCGCGTGTCGAGCCGCAGTGGGAGTTTGGCTTGCCTCTGCGGGATTATGGCGAGGTGGGGCCGCTCTCAGGGACACGACCTGTGCGTTTCCTTAAGACGACAAGCGGCCGCTGGGATGGATGAATGGGAGGGCGAGTGTGGGTGGGACGTGCCCAGGCTCCCGCTGCATCTAATTCTGTTCTATTCTTACTATGCTCGGACACTTTCCTTCTTTCCCACTATCTTGTCTTGCCCTCCCTTGTCTCCTCCCTCCTACCTACTACTTAACGCACGCATGACAATCTTGGACGACCCCTTCTTTCCTCACGAAAATCAAAACCCATCCCATGCGCCTGCGCCTGCCGCGTTCAGCTCGAAACAAGTGCGAGATGGGGATGAAGAGATTCCACGCCGACGCTCGTGGGATGAAGTCGTAGTGCAGTATAGTCTTGACTCTTATATCAAACCGCACGGTGGAGGCTGCTTCCCTATCTCACCATCAACCCACCATGTCCATCGTTCCTGATCCCGCGTTGTACATTTCCGAGTTCCACCTTATCATCAACGTCCGATTAATGGACACCCGTCTCTATCCACTCATGGTGAGTTTGCTGCACTTGCATTCGAGGGTCAACCCAAGAGGTCCACGCTACAAAAAAGGCCGAGGTATTCCTGTATGGTAAAACCTCATTCCTTAAGCTAAACAGCATTTATTAGGGGCATATGTCGTTCTGTTTGGATTTTACCTGAATGTTCTGCGCACCCGTGGAATATCGAAGAATCGATTCATAGCTATTTCGACGATCGCTCTCTTCGTTCTCTGCACTATGCATTGCATCTTCCTCCTCGTCGGAACTATATTTGGCAACGTATCTTTAGTGGACGACCTCTTTAGCGGCAGAGACCGAACCTACAACGCCCGTTATTTCCTTTACACCATCTTCTACCGAGCTACGAACGCATCGTATGTGACTAGCAAGCAAGTGGGTTTGTCTGAATGGGATTCATTGTTCCGTACCTTCGGCCCGAAAGTGAGCAAGACTCTGCAAACAAAGCTGAGCCTTGGAGAGTATCCTGAGGAGAGAGTTGGTCTGTCGGGAATAGATTTGTTCGGTGGATGTTGGTTGAATGACAGATGACTGCTCCAGTAACCCAAGTCTTCTACCGGGTCGCTCCGGAGATCGTGGGCAAGATGACATTAATATTCGGAACCTACAACTCGCTTACAAGCATTTTGTGGTCCCTTCCAACGCCCGGGAACATGCACCGTCCCTCCTTGCTCGATCAATTCCTCAGAAAAAAAAAATCGACTCAAATTATGTTTTTCGTCTTCTTTCCTGTTCTGAGGATGAACTTCGAAGTCCTTTAATTGAACGGTGAATCACGTGATGTGGTTGAAGTTGGAAACCTTCGAATTTCGGATCATGCCATTTTTTTCAGTAGTCAAGATTTACATTCCGTCGAAATGGAAAACACTGGTGAGATTTACTTCACCAGACAGACCATGCAACCAAAGAAGCGAGACGAGTAACCCAAGGCAGGGCAATGGGGCCAACTCGCACGCTGAGATTCATCGGCGGCGGCGGGCTACGAGTCCGTAACGGTGTGCAAAGGCTGTAAAGTGCCCGGAAGCGAGTTGTACATAATATTATATACATACATTGAATGGTTCTGAATATTAATGTCCAGAGCGACCCGCTAGAAGACCTTGGCTGCGGAAGAAACCAGCCAACATCCACCGAACCACAATTTTTATTCCACAGAATCCGTCAGACCGACTCCTTCCTCAGGATACTCTCTAAGGCTCAGCTTTGTTTGTACAGTCTTGCTCACTTTCGGGCCGAAGGTACAAAATCCGGTCTTCTATGGAGTTGGCTGCAGAAACGTTGGGTTGGAGTTCAAGCGAACGTCGAGCCGCCGGTCGTGTCGCTGTCAGAGAAAAGCTGTCCAAGCTCTCAACACTTTTTCCGAGTCCAACACGGACGGCGATTATCGTTGGCGCTATTCCCTGACGAGATATCAATTATGCTGGCAAGGGTGCAGAACTGGAACATGTGTGACAGACCACCAATTGTCCCAATATGGGCCCCGTAGGCATCTGAAATTGATGAGGAATCTATATCAGTCTTATGCTGCTGAACAGCGAGATCACTAACAATATCAAGAGCGGTAGTAAAATTGACGGAGGAGGGGTTGGTAAATGGATAGAGCGGATAGAATGCAAGGACAGCAAACAGGATTCCGCCGGCGCAATACAGGGCCCCGGACTCCAATCTAGTTGATATCAGTTTGAGAATTCAGAATGACGATGAGACGCACATCATTGCACATACGATATAATACTTGGAGGTCACCTTACGTCCTATCACTCGCCGTGCCTTGCGGAAGCGCCAGTGGGCACACCTCTGAAATTCTGTTGCATGGGGAAACTCATCTCCTTGAATAGGAGCCGCTGAGCAGGAGTAAGGAAGCACTTCGAGGCGAGGGCACAGGCTCGGAGGGAATCCGAGTCGTCGTCGTCGTCAACATCAGAGAGGATAGAGTCGATGAGTTCTTGAGGGACCATGAGAGTAGTGGGACCAGCGGATGAAGGGCCTGTAAAGTAAAATCTGGCCAAGCCAGGGGGATTCCGAAGAGCGGGTTCGGAGCGATTGTCTTAAGACGTCACTCGCAGATAAAGTCCCACGCTCCCTCTGTCAATCTTCCTCTTCGTCTGACCCTCTGAAAATCTCACAATCCCGGAGATATTTCGTTTCAACACCAATGCTATAACTTTTATGGAATCTATGGAATGGATACGGTAGAATATGCAAATAAATTAGGGATGTGATTATACTCAGTGTCTGCATTCAAGTTGTGCACGTGGAGATGATCATGATGAAATAAATAAAGTATTATAGCTGTTATCTGAAGGGAGCCCTTAGTACGCGACTCTGGAACCAGATTGCGACCGGTGTGGTAGGGGTAGCGGTCGTGGATGTGTGCGGAGTCGGCAAAAATGTCGGTGTATGAGTGGCCACGTCTTGTGCTTTTTCACGGGCGCCGTATCCTGCAGAAAGATATTTAATTTCAGCTTCACGAATGAAACTCGAAGGATGGTTACCTCATCTGTAGCGGACTGCGGGCGTATTCGTACGGTCTGGAAATATCGATGAGCCCAAGGATCACGATGTTGTCATGGACAAACGTACCGGCCAGGACGCAGGGAGGAAGTGGTGGAGAGGCGACGGAGACGTTAGATGGGGAACCTAGGAGTGAATGTAGCTTAATTATGCGCCCGAGTCGCCTTTGAAATGATATGAGTTATGAAAATCCTCAGCATGAACCTGATCTTTCGGGCGCTGTTTCAAGGATTTCGATCTGAACTTTAACTTGACAACGTCTACCTTTAGCGTGTGAGAAATCGTATTAGTGTGCAGATTACTAGCCACCATCGATTTCTCTGGCCAATAAAAATAACTTACAGCAGGCCCATCTCCATTGCAAATCTGCCCTGCCCGTATTCGCGAGAAGTGGCGTGTAGCGGCTGCGTCCCTGGCTCAGCTGCGTTGTGGACTTGATCCAAGATGTTGTGGGGATACAGTATGGTCGAGGATAATCTGGCCAGAAATGAGAGTGCGAAGGTGAAATAGAGACCGTCCTCACATGTAGGGCTGCTATGGAAATTTATGTGGTCGCCGTTGATCGATGTCGGGATCGGTTCGGGGAGCACAGATTAGCTGAGGCCTGGAAAGTGGTAATATTGAGTTGTCTGATCGAAAATCGATGTCTTGCACAGAAAAACACTCAATTTCGACCGTCCGGTTGGCAGATGCTTTTCGATTATTTAGTCTTCACTTCTCGAAAGAGGTCTTACCTGAAAAACCGGTGCAGAGTCCTTTCTTGGAGTCGCGTGCAGTCCAGTTCGTCCGAAACGTCGAGGCTGCTTTGATGGATATCCGACGCTACCAACTTTTTAACATGCCGTTTAACAGCTGGAGATAGATCAGATCAAACGCGAATCGAATGAAGACAGCGGTCTGGTGTGAAATGCTGGCAGGGGGGATCATTTAGGTCATTGAGTGATAGAGCAGATTTCATACCAGGCCATAAACAAAGCTATCGCGGGACGAGTCTTGATTCGCAGAGCTGTCTACGTAGGTCAGTTTTTTCATTCAAGCATGAGTCGAGGGCGCACCACATCAAAGTGACGGCGCCACGGTGCTAGACAGGCTCTGAGAGTGCATGGTGCACGCATAGTCGGTCGGATTTATCACGATTATCGTGAGCAGCGTCCGGGGGCGATAAAAACAATGCAAGCCTAGGAAATCAGCCTATTGTGGCGTTTGATTTTGCCTTTACATACTTGAACACAAGGGTTTCTTCAACTTGAAATTGAAGTCGTTCTTCAAAAAAACTTTGGGGTTCGGCGCAAGTGCTCCTGTATCTCCTGGTTAAACGAGATAAAAACCGAGAGTGTGAGACAGCCTTGGGGGTGAACCGTCCACTGGTTTATTGCAAGATCATCGACAGAAGAAGACGTTGAAATCCATCTTTTGGACGATAATGGAGCGGGTTGAGTGCGCCATGGTGTTATTTTCGACGAGCAGTTAATTTCCGGTATTGTATCGCAAGCACCGATGCTCGCGATGTCAGCACAAGCCCAGCCAAAACAGGGGCGCGAGCCTGCAAAGCACGGAGCTGTGAACCGCTCAAGAACTTCCGCCAATCAGTTTTCCTCAGCGGGACCGGCCGTGTAATCCTACCTACCTACCTACCCAAGCGAGGGGACAGTCCCACGCGATCGGCGGGAGATGTCGCGTGACGGGAGAAGAAGTTCTCACAACCACGCGCGGTGGACGTTGTCCACTTTTTTAGTGGTTCCTTTCATCCTCGCTCCCTGACTGCTGAACATTTGTTCGCCAAATGCCTGATCAGGGTAAGAAGCCATCGGCAGAGAAAAGTACGGCCAGCTGTCTCGACTCGGAGCTGTCCACAAATTCTTTATGTTTGACATCATTCTCTCGCAGAACCCTCCAAGAACAGCGAGGATGCCAAGGAATCCGAGGACGGCGCTGTTAGTTACTGCTCAATGGAAGACTGCACCTTTCGTGGACCCATGAAAGCCTGCGCCCGTTGCAAGTAAGAATCATCGCTCTGCGCCTCCGAGTCGGTTGTCTCATCTGAATGTGTAATCCAGGAGCGCTTGGTACTGCGTAAGAGTTTTTTTCTCCAGTATTGAATTATGACATGTAACCCTGCAAGCAGTCTGTACAATGTCAAAGTAGGTGTTCTGTGCTTGCCTCGCGCTTAGGAACTGACAAGGTTGGTTGGTGGACAGAAAAACACTGGGAGGTGCACAAACCCAAGTGTAACCACATTCTGGAGCACATTAAGCGCACTCCCGAGGAGCCGCTTCTGGATCGTCACCTCCGGCACTGGAGCCTCCGCTTCGAAGCTACGATGTTGAATGCCTGCATCCGCGGGCTCAATCTCAAGCACGAGTGGCACCGTATCGAGAAGGAAGGGATCGTGATCCTGTTACAACCACGCCCGCACTCTCATTTGGGCTCTCGGTTGCACATCCATAGAGCAGGCGTATACAAGAACGAAGTCATCCATTCCATGCTGGATGTGCTGGGAGTCGACGCCAAGCATCGTGATCAGTTGCTGCCACTGCAAATGGAAGCGCGGCAGCGCCTGCAGGAGCGTACCCGCGGCTTGGCAGATCAAGCGTATATCTTTGCAATTGCGCGCAATGACGGTCCGAACGCGATTGAAGGCCGCCATCCGTCTGCACTCCGAATCTTGACGCCTACTGTCTATAAACCACAGGTGGTGTCCATGCCGATGACAGAGTATGATGGAGACTGGCTCCAGGATTTGAAAGACCAAATCCACAACGATCGTCCAATGCAGCACAGGCCCCTCCAAAAATTGGTTATTCATGGCACGGAATATTTCTCCTCCCGTTGATTATTTTGCTTGCTCTGTCGCTGAAGTCTGTATCTACTGTTCTCTTTTCATGTGATTCTGTAAAATATTGGTCTACATGCTGCGTTCAACTGGTTTCTGGTCGTTCTCCTGTATTGTAGGGACCCCAGGGGAAATGAGAAAAGGCAGATTTCCACGTAGAGATAAAGGAGCTTTAAAAACCGCAAGAGACCAAATGTTTTCTTTTAATGACGGACAATGGGAAAGGAGTAGATGGTGAGCGCGGGGTCAACTTGCCGGGCATGGGTCATACACAGACAGTCAAACACTTAGGGGGTCTTGACCCCAGAGACGCGTTCCCGGAATTCTCGTGAAGCCACCACCCTTGCTCTTCGCAGGAGCAGGTGACGCCGCGCGTTTCCGCGACTCGCCGCCCTCTCGGTGGAACGCTATGCTGATGGACGGAGTTGGGGCGGCAACCAGACATGTCTGATCCTCCGCCAACTCGACGACCGATACGACACGTTTTTACATGGATGAAGTAGAGGTGCCGGGGGGAATATCTGAGGAGGTTGCGAGATCCGATGTCGCCCTTGCCTGTGTCGTTGAAGAGGTCCCAGGAGAAGCCATGGCACGTTGTCGTCGTTCCTGGGCTAAGGTGCTTGCACCGACCAAGCGCATGAGCACAATTATTCTTTATGGTTCTCAGGTGTAGAATTAATATAAAATCACGCAGTTTCTCTCTACATCCATCTGGTTCACGCCATCTCAAGGAGCGCCAATGGGCAATGGACGAATTCCAGCTACTGTACCGGGGTGTAGGGGAGCAACGTCCCGAGGACCGTGACACGGCCGTTGCCTTGTTTTCAGGCAACGGGGTCCACCGTGAGCGTGACCGTTGCTCATTAAGGCAACCAGTAGTTCAATCCGCCCCAATCCTTGTACAACTTCTGGCTTGATCCCGAAGTTCTAGTGGATGATTACGACGCTAACGGTGATGAGCAGAAGGCGAGAGGAGCTCAAATTATTATTTTGGGATTTCCCACGACTTCTTTTTAAATGTCACGATTTTTTTGGGCAACCGCTCTCATCGTTACCGTGACATGCTAGGAAATAGGCAACGCAACGGGCGGTCCGTTACCGTGACCGTTGCTCCCCTACACCCCGGTACAGTAGGTCTAATTGAACACACAAAGTTGCAGCAGAATTCATTCTTGGTTCACAAAGTATAACGAAGATAAAGTCCCAAAATCACGATAGCCATTATGCAGATCCATCACACCGTTCCCCCAAACCCCGTCTATTGCTTCCTTCCTCCTTCCGATCACCATGATCTTGCCCCCCAATTGCGCGGCGCCTTTTCTTTGTCGAGGTATTGGCTTGAGGTGCAATGTGCCGAGCTGTCACAGCTATCCTGAAGTTTTCGGGTTCCTTGAACTGTTATGAATAAAGAGAGGGAGCTCAATAGAGTAAAACTCACAACAGTGTGTCTAGACAGGCGGAATAAGACCGTTAGCTTCGCATCTGAGCTTTGGAGGACAAGACGACACCAACTCGTAATAATCTTGCACTCCGGCGCCTTCCATCACGAGTATATCCCCCTAGACTTGAAGTGAGATTCTGAAGAAACAGCACGCTTGTGAACTGACATGTTGCAGCAACAGTGTTAGCTCGGCTCGATGCTGTCCATTTTGAGGCTTCACAGCGGTTCTAAAATTCATCACTGCCGGGGACCCTGCAACGAGTTCCGGTCGGCAAAAACTAGATAATAAGGATCGAGAAGGACTAACCGAGAGACAGCCCAGCAACAACAGGCCCCAATCCTTGTTCATTATCCGAATGATACTATGAACTAGGTCAAGCAGATAATACTCTGCCGATTAGAAACCTACGGCCATCAATTGCTTCTCGAGATATGCGACGCTGGTGAGGGTCATCAGCCGTGATGATTGTAATTCTTCGGTATATCACAGACCTGAGTAGTTCATTAAACTGATAGGGCCGTCCTAGCGCAGCTTGGAGTCGGGTTTGAATGAGGTGGAGTGCATCGACGACAGCGCCGGGAGCATTATTGAAGGTAACAGTCTGATTACTGCCCCCGATGTACTACACCTGATGAGTGCTATTCGTCTTCGAGAAAAGGAAAAGAAAATACCTGGTACGTTTCTCCACCTGTTTCGAGTACAGTTGCGTCAGTTGGCGTCAGGACTTGCAGTAGGCGATAACATACTATTCTGGGAAAAATAACTTGAGCGGAAAGCGCCCCGCACTGAAAATAATCCATCAGTGTCGCTGACGGTAGACAAGAAGAGTGAATGCATTACCAGCGTGCTGAAAACAGTTTCGACTGAATATAATATTATGAAACCACAAGTACACGCACCCGCTTCAAAGGCCATCGGCGGAAGAGCAAGGTCCCTGCGGATGCTTGGATCTGATATTCCTCGAGAAGCCGGTTTGCTTCACCGTTCACAGTATCACTTCCGCGAATATGATGGATTGTGCCCCTAGCGGCACCGGTTAGATGATGTTCTTCGACCAGAATTTGATTCGAACTCACTTATTATTCGGCAATGTGAAGGACTGGCAAAATGCTGAGCCGGTGGAATGAAAGTATTTTGTAGGGGCCAACTCCGCAATTCCTATGACGAATGAGATGTGTTTGGTTAAATCGACTCTCCATCTCACCTGAACCGGCCGCAATAATGAAAGCACGCTGCTTGAGCGCGCGTTTGATATTATCTGTGCCTTGCAAAGAGGCTGCGGTATGGACTTTCCCGATAATGTCATGTTCATCCTGGCGGAAATGAATTTTCTTCTTCTTGTCCAGAAACGAGTCCTACCTGACAGTGCAGGCACACATATTTCTCCCAAGCAAATCTAATAATTCTTCAGTATCATGACGATGATAAAAAAAATGAGCTATACCTTGAGGATACTCGCCCACACTTCTGGCAATGCCATCCTCGACTATGAAGAAAGCTCGTGGTGAACTCGTCTGCAGAAGGGATGCGACGCTCAGGCACAAGTCGACTATCAAACCCGTCAGGAAACTTGGGCGGCTCTCGGAGACTTAGGAGGTGGGGCATGTAGTCCAATCGGCCGGATAGCCGCCCATAAGGAGCCACCCAAAATTTCGAACATTGCGGTTTTAAGCAAACCTGACCCTGCACAAAGACATGCGGGGAACGTTCCCCACATGTACTGCACATATATAGCCGGTTCACATTTATGCTCGCGGGGGCAGCTAATCGATGCCATGAGATCCAATGAACCAAGCAAGGGCAGTTCCGAGGCACATACTAAATTCATTTGGCTCTGCAGTCCACCATGGCTCGCCCTAGATAAATCATCAGAGATTTCCTTACAAACTGCGGCGTTAACGAACCTGGTCGGCACACCATTGAAAGACAAATTTATACCGCACGACGTTGGCGCCATTGATAAGGTGTGATTCGGCTGAGAAAGCATGAGTATTTTTTTGGCTTTGGGACCTCAAAGACGAACCCCAAGCCTCGACGATAGTGTAAAAACCTAATAATATGTGCCTAACATTAGTATGGAGTTAACGTTGGAAGGCACACACGAACCGAGGACGGCCAGATAGATATCCTTTTCTTTGAGATTAAGAGGAAACTGAGCGTATTTGTCGTCCACCAGGAGGACCAACGGCGTGCCATCATCGCAGTTATTGAACAGAGCCCGAACCCAGGCATTTGCCTTCTGATCTGCTACGTGTTCATCAATCCGGCCAGACTCGTTTTCAGGTCTTCCCCCGCCACTAACATTTAACGAAGTTAGTTTATTGCAACGATCAGTCGAGTTTGGTCCGTACCCGTGAGATATGATTAGCCTGCCGCCGTGCAGGAAACAGTCGCGCCTGTTGGAAAAATACTGAATGATGATTATCTGAAGGCAACAACACAACTTACTCGCAACCAAACTCGCTCAGCATGTATCCTTTCGCCACTCCGCTCTTCTGATACACTCCACCGTGAAAGCTGCGGAACCAAGGCAGGGTCTCGCACATTTCTTGTCGGCTCTGCTTTCCAGTTGGCCACGAGACAGACAAACAATCTGAGGCAACGCACCTGCGACCACACCGGTGGAAAACCTGTTTGTGATGGCCACGAATATTGTACGGCCACTGGGACTGGATCGTAGTAGACCATCTCTTGGTCTTCGTGTTTGAGTTGGATCACCAACGCAGCTTGAGGGATCCACGTTAATGGGAGGATTTTCCCTTCGGTTGGGGGCGGGAATGCAAGGGGCGAGTGGGGGAACGTGAACGGGACATCCGTGGAAGTAAATGAGTTGGATTTACATGTCGCTTGTGCTGAGGTTGTCGCGATAGATTCTCTTGAGGTGGCCGGCTCGAGACCACGATTTTTCATTGGCCGCCCACGAGTGACCCGCCGACAATTGAGCCGTTGCGAAAGAGCGGGTATCCGAATTTTAAGCGACGTAGCCGTCTCCGGAGAAGGAGCACCTTCAAGCCGCTGAATTTTCCTGGGTGGTTCGATGACCTCGTTGTCCGCAGGTTTGGCGCCCCAGTCAGAAGGGCTTCTAGCTGTCGGTTGCGCATCGAACTGCTGTCCGTTCAACTTCCGCTGAAATTTTTTTTCCCGGGATCCGTCGAGCCTGAATTGGTTGGCTAGGTATTTAACGTGCTGCGATTTTAGTAGCTCATTCGCTTCCTGCACAACAAAGTGAAACCAAAACCTTTATACGATCCAGTCAATAAACCATACCAGTGTCAGGTTTTGTGCTAATCGCCAAAAGAATTCTACGAAAAAAACTGTCCCTTGTCGGCTAGGTTTGGATGCTGGGCCGAAAACCTGGACAAGCCAGGTTTCCACGGCAAAGGGCTACTCAAATATATCGGTTCGATATCTGCGCGCTGAAGAACTGTACTCACACCTCCTTCGGTGGCTTCCACCTCATCCGCGATGTTGTTGGTTATTTTGGCCTCATCGCTGCGTCGAGAACCTCTGCCTTGTATGAGCCGCCCCAAAAACATCGACTTCAGTGGATCATCCTCAAGGATGGTTCGGTCGTGGATACTCGTTGGGCTTCGCATTTTGGAGGGCGATAGAGAAAGAAAAAAGAGGGCGCTTGTCAAATAGACTCTCTCATCATTCCACTGCAACGTACGTAAAGCGGGAATGCAATTTCTGCAAGTAAGAAGTCTCACGGAAGATTACAGAAGGAGCGTAATAAGGTTTCCACACCAAGCCTCCGAATACACATCCGCATCGCGTCAACGGGAGAGCACCCGACAAACAGATGATATTCTGCACCAAATCAGCAAAGGAGGGACAATAAACGCGAGTACCCACACCTAATAATCCCCGCCTTGTTCCCCGATTTCGCGATGGGTTGTCGTACCACTGTCCTGCTTCACGAACGGCTAGAGATCGCGTCGCGGGCGCACATGATCCTGTTTCTCAGCTACGCGATTTCTTTGACGGTTAGCCCAGTGCGTTCCAATTAGGCGCTGAAGTATTCGGACGGGCGTCCAGCTATGACCAGCAGGGGTTGCCTGACAGAGGCTTCGCGGAGTAGATAGTGAATAGACAGTCCTCGTACTGGGGCGCTGCAAAATAATGGGCGAGAATCAGTAGAAATGAAAAATGAGTCACTGCGACGTACTAGATGGAAGTGAGGCAGTTACAGGCTATACTCTTAACGCGCATTAGTAGACGCGAACGCCTAGGCCCAGAGGGGACGACAACCCTGCGCGAGGCGTATAGCCTTCTCTGGGAAGTATCTACTACAATAGCCCGGAGCAACACTTATGAATAAAAATCGAAATATCAGCGTCCGTGCGAGTGGTCGTTGTGGTGATGGATCGGACATGGAACGTCGACCGCCCTACAACCACGCCCAGTGCCGTTCGGGACACGATGGTGTCCTATCGGCGTCTCTGATCCAGATTACTGCTCCGTAAGAAGCCGCTTTCCGAATCTCAGCCTCGAGGGTTTTTGTAAGCGAACGCGCGAAGGGTGGTAACACATGATCATGCTTTCCCTGGGTCTCATTACAGATTCCCTGGAGGCAGTCATGCGCGCACCCTTCGCCGGCGCCTCCCCCATTCTGGTAAACGACCGCCCATTGAGCGCTGGGGGGATTCGGGCGGGCGTCCAATCGTCACCGTTGTTGAATAATTCGAGGTGAAGTCTAAAACAAACAGTAGAATGACAGAGATAGACACTGATCAACACACTCACCTCCGACACGCCTAGGTGGCTCTGTCGCTGTCAGGGAACGGGGGCCATGTCGTGAGAAGACTTGCGCGCCAAGTTTGCGGACCTCCTTTCTCCGAAGATACAGATCCAGTATACCGTTTGTTGTGGAAGCTTCTCCGAAAATCTTCTCCAGAAATTTACTTTCGCTCAAGAGGAAGCTTCGACTGATCTGAGACGCTGTAGTCGGGTCTAAAGCAGAAATTCTGCACAGTAGGTGAGTCGCACCCAAAATAAAGAGATAGAAATACGAACGAGAGTATCTATTACAAAAGGCATCTTCCACCCGACACGGGGAGGAACCGTAGTAGCGCCTTGCAAATACAGCATGCGTTGGCGCGGTCAGAAATGGAGCGAATGTACACCATAGAATCCTTGAATTTCTCAGCCGTAGGGTAAATGTCGGGCAGTCAGGGAACCCAAATGGCCGGCGCCTTGTGTGGTAACGAATCGGGTTGACGACTTGTTGTCCTGACTGTCGAGAAGTCCAAAACGAGCGAGGTGCCGGGAGGTGGCGGAGGAGGCGCGCCGCCCGCGGCGACGTTACTGCGAGCGGGAAGAGACGGGTCATTTGCTCCCGAGGACGAGGCGACGGGGTCGGGCATGGGAGGAGCCGGATTGGGAGGCGCGTTGCTGGGGGAGGTGGGGGTGCATGAGACCGCACAGAAACCTTTCGAGTAGAGGATAGAGAGGAGGGCGATGGATACCAAGCAGATATAGGAAATGGCGACGATATATGGATGAGACAGCGTCGTTTGAGATGGAGTGCAACGCGATGGAACCAGGATGACTTGAAGGGTGGAGGTTGCATCGACGGTATTGACTATCATGCTCGTCGTCTTCGGGTCGAGTGCGAGAAATACGGTATGAATCACGGCTACGAGACACCAAACGACGCCAACAGACGCCATGGAGGAGGAGGAGAACGAGGATAATAAGAAGGACATGGTGGTTTCGGGTCAAGATATAAATTGTCACTGAAAACACGGAAGATCAGCAACCCAGCAAAAGAAAAGAAAAGAAAATCGGCAACATCGACGCACCAGGATACAGAGTGAGTTCCATAATGACACTACAGTTCATTCTTGCTGCGAAACATGGCGTGGGTTGTCAAACGGGGCCGGAATACCGCCAGTGGCAATTTTGTGCTTCCTTGTGATTGAAAAGGCCAGAGTCAGACGGATAACGGGGCCTAGCTAGAGCCACAGAGGACGATACATCATTGTAGCACCAGAGAAGTGGAGTAGAATGCATTGAGAACGGTCCAGCTGCAAAAGAGGACTTAAAGGAAAGCAGCAAGAGGTTGATTCCCAAAAAGGAAGTCCGGCACTTCGCTCCGTTCTTGCCGTCTACATGTCAAGAATGCCACGTCCTGCTTCAGAAATTCAGCTGCGAACACACCTCTTGAAGCTTGAAGCTTGAAGGTTGAAGCTACACTGATTAGCAGACATCGATGCGAGGTTGGCTGCACGGCCCCGTGAAGCTCCCGCCAAAGATTGTCCGGAAAATAGGATTTTTGATATTCAGATTTATTTGTCCGAAAATAGGACTTTTGAAGTTTGCCAAAGTGGAGGCATTTGACTCCGATTTGGCCTACGATAATCGGGATTAACCAGATGAATTCAGCCGGCACAGCGCTTGGCTCGGAGTCCGCATACCGTTCTATGCGCGAACGGCACCGGAAATTTTGAAGAAAGGCGGTGAGCACCTTTGTCCAAAATCAGATTTTTTTAAGGCCCAAACGTCGCCAGAATATAGGATTTTCGAGGCCAAATCCGGGATCTTTGGAGGACAATCCATGGCGGGACTGCACAGATGAGGCCAAGGCCCTGACTCACGGAGCGCGCCAAAACTTCAAAGTCCAACACATATGATCAAAAGACAGTGCATAAAATTATGAAGAGACTGCGGGGCGCGTTCGCGAGCGGCGTGTCCGAGTTGAAGTGCGCTGGACGGGAAGTGTCCGTTATGCAAGACCATCATTAGACTAATCAACCCCGTCCCCGCAGGATGCGAAAACGCGTCGACCGCGGGCACTGAGTCACGAACTTGTGTGCTTGCGAATACGACGTTTATCAGCGACTCGTCACGGCCTCCGCTCTTTGCTCTTGACCGTCATGTTCCTCCTTCAGTGGTGGAACAACCTCACTGCGTCACCGATATCCGGACCCCCACGACTTCCTGAGGACCTTGAGCGCGAAATCTTCCTCCTCGCTGCGTCGGACACCGCGTGTGGAAGTTCGTTGGACCAGAACTGGGGTGCCCCCAGCAGGACCAGTATACCAACGCTGATGAGAGTCGCTAAACGGACACACAGGTGGTGCGTGGAGATTCTTTGTCTTCTCTCCCGAATCTTAATCCAGGACAATCCACAGGCTGGAACCTGTGCTCTACCGCATCCTACTCCTGCTGGACTACCCGGACAATACCAAGTTCATCCAAGACAGACTGAAGAATAAACCTCCGCACATCTGGCGCGATGGCCCGCGCTATCTTTTTCTTGCACTGGGAGACGAGTCTCCGAACGTCGCCGTCATGAAAGAGTTGCTGGAAAAGTGCACAGGCATCCGAGATCTCAACTTCAACCCGCCGGACGACCACCCGCGATTGTTTCTGCCGCAGTTGGATGCTATGACGGGTCTGCGGAGCCTCTCCACGGAGTTGCAAGCGCTATTCGACGACTCAATCCTCAGCATCAACCTTTCCCGGCCAGCGTTTGCAGGACTGACACACCTGATGCTATTTGACGACCTCCCGGCGTGCAGCGAAGCAGACGGACAGCACTTAGCTCAACAGCTCGCCCTCGTCCCGCAATTGACGAACCTCGCGCTAGTCGGTAGCGTCCCTCAGCACACTGTGCTTGCCATCCTTTCGGCATGCGAAGACACACGCCTCCGTATTCTTGTCAATCGCCGACAGGATCTGTGTCAATGGACTGTGCAGATGCTCTACGAGCGCGAGCTCAGCGACATTCAGGACGCGCGCTTTGTGATCATGCCGTTTGGGGTCGGGGAGTGGGAGGACGCCGCGAGGGGAATGAAAGACGACTTCTGGGCGGAGGCGGAGAGGTTCGTGGATGGTAAACGGAGGAAGCAATTTCCTGGTACGTTGCATTTTATCGTTGCGTATGGTGGGCTGACGTTCTCGGTAGCGGAGAGGTTCTGGACGGACGAGGATATGACGGTGTAACTTTTCCTCGCGCACTAGAGACCAACATTTTCAATGCTCAATGAAAGACTGCCGCCTTGCGGAAATACCGTCAACATTCCCGTGCCGCGCTGATCTTTGACGCTCACTAGACTGAGCGTATAATCGAGACAAGACAGCCTTCTCATCGTCTTAGATCTCCAAGGTGAATTTGCGTAGCTCCGCGCGAGTACCAGGCGCGTCCAATCGCGAGTCGCACCGGAGGCACACGAGCCCAACGACGTGTTGTGTACGTGGCCATAGTCTGAGGGAATGCAGCGTCAAATTCGGGTCCATTTTGATGGGAACTTCGATGGAATACAAGGGCGTCAGCTTAAGGCGCTGGAACTGGATTCTTCACCAGCAAAGGTGAATCTATTGGGAACAGTGCCAATGCGCGTGTACTCAAGTTAGTAGTCAATCCCAGTGCGACACCATCTCGAAATTATGCGTACATGAAAGTACGTCCATAGAAATCCGAGTCGCTAATTCTTTCGAATTCATTACACTGCCACAATTTGCCCTTTCTCTCGTCTATATTCATGCCCACCGTTAACCCTACGACAACTATCGTCGCCGCAGTGCGCATCGCCATCCAAGCAATATCTATGGACCCATACACCCTTCCAATCCGGTTACTTCTTTCTGGTTCCACCATCGACGCAGCCAAACTCACCCATCTCGGCCGATCGAGGATAGAGGCACATTTGGGGCTGAAGCTTTTCCAAATCTTGGAACCATACAATCTAAATGTGCCCCTCGACGTCCTCATGGACGTGAGTATTATCGTTCGTACACTCCATTTCATTCTAACCATGGATTGGTAGACACTCTCCGAGTCGCTCATCACGGACCTCGAGGCTGCCAGTCCAGCCAACAATCCGCCTGGTCAGCTCAAGTGTTTTTGCGCCACAGTCGGCGCCCAATCATCCGATCCCGATCCTAAACGCCTCACATCATGGCTCGATTTCTATCTGGTGAACGTATTCTCAGTAATCGAGGACACGGCACAGAGACTCTCGTAAGTGATCTAGATTACAAAATATTTGGCAACACATTGACTGAAGGTAGGACTCCACCGAATGTGCAAGAAGATGGCGCCGGCTTGGACCCGGAGGTTGTACTGCTAGAGCACTTTGAAAGCCGACACCACGTAGGTTTTTGACGTTGTGGTGTGTACAGTACAGTGTCAGTACTTATTATTTACCGTGAAGCAGTGAGCTGCTATTTTTCCTTTCATTTATGTTGTACTTTTGTATGTTCAAGTTATATATTTGACAAAATACGATCGACTTTATTTATGTCCAAACAACTTGAAGGTTACCTCCGCCCACAACGTTCAATCTTTTGCGCCATCCACTCCCCAACATGCAATACGCCCGAACGAATTCAATGTGCTATCTTATCCCGTGCGGACAGGGCTTCTTTCCTACCACCGAAACTCCCTAAAATCAATGACCCCAACTGGACGACGAGCGTAGCGAAGCCCGCGATGCGCAAAGTATATAAGCGGCTGGGCGAGATTACACTGCGAAGCCTTGCATGTGAAGACAGGGAGACAATGGCCTGATCGCCGTAGAAGCCCTCATCGCACGGTGGGAGGTCCAGGAAGGGTGGTATGCCGGTAGAGATGAGGAGTCAGGCTTGGTTACCTGCAGCGGGGTTTTTGGCTACGTGACATCTTCCCGACCGATTTGCTGGTTGTACAGCGGTACCCAGATCGCCCTCTTACGCGGTCACCCACGTCACGCTTCTTGCTTTGGCGTAGGGTTAGAAGTTGTAGCGCCGCGACCTCGAGATTTTCGAGATGATCCACCGCAAACTTTCGGAATGTAAGTCATCCAAAGGCATGTAAAAGTGGTTTGATTCAACAAGATTTCTAGAGTACCCACAAAACCTTTAGCAGAACAGTTTTAAAGGATCCATGCCGTCGACGCATACAACTCGGCGGGTAGAGCGGTTACGGAGAGTCGACGGAAGCAAGGATTCGAAGTGCTCTCGGGCACAGCGTGCAGAGCTCTCGAGACAATATGCGGACCCGTTCACGATGAATTGGATCTCCTGAACAGTCGCAAATTGATGCTTGTCCATGTGCTCTGCCAAACGTGCGAATGGGGTCCAATGAAGTGGATGGACATCTCTGTCTGTTATGACACCCAGACTGAGAGTTTCCAAACGACAATGAGGCGTGACGACTGCGAGGAGGCGCTCGAGCTCCGGGGCGACGGTGATGTCTGAGGATGTCTCGAGGACATTGAGGTGTACTGCCGCGTTGACTCTGAGACGCTGCAGGCCAGTGCTGTGTGAGAAGTCGAGGAGGGATACACGATCTGAGTGTTTGTGAGTGCATCGAAAGAATAGAGGGAGATGGAACCCACTAGGTTGTTCGTTGGACGCCCAGTTGAGTCTCAGATATCGAAGGTGATCACCTAAGTGATGCAGATATCTCGATATGCTTCGCGGCCACTCTGGCGACGGCTGAGGAAAGCAAGTCAATGTCAATCTGGATGTTCTGAGAGGGAGCATGATGCTGTCGGTCGGGCGATTTTTCCCCCAACTCAGGCTCAGCATCGCCAACTCGATGGACGGGAAGATAAGTGTCGGAGCTTCAGCCGAGTCATGCCATTGAACATCATGCAGTGTTAACCTTCGCAAGGCGGGAAGGTTTGACATGAAGCGGACAAGGCTCGCATGTGTTCCAAAGATTGCGCACAACTCGAGGCCTGTAAGCCGAGGGAGAGGGGAAGGTCTGCCGGAAACCGTGACCACAGAATGAGAGAGCGGAGGCGCGTGAATTCTGGCAGAATTTTGAGGATCGGAAGCTGGACCTCGGATTCAGTATCCAACAGCCAAACTGTCAGACGACAGATGGTCGAGAATAGTGTAGATGTCGGAGATTGTACGAGCGCGAGAAATTTGGGAATTGTCCGAGTGGTAAGATAGATGGTGACGTGGCTCCTCGCAGAGCGGAGCCATTCACGACAGACGAGACTGCAGGTTGAAAGATCCTTTGGGCAAATGCAAAACTCTTCGATGACGAGCTCTGTCAATTCCGAGGGCAAGAGGCCAATACAGCCTCTTGAAGTTGCAGACACCATCGCTTTCCGGGACGATAAGGAAATATACAAGCCAGTGACCTAAACGTAGACCCGGTTAGCGAGCAAAATGAGAGGGATGAAGAGTTGACTGAAAGAGATGGCTGCGCGTGTGTGGGAATTGGCGTCTCACAAACCATCTACACCGCCGTTCGAGGGCTTCATTTCTCAAACCTTGAGTGCCGATATTCTTATAGCATCCAAGAAACATTTATTATTTATTCTAACAATGTCTGGGAAACATTTGAAAGGAAAATGTTGTCGAAAATGTCTCAGGAGTGTCACTCAAACATTGACGCAACATCACTGAGATACAGAGTTGGAAAATGCTTGAGGGATTTGACGATTTTTATTTTGAGAATGTTAAAGACGCAAAACATTCTCACAACATTGATACCGAACGGCGGTGTAGCCTGAGAACCAAACGTCATTTCCTCCATCTACACCGCCATTCGTGAGGGATGTTTATGAAAGGTTTTTGCCGAAACATTTATAAATAGTCGCCACAACGTCTGTTGGATGTTGCTGAAACGTTACACAAATAAAAATCGTCAAATCCCTCAAGGCTCCCACGACTTCACATTTGAGGGATGTTTTGGCCAACGTTTCTGGAAGGTTTCATCGATGTCCTGGCATTTCCTGTTGATAATAATAATTTCTGGATTTCACATTCGGCCAGGGGTGAGTGTTGTATGTAGTAGCAATTGAAAGGAAAAGATTCAGGACTACACAAGGTACAACCCAGCATACATTACAGTAGACCCTCACGAAGTAAAGCTCTCGACCTGAGCCACTCCTGTCCACCGCGCGCGCAGATTACCCGCTCCACTTCGGCATGTGCGCTACCGGGATCCGCCCCACCGAGTTGCGCACGGTACGAGCACTGCGCGCGCAATCAGTACAAACCAAGATGTGGGGCAAAAGAAGACGCACCACACGTGAGAATCGACGGATGAGTGAGTGCATTCCGAGTGTGCTACTCACCCCACGCTCATTTTGGTGCACGCTGCACTCCCCCGCTGGGTTGCCTGCGGTCACCGCCATTCCAAGTCGCGAGCAAGCGGTGTTCATGCAGAAAAGAAAAGTCTTGAGGGTGAATTTGAGGCTTCAAACAACTTGAGGCGACTCGAAATTAGCGGTCTCGAATTGAGGAGATTTGATATGGTTGAGTCAAAGAGACTTGGGTGGATTGTGTGGACGGAGCCAGAGAGCTTGAGGATGGGAGCTTGCCGCACTGAGAACGACCACGGTGAGACGATAGGAACCGCCATCTTGAGGAATTTGATTAGTTTCCGAATCACGGCGATGCTCAGCAGTGGGGAAGGTTTTGGACCTCGGGGAAGACGGGTCCACTGGGTGCGCTTGGACCTCGTTGGCGTGTCGAGTCATTGTCGCGGGTGGTGGGAATCACAAGCGAACAGTTGGTCTCGTCCCGTTCTTGTCTTGACGCGCCGCTGGATGGCTTGCCGAACCTTGACTTGACACCGTTGTTGTTGCTGCTGAGCGACAAGCCGAATCCTACCGAGGTATGTACCCTTGTTGGCGCTGGAGAAAGCCTGGGGAGTCGATTGTGTTGTGTGCGGCTTGAGTTTGAGCGACGAGAACAGCGGCAGTGGTGGTGGAAGACAAAGGAAAAGCTTTGTGGGCGTACCAACATTGCCGTTGTTTGGTCTGATGCGCACGGACCTCGCTATTTCCGGAATTCCGTCGATCTCCCTTCTCTGTTTCGTTTTGTCGGACCCTTCCTCATTACAAGACTCTCATTAATTGGACCGTCCATTCCCTGGACACTTGTGAATCATTGTGCCCAAGGCCCGCAACGGTCACTGCCGGTATCGGTCATTGATACATTGTACGCTTTGCGGCCGGGCTTGAGCCGGTTGTAACACGAACTTGAAGGCAATGATGGAACGAGGTTCAAGAATCAGGACTCGACGCTCGAAATTTCGCAGGCCCGTTTGTAATTAAACTGTACCCTACCGGTATTCCATGCCCAGCAAACATTCACAGCAATATATATCCGACCTTTTCTCAACATCCCTGCAACATTGGCAACACATTGGGAGGATGTTTTGCTGTGGACATTTTTGAAACATTCAACTGACATCTTGTGAACATTTTGAGCGACGTCGTGAGAATATCAAGGTCCAACGTTGTCCAAACACAAGACTCGAATGGGGGTGTAGTACTTATCTTCGCAGTAATTTCTCCTCCATGTTTGTCCAACGGTCTGCCTTCTTTTTTCAGGGTACTTCGACGTGCAGTCATATCTTCTTCGAGTTGTAGATAGCAGGGCGGATCTCATGGGCACAATCACCTCACTCAAATGACCGTGACCTGAGATGAGTTCGCCGCGGCAGAGGCTCTTCCGCCCAGTGCATCCCACCACGCCCGGTCGGTGCCTGGTCTGGCGCGGGCCGTGTGGTGGAGAAGGAGCAGGCCTCCCTCAGCGCGGATTGTGACGAGAAGCTTATTCAAGCTGGTCTCAGCACAAGAGTTCCGGGGTGATCTCAAAAGTGACTGGCGTAAGTACTAGATTGACCGAAAAAACACTGGAGTTGAGTGGAGTGAAATGAGATCATAAGGAAGTCATAGGCATACGAGCATAGAATCATAGAAATAAGATGAGATAAAATAGTCCGTGATTAGATAGTGCGACTGAGTCGTCACATACGCCCTCCAGGCCGACGCGTGCGGCGGACCAAGAAGTCTGCATCTCGTTGCCAGTGGACACAGGAGGTGGCGGCGGCGGGTTGCCATTAGGAACGGGAGGCACGAGAGGGCACGGGAGGAGCGGTGGTGGCCAAACGGCCGGCTCCTTGCGTGGTAACGAATCGAGTCGACAATTTGTAGTCTTGACTGCCGAGAAGTCCAAAAAGGGCGGGCTCATAGCGGGGACATTGCGGTTTTTTTTTTTGCGAGGATATCCTGAACTTCAGGGTTGTCGTTTTCGCCGACGGATGCTGGCCTGGAACGAGTCTTAGGCGCCATTAGGGATACATTATGGTCTCGGTTTCGGTCTTGGAATTGCACGGCGCTCGGGCGGTCGATGACAGTTCCTGTACGGACGGTGCGATTTCGCTAGGGGCATTTGTCGGGACTGCTCCCTCGACTGGAATGCTGATTCAGGAGTGGAAGATTAATGTGGAGGTGGGTTTATTCGCCTGCATCGCCTGCGAAGCGACTTTTCCGGCATTGGGGGTAGTGGTGCGGGGAGATATTCGACGACGAGATGGGGTGGGGGTGGCGAGAAGGGGGGACAAGAGGTGAAACGTATTGGCCGCGGAATCGAGGTGTGATGGACTACCAGTCGCTGTAGCGAAGCTGGGAGATTTGCCGCGGCGGGAAGGGGTGCCACACGGGAGAGGGAGCCCCGGGTTGAAGAGTACCGTTCTTTGGGATGGCCTGGGTTACTTTTCTCCTCGAGGACTTGCGGAGACACCCCAAGGTCTGATGCATCGACATTAATTGAAGTCGAGAGCGGCCGGCAGGGGGGCGAAACGCGGGAGTTGCGTGAGTTACGACAGCGCCACCATGCTTCGTTCCACGGCCGCAGTTGCCCACCGGCTCATGTTCATCGCAGATCGCTGCTCGGATTTCTTCTCCCGGGACGAGGCGATTCCAAAGGCGTACATGTCCGACATGTGTAACAACGACCTTTCTGGATGATTTTGGGTACATGAAGGCTAGAGAAGGAGAGGACATTGAAAAGGCTGACCAAAGCTGAGATGGAATGCACAACAGAAAAGGCTGTGGCTGCGAGCAGACATGAGAAGACGAATTCGATATTAAATTAAGCCAACATACCGAATCTCGGATGACCAACAAAGAGCTCATAGTGCCTTCAAGTTCGCAAGGTCATGAGAGTCTGACAACACGGACGATCAGCAACCCAGCGAAAATGAAAGAAAATCGGCGGCATCGACCCAGGATACAGACACAGAAAGAGTCGCATAATGACACTATAGGCCATTGTTTGCTGCAAACCATGGCGTTGGTTGTCGAGGGCGTCGAAATACCACCGGAACTTGAAATCGCCGCAATTTTTTCTTCTTCCCTTCGATTATACTGGGCAGAGCCAGATGGGGACCTAGGCCTAGATGGGGCCGTAGACGATGGGAAACATTCCACTGGCACAAGAAGCGGACAAGAAACCAAGTTGAGTAGTATAGCTGCGAAGGGGACTTGAAGGAAAGCAGTTGATTCCCAAAAAGGAAGTCCGGCTCTTCGCTCTGGTCTTGCGTCTACGCGTCGCGCACTGTCGTCATGTTCTGCTTCAGCACTTCAGCTGCGAGGAACACACCGCACCAATGGATCCCGAAGATTTGAGCAAATATTGTCTGAAATTTACTTGAATGTGCGAGCGAGGTGGAATATTCAAAGCAAATCTTATTTGAAGAGACTCTACAAACTGCGCATGCTTTTGGTTTGGATCGCGCAGAGCGCTCACCAGTAAGCCGGGAGCCGAACGTCAACGGAAGCATGCATCCCCGGATCCTCTGCAACCAGTACCCTCGACCCTCCAGCGTACTCCCCGACTCCTCTTCTCCAACCCAGCGAAATCGACATGGAGTCGGCGGAGGATCGAGCCTGGAGCGTATCCCATTCCTAGCACCTGACCCAACATTGCGCAATTACGTGGATTATTCCGAACGGCGTCTTTGCTCAGCCCGGGGACCAGAGGCCCACCGAACTGTGCTCGGCCTAGGGAGGTTGATAAAGCCCAGCGCCCGAATACAGTACCCCAGTCTCAGAGAACCTAGGTCCCTATAAAAGGTTGCCAGGAGTCCAACGCCGTTGATCATACACTCGTCGGGGGCACTCCCACTATGGCACCTGGCTCGCGGGACGCTGACGGGATTCGGAAGGGGCACCAGCTGTCACCAGAGACTACAAAGATGGTAAGTGTTGAACGGGAGGTGGCCACGTACGAGGAGTTGCGTTGAGGCCCGAGGGAAGGCGCTGAGAGTCGCGAGGGTGTCGATGGGGGTTGGGATCTGAGTAAAGCAGAAAAGTTACAAAAGAATCCTAATCTACGCGCGCAGTTAGTTTGGTTTCAGCCAAATGGCCGTCACCGTAATCCCGGAGACCAACGAAAAGGTCGCGCGCATCCCCCGGGGCCTCTTCAACGACAAATCTCCGAGCACATGGAACCTCGACGCGTCCCACAAACAAATCCCGTACCTGGCCGTCCAATCCACCAGCGTGCGAGTTGGTGGTGGATCAGAGATGGCGCGGACCCGTCCTAACACCTCGCTCAGCAGCATTTCAGAGGGAGACCAGCGAGCCCTTCGGTGTCTTCGATCAATGAGTGACTCAAGATCTCTACCATGGGGAGCGTTATAGAAACGCGCTACGCGCGAATGTGGGTTACACGGGGTCACGACACTCCCATGGCTTTCACCTGGAGGCAGCCAAATGCGCCGCATTCGCCAGCGCTCTCCCCTACCAGGTAGTCGTTGGCCCACGTGGCACCAAGGGGATTCGGACGGGTTGGCCAAAATCTCATCACCATGCTGGAGTCGAGTCGCGGCGCCAGAATGTGTGTCTGCAAATACGTCAGTGGGCGCAGGACAGTTCCACTTACCTTCTTCCCTGGAAACAACAGGTAGCGCGTGAGTACCGCTGACAAGGCGTTAAAGGGTGAGCTCACCCGGGCCGGAGCGGGAGGTTGCAGGCGACGTCGAAAGGTCGCGAGATCACGGGAGATGCTTAGGTTGGTAAGTGAGAAGCTAAAGAGACAACGGAATTCACAAACACGGGAACCAAAAAGCGGGCGACATGGAGGTAGAAGACAAGAGGGATTGTGGCTGACTGACGGAGATTCAATTTCTAGATACAAACAAAGAACAAACAAATATTTCCGACTCGCCCGAAGGCAGTGCGCGCCTCATTTCTCTGTGTTGCTGCTGCAGTTTTTATTCTATTTTATGGTGTTCGAGCCACCTGAGCTTGAGCCAGGACGCGAAAACGCGTCGAGGTTGGTATGTGAAAATGATGTCACGTGTCCCGTCGCGTCGCGTCGCGTCGACTAATACGCGTTCGGAGTTGTGGAATAATGATATATTAGCGAGTTTGCATTGCAGCCATTTTGAGTTGCGCAAAATGGTGGCTGGTGGCCCATGAATGGGTTCGATTTCTGCCCTTACAATATTCAATTAGCATTCTACTCGAGTACTTCCATTGCAAGTGTACACATGATTCCTGGATGTCGAGGTCCTTCCACATCCAATTGTCACACAAAAATACTTCATTTCCCCAAACTTGAGTCAGGTATGCTTGATTATTCATTTGCTCTCAATTTAGTTCATAAAAGTACGTCCTAGTACGTCCATAGAAATCGCTAATTCTTTCGAGTTCATTACACTGCCACAATTTGCCCTTTCTCTCGTCTATATTCATGCCCTCCGTTAACCCTACGTCCACTATCGCCGCCGCAGCGCGCAACGCCATCCAAGAGATATCTATGGACCCATACACCCTTCCGATCCGGTTACTTCTTTCTGGTCCCACTATTGATGCAGTCAAGCTCACCCATCTCGGCCGCTCGAGGATAGAGGCACATTTGGGGCTAAAGCTTTTCCAAATCTCGGAGCCATACAATTTAAATGTGCCTCTCGACGTCCTCATGGATGTGAGTATTACTATCGTTCGTACACCCATTTCATCATGATCTAACTATGGATTGGTAGACACTCTCCGAGTCCCTCATCACGGACCTCGAGGCCGCCAGTCCAGCGCACAATCCGCCGGGTCAGCTCAAGTGTTTTTGCACGACAGCGGGTGCCCTATCATCCGACCCCGATCCTAAACGCCTCACATCATGGCTCGATTTCTATCTGGTGAACGTATTCTCAGCAATCGAGGACACGGCACAGAGACTCTCGTAAGTGATTTAGTTTATAAAGTATTCGGTAACACATTGACTGAAGGTAGGACTCCCCCAAATGTGCAAGAAGATGGCGCCGGCTTGGACCCGGAGGTTGTACTGCTAGAGCACTTTGAGAACCGACACCACGTAGGTCTTTGACGTTGTGATGTGTACAGTATTGATTATTTGCCGTGAAGCAGTGAGCTGCTCCTTTTCCTTTCATTTATGTTGTACTTTTGTGTGTTCAAGTGGGTGACTTCCCGTAAGGTAAATTTATTCTGGGGGAATATTTCGGCAAGATGCCGAGGCACCTGTCAGGACCCCATCACTTGAGTCATCCAAAAGCGGAGGCCTTTTATTCTGGATCAGTCGAGTAGATTTAATTCCTGGAGGGGGGTAGGCACCCCCCCTCCAGGAATTTGGATGGCGGAATAAACCTTTTGGGGCGATTTTGATTGATCGTCACTCCTTGTCACCAGTGTCACAAACTCTCTGCTGTCTCCCAACGTTGGCCGTGGCTGTTACAGGCCCTTCAACGCGTTGACCATGCATCCCTTCACTGTAATTTGACTCTTGAACACCTCAAAACACCTCTCACTCACTGGAATCAGTCGGGAATCGGCTTTTTTCGACATCATCCATTTCTGGCCGAAGAAGATGAATGTCCATGTTCCTACCTGTTCACGACGCAGCAACACTTCTTTTATATGGTGGGGCCCAGAGGATGTCATTTCAAAGCTCTCTTTAGGTGCGAGCAGCGCATTATAGTTCAATGAATATATTATTTTGCTTGCGGGAAACCCGCAGGCTTGAATATCGTCGGCATTGATCTCATCACTGGCACCCCTCAAACAAGCTCGAAAATTGCGCTGGAATATATTTACCTTACGGGAAGTCACCCAGTTATATATTTGACAAAATACGATCGACTGTGTTTATTTATGTCCAAACAAAAGGTTTCCTCTCTTCCGCCCACAACGTTGAATCTTTTGCGCCATCCACTCCCCAACATGCCCTCAATTACGCCCGAACGAATTCAATGTGCTATCTTATCCCGTGCGGACAGGGCTTCTTTCCTACCACCGAAACTCCCCAAAATCAACGACCCCAACTGGACGACGAGCGTAGCGAAGCCCGCGATGCGCAAAGCATATAAGCGGCTGGGCGAGATTACACTGCGAAGCCTTGCAACGGCACTCATATATGCGCTGCTGCCGGAGACCGGAGAACGTCATGATGTTGGGCTTATTCTCGTATATGTGCCATGTTTGACCGTTCGCAGATGCTGTTAGAAACTCTTCTCTCGCCTAGGACGTTTGCTCGTATCTTGTTGGCAACAGGCGACTACGAGGACGCCCCGCCCTGTCCCTTCTTTGGGATGTCGTCGCCGCTGGTCGCTGGGGCCTTTTTCGCGTTTGTTGGTGCCTTTATGGCGTTCTCTGAAGACAAGGGCCTCATCCGGTTCTCACCTTGGTTCGATGCGACATTCAGACCGCTCGCTCAGGCAGGTGTGAAAGGATTGTAGGTCTTCTCTTTCGTCCTGCAACCTGGTTTTATTTTACCAACCCACTTCAAGGAATTGCAAGGCCAAGTTCACAGCCCCAATCTACCCTACCACCCGTGCTCAAGTCGACCACTCGGCCGAGTCAAAACGGCTCAAGAAGAAGCAGCGGAGTACGTTTCACAATATCAATATTATATTACTGTCTGCTAAATGGTTGCGTCGTGCAGTTGCGGGACGGGTTGTGTTCGGCGGTATGTCTTATGATCGTCTTCTTCGTCTCTGTTTGAGCCTGCCTTCACAGACACCACCAACACATCTTCTGCAACTCCTACTTCTGTCCGTCTGTTTGGTTTCTGGATTTCTCACGATTGGCTCACTGCGATCCCTTGCTAACAGACCTTGGCTGCGAAGACGGGGCTGTCAAGCTCATCCGCCAAAGCAGTGAGCCGCCACATCTGTCTTGCTTCCCCGAAAATATGTTCAATTTTATCTTTATTCAGCGAAAAGAGGTCACGGACTTTAAGTTCCTGCGCATTCCAAAGGAAAAGTACCAAGTTGCTCAGGCCAGTGGTACGTGAAACGGTCTCTTAGTCCTCTCCTGGAAGAAATCAACCTACCTGCATTAGCCCGTTCGCTACAAACCACCGAAGTTGCAACTGCTGGCGTTGCAGAAGACTCTATTCCCCCAGGTATTCTTATCGTTCTCCTGATTTACAACGACTCAACTGGGCCAAAGTATCGGCGCATTTAGAATCGGCGCGTCGAATGTCGCTTGCGTTCATTCTGAATTAAAACACACTCTTTGAAAGCCTCAATCCTTTATCAACTCGCCTTGCACTTGTACCACACCATCCACGCACATACTGGCATACTATCCACCTAGCACCACATATCCACATACTATTTTTATTTCTATGTACGCAATAGACATAAAGTCACCCTATTCCGTTTCTCCGTGCACACTAGCCAGATTTTGGATGTATTCTCCTGTAGCATGCGCAGTAACTACTAGATTATTTTCCTGTGTACGAAATGATATCGGCGCAAATGACCCGGAGAAAAAAAATGTGGCGGATCGAGGAACGACGACTTTCGCGTTCTCTGTCCCGTCCATTTCGTCAGAGGTTCCTTCGTTAAACACCTTGGCATTGTCGCCCGGAACAGATTGGGTGTGGGGATCCCGGGACATTGTGGTCGAGGCTTATCCAAGTCGAAGCCGAGGGTGACGAAACAGGTGTTAAACATCGAAAATAGGCAAGGATGAAGAAGCAGCCCTTCGCAGGAGGATTGCATCATGATGTTATAAGGCATTCAGCTAATTGATGCTTTGGCACAAATGACTATCCGTTACGGGCACCGCGGTGCAAGGGGGCGATGGAGGAGGATGTCGGCGAATGGTTGGACAACGGCTGCAGACGGTCTGGACCCGTGTTTCAGCTCAGCCCAAAGGAGAAATGCATGGCAACCAGCGCCCCTGTCTCGTTCTCCTTCCTCCTTCCTCCTTCCTCCTTCGTCTCGAGGGACTCCCTTCGAGCCCGACCGTCGAAGCTTGGCGCTGGAATCCTGTCCAACGGTGACCGACCGATGCAGTCGCGTCAAAGCTCCGCCTTCGGAATCATCTCCACTCGCAGGCTTGGGGCGGCGACAGGCACTTCTCAGCCCAGATAATATCGAAGACGTCGACCATTTTATCTCGGTGAGCAGCGTGACATTCAGTAGGCATGCGACCCCGAACACGAAGGGCAGGGGTGTGTTCCCCTTCCCCTCGTCCTCTTCCGATTCTGCTGCAGTCAAAGTTTGCTTCGTTGTTGGCCGAATGTCTCTGGCCCAAACTATTGAAGCGAACCCGAGCAGCACCAACTAGAGCGCGTCAGTATAACGTTCGACGTGTAGGGTAAATCCTACGAACATCTCGATGCTAACAAGTTTGATCAAAGCCAACGCTCACGTCCAGGTCCTCGGTTCGCGGCCGTTCTTCACCTGGTGGCCCACGGGCGACGCTGGGAAGTAGCGGTCCGAGTTTCAAGTTGACGACGGTTGGAGGTCGAAGACGCAGGCGGGAGTCAACGCTCGCTGAGTCGCAGGCAAATTCTACTTTCCAAGAGCGTCCTGGAAATTAGGAGGTAGGTCGAGATCTGATGGCTGAGCTCATCGAACCCGCCAGCAAGCCGGTAAAAGTCCACAAGGACGCAAAAAAGTATCGAAGGTGAGAGCTCCTGGGCGACAATCGGAGGACGGGTTAGTCGAGTTGGTCGAAGGGAAGGTGCGTCCATTGACGGCGCCGGCGTCATAGTTCTGGGATGGATAGAGAGGACGAGCGGTTCGAAGGGCTGATGTGTCTTTCCCCAGTCTGATTTCTCCGCTGGTCCTCCCACCACCTCGGCTGCTTTGCTCGGCCTGTCGATTAAGGCTTCTAAGTGCTCGGAAACTCGTTTGCGCTGCGTTGCGACATCTAATAATGTCTGCGCCCTCGAAGAAAGTTTTCTCACCACAAGTCGATGGAGATTCCCGGGCGTGAATGCGTCAGGGGGCCTTAATCAAACCCGGGAGGTTACAACATACTGCGTGGTGTAACTCTGCGACCGAGATTTCGCAGCCGGCCGGTGAATAGCGACGAAGAAGCATTGCCAGAAAGTCTGCACAGAAGGGTCTGAGAATAAGAGATAGATAACAGGGAGCGATTCCTACGGCCCATCTGCGACTTCCGACTGACAAAGGACTGGCTTCCGAAAACGCGGTTGTGAAGAAACCTTGGCCACAAAACAGCGCCGCCTACGACGTAAAAGTCTGAGACTAAAGATGCAATAAAATACGCCGCAAAATATAACGCACACCACCAAAACTCCATGTTGATCAAGAGGGGCTGTCGTCTGGAACCAAGTGCAAGACGTAAAGTGACTGTTTTTCAAAAAGAGTAAGCAGAATGCAAGGTCGTCATCATGCTGTTCAAAATAATCTGAGCTGGGATAATTGGACCTGGACTTGGACCTGATTGAATTCAGCTACAAATCTGAACACATAAACAACACGTACCCGGCGGTTGTCAAAATTGCAGTCCTTCCCAGACTTTGAATGACTTGGAAGTAAATATGTTGCCTGGATGCCAAGTACGATGGAGAGCGCCATGAAAAACTCCCTCGATTCGGATGTCGCGCTGCTGACGTTGAGTGGTTTGCGGGAAGCGTGAAAATGCAGCCGTATTCGACTCTGTGGGGTTGTGTGCCCCGGTCGACCTGGGGGAAGTGTAAGACTGCGATATTCGTTGGAACAGGGTTTTTTTCGGAAAACCAAAATAGCTGAACAAAAGGTACGCACATTCAACCTTTCACGAAAAAAAAAACTCAATCTTCCTATTACTTGGACGCCCTCTTCCGATGCCGGGTGGATCTCTTCAAAATACAGGTTCGCCATCCTGAGTTTCGTTACCCATGAAAGTCCTGGTTTAACAAAGTACGAGTTAGCAATTAAAGCGTGAATAGGCAAGTGTATCCGGCTCTGGGGCAAATTGTGTGTCCCGGTGGGCCTGAGTGACGTGTAAGACTGCGAGATTCGTGAAAAACGAATCGTACGGAGCGTGCATGACTAGGTCTGTCCATCAACACCACTTGACGAACAGCCAGTTATAGCAGTCTTCGTACACATCCTATTCGTGCATGTTTCTTCTGCGAAGGCTACTTCAACTTGTAAGAAGCTCGACCTGGAGGATTGCTGAAGGAAGGGAAAAGATGTACTCAAATTGAATGATCCACGTATGAACGGCGAAACGAATAAGATAAAAATGGAAAATAATCGCCTATCGGCCTGGATTTGAGGTTCTCGTTCTCCGTTATACCCAAACTTGTGAAAGAATGGCTATTATCAAGAAGCTCTCATCTGCCTCCAGGTCACCGTGGTTTTTGACCAATTTTTGACCGCCCATCGTCCGCAGACTGACAAGTTCAGGTCTGGTTTCAAAAGACAGAAGTGGGTTGAATAACTTAAGCACCCAAGCGAGGATGATGTCCAGTGAAGTGAAGTAGATTCAGTGAGGCATTTCATGGTCATGGAAGTCGTTCATCAACAGAGATCGGCCAGCCGGTCCGAACTCCTACTAGGAAACACGCACACGTGTTGCGCAGACTTGTTCACTTCTTCCATCTTGCCTCCTCCATGCGACACTTCAAATCCAGTCAATTTCCCAGCCGAGATGCCTACTCGGTGTCTCTCTTTGTATTTAATAAATTTCCGATGGACATAGGCCTTGCGGTTAGTTCTTGAATTTACCGAGAAGCCAAACTGAATTTTCATCCAGATCTTAGAGCATTGCAGCCCGTCTGATCTTGTACAGCTGGAAATCGTGTCTAAAGGGCTCCGCGCATTTATTAGATCCAATATGCATCTCTGGACCGCGGCGTTGGGCAACGTATCTCGAGGCGAGTGTCCTGGGGTTCCGTCACTGCCAGTTGTCGAAGCGAGCGGAAACTACTCTCAATCAGCCTATGCATTGTTTATTTTCGGAGGAGGATCGTGCTCGGTGAGAACTGGACAAATTCATTTCGTTCTTGGCTCACTCACGGCGCGCAGTGGTGCTCTAAATGGACTGAACTCCAGCCGTTCCAGTGGATTTTTCGTTTCAGAGCTTGTTCGGTGAGCCAGCGCTTGCTCAGTCTAGGCGTTTTCTAACCTCCGCCTTAGTCACCCTGTAAAGACCTCCTCATATCGTGTGTATCGACCATCGTATCCGAATTTCATTGCTGATCTGTCGCATTACAGGGACGTGAATTTATATTTCGACACAACTAAGCAATACGACGACCATTCGTGGGGAAAGTGGCTGCCTCGGATGATGCGGATCCAGCAAAGCGGGGACATCATCCACGTCTATTCAACGCGGGCGACCAAATATGCGACTCGAGAACTCGAGCAGGCCTTTGGTGTCGACCGGGGTAACTCCCGCCGGGATCCGCTGGGGTTTCCATGCCGAACCGTTGCGCAGCTGAAGGAGGTGTGGATTCTGTTCCATCCGTCTGAATTTGAGTTGAGCGGCGAGGTTACAGGAATGTGCTAAGCGCGAACGATCTCGGCCAGCCCTTCACCGAGTTCGTCCATAAACAAACTTTGACCCGATCGCTGCTAACCTTATACACAGAACGGCCTTCAACTCGAAGAATGGCAAAAACGGTACGTTCAGCAAAAGTCTATCGTGTTCTGCGAAAATTTTGAGTTGTAGGTTATTTCCATACAACCCCGTTCATATACTGAGCAGAACAATGTAGCATCAAGCGCGTATCGGCTGTGGAGAACAAGAAGCACCAGGGAATCTTGAGATGCCCGACGATGGCTCGAATCTTTGCGGCCTTCAACAGGGACCTCGCCCTCATTACCGAAACAGGTTAGTTGTCCACGTACATACTCCGGGGAAAAGTTGAGGCTCATTTCATATAGTCTGGAGGGAAAACCTGCCAATAATTCGGGCAGAATTCAAGTATATGCTCAACGGTGTCTTGCCAGACGGAATGGTCGGCCGGCGAAACGACAAAGTTCGCTGCTCTTATTGTCCGCGGTTAATCAAAGTGAAGGGTATGGCCGACCACGTCGTGGACAAGTACGTGTTTTACTGTTTTGTTCACCACTGTACTGACCGCCTGCATTGAACTTCTGCAGACACAAGGACCAGAATCCGGATGTGATTCCATTTATCCCGAAGCGCGACGAGAAGCACTGTCCCGAATGTCCCGATTTGAAGCGGCTTTTCACGAAGCGAGGTCTGCGCGATCACACACTATACAAGTAAGCTGCCGAGCAAATATTCTAAAGCTTTTCTTCATACGTTCGTAGACATTCCGAGTCGAATCCATGCTAGCAGCGGACGGGATCCAATTCTACTTGATTTGTATTATTTCACGACCTTTCCATGACTTGCCATAGGGGTGATGTACGTTTATTGTAGTATCTACACATTAGAATCCTGCGCGACCTTTGGAGACCATTTCTGATCAAACTGCTGAATTTAAGTTTCATATGATATTTCATGCGCAAAACTTTCTATGATATCGAACAAGCCATGGCTCTAAGATAGCGAGACGAACCTTCCACGACTCTCAGCGACTTGGTTCCTCTTCGCTGAGATTCCGAACGGGAATTCCCAGATCCAAGTCCGATGGGGTCACCTCGGCATCGCTGCCGGAAATGCAAATATATTCTGAAAAAATTATCTATGCTTACGGGAAGTCAACCATTATCTTTTTTTTTGGATCTTACATGCGTTTTTCATATTTAACCTGACGTGGGCATTGTGGGCATATATTTTTTCTTCCTTCAGGTGGAATTTCCTACAAATTGACTAAGACTTCGCAGAAGGAACATACACGATTTGAACGTGTTTGAAGACTGCTATAACTGGCTGTTCGTTAAACGTCGTTGATTGCAGCTGATTTTCGCTCTGTACGATGATTTAATTTTGGTTTTCCAAAAACTCCGTCCCGACGATATCGCAGTCTTAGATGTAGCCCAGGTCGACCGGAGCACAAAATCTGCCACAGTCGAATTCACTGCCTGTCGGCTGCATATATGCTTCCCGCAAACCACTCAGCGTCAGCAGCCCAACATCTGAGTCCGTGCTCCCTCGTGGCTCTCTCCATCATGATACTTGGCTTCCGGGCAGCATATTTACTTCTCAGTCCTTCAAAGTCTGGGAAGCACTGTGAAATTTTGACAACCGCCGGGTATGTGTTGTTTTGTGCTCAAATTTCTAGCTGAATTCAAACCAGGTCCATTTGACTATCCCGGCTCAGATTAGTTTGAACAGCATACTCTGCTTACCCATTTTTAAAAGAGTCACTTTACGTCTTGCGTTGAGCTTGATTCCGGACGACACTCACACACAGCCCTTCTTGATTAACATGGAGTTTTGGTGGTGTGCGTCGTATTCTGCCGCGTATTTTATCGCATCTTTAGTCTCAGACTTTTACGTCGAAAGCGGCGCTCCACGAGCATAGAATTTTGTGGCCAAGGTTTCTTCACAACCGCGTTTTCGGAAGCCAGTCCTTTCAGTCGGAAGTCGCAGATGGACCGTGGAACCGGTAGGAATCGCTCCCTGTTATCTATCTCTTATTCCCAGACCCCTCTATGCAGACTTTCTGGCGCTCAAAAGTATATGCTTCTTCGTCGCTATTCATCGACCGCTCCTCTGAAGTTGTCTCATCTCTAACATATGTCTCCTTTACATCTCGCCCCTGTTCAGACCGGTTCTCAAGGCATTCGAAAGGCGCGCACCTAAAGCGCGTCTAATTTCAACAGCTTTCTGTGATGATCATGGGAACGTGCGGAGGCCATGCATCGTGGGATACGTAGTAGTACAAGAGCGCACCGGGGCGCTCCGCGCCCCGGCACTTCGCCTCGGTCGACCAGAGTCAACACAGTCCGAGTCGAGAACCGGAGCCTCGAGAGCCGTCGGAAGCGTCCGAGCGGAGTTTAAAGGCTTCGGACAGACGTAATTTTATAAAGAGTAGAACAGCTTTCGTCTTCTGCCCTCCACCGCCTCCTTGCTCCTCGCCAGCTCCCCCGGCATTCCACCACCTTACAAGATGCGTCGTTTCCACTCCACTAGAATCACCTCGGACGCCTTCGCGGCAACCAAGGTCGCCCTCAAAGCGATCCAAGCGTCTACGGACACCTGTGCGCCACTTAAATCTGGTGTATCTGCTGCTATAATTCTCCTGGAGATGAGCGAGGTGAGCCTCCGAGCACAGCGCGCGCAGTTTCAATATAGTTGCTCATGGACGACTCGTTTGAGCATGCAGAAAGTCAAGTCGAATAAGAAGGGATGCAAGCACGTCGCAAAGCGCTCTGCAAAGCTTGTACAGGATATTTGGACACAGACGAATGATATCCGCGCCGCACTACCGGCGGAGGTATTGGAGAGCGTTAGTGAAATCGAAAAGTATGTGCCTGCTTCGTCGATTTGCAAATCTCAACGTTGACCAAACCTCAATTGCAGGCTATTCAAAGAAATCAAGACATTCTTCGAGGGGCTCCGGAGGGAGAATATTTGGGAACGATTTGCCCGCCAAGATTGTAATAAAAGCCAAGTCGAGGAGTATGGAAGACTACTGGACGAAGCAATGTGGCATTTCACCGTACGTCTGTCTCGCTGAATGTCATCCTATGCAAAGCACCGAACTCCGATATCAAGGTCAACCTGGAATTAAGCTCACATCGTTTACATTTGGAATCTGCTGCCGCCGACGCGCAGAGACACGTCGCTGTGCTAGCTGTGTCGCAGATGGGCGAAACTGAGCGCATGGTGCGTCAAGCATAGGATGAGTTTCACCGTGAATATTTACGATCTCTCCTTGACAGCAGCTTCTTACGGAGATACATGGTAAAGTGTTCGCTCATATGCGCATCTGGGGTCGGTATCTGACCATAATCTAGCGGGCATCCATATGGGGAAACGTGCGGATGGGCGGGATTCTTTTTTTTTTTTAGCTCACGTCGGGAACACGTTTACTAGCGAGGGCAAAGTGAGGGGGAGATGCAAGGAGATAACATTGACAGAAAGACGATAACGAACACGACACTTATGCAGCCATGTGCCCCATTAGGCAATATTTGATTACCGGACCAAATTAAGTTCCGTCCTACCATCGACCTTATCATCGGAGTTTGAATTTGTTCCCACGGCCATTCGACGCTTCCAGGACCACACCCTCAACAAAGTTTAAGAGGCAAAGTGTCTTATAATATTGTGAAGTAATTTGGTACCTTAGAATATATATTCTGCTGCTTTTCTATCCCAAATGACTTCCCCGCCATTTCGGATGTCGGTCCGGTGCCGGGCCATCAAATTTCGGCATTGCCGTTCCAGACTCTGCTTTCGCTCGACGCTCCCAAAGAATATATGTCCTTCTGCGTCTCTACGAATTTGAATGAGGAAATTTGGACGACATCGCCTGAGCCCCTATTCGGACGAGGCCGTCGTTTACGCCAGGCGAGGGCTCCGCACATTGCAGGCAGGGTTCACTCGAGTATGGACTAGCTGTCTGTCTGCTGCATTTGGTACGGTTCTGGCAGCGACGGAGGTGGGCGCTGCAGGTTGGAAGTGGTGAAAGTCGTCACTGCAGTTTTTGCGGCGCCGGTCTGCGGCACTGTCGGAATTCTCGAAAAGTGATGGGTGTACATTGAGGTCTTTTGCCTCGTTGGAGGCACCGACGCTGCAGAGGACGCCGGGGGAGGTGCATGCAATTCGGCCCTCGATGATCATCTGGATTGCCAAGCCTGAGCGCACGGACCAGTGACGGATCGTTCGGGCTCTTGACCCGACGTTTTCCGACTTGCCTTTCTGGGGGTCAAAATGGGACTTTTTGGGATTGGGTCTGGGAAAGTGTCGCTGTCCACTTTGTGCTGCGCTGCTGAGCACGCCGATTGTTTATTGTGCAGAAAATTTTGGTTGAGGCCTGTGAGCCCAACCGAATTATTGTGCGTTGAGCATGGTGTTTTTATGTGGCACCCGAGCAAGGGTGTGTTGTGCACTTAATACCGAACCCTATTTTTTTGGCCATTGCCATGCCCGGTGTGTTTTTGTGTTAATGGTGTAAAGCAGTGTTGTTGGAATGGCCTGCTACATGTTGCTGGGGTTTTTTCACATGGTGAGCGTCCTTAATTTTACCTTGCTAATTGTTCTATACTAGGTATATGATCGGATGAGTCCAAGGTGTGCTGTCGAGAGCTTGATGATTTTTGTGCGGGCATTGGCTCGGTATTTTTGCGTTGTGCACTGATTGCCGTGCCCTGAGCACTGGCTGAATAAACTTGTGCCTAGTGCACAGTGATTTTGGGGACAGGTTCCCCGGTTTCATAAGGCCTCATGACGGACCGTTGTGTCTCACTGCGGTCGCGTTCATTAGTGCCTGACCATTCCCAAGCCAGATAGCTGGTTATCTTTTCCTTTGCCTCTGCGCGCTTTCGGGATTTATGGTGCATGACTTGATCTTTCATTGCTGGTGGATGACGGGGATTTACGCTTGGGAGGAGAGAACTCGTACCAGGCCCTACTGGGTTTTATCCGTTGACCTGCCATGTCGACGGCCAGCCATGCTATGTTTGATTGACAATGCACAATGGATTTTGGGGGCTTCGTGGTGGTTATCGGCGAGATCATTGGTTTCTGGTACCACACAGGAAGGTCAGTGTGCTATTTGGCTGCTTTCTATGTACCCGAGATCGACAGCCTTGAAAGCGGCGAGCTCGTCGAGGGTCCGTAGGTTGCGGCGTAGTGGTAGTGCATTTATTTTATTTAGGCCAATGTACTATGCACTACAACTCTGCACGTTCCGAAAGGGGACCTAGCGGAGTATAATTTATTATCCTGACTTATCCTGCAGAGGGGGATGTGCCAACTGCTACACTCTCACTCCAGAGGGCATGAATATAGACGAGAGAACAGGGCAAATTGTGGCAGTGTTTCGAAAGGATTAACGATATCTATGGACGTACTTTCATGTACGCGTTCTATAAATCTCAAGATGGTGTCGCACTGAGCTTGACGCGCATTGGCACTGTTCCCAATAGATTCCTTTTCTGGTCAAGAATATTAATGCAGTAAATATAAGCATATCATTCTTCCAAAATTCGAGCGCGTATTGGTCGATGCGACGCGACGCGTGACGTCATTTTCACATGCCAACCTCGACGCGTTTTCGCGTCCTGCCTCTGGTGTTTTCTGGAGTGTTGAGCACCATAAAATAAAATAAAACCTGCGGAAATGGCACAGAGAAATGAGGCGCGCACTGCCTTCGGGAGAGTCGGAAATATTTGTTTGTTCTTTGTTTGTATCTAGGAAATTGAATCTCCGTCAGTCAGCCACAATCCCTCTTGTCTTCTACCTCCATGTCGCCCGCTTTTTGGTCCATGTCAGTGAAGTCCGTTGCCTCTTCAGCTTCTCGCTTACGAACCATAGCAGCGTTGTCCTGTAATCTCGCGACGTAGCACCCTTTCGACGTTGCCCGCGACCTGGCGGTAATTGAGCTCATTCTTTAACGCCTTATCAGCGCTACTCACGCGCTAGCTGTTGTTTCCAGGGAAGAAGTAAGTGGAACTGTCCTGCACCCACTGACGTATTTGCAGACACATTCTGGCGCCGCGACTCGACTCCAGCATGGTGATGAGATTTTGGCCAACCCGTCCGAATCCCCTCAGGACCACGTGGGCCAATGATTATCTGGTAGGGGAGAGCGCTGGCGAATGCGGCGCATTGGGCTGCCTCCAGGGGATAGCGAAGCCGTGGGAGTGTCGTGATCCCGTGTAACCCACATTCGCGCGTAGCGCGTTTCTATAACGCTCCCCATGGTAGAGATCTTGAGTTACTCATTGATCGAAGACACCGAAGGGTTCGTTGGTGTCTCTCTGAAATGCTGTTGAGCGAGGTGTTAGGACGGGTCCGCGCCATCTCTGATCCACCACCAACTCGCACGCTGGTGGATTCGACGGCCAGGTACGGGATTCGTTTGTAGGACGCGTCGAGGTTCCATGTGCTCGGAGATTTGTAGTTGAAGAGGCCCCGGGGGATGCGCGCGACCTTTTCGTTGGTCTCCGGAATTACGGTGACGGCCATTTGGCTGAAACCAAACTAACTGCGCGCGTAGATTAGAATTCTTTCGTAATTTCTCTGTGCTTTACTCAGATCTCAACCCCCATCGACACCCTCGCGACTCTCAGCGCCTTCCCTCGGGCCTCAACGCAACTCGTCGTACGTGGCCACCTCCCGTTCAACACTTACCATCTTTGTAGTCTCTGGTGACAGCTGGTGCCCCTTCCGAATCCCGTCAGCGTCCCGCGAGCCAGGTGCCATAGTGGGAGTGCCCCCGACGAGTGTATGATCAACGGCGTTGGACTCCTGGCAACCTTTTATAGGGACCTAGGTTCTCTGAGACTGGGGTACTGCATTCGGGCGTTGGGCTTTATCAACCTCCCTAGGCCGAGCACAGTTCGGCGGGCCTCTGGTCCCCGGGCTGAGCAAAGACGCCGTTCGGAATAATCCACGTAATTGCGCAATGTTGGGTCAGGTGCTAGGAATGGGATACGCTCCAGGCTCGATCCTTCGCCGACTCGACGTCGATTTCGCTGGGTTGGAGTAGAGGTGTCGGGCAGTATATTGGAGGGTCGAGGGTACTGGTTGTAAAGGATCCGGGGGATGCATGCTTCCGTTGACGTTCGGCTCCCGGCTTACTGGTGAGCGCTATGCGCGATCCAAACCAAAAGCATGCGCAGTTTGTAGAGTCTCTTCAAATAAGATTTGCTTTGAATATTCCACCTCGCTCGCACATTCAAGTAAATTTAAGACGCGATTGGAGTACCAGTCATTAGTCGTTTGGTTCTGGATATATGGGATGATAGCGGCGTGTAGCAAAGAAGTGTGCACCGAACTCTATTCTTCAAGCTTCAAGAGGTGTGTTCACAGCTAAATTTCTGAAGCAGGACGTGGCTTGGTGACTTAACGGAAGAACGGAGCGAAGAGCCGGATTTCCTTTTTGGGAATCAACCTCTTGTCGCCTTCCTTCAAGTCCTGCTTTTACAGGTGGACCGTTCTTAATCTGTTATGCTCCGCTTCTCTGGTGCTGGTATGATTTAGAGTTTCATTTGTGGCCCTAGCCAGACCGCGGACCCCGTCTGGCTCTGCCCAGTATAGTCGAGAGGAAGAAGAAAATTCCGACGACTTAGGTTTTGCTGGTATTCCGGCCCTGCTTGACGACCCACGCCATGGTTCGCAGCACCAAATGAGCCGTAGTGTCACTGTGACACTCAATTCCTGGTACGTCGATGTCGCTGATTCTTTTTCTTTTTTGCTGGGTCGCTGATCCTCTGTGTTTTCAGACTCTCTTGACCTTGCGAAGGCACTGTGAACTCTTTGTATGTTTTCCGGGATTCGGTAAGGTGGCTGAATTTAATAATGAATTCGTCCTCTCATGTCTGTCCTCGCAGCTGCAGTCTTTTCCCGTTGTGGACGCATGTATTCCATCTCATGCTTCAATTCAATGCCGCCTCTCCTTCTCCAGCATTCATACAGCCAAATCATTACCGAAGGCCGCTCTTACGCACCCGTCGGACACGTATGCCTTTGGAATCGGCTCGTCTCAGGAGAAGAAATCCAAGCAGCGCGCAGCGATGAACAAGGGCCGGCGGGCAACTGCGTCCGAGTCGTAACTCATGTAACCACGTTCCACCCCCCTGCTGGCCGCTCTCGACTTTCTCCATCACCTTCGATCGCATACCACTTCAAGTCTCGTCTCTCAATCACCTACCGGTCGACCCTCCGACCATGCCAGCGCTAAAGTATCATCCTCCCATCGCTGGCAGGAAGACCTAGCTGAGCGACCCGGGGGTTGTGGCAGACCGATCATATCATGTGAAGACAGGGAGACAATGGGCCTGATCGTCCATCGAAGCTCTCATCGCACGGTGGGAGGTCCAAGAAGGGTGGGATGCCGGTAGAGATGAGGTGCCAGGCTTGGTTACCTGCAGCGGGGTTTTTGGCTACGTGACATCTTTCCGACCGATTTGCTGGTTGTACAGCGGTACTAGATCGCCCTCTTACGCGGTCACCCAACTCCCTCTTCCAATGGCCAACTTGACTTCTCAGGCTGTAGGATGCTCTAGTGCGCTGCGAGAAAACACGGCTCTCGAATTTCATACACTCCTCCACCTCTGTCATGCGGCTGTACGAGGCCATCCTCCACTCGCAGGACATTGAGTCTCGGCGTGCGATCCGACACCCCAATAGCCCGTATTCACAAGAGCCATATTTTGCAGGAAAGCCTAATACTTGGCACGACCCCCATCTCGAGTCCCAGATCCCGTGCCCGCACCCAAATCCAATCGAATAGATGCGGGAGGCGCGACGGCATCCGAAGGACGAGCAAGAGCTTTCCCCGTGATACAAAATAGCCTGGAAGACCGCAACGAGTGAATGGAGCTTAGGGACGCGCCGCATCTCACCTCGCCGCTTGTCGGTTGCCCGAGCAGTGTCTCACGGAGCGGCTTGACGCCCCGAACTATACACCACTTCTTAATTTTCACTTCGCTTCCTCCCGGACCTGCCTTCCTCCGTCGTCGATATTGGTGATCCCAGACCCGGGGTCAATCACAATCGGAGCTCGGGAGGTTTTCGCGCTGCGAAACGATGTCACTGCATCCAGCGCGTCCCCTACTCACACCCGACCAAATCTCCAGTACGGAACGCATGTCGCTCCGCGAGCTGTGTCTAGTACTCTACTTCGCTGCATCCAGAACCGTCGACGCTAATGCCGACGGCAGCCACGCACAAACCGATGGAATAACCCAGATCCCTGCACCTTCAAAGTCTCTACGCCGCCCCGCGAAACTACTATACCACCCCAGGCAGCATTTTGCTGCACTGTGTCTAATCATCCTTCGACCACCATGCCGCCGATTTCTAATCTGCTCAACGATTTGGATCAGCCTCTCCGCCGTCCAGGGCCCCTTATTCTCGCTTTTACCATTCTGTGCTTGCACTGCATCTCACCACGCTCCGCCGACTTCTAATCTGGCTCAAATGATTTAGATAAACCTCTCCGCGTTAGTGATGATCCAAGACAGGGAGGGTTGGGGGATGCCCGTCAGGTGCCGTTGTGCGCCTGCATTGCGGCGACCTCATCTGAGGAGGACACTCCGAGTCTCCGATGGCCCATCGCGTCGTCCAGCAGCCGTTCTTGGTCTCGCTCCTATCATCCTCCCCGCTTCAGAGCTTGATCCGCATCAACATCGTCCCTCACTGCACGATTTAGTCCAGCGTGGTGTGGTCCACCAGACGCGAGACAACAAGATCAATGTACAACTCGAGCTCGCCCTTCCTGAGAGGACTACCGGAACATCTACAGACGGTGACAGGCAGCGACGAGGCTGCTCGGGCGGCGTGGGTGGAAGGAACGATGCAGTACTGGGGATAGGCTAGAAAGCGAATCAAATTTTGCAGAGATGCGTTTTTTGTCTCAAATGTCGTCTCTGGTCGTGGGAAGTGTGATTGCGAGGATCCTGCCAAACAACACGGCGCGTAAACAGCCACCAACAGCCCATTTAAACTTCCATGACTTTTGAAGGCGTAAAATATCATCTCTCAGCCACGTTACCCCGTGCCAGACGCGCAGAACTCGCTCGAATCTTGAGGGAGCACCACGCCATACGCGCCGATTCCGTGTTCAACGCGACCTATATCATCACCAACTCTGAAGTGTTTGAAGGATCGCGCGACATTGACACGGAAAAAGTTTCGATTGTCAGCGTAAGCTCGTTTTTGTACCACCTAAGAGCTTTATTCATATGCAAACAGGACCTCTGGGTTGAACATTCAATAGCGTCGCAGAAAATACAACAGTCCGTCTCTTTTAGTTTCTTACGCGCCCATCCACCTCACTGTCATTTAGAGCGTGCTACTACTCCGTCTCTCCGTCCAAACTATTCTCTGGAGTCATTGCATGTTCAGCCGACGTCAGTTTGTGCCCTACTCGTTCAGTCGGCAAGTCACTAACTCTCTGCAGCTTCACCCGAGCGATGAAGAAGTTTTAACCGCCGGAATCACTGGTCTTGGCGGACAGTGGCGATTGAACCTCTCCAACGATGTCACCCACCTGTTTTCTGTTTCCAAAATGTCAAAGGATTACAGAACAGCCATGGCGTACCGCGACACGAGACACATCAAAGTATTGGTACCCGACTGGTTCGACGACACCATCCTCCTTGATACTCGCGATCTCAGCACAAATACCTACGAGTGGGAGCATCCTGAGATGATCGAGCGACGTCCAAACAGTACGACGCTACAGCAGAACGGCGTCACTCACCCAAAGCGTGTAACTCCTTCACAACCGCAGATGGAGATCAAGGACGTCTGGAGCGGTCGTCGCATCTTGCTTAGCACGAGCCTAGTGCTCACTGGGTTCCGAAGGCGGATACTGGATGATTGGATACTGAAATGCAGAGGAGTGCCCATACAATATCTCAGCAATGGAGGTGATGGATTTCTCTACGAAGAACTCGACTTTATTCGCGACGGGAGCTTTGATGTATTTATTACACGATATAGGACTGGAAAGGCGTTCTTCAAGGCTCGTTTTACTTCTACTGGTGTTCGTTGTCTGACGGTCCTTCAGGTTTGGGACACGGGGAAGACTATCGGTACACTCAGCTGGCTGCTAGACATGCAAGCCACTGGTCTCATCTCCGGCCCAAGAGATCGGATCCTGCACTTCCCCCCGGTACCGTCAAGGATTTTGATAAACACGTATGCCGTCCTTAGAGCTTGTCCATTCTATCATAACCCGCTCCCTTAGAAAATAGCCATCACGAATTATACTGGCGAAGCGCGCGAATACCTGAAGAAGCTCATCGCAGTCATGGGAGGTGAATACACGGCGAATTTAAGCATCAAGAATACGGTTCTCGTCGCTGCCCAGTACGTCCGTCACAACCACGGCTCATACTCCCCTCATTCGTGTTCCAGCCTAGGCGGCCCGAAAACCGTTAATGCAGCTGAATGGTCGATCACTATCGTCAACCATACCTGGCTCGAAGACTGTGTCCTCCGCTGGCAGAGCCTTACCCCGGCTCACCCAGATTACACATCATACCCACCTGGTGTCGATGTTGGAGTCAAAGTCGGCGAAAGGAGTGTGGGTCATGATATTGAAGAGATCGTTGATACTGAGGCTATGAGGCTGGGGTCATTTTACTGGTAGATTGAACATTTCAATGGCGAGACGAATCACACATCATCCACTGCGTTCCGTTAGGCGGCACGGAAATCTTGAGTGTTGTGAGTCTTTTATACATTGTCCAGAGAACGCGGCGACAAAAGATTGTGGATGGTCAGGCCATATCTCCCACGAACGCGGAAAAAGAAAGCTGGCCTCCGGGTTTGGTTGAATCGCGCGCTGGTTTCAACTTCGCTATACAACGGATGTCAATGGTTGGAGTCGAAAGGATGCGAGCGATACTGTATATTTACCATGCATTTAGCACTCGACAGCGCAATCCGTGCTTTGAGAAGTTGAAGTTGAAAGCCGATCTTCACTATTCTCGCAATGGTTACAGTAGCATCTACCCAAACCCTAGAGGGAGTGCCTAGTTGCGGGTATGTCGGGAAACGAGGTGCGGAGAAAGTTTCATATGAAAGATGATCTAAAAATCTTTGAACTTGCAGGCTTCAGCCGTCGATCCTAACCAGGCGCTGCACTCGAAAGGGTTTTTCTTGCACTTGAACAGTGAACACTGAGCCAGTCCATTTCAACAATACATCCCAAAATTTACAAACCAGAAATTATCATACACTAAAAATTATTATACAACAAATGTGCTGGACGTCGTCACTTCGGCATCTCGAGAACGATTCGGCCAGCCACGTAGCCTTTTGTCATACCCTCGTAGACCCTATCGAGTGCGTCAACACATACACCTATTTATCATGACACGAGAGAACGCACGAGGAGAGGTCAGTCAATTCTTTTACAGCATAGTTGCATTTCACTTCTCCGCGAGCAGCGATCGCGAGGGCCTCTGTCGCGTCCTGGCGGTTGCCGACGTAGGAGCCAAGGATGCTGATGCTCTAATGCACGTGTGGAATTGAGGCGGGTGGAATACTGAGAGGAGAGTTCATACGGACCTTGAACACTGTGAAGAAGATGGATGCTTCGAGGGATGCATTTCCAGGGAGCCCCACAGCCATCAGGGTTCCTCCACCCCGAAGGTATTCGATAGCCTGTTTATATCCCGAGCTCTAGAGTCGTGATTAGCTATATATATATATAAAACCTTGTTTGCGTATAAACACTCACGCTCGCCGCAGTGACTAGCGCTGAATGGGCGCCGAGGCCACCAGTCATAGCTTTTATTTCCTCGACGATGTTCTTCGACTCTTGGAAATCGATCCACTTGTCGGCACCAAGTTCGAGACATAACTTTTTCTTGTCGGCTCCGGTGTCTAGGAATAAAATTTATGAGACTTCGGAGGCACGAAAACGATGGGAGCTCATCCTGCGCACCGACAGCGATAACTTGAAGACCAGCAACCTTCGCGTATTGAATTGCTGTTTGTGGATCAGAGGGAAGTCACTGCAATGCAAGGCGCGAACGCACCAAGATGGCCGAGGCCACCGCCTGCGCCAGGAAGAACAATCCAATCTCCTGGAGATGTTTGGCTGTACTTGATTGCCCGGTATACAGTAACACCCTTGTTTAAAATTAGTTTCATCAAATAGATAAAATAAATCATTCTTACAGCGCAGAGGATGGAGGCAGCAGCGTTGCTGTCGAATCCCTCTGGAATGGGGGTGACATGATTGACGTAGGATACCTGCAGATGTGGTGAGCGAATAAACAAGCAAACGCGCGTAAAATACGTACAACATATTGCTGGAAAGTCCCATCAACGGTGAACCCGCTCAATTTGGCGTCCAGGCAGTCTGAGGTGCGTGAGCAGCAGTCGAAATCAATGCAAGCCGGAATACACACTTTGCTCGCGGCCCTTGCGGCATTGCTCACAGTTGAGGCAGCTAAAATAATTTTCGAATTCGTAGGTTAAAAGAACACGAAAATTCCATCCGCTTACGAGTCTGCAAGCCATTTAACGCCAACGCGATCGCCGACCTTGACCGGCGAATGACTGGTGTTGTTGCCGATGGCGACGACTTCCCCGACACCTTCGTGGCCGCCAACAAGAGGCGTTTTTGCAGGCAGAGGCCAATCACCGAGGGCAGCATGGAGATCTGTATGGCAGACCTGTGAAAGGTGTATTCAATTACTTGATGCGCGACGCGAAATAATTGACACCCACCCCGGTGCACGCAAGTTTGATGAGGCATTCACCAGGAGCAAGCTCTTCCTGTGTTTGCACAGGATGGTCGTGTCGGATTTCGATAGCAGCGCCGCTGCTTGGAACGACGGCTGCCGTCTGGGTCTTCGGGATCGTGTAAGTGGACATGAGAGAAACTGTAGAGTCTGAATGAGGGTGAATATAGGCGGGCTTTATATGCAGCTGTGGCCATGACGCGAATTGGGTCTCGAGCACTGGCCTCTCAGGAGCCCATGACCATCCTGGCACGAAGGCTCTGGACTGAGCCTAGGTTATATATTCGGCCATCAGGCCCAGACCAGAAAGTTTCCGAAAACAGAATGATCTCCGAAACGCATAAATCATGCATTTCATTCATGCACGCCGATACCGGTATCTTTCTCTTTCATGTCCTCATGACTGATCTTCTCATCCGTCGAGGCCTCTTCATCGGGAGGAGCACCGGCCGCTGCGCGCTCGCGGCGCTCGTCACGGTCCGCGAAAATCTTGATGATGACTGTTTCTGGGGCGTCAGCAATCGCGGCATAAAGGAGGACGATAACAAACCGATGACGATAAGTGCAGCGATGACCAGCCCAAATGTTCCCGGGAAACCTTTGCCTGTTTGGGCGTTACGGTTAATTAAATATATCAGAAGATCTAGATGACGGCCTACGAAAGGTCGGAGCCTCGACTCTGTGCGCAGGGTTCAGATATAATGTAGACTGATTTGGAGAACACTGACTGAGGGAAAATGACGATCGGCAACCAGGCGGCGACGGCGTATTGAAGGCCGTTCTGTAACGGAATCAGCTTGTGAATCTGATAATAAATTAATGGAGTGCGTACCATGCTCGACACGACCAGGGCGCGTTCTGCGAAGTACCAAGTTGTAGGCGATTTCCGAATAGAAAATGTATTTTTAACAAACCTTCGTTATCTGCGAATCCGTCAGTCCAAGTTCGAAACTTAATCACAGGAACATACCGGCTTTGCAAACTTCGTTGGCCCACGTGTAGAACACGGCGGTCATGAGCTGCACCCCGCCAGTCAGGAAGGCAAATTCCTACGTCCGATAATGAGTGCAGAGCTCAATTCATCGCGTCGGACGGCTACCTTCAGTTTAATCGATGGTGGCCAGACTGCCAGGATGCTAGACGTAGCAGGGGTCTGATTGTAGAAATCGACAACTTATGAAAACGAGACCAACCCGTTTGGAATCAACCCATACGCCAGGGGGACGAAAACCCAGGTAAATCGGCTGCCGGTCAAATCCGACAGGAAGCCCCACTAAGTAGTTGCCCATTAAACCGATCGCAATAGAGGGTTGGGAGAAGTAAAGATACCATGAAGATGGACACGATATTGATGAGGGCACCGCAGCTGGGGATCACATTTCTCGCGGACACGCTGAAGTTTTCGGACTCTGCGAATGGATGTCGAATGGATGAAATACAATGAGCTGATCTTAAGATCCGGGCGCTCCGAACCGCCAAGGGCTCTTAAGTTCTGGCTGAACTTAAGTTCTCTCCACCCGCGGGCCACCTGTGTGGTGCCTGCCTGTATAGCGCCCCTCACTCGACACACTACTTAAGTCCCGCCCTGACCTTAAGTCCTGCTCACAACTTGAGTCTCACAACCTTTTAAGTCCCATCCGTAACTTAAGTTCCCATTAACAACTTGAGTTATACCATGACTTAAGTACCTAAATAATGCTCTGAATAATGCTGTGGCTGTGCAACGACGAGCAGCCAGGGTGTGCCGCCGACGGGGTTTCCGAGGACGGGGGCGACATGCGACACACCTAACACACGTCTGGCATGAAAGAGGCCCGCCACCGCGTTAAAAATCCTTGTATGCCCGATGTATACCCTAATCCGTGGTGAATAAACTATATAAATATCTTCCGTCGAAGCGTAGCACTCACCATATCATCCATCCACTGGAACACTACGTCGCGCCACCCATCGATCTTGCTGACCAGCTCGTCGAAGTTACTCGCGGAAACCCAATCGTGATGCGCTCCCGACTCGGCGCTCTTGAATATCACCTTGGCGTTGTGCTCGAGCCGCCTGTGCATCGCGGCCTGCATTCGAGCGTAAGTTGCTTTGCCATTCACCCCCCCATTCCGCTCCTCCTCACGGTCTGCCTGTCCCGCCCACACCACACTGTCGCGGTGGTATCTCCCAATCACACGGAACAGCTCCGCGTGTTTGCGTTCGTACTGCTCCAGCCAGCGGTACATTTCCGCTTCGGCGCGGAACCACTGCACTCGGTCACCTAGAGCGTGTTAGTATACAGCCGACACCCAATAGACATACATTGGCACTTACTTTCCTTCTTATACGCCGCCAATTTTTCGTCACTTTGACCTTGCCCTCGCATCAAGCTTTCAAGCCAGATCCAGCCGTCTCGCTTCTTCTTCGACTTCCCCTTCTTCACGCTCTCCTTCCCCCCCTTCCGCCTTCCCTGTTTCGATGGCGACATCTCCAAGTCGTTGTCCTCCGCATCAGACGACGGCGCTGACTGCACGTCGACATCGTCGGGGGCGATATCCTTCAGACATTTTTGACTGCACCGGTTGTGCTGGAAACCTCCTGGATACATGTCAGCATTTGTAGGAGACTTTTAGGTGCTGCGATACCTGAGCGCTTCAGTGTCTGGGTACCCGCCAGCAGCTGAGGTTCATCTTCGCCACCTTCCTCCTCTCGCGACGGTGCAGAGACCACCGCCGCCTGAGATATTGTCACCCGCTCTGCAAATACCACGCTGTCCCGTTGAATAACCGTGAGTCCCCCTTCGCGCGATGTAAATGAGTTTCCTTCCTCCGCGTGTCCCGGTGGCTCAGTGGCCGATAAGGCTCCATAGTGTCCGCCTCCATGTAGCCGAGATGGATGAGGGCGGTCCGCGCGTTGTTGTACATGGTGATCTCGAACGTCTTCATGAGCTCCGCCTTTTGAAGGTTTCGTTGCGAGCGTGTGATTCCCGCCTGGCCCCGATAATCCTGCTCCCGCGCTTTCCTGACAGCGGACAATGCCAACGAGGCGGCTCGCACGGCGAGGATACTGCTGTCGGCCTCCGTACACCGCAGCTTGATTTCTGCCTCCCTTAGCTGCGAGTCCTGGTCGTTGGCGTCATTGGAAGTCGTGGGCCATTGTCCACGCTTCATGCGATACGATGGCATTTGGATGGCCGTTAATTCCGGCTCATCTACGTCGAGCGCGCTGAGCTTGAGACGTGGGGATATCTCCCATTGGCGTTCCCGAAATTTCTTGAGATCGAGGTTGAGCGTGTCGCGCAGTTTGGTGATGCTCGCCCAGGTTTCCTCCAACGGATGCTCGCGGTGGTTGCGCAGAAGCGCGACGGTCAGGCCCCTGTGTCATGGCATGTTAACACTAGTTCCTTGCAAAGTCGTATCCACTTACTGCGAACGCTCAATGCTCATTCCGTCGTGGATCCACTGTGCGATCGGTGTGCCCGCCTCGTGCCCGGCGTTCTGTTTTTGTTTCTCTTGCTCTGTGGTAATCATGGTGGCCAGCACGCTCTCCATTGTCAGCACTAAACATCTTTCAGCTCCAGATGTACGTCGGTGTCCAATGGAGGCGTACCTGTCGTCTCCTCGTGCTGATACACGCTTTGGGGTTTGCCACGCACTGACTTCGTAGTCTTCCTCGAGAGTCGTGACCAAGCAGGGACTTCGGTGGCATGCTGCCTGCTGAGGTCCTCCACGACGGCCATGTGGAGCTCGAACAATCGAAGCGCATCGAGTCGCTCAGCAGCCAGCAATTCCGCTGCCCAATATGAAGTTAGTGTGATTAAAAATCAGAACTAAAGGCAATCTTACCTGCACGAAGTACCTTGAGCGTATTCCACGCTTGCATCACGAAATTGATGATGTCGTGCCGTGCAGCGCCAGTCATTTGTCGCGTTGAGGACCCAAGGGGGTTCAGAAATGCCCAAATCATTTCCGCCGTCTCCCTGTGGAAGTGCGCCCTACAGGGAAAGTACACAGCTTGCCATGTAGTCTTACAGTCGCTTCCGTGCCCGTTAATGTGGTCCGCTGGGATCTGGCCTTCAACGCAGGCTAGAAGCGTGTGGAGCCACTCCTCCTCCGGAAACAGCGCCAGGGCCCGCTTGACCTGGTTCACCACAAACGAACACCAGCTGTCGTAGCTGAAATTGACCGGCGACGCCGTTTCTGGGTCGTGGGGCGGTGAATTGGTGTGCCGCAACTGCTCGCGTTGGGCATATGTACCCAGCGCAAAACTGGTCACAGTAGTCAGTTGACAAGCTGGTCATCCTGAGGCGCAAGACTTACGCTTCACCCTTTAGCATGTCGACAAGGGACCCCAAAACAGCATGGTCGCACGCGCATGCGACGACGCCGCTGACAGCTGTATTCCCGTACTTCGCATGTGCCTGGTTGCGGATAGAGCCAATGTTCGCTTTACAGGGCACCTCCTTTTATAGTCATTAGCGACGACTTGCACCGTGGAATTCATTTTACCTTGTCATCGTCTGGGACTACGTACGTCTTCGCGAACTCTTCGAACGCCTTTTGGTTGGGAAAATACAATTTGCCGTCCGTCAGGGCTGTGTCGCTGCCGTCGTCGCGTTTGAAAAATAGGTTCGCCTTCCAGTTGCCATCGAGCGTTAAATTCTGCGAAATGAGGTGTCTACTATTCCATTAGTTATCTCCTCGAGTGGGAACTCGTCTCTGCCACTCACCGAAGATAACTGGCTACGTCCACAACCAAGGGCATATTCACCCCCCGTTCCGGACACGCCGCGCAATTAACACCAAGAAATCCCTCCGGACGATTCGGGTATGGGCGGTTGACTTCGCCAGGGATAGGCGTATCGAGGCCGTGTGCTTCACCACGTTCAATCATAATCTGGAGATGTTCGTAAAAGCGCGAGATGGCGAGGAAGTTGCCATATATGTCCTGAGAACCGATTAGCGTACTCGCAATTTTGGCCAGATGATTGTTCACATACCGGAACTGCAGCAGCAAAAAAAGGGTCGGCCATCCGCTGCAGAACAAGCGCAAAATTGTAAGTAGAACCCTTCCCTTGGCTCCGCTGCTGGCGATGATACTGGAGCAATCCCAGTGTATAGCCCGTCTTTGGGTCCTTGACACTCCCGGGGAATATACCCGCTTCCAACAATTGCCTGTATTCCGGTTCCCCGCGCTTCCCATCGGCAGTCTTGCATCGGCAGAATGCAAGTGCGGTGGCATGAATCCCGTTGGAGTCCACCAAGGTGAAGGACCTCGCCAGGTCCGCCTCGGGACACTTTTCACCGTAGTGGCCGAGTCCGATAGAGGCGTTCTTCATAACACGGCAAAAGTCTGTCTTCTCAAAGAACCGCTCGTTCGTGTTCCACACGAATGCCCAATGCGTGGGCATCGTCCGGTGTTTGTTCAGCCAGCACTGGGGACACAGTAGTGGTGCTTGGTGGCAATCGGTGCACGCGACCTTCCGGACCCGCGATGGGATGCCACAAGCACAAGGGGCGTGTAGCTGGGAGCTGTAGTGAAGGGAGAGCAGGATGTCTATGAAAACCCCTTCCTCGGCCTTGAGTTCGTTCATGTGAGCCACATTCTTGACAGACATTAGCTTTATGAAAATCCCGTGGTGGAAACTAAACTTACCTGTCGTATATGCTCAGCCTTTTCCTTGGACGGCTCCGTGGTTTCATACGCGGGCTTGATACCCCCACTGTCTTCAGTCGCGTCAAGGAAGGGTAAGAATGGTTCGTCGGGAGGGGAGTCCATTGAAAGATCGAAGGCCAGTGGTGATGGTGCATGTCCTGCGTTTTCCGCATTTGGTACGTAGCGCTGGTGAGTTTTTGGAGGACTCGCATCTGGCTTGGAGTAAGTATGTGCATGTAGGACGATGGTGCGCAAGCCGCACCTGTGTGGAAGGTAAATTTAAAAGACGGCACGCTGGTGGCAAGGCGCGCTGTGCTCGGCTCGGTCTGGCCGCGTTCAAGTTTGCGCCCGCCCACACACTTCATGTGGTAGAATATGAAGGGAAGAGGGTCAATAGATACTGCAACAAACAGATATTTTCAGCTCGCGGAGGGTGAGATAGACGAAGAAAGACACACTGTGATTTGAAATAGGCGAGACAATGCAAAGAGTTTGATGCACCACCCAGTCCACCAAGTGAAGCGCTTAACCAATGGACACAACCCGGCGTCGCACACAGCCCTCAGAAAATACAGTGCCAAGACACTAGACATTTGTCAAAAGTACGAATATAAGAGTACAAAAATATTAGTCAAAAGTACGAATATATAGAGTACAAAAATATGTATATGTACTACAGTTGGACTACACTACGAGAAAAAAAGGCCATGTTGGAAGCGCAAGAGAAAAATCAAAAGAAAAAGAAAAAGAGAACGGCGCCGACATGGAGTCGGGCGGGCTCGACATGAAGTCGAGCCCAAAGGGGTGGGACCGACATGAAGTCGGTCCCGGGGTGGGCCATGGGGTCAGTGGTTGGGTCGTTGTCGCTGGCCGTCGTCGTCGTGAGTTGTCGGGCCTGCGTTGAGGAGTCGCACAAGAGGAGTGGGTGATGGGGAGAGGAAAGGACACGAAGGCGCTTGGCTTTGTTTGGCATCGCCTTGTGCACAGCCACCAAGTCAGAGAGCCAAGGCGCTTATGAGGGCGCTTAAGACTGCAGACAAGTGTGTGATACCCAGCTGAATTTGCAGACTTGTTATGCACCAAAGTTGGTCTCGATGTTCCTGTGAGTCTTTTTTTTGAATGAAGTTGAGTTAGGTACTGGGCACGTACTTTGTACACCTCAAAACATCAGCAGTACGAATTTTGGATTCTTACTATGGACGACGCTGGAATAATACAAGCAAGAGAGAGGTCACAGCGCGTGAACAGTGCAGTAGTAGGTCTTAGTAATTACTGGCCGACATATTAGGCCTTCGTTTGGACTGTGCACAAAATTCTAGGACACTATCAGTGTGTTCCTCTTGATGTTGAGCATGCCATTGTGGCGACCCGCTGCATGTGCTCTTTAGCAGAGGCTCACAATTTTACTTGGTGACCCGGAGGCATTTCCAGTTCGGATTCAATGTATCTGGAATAAATGCACATCTCGTTGCATACCTTTGAGAGAATCTCCACGACGTGCGAGTTCGATCTCTGAAGCCAGCTCTTTTTTCTGTGAGGGTATGGAGAGGCTGAGAAAATCGGGAATGGGAAGAAAGATGTCAGTAAGAATCTTGAAACATGCCCAAACTAGGCTCCAAAACAACGAGTTCGCGATCATCTCACTCTGTCTAAAATTGCACCTCTATCACTTCTCTCTCAAAAATTCTGAGCTTCGGTTCCAACGTTCATCTTTATTCCTGAGATGTCTAGGAATATTGCCCGACATTATTGTGGACATCCTCGAGAGAAATACTCGAAATATACATTTTTTATAAATATGTCTCAAACACTTCGAATACATCTCAATATCATTGGGCGAGGATTCTCCCAAAATTCTATGTGATTTCGACGATGGAGTGGCAAGTTATAACAGTGCAAAGCTATCTGATCAAAACTGTAACTGTTCATTGCTCATGGGCCTACGAGCAGATGGAATAAATATGATAGGACTAAACGGGGAATAAAAACGATTACATGCATCTTCAGACTATAAATTGACCTGGTGTCGCATTGGTATGGCAAAAAACTACCGATATATGACACCGAGTGACCTCATGGAAACTTCAGTTGGTCTAGTGGGGTCTGCTGAGTTCTCGCGAAGTCAGCGGTAACTCTTTGCTGTAGGGGAACTCACACCGAGGTACAGATACAATTTGGATGGCGAAATTTGGCCGGAATTGGCGAAGAATTCCTCACCTGGCAGAATCTGTTGTTTGAAGGTTTGAACGTCCCATTTCAAGAGGACTCGTTTCGGACATGTTCTGCGAAAAGTGCTCGAGGGGATTTCTATCCGGGATTGAAGCATCTTGCATGTTAGATGAGAAGCATCGGACCATGGTTGAACAGCAGGAAACAGTTTGTCGATGTAGAATGCACATTTGGCTATTATATAAATTTGTCAACTCATTTCCTCCAGTGGCTGCGAGGATGGGTCTGGATATTTTCCGAGCGGGATGTAGGCATTAGGTACAGCACTTCTAATGAGGGAATCAGCCAAGAATTGGTGAAGAAATACTGACTTTCGTTGTCTATCAACCTTGGGTGGACTCGTTGCTGAAACCTTGCAATTACTGTTCACAGGAAGCCTCCGAGTAAGGCCTTTTTTGAATCGGTGATATTGTATAGAAATGACCACTCATCTTACCGTATTCAGATGTTGTGCACCTATTTTTTTAGAAAGAAATAATCAAAGAGCCGGTCGAGAATAACACTTTAAATTCCAAGGGCCACAGAGTGAGAACAACCACAGAAGGTTGGCACCTGCAACTAGATCTAGCAGTATTCGCAGAACTTCGACAGCAAGGGCAATGAGATACGAAAAGATGGAAGAGGTTGCAGAGGGATCTGCCTGCAAGAGAAGAAAAACTCTATCACAGTAGAATCTGACTGCAGAAGGAAACGGCGGCAGGAAGATCCCACTGCAGCGAGAGAGATAGGGCACTGCTGAGAAATCTGCCCGCAAACGAAGACGGCGGTGGAATCCGACTGTAGTAGTAGTTTCGTGCCAAGATAAAAGGCCAGGCCATGTTTTAAACTGCACGAGAAAAAAGCAGCAAAAAGGCCATGGCACCGACAGGGAGTCGGGCGGGCTCGACATGAAGTCGAGCCCAAGGAGGTGCAGACCGACATGAAGTCGGTCTGTGGTGCGCCATGGGGTCCCAGGGAGGTCTTGAGTCATTGTCCATTGTCACCGTGGGTCGTTGGGCTTGTGTTGAGGCACCTGTGCAAGAGGTGAGTGATTGAGAGAGAGAGAGATGTGAGTGTAACATTGTTTGGCAACACCATCTCCTTACACAGCCACATGGTGGCTGTATAGACCGTTGCACACTTTACCATCATTTTTCGATGGTAAAGTGTGCAACGGTCCATTTTACAGCGTCAACCACAACCTTTGCCCTCAAGATTGGCCCTGGAGTTTATTCTAGAATAAATTCTAAGGTGTTCTATAGAAGTAGAATATCAAAAAGAGGAAAGTGGCCCCCACAAATTCAGATCGAGACGCTTAACACTGCAAGCTCTGCAGAATGTGGTATAAATTGTACATGTAAGAGGGATACATTAAATCAGTAATATACAATAGATTACAGTTATTTCGCGACAAGAAAGGTATCATAGCAGTTTCGCGGCAAGATAGTATCGGTAATATACAAGTATGGAGCACGTGGCAGACGACATGCAGTAAGATAAAATGTCTATAAACTACAGCTCACCCTCCTCCTTCTCCAGCTCATGGTCCAGACGCAACGGGACAACGGCAGCGCGGCCAAAATACTCCCAGAATGCTTGTGTGTAGTACCGACACACAGCGGTTTCGAGAGCTTGCATGTCGGCCGGGGACCACTGGTGATGTTTGGCCACGCGGTGGATGATATTGGGACGAGTGGACTTGGTGGTCCAATCGAGCATCAAAGTTGCTGTCCGCCCGATGTAACGATGACGCTCTTGTTGCGTTGTCGATGCCCATCCACGCTTGCTCATCTCCAACGGGACCCCTATCAACATATGACCCGCAAAACAGTCCTTCACCTCGCCCAACCGATCTCTCTTGGACGCCCGTTTGTCCAAAGCACAAAACTCGAAGCGGAAACTAGTCTCTGCCACCTGCCAGACAATCTCACGAGTTTGCTCGAGGCTGAACTCAGGAAGAGACTCGACAGGCACGGGGAAGCCCTCGACGCTCGACAAATTGCATGCTTCCAACGCTGGGCGAATGCAATCCAGGAGCCTCTCACTCCGCCTGTACCTCGGAGACCTGACAGGGCCGCACTTGGTCAGAAGGCCCTCCAAGACGTCCCTCCATTCCTGCGGACGCAAAAGCTGTGGATGCTGCGTCAACATGTAGATGAACCCATCAGAAAGCAAGTTCCAGTGGTGAAGGAACTTGCGCCGTCGCTCGGGAGTTGTGTTGACCAACAAGGCGGGCTCCGGCAGGACATATCGTTTGTCGGCATCGTTGGAGGTGTATGGGATTACTGACCGATCGACCTGTGCAAGGGCATCGGCCATGGAGCTGATGGCAGGCGGCATTTGTTGAATGGCCAAGGCACTGAATTTATCACGCTCAGTCTTCGCGGGGCCCTTCAGTGCCGGTGGTTTGGCTGAATCTGTGGTCCGAGTACTGTCAGTAGTGTTTAATTAATCGCGATTGAACACATACAGGGCTTCGAACGCGATTGCTGCGTGCGATTGCGTGCGACTGGTGGAGAGCCGCGGGCGACGGGAACAGCTGTAGCAAGATCAGTGATGCTCTACCCCTGGCAAGGCGAGACGTACATGCACGCGGCTGCATGGCTGAACGAGAGCTGCTTGCAATGGGAGGGGTCGCATTGGGCGCGGCTGCATTGGGCGAAGGCGAGCGAGCACGAGTGTCGGTGGTTTCAAACGGGTCGTGATACCACGGCGTATGAACGGCCGCGCGCCTGATCGCTGCGATTTTTTGCAAGGTGCTGCTGCCCCTGTATAAAACTGGAGGTGCCCCGGCACCGTGTGCGTCGGCGTCAGGGAGATCGAAGCTCGGCTCCTGTAAGGGCACGACTTTCAAGATGATTTCTGCGTCAAAGACCTCTACCGGTCGCAGAAACCAAAACGGAACCTTGGCGGCCCACAGCTGCTGAGCGATGAAGGGGACAGTCGTGAATGCCCCGACACATTTGGCGACAGAGTTGTCGGCGGGGCTGGGAGCCAAGTAATTGTTCATTCGCCCCTGGTAAATTGTCATGTAGTTATACAGCGCGTCGAGTTCGAGGAAGGCGCGTTGCAGCGAGGTGAGCCCAAAAACCATCTTGTGATATGTCGTCGGCAGAGTCTGCAGCTGTTCAAGCCACATGGTGATGTGCTGGATGAGTTCGCCAAAAAGGGATATGGCGAGAGCTGGCGATGTCCGACGAAGTTCTTTGCATCGTGCGACAAGCTCGTTGATGGGAGGCAAGAGTTGGGTGAAGCGTGCATGGGTGAGGCGGCCCAGCCCTCGCGTCACCGCGCTCCCGACTGCAAAATCTGCCAGCGAGGGGTCCCACCACATTACATCCAGCTCGGGCCGCGACCCTTTCGTGGGGATGAGGGGCATATGAGGGTAATCCGATGTCCACTGCTGGGGCCAGAGCGTTGGGTCGTCTGTACCATAACGCATGTCAGAGCGGAGGAAAACGGCATGGGGTACTGTGAGGGAAGGAAGGGCGGGGATGTAGTCGGTGTTGGTAGTGATGAAGTAATGCTGGGCCCCGAGTTCAGCAAAAGCACCGACATTGCCGTCGAAAGGCCCCAACGGTACGGTGAAGCTCTGATTCCTGAGCAGATTGACGCTATGGGGATGCGGTCTTGCGGGCGAGACGCTATCCATTTTGCAGTGAGGGAAATCCGACGAAATTAACAGGAATTCGACGTGTGAAGTCAAAGTCCGAGTCAAGAGCCAGACGTGTAGTCTGGCTGAACCAGACTGAAGTCTGGTTCGGGGGATACAGAGGCGGACGGCAGGCGGGAGAGGTGACAAAAATCAATACGAGGCTGTGCTCGGATGCAGTGCAGGCCTAGACCAGCCAGCTGAAGACGATGCCAAACAAAGCCAAGCGCTGGCGTGTCCTTTCTCTCCCCATCACCCACTCTCTGTGCTACTCCTCAACACAGGCCGACGACCCACGAAACGACGGCCAGCGACAACGACCCGACCACCGACCCCATGGCCCACCCCGGACCGACTTCATGTCGGTCCACCCCTTTGGGCTCGACTTCATGTCGAGCCTGCCCGACTCCATGTCGGCGCCACTCTCTTTTTCTTTTTCTTTTGATTTTTCTCTTGCGCTTCCAACATGGCCTTTTTTTCTCGTAGTGTAGTCAAACTGTATTTTCTTGTGATAAAACATCCCATGTACATATATCATTGTGCTTGAATGTAGTCGCCCTTTTTTTTTAAAAAAAAAAAAAAAAAAAAAAAACACATTGTATGCATTTGACTCGAGCACACGCGATGAATGGGTCACGAAGATGAAGACCAGCTTGCCATGGGTGGGAATTTTGAGGGACGGTTGGGAGGTATGTCAGTATCACTTTTCGCTTATCCGGATTAATGGAGGTTGACAGATGAAGAGCTTGCTTGGGTGAATACGTGCGAAGGCCAGGCAATGAGCAGACACAATGGAGGTTACGAGGAAATTTTAATGTTATAAGGTGATTCTACCATGTGGTTTACATCTTACGACGGCTACTAACTATTGGATTTACTCCAAGTGTAATCAAATCGTCAAGTCGATAAGGCCCGAAAAGTCCACCTTTTTGAGTGGGCGCCGGCATCCTCCTCGTCGTCCGAGATATCAACAAACCCCAAAAACTTTCTCTTTTGGGCAGGGGCGCAGGCTCGTCGTCGATGTGCGAGAGATCAATGAGGACGGAAGCTGGAGAGCTGGGTGGAGGTGTGGGAAGGGTTGGGAATGCGCGCCCTCGTGCGCGCGGGGTGGATGCGGGAGTGGGTGCGGGAGCGGGTGGAGGCGCGATGTGCACCCTCCGAAGTCCAGGGAGTGGCTGCAACGCCCAGTCTGGACGACCAGGCCTGCCGCGAGCTGCAAGATACACGACCACCCAATCGTGCCATGTCTGTTCAGCAGCCTGCAAGACAGACTTGAGCGCTGCGTTGCGCACGGCATAGGTGTTGCCAGTCTTCATGAAGTAGGTGTCGTACGCGTCGCGATAGTCACGGAGTGCGGTTCGCGCCTCGAGATCGAGAGGACGGGTCTCGCGAGAGACAAGGTGGTGGTTGCGTACCTGTGGCATGTCAGTCACCAGCGTCGCCGGCGGCCAGCCAGATATGAGAACATACAAAGTTAGTCTTGATTTTACCTAGCTGGCTGAAGGTAAATGCTGATCCCATTGCGACGCGCAGTTTTATGGGCTGCTGGAAGATCTCTTCAAGTTCTTCGGCGGGGAACAGCTCGAGGGCTTTGCGGAGGATAGCGCGGTGCCGAACATTGGTATTGAACTCGGGTTGATTAGATGGGCCGAAGAGGCGGCGGGTCTCTCGAGAAGATATCAGGATCATCGTAAAGGAAAAAATCTGCGAGAAAGGTACGGGTGTTTGTTTGAATGCTGAGTGCGAGCTCACAGCAACTTAAATAGGACCACCGCGCTGAGCGTTTCCTTTTTCGTTTGCCGAAGGGTTTCCTTTTTGGTTTCCTTCGACTGCACAATGCGTCTGTGTTTGCCACTTAGTCCACTTACTGGTAGGTGGCGATTTTCTTCCTTCTCGTTATCCGAACTGACACTCCAAAAGACTCTGGAAATGACTCTGGAAATGTACGCAAAAAAGGTAAGGTTATATGAAAAACCTGAGTACGAGTTAACAGCAACTTATAGAGGACCACCGTCCTGGGGTGTCGCCCAAGCGTTTCCTCCTTTGTTTGCGGAAGGATTTCCTTTTTGGTTTCCTCCCAACTGGACAATGCACCTGCGCTTCACTATTTACTGGCACGTAGGTGGCAATTGCCTTCTTCTTTTCTCCCAACAACTAACACCGTCAACGACTTCAGTCTTCACCTCCACCAACTTCCAACGATGCCGGCTAGACAAAAAAATCCTAAAGCGAAGGAAATGTTCAAACGCTATGATGCAGCTCAAGTCCCCGACATCATGCCATTTCCCGAGCTCGCGGGGGTTGGCACCACGAAAGGCGAGGAAACCGCTGTGCCCAAACTCAACGAGCACCAGCGGAGCTGGATCCTCGACATCGGGGTTCGCGCCATAGATCTGCCGAGTCTAAAGGGCAAGGCCGCGACGGAGTTTTACGAGAAGGTTAAGATCAACGCCTTCGATGCCAAGGCATTCCAGCACACGCAGCAGCCGACAGATTGGGAGGAGGAAGCCCGCCTTCCCGGGCTTGTCGCCGCCTGGAAACAGAAACAGCGGTCCAAGAAGAACAACAACTCGGCGGCAGATGATGATGACGCAAGCGACGAGGAAGAGGATGAGAGTGGACGGGGAGGCCTCTTGCGGGGATACACGAAGGCGGGGTGGCGAAAGGTCAGTACCTCTTTGACTTAACGCTTTCGAGCGCGGTTCTGACCAACACAAAAAGGCCATCCAGAAGGTTATCAGTAACAAGCGAGCGGCTGAAAATGCCAAACGCAAGACCAAGAACGACGACACCCAGCCCATAGCGGAGGCTCCTGCATTGTCGAAGCTCCTTGGCATTGTTGCCTCCGGTGGTCGCGACAAATTCCGTAAAGATCGCCACGACGCCATCGAGGAGCATTCCAAGACTCTGAGAGACCCGATCAATGCCGGTGGCAAGTTTCGCAAGGCTGAGGCCATTATGTGGGCGGAAGAGGATCAAGCCTCATGGGAGGCCGCAGCGGTTTCCGACGAGGACATCGACTGGGAGGAGTAAGTCATTTCGGATATCATATCCCATGTTTCGCTACTAACGATTCTTCAGACGTCAAATGCTGGTGGCAAGCGGTTTCAAGCACATGGTAGACAGTCTCCACGCGAGTGGCAAGTTCCGCCCCTTCGTGGCGACAATGTTGATGGGGTGGGTGGACCCAGAGGCGCAGGTGCACCTTGAGTGGTAAGTTGTTCACTCATTGTTTTGCGCACGACTTACAGGTGGAGCAGGGTCGAAGCTGTTCCTAAGGATATCCGTGTTCGCCAAACTTTCGAGAAGCACACCCCACAACTCGTCAAAGACAGCCTGAACGCCATGTATGCTTGGGCCGAGAAGCCTCTTAAAGGTAAGATACAATAAGAACACGACGAGCTTGGCTGACGTGCACACAGACTATGTAGCCACCCTTGAAGATTCGACCAAGGGCGCACAACAGGTCTTTCCACTCAGCACTGAAGGCTTGGACGACATATCTCCCAAAGTACTCGCGCAGACGGTGACCAATTTTTTGGTGGATTCCTATCGTGCGTGGTTTCCATTTACAAGAGGGCTGATACTAACACGGCGAACTCCACAGAAGCTGCATTTGGCACTCGAGAAATACCGTGGGCAGCAGTCGCTAGTACTCCTTCGGCGTACTATGATGCTGAAATCACCTTCACGTCGACTGGCCTCGTTCAGTTCACAGTCGCCCAGTGGTATGAGTTGGCTGCCACCCTGGCGTCGGTCGCTGGCGCGGGGACTTCGGGTTTCTTCCGCAAGGCGCCGGCGGGCCAGGATGATGAAGAGGAGGATCGTGCGGATGAGGATGCGCGTCGCGCGGACGAGGCGAAGGCGGAGGCGGCGCGTCTTGCGGACGAGGCGGCACGTGTGGCGGACGAGGCGAAGGCGGAGGTGGCGCGTCTTGCGGACGCGGCGAAGGTGGAGGCGGCGCGTCTTGCGGACGAGGCCAAGGCGGAAGCGGCGCGTCTTGCGGACGAGGCCAAGGCAGAGGATGCGCGTCTTGCGGACGAGGCGAAGGTGGAGGCGGCGCGTCTTGCGGACGAGGCCAAGGCGGAAGTGGCGCGTCTTGCAGACGAGGCCAAGGCGGAGGATGTGCGTCTTGCGGACGAGGCCAAGGCGGAGGTGGTGCGTCTTGCGGAGGACGCGAACATTGTACCTCCGCCTCCGCCTCCTTCGCCCCCTCCGAGGAAGGGCACGGGTGGCAGGAAGCGGAAGGCAGAGTCTCAACTGGTTCCAGAGGATGATGCAGCAGAGTCTGCTGGCCCCGCACGGCGTACCACGAGAACACGTCTAACACCACAGGTAAGCTTTCTTTCACAGGATTGATTCCATCTGATTTGATTCCCTAGGAGGCTGCATTAGAACGCCAAAAGAAGCTTGCGGCGGAAGTCACCGTCAACGGGGCTAAACCAAGGTACCGTTTTTCTCTATCATGAATGTGAGCGGTTGTTGATGTCGCTTAGCTTCGAATATGTCTGGGTCCCGAGGAGTCCGGCCAAACCCAAGCGAAACTCTACGAGCAGGTACGAAATTATTTTGAAGCTTGAATTTGCAACTGAAGAACCTGTAGAACTTGAGTTGTGCTGCAATTGAAGACCCCGTGGAACTTGAGCTGCGCCGGCACTCAAGTCCATCGTGCAATGAAGAGAACTCAAGTCGTCGCCGAACTCAAGTTTCTATATATCTTAAGTCCCGTTATATCTCAAGTAGTTGTCACGGAACTCAAGTTTCTGTATTCCTTAAGTATTCCATTGTTTAAATACATGATATGTATATGATTTGAACTCAAGTTGTGTTGGAACTTAAGTTGCAGGCGAGCTTAAGTTGAGGCACCAAGAACTTAAGATCAGACTGACCCTGCCCCTGGGGTATATACAGGGTCTCTACCCTACATGTACGAACTTAAGATCTATTGCATCTTAAGACCCCTTGGCGGTTCGGAGCGACCGGATCTTAAGATGAGCTAATAAAGTATTTGCGAATGGAGATTGGACGGGCAGCTGGAGGACGACCTACTGAGCCAAATTCCGAAGTAGCTCGTCGCTTGGCATGATTCGCCGTAGAGAATGTATCCCAGCACAAACCAGTACCAGTCTGCGTTCTGTCAATCAGCAGCTTGTCCGCTTGCGAGTGAATAAATCCAGTCTTACGCCATCTGGAAAAAGTGCGCTTGAGGAGCGCCATATCGACCTTGCCCGTCGGCTGGCCCTTCCCATTCCTTATCGCGCGGTCTAGTGCGAAAGCCTTCTCTTCTTCGGAAAGATACCATACTTTGCAATTGGACGGCAGATCTGGGAGAACGAAGAAGAGGAGTAGGCCGCATGGGATGGTCATGCAGCCGCAGACGATATAGAGCCATCTGTGAGTAGATGAACGCGAATAACCCGAGAATATATGATCTTTACCTCCAGCCAGCAAGGCCGCCGTGCCCGTCTAGGTTGTTGTAGATCGCGGCTTGAAGATAGCCGGACATGGCGGTTCCGACGGAGCCTGTTAGATGGAATATTGCTAGCTGCGTTTGTGGTTGAATTTCGAATTCACAATCAAGAAATATAGAACGATATACCCGTTTCGCCAACTCCGTCTTTGTATACCTGCTCGGACGATGAGAGAGTAGGGATAAAAATCGGAAACGAATATGTACCAGCTCCCCATGAGATACAGCAGGCAACTAGATACATATTGAGACGCTATATTGAAATATCAATGAACGACATACGGGAAAAAGGCCGATTCAAATAAGCCGACCATAAAACGGAAAACATACATTTGTTGCTAACGCGGAAATTTTCAATATGAATTGGAAGCATCGACTGGGCAAGCTCACCGAGCTCTTGGCGCCCGCCTGCGCAAATGTCCAGATACCCCAGCCAATTTCACAAAAGGCCAGATAGTACTGAACCAGGGAGTTAATTCAAGAATTCTTTTTGAAAAGGGCGACGGACCGAGGGGCGAATCTTCTGGATAATCATCGTTGACGGGACTTGCATGAGAGCGTACTGGAATGCAATTTATTAATAAAGGTGCGTTCATCTCGCTGTTCACAGGACATACGGCAATAGTATAAAAAGTGCCCATGCTGTATGTTCCATATGAGCGTCCACAGAGCGCGCTTCATTTCTGTAAAACTCACTAGGTGTATTCGTTGCCGTTGATATTCAGGTCCTCCTTCATTCCAGATATATCTATATATGACCTCTGTGGGCTCTAAATCGGCGTGTTGAATTTGTCGACTCACAAGCATTGGCGAGATTGTTCTGGCTGATATTCCGCGCCTTAGTCTGCAGTACAAAACAAGATGGCCGTCTTACTCGAGGTACTTCAGAAAGAAACCAAGGCATGAAACGACCAGGATTCCAAAGTCGAGCTTTCGGATGAGAGCCCGTTCCTCGGCAGACTTGAGGTGGGCATCGGAGTCCCAAATATAGGACTTGAACTACAGAGCGGTCAGGAAATCGTTGAACAAAAAGACAACTTGAATAGAATAACCTTGGTCCAGGAACTTCTCGGAGTGGTGGCCATGAGATCCGCGAAAGAACTGCAGAAGCGCTTCGTATCTCTTTTAAATAAATGGTCATTCCCTGGATAGCGGCCCCCCGCAATGCCGATAAGGTGATATCGTTGTGGATTGCGACTCTCCGCTTCACTATTACGACGCTCGCCCCGGCCACCGGTACCGGGCCGCTATCGTCGAGCTCCAACTCATTCTTGCGGACTCAAGGACGTAGAGAACCAAGTCCGGCTTGAAGAAGAGAATTTTCTTGAATTTATGGCTTGCAAGCTTTGGATCGTCGTGGTGGTCAAGAAAATTAAATATGAAATTTCTTTCGGCAAGAGAACGGTCACGGTCTTGCTTATCTCGCAATGTCCCACAACGCCACTTCTCTTCTACTCCTCCCACCATGGTCCTCGTCGCATGCGCCAGATGTGCTCTACGGACAGCGTCGCCCATAACCTCGCCATGTCTGTCCAATTAGCTCGGGACGCGGCCGCTGCCGGCGCTAAAGCTCTCTTTCTCCCAGAGGCGTCTGACTACATCGCAAACGACGCACACTTGGGTTACTTGCTAGCTGAGCCGCTCGCGACGCACACTTACACGCTGGGGCTGCAAGCAATCGCGAAGGAGCTCGGGATATTCATCAACGCAGGCATTCACGAGCGACCTGGTCCCGACGAAGCCACCTCGGAAGAGCCGGGCAGCGAACGTGTTTTCAATACTCATGTGTCCATTGGACCGGACGGCAAAGTCAAAGCGTTTTACCGCAAGGTTCGCCGCTCACTTTTCTGTCACCAGCCTTGAGTTCTGAAGAATGTGCATGTAGCTGCATCTATTTGACATCCAACTGAAGGACGAGGCCCAGGCGATCCCTGGAGAGAAGCTCCCGAGGACCGGGGAACACATTCGATTCATTCCTGGGAGCGTGATCCCCGCACCCGTGGATATGGGCGGCATTGGCCGTGTCGGGCTCGAGATCTGCTATGACATCCGGTGCGCCTTTTTCTTTCATCCACTGTCATGCGACCGTCCTCATGGACGCCTTTGCCTCCAGGTTTCCCGAGCTGCACATCATCCTCCGCCGAAAGGGTGCAGACATCATCACTATCCCTCCTCCTTCACGCTGCCGACCGGCAGGGCACACTGGCACACGCTCGTGCGCTCTGTAGCCATCAACTACCAGGTCTATGTCATCGCCGCAGCGCAGGCCGGCGCGCACTCCCCCCAGCGCTCCTCGTGGGGCGAGGCGCTTGTCTTCGACCCCTGGGGCGTCGAGCTCGGGCGCCTGCCCTCCATCGACGAGGCGGACGACCCCACGCAGCCGATGCCGCCCCAGTTTATCCTCGCAGACGTCGATCCGGCCAGGGTCGAGTGCGTATTCTCGCCTTGCGCTCTCGTTGACGTCGCTGACTGAAGACGAGCACAGGAGCGTCCGGAACAGATCCCTCTCGCGATCCAGAAGCGGGAGGACATCTACGGCGTCGTTGGCGCCAACACCTTCGTGGCTCCTCGACCGCCGAGCCCAGCCGCTCGGCGTCTTGGAACGCGTCTGGCGGAGCGTGAAAAGCCTCTTTGGCTACGGCGTCGTCCGTCTGCCGACCTCGGCGTCGACTGAAACGGTCGTGGCAGCGGAGGCCGGAAAGGGCATTAGGTCGCAAGTACAGTGTATGTAAAATCACAATCATTATACGATTTTTTCACCGGCGCCAATCTCTGAATGAAACGCCGGTGTAATCTCCATCTGTCTAGGTTTTGTGGGGTTTACGGTTCACCTTTGTAAAAATCAAGGGATCGCCGGGTGAACCCTACCCTACTAATGACAGTCCGTCGACGTCCTCGGCCTATTTAACCGACAAGCCAAATCCAAACAATTCATCCACTTTCTCCCGCGACCATTTTTTTTTTCAGTCCTTTCACCGGCTCGATCAGCGATCGCACCATCTTCTTGCTTTTTCTTTCTGGTTTCCTTCAAGTTCATATCCACGACACATCACTGCTGCAGCGAGACGCACACAACATGCAATTCATCGCGTCCATCGTTCTCGCCCTCGCCCTCGCAGCCTCTGGCGCGCCCCTCCCGATCGGCGGCCGCGCGGGCTTCGTGCCCCCGATTACGATCATCCCGACTGTTGAGCCTCAGATCACGATTATACCTACGGTCGAGCCGCCTCAGATTACCATCATCCCGACGGTCGAACCCCAGATCACGATTATACCTACGGTCGAGCCGCCCCAGATCACAATCATCCCGACGGTCGAGCCCCAGATCACGATTATACTACGGTCGAGCCGCCCCAGATCACAGTCATCCCGACGGTCGAACCCCAGATCACGATTATACCTACAGCCGCGCCCTTCCCCACCCCCATCATCGGGCACCTGCCCATCGTGCCCCCGGGTGGGTTCCCTTGACGTGGCGCCGCTGGGCTCTTCAGGCGCGTGTTCGACGAGCGACAGTAAGGAGGGACCGTTACGGTCGGTGACTTTTTTTGACGCTCGTGTCGAGCGCTTACTGTTTGTTCCCTTGTAGCGACCCGCGCGCGCGTGAGGCGTTCGCGATCTGCACCGGTTTCGTAGTGTTGCAGTGATTTGCTTGTCTGTAGTATGTATCTAGTATTAGTGTGAACCCAGACCAGCCTTTTTTCCTTTTCTTTTGAAGTATCAGAACAGATGAGTCCGGATTCCGCAACGCCGTTGTCTTTTATTTTTTTAGTAGTCTTCCTCAGGCCACAGCCACATCGTGATCGCTCGCGTCGGGGGCTGTGCCTCGCGAAAAGCTCTCTTCCCCCTTCTTTCCTTCCCAAAGGCGCCGGACTACGCGCACGACCCACATATGGGCTGAATATTTGCTAGTTTCGTTTGCGACGCACACCTACAAGCTGGAGCTGCAAGTAATCCCGAAGGAGCTCATGATCGGGCTATATTCAACGCAGGCAATGGCCAAGCATCCACAGGACCACAATACGAAGCCACCTGGGAGGGGCGACGCATATTCAACACTCATGACGAAATCAAGGCGTTCGTCGCGGACTTTGAGAAGAAATTCGGCCGTTTTGCCCCAAGCATAGCATGGCTACGTTACTCACATACTGACGGACGTATAAGTAGCCGCATCTGTTTAATGTCCAGCTGAAGGACGAGGGCCAGAAAATCCTGGAGAGAAGCTCCCGGGGACCGGGGAACATAAATGATTCATTCCGGGGAGCGTCATCCCCGCACCCGTCGACATGGGCGGCACTCAATTTATCCTCGCGGACGTCGACCTGGCCAGGGTGGTGGGTGGAGTGCGTATTCATCCAGTACGTATTTTTTTCCCTGTCCACCATGCGACTGTCCTCATGAATGCCTTTGTCTTCAGGTTCCCTGAGCGGTGCAAACATCATTCACTATCCCCTCCGCCTTCACGTTGCCGAGCACACTGGGACACGTTCGTGGGCTCTGTAGCCATCAACTACCAGGTCTATAGTCACCGCTGCGCAGGTGGAGTGCGTATTCTCGCCTTTCGGTCTCTTTGACGTCGCTGACTGAAGACGAGTACAGGAGCGTTAGGGAACAGATTCCTCTCGCGGTCTAGAAGCGGTAGGACATCCACGGCATCATTGGCGCAGCGCCTTCGTCGGCTCCCCGACCGCCGAGCAGCAGCTCGGCGTCTTGGAGCGCGTCTGGCGGTGCGTGAAAAGGCTCTAAGGGTACGGCGTCGTCCGTCTGTCGACCTCAGCGTCGACTGAGACGGCCGCGGCAGCGGATGCGGGCAAGGGTTAGGTCGACGGTGTGCGAGCAACAAGTATGTATGTACAATCATGACAATCACTCTTCCACACCGCTTGTGCCCGCGACGCGGAGCTGAGGATGTGCCAAGACGAAAGATCAAGCACCCGACGCGCGCCTCCAGGTCGCGCCCCGCGAAACCGCACAGGAAGCCAGGGAGATCTGCGGGTTCCAGCGTCGCCCTCTTCCCCACGCGAAAAGCTACCCAGATCGCCACTCTACTCGCGCTGCCGCTCGGAGTCTTGTCTCGCCCGGTCCTGCGCTTCTAGACTCCAAGTCCAGCTTCTTTCGTGCGGATGACACGCTGTGCTGGAACTGAAAGTCAACCTATTTCTTTAATTCACGAACGCGATCTTTGTGGTGCCCCGATGTCTGACTCCCCTGGCATATCCTGGCATTTAGACTTCAGGCAATAAGGTCCACGAGCGCTTCAAGAACCCCCTCTATTCCCATGTTACACAATACCCTCTCCTCGTGTTTGCGATATCACTCTTCTGTGCGGCGGCGGCGGCGGTTATTACCAACGTTTTCATGCACATAAATGCCCTTCGCTTGCTCCCGGAACCCGCCCTCTACCTTGTTCCCCATGCTGCTCAAGACTTTCGTATCTGTTTTGGCTCCGCTCCTGTCCTTGGCGCAGCGGACGATTGAAACTTCTACCCCAAAGGCCGTTGTGTATTCGGGGTGCACGGTTCGAAATACTGTCGCTCTCACATTCGTGTGTTCTGGTTCTCTCGCTTTGCTTCGTGGCTGAAGATGCGCAGGACGATGGCCCGTACAAGTACATGTAGGTCGTGTGCGCATTTTACGCTCGATGCATGTTAATCCTCCTTCACAGGGCTGACATCGGCGATCTGCTCAAGAACAAAGGTGCCAAGGGGACCTTCTTCGTCAGTGCGTACTTTTTTAACTCGACATTGGATTGAGTGCCGATATTGATGGGATATAGACGGATACAATTGTAAGAGCATAAGTATTGCCTCTTCATTCCATTTATGCTTTCTTCCAGATGACTGCATTTATAGTCCCAAGGTCGCGGCCCGTCTTCAATATGTATACAGCAGCGGACATCAAATCTGTTCACACACCTGGTACCGTCTGGTTTTTCATGAGCAGACGCTGCAACAGCTAACTCGCATTTCAGGTCACACCCGGATCTCACGGATTTGAATGCCACCGAGAGTAAGACTCTCATTTTATCTTATCGTTTTCTGTGTGCTTATTAGAAGCTGTAGTCGAAGACGAGTTGACAAAAGTAGACAGTAAGCAACTCAATCCTATCAGGAAATCTTGTCTCATACTGCCTTCAGCCGCCCTGTATAAAATTTTGGGAGTCAATACGACCTTCGTGCGACCTCGTGCGCCGTCTAAAACTTTATTACTCCCATACATACTAACCTTCTTATCTAGCCTACGGAAGCTACAATAACCTCGCCCGACAAGTCGCGTATCTGCTAAATAAATTCTTTATTCTCTGGGATTTCGAGTGCGTCATAAGTCTTTCTAAGTAGCTTTCTCTCATCGACGGGGGCGGCAGCTCTGGAGACTCCGTTGGCGCGACGCTCCAGCAAAGCGAGACTTCTTACGACCAGGTGATAAACTCCAGCGTCAGCACCCTGCTTGCTCTGAACCACGAGACCGAAAGTGAGGACCATCCAGCGCTTCACCGCGTATTTCATTTGCACAACTGATGCCCTGTCGCTCAGAAACCACCGCGTAAGGATCACTTTTTGATTGCCAAATTCCGTCTGTAATTTCGCTCGCCCTGCAGGCAGGGTCTGGTGGCGTACGCGGTCGACAAGCTTCAAGCCGCCGGCTACAAGCTCGTCACCGTTGCTGAATGCTTGGGGCTCCCCCCGTATTCCTACGTTGGCCGGCTCGGGCAGCGCGATGCAAGTACCCTATCGTTGTCTCTCGCTATACATTCTAATCCCTTATTGTAGCCTTCATGGTTTTGTCCAGAGGACTCTTCGGATAATTGAGATAAATGGGTTTGTTGTCCAAAAAAGTCGATGACTGTATTACTACCTCGCTGTAGGTAGAGAGAGTACTTATCATTACAATTGTCCATGCAAATAGTTAGAAAGGTTACACAGACTGAATGTCGGAAACAGCCCGAAGATACACAAGTACATAACGATCGTTCAGTCCACCAAGAAAGTTTTCATGCAGCGCCGACCTGCTGCGGGTCTTGTACCGGAGGCTGGCCGTCCGGCCAACCCGCGTCGCACGTCTTGTCCGGGCGGCGGCTGTTCCGCCCGCGACACTCAAACTTCCCGCAGTCCATGCACGCGCTCTGGCAGAAATTGCGTCCGCCCTTGCCCTTGCACGTCTGTGACCCACACTTGCAGCAGTGGCGCGGGTTACGCGTCTTGGCTGGAGGTGCCTCAGCGACGTCCGCAGCCGCCGCGGTGCCCGTGCTGACACCGTTATTCACTGGGACGCCGCTCGCATCAACACCGGTGCTCGGACCGAAGTCTGCCTCGAACGGATACGGGCGCTTGCGCTGCGCAGAGTCATAGGACATCATAGTCGGAACGGCTTGAGGGAACATCGGCATGCCGAGGCGCGCGTAAGGATTGTTGCGCATCTCCACACTGGCGATGACAGAGTTTGCCGTCCACGCGTCATTGAACGCCTGGGTCGCAGACGCAGCGGTCGGCTCTGCACCGTCGCTGGGCGTCATCACGACGTCGGGCTGTCCCTGTCCCTGCCCCTGCGCCGCCTCCTCCGCGCTCTCTTCTTCCTCCATCGGCGCGGCTGCGCGTTCCGGCTCCTCCTCCTTAACAGACTCGGGCACACCGTGCTGGACATCGCGCACGAGCTGAAGGATGACGTCCCGCCCAAGGCCCGCGCGCAGCGCCCCCAGGACAAGGTTCCACAGCGCGCGCGATACGCCGCGTGCCTGCCAGTTCCACACGTCGCCGCCAACACCCGTGTCTCCCGCAAGCAATCGCGCAGGGAACTCGCGCTCGAGAGCGGCGGGGAGCGCGCGCCGCACAGCCGCGTCCGTGCTTGCGTAAGCGTGGCCGTTGGCGCATGCATAGGCGCAACCAATGACGAAGAAGGGGCCAGCGAGGTCATGCACGGTGATCGGACCCGTGCGGATGCGGCCACGGTTGGAAAGTGGTGCGGTGCAGGTAGGACAGGCGATCCCGTTGAAGACGAGCGGCTGCGGGTCCCAGTACAGGAAGCGGTGGGCCGAGGGCGTGCGCGCGGATGTCGCAGAAGCAGTGAGCGCAAAGTAGCTCGGGGAAGACGGAAGCCAGAAGGTCTTGAGGATAGAGTAGAGGGATGGGATGGTCTGCGTAGGTCCGGGAGTTGAACCATTGGTCGAATTAGGGGCAGACGAGCTTGGTGGGGGCGCGAGCGACCCCAGATGGGACTTGAAGGCCTCTTCGACAGAAGGACCTGTCAGGGACGGAGAATTTGGTACATCGAGGGCTGCCAGCAGAACGTGAAGGAATTCTTCTGGTTTTGAATGAGCAAGTTCAGCCCATTCATTGCCTTCAAGAGCAGGATCGACGACTGCCGCGGGACCGGGCGGTGCAGAAATGCTCCCTGAAAATGGTACCCACTGGTTAACCGGAGGGACGCTCTGCGTAAGACGATAATAGTCCTAAACTGTGTCAGTAACACTAAATAGTTTCTGTTAAAATCTCACACACCGAAGTCGGGGGAACAAGAGTGCTGTAGGTAGTCGGTTTGGATGAAACCCCAGAAGGAAGGCCATCTTTCCTCGGGCGTCCCACCGGACGCTTCGTGGGAGGGGATTCAGGGTCTGGCTCGGCTTTCTTCTTTCCGCTCCCTTTCGGGCGTCCCACTGGACGTTTCTCCGGATTGAAGTCAAGAGTTGCATGTGTCGTCTTGTTTTTGCTCCCTTTCGGTCGCCCAACGGGACGTTTTGCTGGCGATCCGGTATCTTGTCCACCAGTAACTGGGGTTGGAATAGTATCGGAAATGCCAGAATTTGAAGCTGGAGGGTCTGCCAGCGCAGAAGCTGCTGACAAGTCCGTGATGCCGCCCGCTATGCTTGAAAAGCTCTGGTTGGCTGCCGTCGCCATTTTCTTGAGGACTACATAGTTGAAGATTATTGCAGGAAAGAAAGAACTGAATATAACTTACCGAGAGTTATCGACACTTGCTAAGACTTATTATTTTCTGTTTGTCAAAAAACTGTGAAAAACACAAATAGACCATCAGGATTCTCTTCTTCCTCCCCTTCAAGTTTACTGAGCAGCTTTCCACATTATACCGGGCAATGCAGGCTTGGAGTCTTTTTCCCCCCAACCGACCTCATGTTTGTATTATGTCGGTTCCGCTGTGTGGAAGACGGTCAAGGACAATATGCTGCGCATGGCGCGTTTTGACGTCTCTTCATTCTAAGCCCCCAATTCTTGGGCGACTGGGACAGCTATGAATTTCCCTGTGGACGGCAAATGATATTCGTTGAATCTCCCTTAAGTAAACGTCTCGAAAATCCTCCAATGATATTAATGGCATCAGCCCAGCTGCCGAATTAGCATTATAACATTTGTCTTATCTGTAGATCTGTATATGATAGATGATAGATGAGTAATTATGGTGGCATGTAGCCAGCCCGCAGAATAGGAGCCTTCGGCAAGGCACCCGATACCGAATGGAGCGACGCGGTGTTAGTATCTATCTCGACAGGTCGACCAGGTCGTGGGCAGCGCCGGAAGAATCAGCGCACCTAGAGACTTAGCTCCCAGCGGTTCCCTCCCACCGTCCATGCCCGACCCTCGTTTTTAAGGAAAGTCAATGCCTCGTTTACCGTAAACTCTGAGAGATTGCGCCACGTATCGTCGTTCTTTAAAAACGACAGAATCTCATGCACCGTCGGACCGGCCGCTGGCGCACGAATCCTCGGACGATTCGGAGCTGTGCTGGCTTGCGCGCGCGCCGTTGACCGCGAAATAAGCGTCGCAATGGCGTCTTCCACCTTCGCGGCAAGGAAAGCAGGCGTCAGCGAGACGAACGCCTCTTCCCCAGACTCTGGATCCGTCAGCTCTCCCTCATCCTCGTCGTCTTCGGAAATGCTGGCGGACGAGAATACCGTACTGTTGCCGCCCGCTGTAGAGTTTGAGCTGTTCATCTTCCAGAGGGCACTTGTATCGGGATCAGCATGTGCTCCGCTCCTCGGAAGACATGGGCGGACGCGGCCTTCTCAGGAAATGATGTCGCCTTCCTTCACCAGTTGTAAAATGGCCCAACCAAAGAGGCGCTTCATGCGCGGATGCAGCTTTTGCTGGTCATTAACCATGGCCGTGGTAACGACAGCAGGCTTTTTGCTGGTCCCTCCTTCCTTCGCCTCCTTCGCCTTTTTGTGAGCTGCGCGGGCGCGCCGTTTTGCCTCCGCTTTGACAACGCGCTTCGCCATTAGAGCAAGCTCGGGTACTCGCCGCAGATAGGACAACGTGAATCCGCGCATCGCGTCGTCTGTTGTGGGTCCGGGCGCCCGCGTGAAATCCAGCGGAACAATCCGCCGCGGGGTATGGTCATGGGGGCGGGGCGTTTCATCTCCAGGAGGCAATACATTGCGTGAGGACTTTGTCGGGGTCGAGGGCTCCGGCGCGGCCGGATGGACCGGATGGACGTCGTCTGCACAATCCATGTAGTGTTTGAGATATATTCGAAAGGCGTTATCGGTTAGATCGCGGGTATGGAGTTTCGAAGGATGGCGGAGTTTGTGGGGTGATTTCACAGGCGACTTCAAGGGACTGCTGGGGGCACTGCTAGAAGAAGATGGAGTAGCCGGAACGGACACTGAGGTAGTGTCCGCAGGGATTTGCGAAGCTGGTCGTAAGGGAAGAACGAAAGGTTCTTCAAGAAAATAATGAGTTCTATGCAAAGCGCCTACAGCTATCCAATGGTTTGGTTCATCATTTGAAGAAGGACACCACACTACGAGAGTTTGGGCTCAAAATGTTTGGCGATGGTATGAAACTGACCTATCGAATCGACAAGAATTCTCCGCGTCTCATGCCAGCCAGAAATTCTCCCGATCATAACAACAGAACACCCTACATGGGCCAGAGGCTTTAATAGTGGCAGCTCCTTCGTTTTATCATCCTTCGATTGGTTGGGGGCAGGCGGTCGATGATGACACTCTATCACGGCAGTTCCATCGTCCACTGATATGTAAATGCATGAGCATCTGAACCAGAAGTGCCAGGAAATGTTCACAATAATACACGACGCGTTTCTCATACGCTTGCACACCCACCACAAGTCCAACCAATTTCACGCTTCGGCACGGAATACGACCCAGCCAGAAAAAATCTACCTCTAGAAGTCATATAATGAGCCATGAGCTGGGGGAACCAACAGTCAAGTACCCGGGATGCCACTTTCTTCCATGTCGAAAACGTCTTGTGCAAAACAAGAGGCGACAGCCTCTGGGGTCAAAGTCCATTGCCAGATGACATTCGTCGGTGCGTGTCGATGAGAACCGTCGGGACCGGTGGATTTCAGTGGTTCCGGGTGTAGTTTTGAGCTAGAGGCCATAGAATGAGAGCAGAAGATGGAATCGCGTTGGTGGACTTGTGGTTTCAGAAAGGAGCGATCGGTCACATTCACATGCTGTTACGTGACATGATGGCAATCAAACCACAACAACACGCTCATTCCGTGAGAGACTCCTAGAAATCGAGACGCGGCTCTGATTCAATCGGCGTCTCTTCACAAATAATAACTTTAAATTCCCCACTCTCTAGTTTGACGAACTGCGAGGAGGGCTGCTTAATGGCGCCGACGTGTGGTCGTGAAGACCTGTATCTATTTATTCTTCAATCTTGAAGTTGAAGCGTTAGGTTCTCGGCCTCAATCTTCTAGCGGTCGCTTATAGGTCGTTATGTATGTGGTACGCTATATAATGGATTTACCTCAAGGAACATTGAAATTTTCAGTCGACCCGAAGACAAAGAATTCCAAGAGTGAGATGCACCGAGTATTTAGTAGTAGTAATTAACTCGAAACATTAGACCCAGTAAGGCCAGACAACAGAGTGGCCGAGTAGTGACTGTGATGTCGTCTAAAGAAAGTGGTACTTGAAAAGTGGGTGAGTGCCAACATAAAGGTCTATCATCAAAGAGCAGATGAAGCTAGCGCGTCGTAGATCGGGCACAGTTGATCCCATAGGGCAGCACGCCGTGCCCGTCGCGCCGGTTCTACGGGGTCCGGCGACGGGCATGCCGTCCCGTTCCGTGGACTCTTTGGCTGCATTTTTGACGACCGTTCCCGTCGAAAACGGCCGTCGACGGGTCGGCGGGTCCTGGAAACGCGCCATAAACGGTGAAATATGCCGTGTAGGCCTTTGGTGAGGCATGTTCTGTGCAAATGTAAGCCCAATACATAATTTAGGGCACATCTTATGAACTCACTTGCAAGTTTAAACTGGCGAAACGACGGCCGTCGCGTGACGGACCGTTCCCGTTCAGGTCCCGTCAAAACAACGGCCGTGCCCGTCGACGGGACGGCGTACAGCCCTATGATCCCATGCAGCTGCGGAGGTATTATTTGAGGGCCACGTTTCACGACAAATGAAAGGTACGGACTAGAGTGGGCGATCTGAGAGTCCCAGTCGCCTGTGTCTTCTGCAAAGACGACTGCGAACCCGCTACGGAAACGGTCAGGATCGGGTGGTAGGAGAACATATTATTGCTTACGCCTCGAGATGCCAGTCAATGTGACTTTGGAGTATTCTTGGATCAACCATGCTAAGGGAAAAAAAATGAAGGCGTACCAATGAAGGAACCACGCTACAAAGAGACATTAGAAGGAAACTCCCAGTATAATATTGTGGGTTACTTACGTCCAGAGTTATCGGTAGTGAACCGGATGGTAACGTTGTCTCCCGCGACTCCAATGTTGACGCTAAAGCTGAGTATTACAGGCCTTTCCGATGCTAAATTAAGTCACGTACACATCACGGCGTGCCTACGACATGGAAAGTATGCGTCAGCGGAGAAAAGGACGCACGCAATGTTAGAATATATCCGTCGTTACGATTCTTGTCATCTTACATAACGTTACATAAGAGGCATTCCTTTGTCTTCTACGTTCGTGTGCGCGTCTCCGTCTCACAGGTTATAGGGCCCCGGCCTCCGTATCTGCGTTCTTTGGTGTCTTTTGTGTTGTTTTGCCGAAACACGGGATTGTGCCGCTGTGCTACCTTGGTCCGCCTGAGCACGGCAGAGCCTCCCACCTCCACCGGGCTGAGACGCTAGCTGATTTCTGAAGCCTGAGCGCAGTTGAGCTCATAGCCACTAGCTGCTCCTTCTTGGAAGCCTGAGCGCAGTTTGGCTTTCTGCCGCTAGCTGCTCCTTCCCTGAAGCCTTGAGCGCAGTTTGGCTTGAGCCGCTAGCTGCTCCTTCACCAAAGTCTAGCGCAGTTTGGCTCCCCAATATATACCAATTCTATTCCTCCAACCTTTCCATTCCCTGTTGACATTCATTTTCTCATTATCTGCCACGCCACTCGCCACGTCGCCTCCTTGTCCCACCATCACACTGTCAGCGTGCGGGCACCACGAATCATTTCTCAACGGATTGCTCTTGTCCTTCTCATGCATATCATCGTCATTCAGCGCTGGAGCACCCATACTCCTCTGCCATCTCACACCGCTGTCCCCAATTCCATTCCTTGATCTCATCTTTTATGGGACACGAAATTCAAGAGGAGCTTGCGGCTTTCGTTGTCCTGTCGATCAAGGAGGAGGAGGAGGATAAATATGATGGCTGCTCAGGAAGATCGGACGAGAGCAATGATGATTTTGATTGGGGTAGTTCGAAGGAGAAGGACGGCATCTACTATCGCTATGGCCGCCGACATGCCTGGCATCATCGAAAGCCGATGAACGACGACAACCTCTACATCCTGTTCGACAACTCCATCGTTTACGCCCCTGCCGTATCGCGCGATTCGCGCCGCGACTTCGCACTCGCCGCCTTGTTGTTGTTATTCCGTTTGCAGATTGAGGGGGTGCCGGCAGACAAGAAGAAAGCCCGATGTGGGTATCGAGGCCGTGATGGAATTTGGTGAACATAGTATGTTTTGATTCTTTATTCGGACTTCGCGCGAGGGGGTGTGTTAGAATATATCCGTCGTTACGATTCTTGTCATCTTACATAACGTTACATAAGAGGCATTCCTTTGTCTTCTACGTTCGTGTGCGCGTCTCCGTCTCACACGCAATAAATAATTACGCACAGGATTAACGTAGTTGTATACGCTGCTGCTTGCACTGCGGACGACGTCAAACGCATGCTAGCCGATAACGGAGTCAACGAATGCGTAACATATCCCGACGTAGACTTACGCCGTGCAAATGGAATGGGTGCTAAAAGTATGATTATGAGTAAAACACTGCTGTCCGATTGAAAGAATTTACCCCTCCTCCTACGGCACCTCCGGGAAGAGAAAGCTCGATGGTGCTTGATTTAGGAAGCGCGATAACAGATCCGCTGGGAAGCAAGGACGCTGCAGTCTCGGCGCCGCTCAGTATTTGAAGCAGAACCGGTGTTGTCGGGGGCACAAAAGAAACACCATTAACAAAGAATTTTCCGCCAGACTGCAATTTCTCAGGATAACAGTCCCACCGAAAAAGAAATCAGTAAACGTACGCTCGTCAAGGCCAGAGTCATTGCGAGATTGACTCCGCCGGCTACTGGACTCCCGGGCTATATGAAAATAAGAGGAAGGAATTTCTTTCGCCGTCAATGCTTACGGCTCCAGGATTAACCAGAGGCTGTGGATCTCGGATGAGCATTTTGAAAAGGACACAGAGACCACTGTTATCACGCACATGAAGGTTGACTTCATTGAATGGGGTTACGCTCGTAGTCTGAGTCGTGGTCGGATCTGCAACAGCTGCTCCAACATCTAATTTTCTGGGTTAAGCGAATATCGAGAAACTGGGAGACTGCATACAGCGGAGAACCCCGGAGTTGATGCCTCCCGTGAATCCCTTGGGCCCCGTGCTGGGGTTGGCGCGAATCCCTGAGATATGTGAGGTTGAAAAATATAAATGAACATTTAGACGCACAGTAGTTACCAACCGGTTGGTTGGCGTTCAAAATAAACGAGTAACGTTGGCCTGAAAGGTTTTGAATTGGCCCCCAGAAAAAATCCATAGCTGTTGAAACAACATACCGACATAGATTTGGATAGAATCCACAGTGTAAGGGGAGGTGGTAATACCGTCCGCTTCGATAATGGTGAGATTGCTGTGGCCGTCAATCGAAAAGACGTAGTTGGGATCGCATGCCTGTAGAATCCGAGATCAGTTGGTAATCCCCCGGAATAGATAGGCACTCGCCATGTTAACCAGCCGAATTCTGTATCTGAGCCCCTTGGTCACGGTGAGAACACCGAGGGGTGCCGTCACTGAAAAAATAAATTATTGCGTCGCACTGAGGAAGAGGTTTTCCTCACGCGTGGAGGCGGTTCTTCCGAGACCTTGAATAAGGTTGGAACTGGGGGCCCTGTGATCACATTCATAAGCGCCGGTTCGAATAATTGACAGTCAACTTACGGAACACCGGTCTCTGCCTTGGCGAGAGTATGGTCTACAGTAAAACAAGATGAGCGAAATGAAGCTTGTTTCACTGAGAGCACATACACCAGTCAGCCAAAGTCAGGACAGTTGATTCTTTTCCCCCGAAAAGGCGTATCAGAATACCAAGGTAAAGACATTGAACTTGAGACTTACCGTCGTCAACATCATATCTGAGATGAACCGAATAAATTGACGAAATTGCCAGAAAAAAGAACGACTAACTGATTAAGGTAAGGGTCCTCGGGGTCATAAACAACGAGAACGCCACGGAGGCCGTCACAATACTGCGTCGCTATAGTTTTGATCAGACAATGGTCTTGTTCGATGGGCAGTCTTACAGAGATGAGAGTGGTACCAGAACGTGCTAAGGGAATTTATCAACACAAGAAGAAGGATGGAGTTCATAAAGCACATACCCTGCCTGGTTGACGGTAAAATCATAAAGGAAGGAATTTCCGTGGGCGATTGGGCATTGAGTGACGAAAGCCACTCTGTGGGACAATCAGGAATAAAAGTAGAGGAAATATATATTGTCTTACCCATCGGACGACGCCGTTCCGGTCTGGAATATTCCGTGCCAATGCTAGGAGCCATCAAGTCAGATCCCTCGAACTCGGGGTGGTTGAGATTGCAAATACTTTATTAGCTCATCTTAAGATCCGGTCGCTCCGAACCGCCAAGGGGTCTTAAGATGCAATAGATCTTAAGTTCGTACATGTAGGGTAGAGACCCTGTATATACCCCAGGGCAGGGTCAGTCTGATCTTAAGTTCTTGGTGCCTCAACTTAAGCTCGCCTGCAACTTAAGTTCCAACACAACTTGAGTTCAAATCATATACATATCATGTATTTAAACAATGGAATACTTAAGGAATACAGAAACTTGAGTTCCGTGACAACTACTTGAGATATAACGGGACTTAAGATATATAGAAACTTGAGTTCGGCGACGACTTGAGTTCTCTTCATTGCACGATGGACTTGAGTGCCGGCGCAGCTCAAGTTCCACGGGGTCTTCAATTGCAGCACAACTCAAGTTCTACAGGTTCTTCAGTTGCAAATTCAAGCTTCAAAATAATTTCGTACCTGCTCGTAGAGTTTCGCTTGGGTTTGGCCGGACTCCTCGGGACCCAGACATATTCGAAGCTAAGCGACATCAACAACCGCTCACATTCATGATAGAGAAAAACGGTACCTTGGTTTAGCCCCGTTGACGGTGACTTCCGCCGCAAGCTTCTTTTGGCGTTCTAATGCAGCCTCCTAGGGAATCAAATCAGATGGAATCAATCCTGTGAAAGAAAGCTTACCTGTGGTGTTAGACGTGTTCTCGTGGTACGCCGTGCGGGGCCAGCAGACTCTGCTGCATCATCCTCTGGAACCAGTTGAGACTCTGCCTTCCGCTTCCTGCCACCCGTGCCCTTCCTCGGAGGGGGCGAAGGAGGCGGAGGCGGAGGTACAATGTTCGCGTCCTCCGCAAGACGCACCACCTCCGCCTTGGCCTCGTCCGCAAGACGCCATCCTCCGCCTTGGCCTCGTCTGCAAGACGCGCCACTTCCGCCTTGGCCTCGTCCGCAAGACGCGCCGCCTCCACCTTCGCCTCGTCCGCAAGACGCGCATCCTCTGCCTTGGCCTCGTCCGCAAGACGCGCCGCTTCCGCCTTGGCCTCGTCCGCAAGACGCGCCGCCTCCACCTTCGCCTGTCCGCAAGACGCGCCACCTCCGCCTTGCCTCGTCCGCCACACGTGCGCCTCGTCGCAAGACGCGCCACCTCCGCCTTCGCCTCGTCCGGCGACGCGCATCCTCATCCGCACGATCCTCCTCTTCATCATCCTGGCCCGCCAGCGCCTTGCGGAAGAAACCCGAAGTCCCCGCGCCAGCGACCGACGCCAGGGTGGCAGCCAACTCATACCACTGGGCAACTGTCAACTGAACGAGGCCAGTCGACGTGAAGGTGATTTCAGCATCATAGTACACCGAAGGGTACTAGCGACTGCTGCCCACTATTCTCGAGTGCCAAATGCGGCTTCTGTGGAGTTCACTGTTAGTATAGCCCTCTTGTAAATGGAACCACCACTATATGAATCCATAAGAAATTCGTCACCGTCTGCGCGAGTGCTTTGGGAGATAGTCGTCCAAGCCTCAGCGCTGAGGGAAAGACCTGTGGTGCGCTTGGTGAATCTTCAAGGGTGGCTACATAGCTGTCTGCACGTCAGCCAAGCTCGTCGTGTTCTTATTGTATCTTACCTTAAGAGGCTTCTCGCCCAGCATACATGGCGTTCAGACTGTCTTTGACGAGTTGCGGGGTTGCTCTCAAAGTTTGGCGAACATGGATATCCTTGGAACCGCTTCGACCCTGCTCCACCTGTAAGTCGTGCGCAAAATATGAGTGAACTTACCACTCGAGGTGCACCTGGCCTCCGGGTCCACCCACCCATCAACATCGTCGCCACAAGGGCGGAACTTGCCACTGTGTGGAGACTGTCTACCATGTGCTTGAAACCGCTGCCACCAGCATTTGACGTCTGAAGAATCGTTAGTAGCGAAACATGGGATATGATATCCGAAATGACTTACTCCTCCCAGTCGATGTCCTCGTCGGAAACCGCTGCGGCTCCCATGAGGCTTGATCCTCTTCCGCCCACATAATGGCCTCAGCCTTGCGAAACTTGCCACCGCATTGATCGGGTCTTCAGAGTCTTTGAATGCTCCTCGATGGCGTCGTGGCGATCTTTACGGAATTTGTCGCGACCGCCAGAGGCAACGATGCCAAGGAGCTTCGACAATGCAGGAGCCTCCGCATGGGCTGGGTGTCATCGTTCTTGGTCTTGCGTTTGGCATTTTCAGCTGCTCACTTGTTACTGATAACCTTCTGGATGGCCTTTTTGTGTTGGTCAGAACCCGCTCGAAAGCGTTAAGTCAAACAGGTACTGACCTTTCGCCACCCTGCCTTCGTGTATCCCCGCAAGAGGCCTCCCCGTCCACTCTCATCCTCCTCCTCGTCGCTTGCGTCATCATCATCAGCCGCCGAGTTGTTGTTCTTCTTGGACCGCTGTTTCTGTTTCCAGGCGTCGACGAGCCCGGGAAGGCGGGCTTCCTCCTCCCGATCTGTCGGCTGCTGCGTGTGCTGGAATGCCTTGGCATCGAAGGGTTGGTCTTAACCTTCTCGTAAAACTCCGTGCGCCTTGCCCTTTAGGCTCGGCAGATCTATGGCGCGAACCCCGATGTCGAGGATCCAGCTCTGCTGGTGCTCGTTGAGTTTGGGCACAGCGGTTTCCTCGCCTTTCATGGTGCCAACCCCCGCGAGCTCGGGAAATGGCATGATGTCGGGGACTTGAGCTGCATCATAGCGTTTGAACATTTCCTTCGCTTTAGGATTTTTTTGTCTAGCCGGCATCGTTGGAAGTTGGTGGAGTGAAGACTGAAGTCGTTGACAGTGTTAGTTGTTGGAGAAAAGAAGAAGGCAATTGCCACCTACGTGCCAGTAAATAGTAAGCCAGGTGCATTGTCCAGTTGGGAGGAAACCAAAAAGGAAATCCTTCCGCAAACAAAGGAGGAAACGCTTGGGCGACACCCAGACGGTGGTCCTCTATAAGTTGCTGTTAACTCGTACTCAGAATTTAAACATATAACCTTACCTTTTTTGCGTACATTTCCAGAGTCATTTCCAAGTCTTTTGGAGTGTCAGTTCGGATAACAAGAAGGAAGAAAATCACCACCTACCAGTAAGTGGACTAAGTGGCAAACACAGACACATTGTGCAGTCGAGGAAACCAAAAAGGAAACCCTTCGGCAAACGAAAAGGAAACGCTCAGCGCGGTGGTCCTATTTAAGTTGCTGTGAGCTCCACTCAGCATTCAAACAAACACCGTACCTTTCTCGCAGATTTTTCCTTTACCATGATCCTGATATCTTCTCGAGAGACCCGCCGCCTCTTCGGCCCATCTAATCAACCCGAGTTCAACACCAATGTTCGGCACCGCGCTATCCTCTGCAAAGCCCTCGAGCTGTTCCCCGCCGAAGAACTTGAAGAGATCTTCCAGCAGCCCATAAAACTGCGCGTCGCGATGGGATCAGCATTTACCTTCAGCCAGCTAGGTAAAATCAAGACTAACTTTGTATGTCCTCATATCTGGCTGGCCGCCGGCGACGCTGGTGACTGACATGCCACAGGTACGCAACCACCGCCTTGTCTCTCGCGAAACCCGTCCTCTCGATCTCGAGGCGCGAACCGCACTCCGTGACTATCGCGACGCGTACGACGCCTACTTCATGAAGACTGGCAACACCTATGCCGTGCGCAACACAGGGCTCAAGTCTGTCTTGCAGGCTGCTGAACAGACATGGCACGATTGGGTGGTCATGTATCTTGCAGCTCGCAGCAGGCCTGGTCATCCAGACTGGGCGTTGCAGCCACTCCCTGGACTTCGGAGGGTGCACATCGCGCCTCCACCCGCTCCTGCACCCACTCCCACATCCACCCCGCGCGCACGAGGGCGTGCATTCCCAACCCTTCCCACACCTCCACCCAGCTCTCCAGCTTCCGTCCTCATTGATCTCTCGCACATCGACAACGAGCCTGCGCGCCCTGCCCAAAAGAGAAAGTTTTTGGGGCTTGTCGATATCTCGGACGACGAGGAGGATGCCGGTCGCCCACTCAAAAAGGTGGACTTTTCGGGCGTTATCGACTTGACGATTTGATTACACTTGGAGTAAATCCAATAGTTAGTAGCCGTCGTAAAGATGTAAACCACATGCAAATCACCTTATAACATTGAAATTTCCCGTAACCATTGTGTCTGCTCATTGCCTGGCCTTCGCACGTATTCACCCAAGCAAGCTCTTCGTCTGTCAGTGATACTGACATACCTCCCAACCGTCCCTCAAAATTCCCACCCATGGCAAGCTGGTCTTCATCTTCGTGACCCATTCATCGCGTGTGCTCGAGTCAAATGCATACAATGTGGAATTTTTAAAAAAAAAAAAAAAGAAAAGGGCGACTACATACAAGCACAATGATATATGTACATGGGATGTTTTATCATAAGAAAATACAGTTTGACTACACTACGAGAAAGAAAAAGGCCATGTGGGAAGCGCAAGAGAAAAATCAAAAGATAAAGAAAAAGAGAGCGGCGCCGACATGAAGTCGGGCGGGCTCGACATGAAGTGGAGCCCAAAGGGGTGGGACCGACATGAAGTCGGTCCCGGGGTGGGCCATGGGGTCGGTGGTCGGGTCGTTGTCGCTGGCCGTCGTTGTCATGGGTCGTCGGGCCTGCGTCGAGGAGTTGCACAAGAGGAGTGGGTGATGGGGAGAGGAAAGGACACGCAAGCGCTTGGCTTTGTTTGGCATCGTCTTCAGCCGGCTGGTCTAGACCTCGCACTGCATCCGAGCACAGCCTCGTATTGATTTTTGTCACCTCTCCCGCCTGCCGTCCGCCTCTGTATCCCCCGAACCAGACTTCAAGTCTGGTTCAGCCAGACTACACGTCTGGCTCTTGACTCGGACTTTGACTTCACATGTCGAATTCCTGTTAATTTCGTCGGATTTCCCTCACTGCAAAATGGATAGCGTCTCGCCCGCAAGACCGCATCCCCATAGCGTCAATCTGCTCAGGAATCAGAGCTTCACCGTACCGTTGGGGCCTTTCGACGGCAATGTCGGTGCTTTTGTTGAACTCGGGGCCCGGCATTACTTCATCACTACCAACACTGACTACGTCCCCGCCCTTCCTTCCCTCACAGTACCCCATGCCGTTTTCCTCCGCTCCGACATGCGTTATGGCACGGACGACCCAACGCTCTGGCCCCAGCAGTGGACATCGGATTACCCTCATATGCCCCTCATCCCCACGAAAGGGTTGCGGCCCGAGCTGGATGTAATGTGGTGGGACCCCTCGCTGGCAGATTTTGCAGTCGGGAGCGCGGTGACGCGAGGGCTGGGCCGCCTCACCCATGCACGCTTCACCCAACTCTTGCCTCCCATCAACGAGCTTGTCGCACGATGCAAAGACCTTCGTCGGACATCGCCAGCTCTCGCCATATCCCTTTTTGGCGAACTCATCCAGCACATCACCATGTGGCTTGAACAGCTGCAGACTCTGCCGACGACATATCACAAGATGGTTTTCGGGCTCACCTCGCTGCAACGCGCCTTCCTCAAACTCGACGCGCTGTATAACTACATGACAATTTACCAGGGGCGAATGAACAATTACTTGGCTCCCAGCCCCGCCGACAACTCTGTCGCCAAATGTGTCGGGGTGTTCACGACCGTCCCCTTCATCGCTCAGCAGCTGTGGGCCACCAAGGTTCCGTTTTGGTTTCTGCGACCGGTAGAGGTCTTCGACGCAGAAATCATCTTGAAAGTCGTGCCCTTACGGGAGCCGAGCTTCGATCTCCCTGACGCCGACGCCCACGGCGCCGGGGCACCTCCAGTTTTATGCAGCGGCAGCAGCACCTTAGAAAAAATCGCAGTGATCAGGCGCGCGGCCGTTCATACGCCGTGGTATCACGACCCGTTTGAAACCATCGACACTCGTGCTCGCTCGCCTTCGCCCGATGCAGCCGTGCCCGATGCGGCCCCTCCCATTGCAAGCAGCTCTCGTTCAGCCATGCAGCCGCATGCATGTACGTCTCGCCTTGCCAGGGGTAGAGCATCACTGATCTTGCTACAGCTGTTCCCGTCACCCACGGTTCTCCACCAGTCGCACACAATTGCACGCAGCAATCGCGTTCGAAACCCTGTATGTGTTCAATCGCCATTAATTAAACACCACTGACAGTGCTCGGACCACAGATTCAGCCAAACCACCGGCACTGAAGGGCCCCGCGAAGACTGAGCATGATAAATTCAGTGCCTTGGCCATTCAACAAATGCCGCCTGCCATCAGCTCCATGGCCGATGCCCTTGCACAGGTCGATCGGTCGGTAATCCCATACACCTCCAACGATGCCGACAAACGATACGTCCTGCCGGAGCCCGCCTTGTTGGTCAACACAACTCCCGAGCGACGGCGCAAGTTCCTTCACCACTGGAACTTACTTTCTGATGGGTTCATCTACATGTTGACGCAGCATCCACAGCTTTTGCGTCCGCAGGAGTGGAGGGACGTCTTGGAGGGCCTTCTGACCAAATGCGGCCCTGTCGGGTCTCCGAGGTACAGGCGAAGTGAGAGGCTCCTGGATTGCATTCGCCCAGCGTTGGAAGCGTGCAATTTGTCGAGCGTCGAGGGCTTCCCCGTGCCTGTCGAGTCTCTTCCTGAGTTCGGCCTCGAGCAAACTCGTGAGATTGTCTGGCAGGTGGCGGAGACTAGTTTCCGCTTCGAGTTTTGTGCTTTGGACAAACGGGCGTCCAAGAGAGATCGGTTTGGCGAGGTGACGGACTGTTTTGCGGGTCATACGTTGGTAGGGGTCCCGTTGGAGATGAGCAAGCGTGGATGGGCATCGACAACGCAACAAGAGCGTCATCGCTATGTCGCACGGACAGCAACTTTGATGCTGGATTGGACCACCAAGTCCACTCGTCCCGATATCCTCTGCCGCGTCGCCGAACATCGCCAATGGTCCCCGGCCGACATGGGAGCTCTGGAAACGGCTGTGTGTCGGTTCTACACACAAGCATTCTGGGAGTATTTCGGCCGCGCTGCCGTTGTCCCGTTGCGTCTGGATCATGAGCTGGAGAAGGAGGAGGGTGAACTATAGCTTATTGTCATTTTTTCTCTTTGTCGTCCACCGTGTGCTGCATCGTCGTATATATTTTGGACATTACCAGACATTATCTTGGCGCAGACTACTATTACTACTACTACTATTACTCAGATCGATTTCTTGTCACGAAACAAATGTAATAAATTGTATATTACAGATTGAATACAATTCTTGCAGAGCTTGCAGTATTAAGCGCCCTCATAAGCGCCTTGGCTCTCCGACTTCGTGGCTGTGCACAAGGCGATGCCAAACAAAGCCAAGTGCTTGCGTGTCCTTTCCTCTCCCCATCACCCACTCCTCTTGTGCAATTCCTCGACGCAGGCCCGACGACCCACGACAACGACGGCCAGCGACAACGACCCGACCACCGACCCCATGGCCCACCCCGGGACCGACTTCATGTCGGTCCCACCCCTTTGGGCTCGACTTCATGTCGGCGCCGCTACCTTTTTCTTTATCTTTTGATTTTTCTCTTGTGCTTCCCACATGGCCTTTTTTTCTCGTAGTGTAGTCCAACTGTAGTACATATACATATTTTTGTACTCTGTATATTCGTACTTTTGACTAATATTTTTGTACTCTATATATTCGTACTTTTGACAAATGTCTAGCGTCTTGGCACTGTATTTTCTGAGAACTGTGTGCGACGCCGGGTTGTGTCCATTGGTTAAGCGCTTCACTTGGTGGACTGGGTGGTGCATCAAAATCTCTGCATTGTCTCGCCTATTTCAAAACACAGTGTGTCTTTCTTCGTCTATCTCACCTTCCGCGAGCTGAAAATATCTGTTTGTTGCAGTATCTATTGACCCTCTTCCCTTCATATTCTACCACATGAAGCGTGTGGGCGGGCGCAAACTTGAACGCGGCCAGACCGAGCCGAGCACAGCGTGCCTTGCCACCAGCGTGCCGTCTTTTAAATTTACCTTCCACACAGGTGCGGCTTGCGCACCATCGCCCTACATGCACATACTTACTCCAAGCCAGATGCGAGTCCTCCAAAAACTCACCAGCGCTACGTACCAAACGCGGAAAACGCAGGACATGCACCATCACCACTGGCTTTCGATCTTTCGATGGACTCCCCTCCCGACGAACCATCCTTACCCTTCCTTGACGCGACTGAAGAGGGTGGGGGTATCAAGCCCGCGTATGAAACCACAGAGCCGTCCAAGGAAAAGGCTGAGCATATACGACAGGTAAGTTTAGTTTCCACCACGGGATTTTCATAAAGCTAATGTCTGTCAAGAATGTGGCTCACATGAACGAACTCAAGGCCGAGGAAGGGGTTTTCATAGACATCCTGCTCTCCCTTCACTACAGCTCCCAGCTACACGCCCCTTGTGCTTGTGGCATCCCATCGCGGGTCCGGAAGGTCGCGTGCACCGATTGCCACCAAGCACCACTACTGTGTCCCCAGTGCTGGCTGAACAAACACCGGACGATGCCCACGCATTGGGCATTCGTGTGGAACACGAACGAGCGGTTCTTTGAGAAGACAGACTTTTGCCGTGTTATGAAGAACGCCTCTATCGGACTCGGCCACTACGGTGAAAAGTGTCCCAAGGCGGACCTGGCGAGGTCCTTCACCTTGGTGGACTCCAACGGGATTCATGCCACCGCACTTGCATTCTGCCGATGCAAGACTGCCGATGGGAAGCGCGGGGAACCTGAATACAGGCAATTGTTGGAAGCGGGTATATTCCCCGGGAGCGTCAAGGACCCAAAGACGGGCTATACACTGGGATTGCTCCAGTATCATCGCCAGCAGCGGAGCCAAGGGAAGGGTTCTACTTACAATTTTGCGCTTGTTCTGCAGCGGATGGCCGACCCTTTTTTTGCTGCTGCAGTTCCAGTATGTGAACAATCATCTGGCCAAAATTGCGAGTACGCTAATTGGTTCTCAGGACATATATGGCAACTTCCTCGCCATCTCGCGCTTTTACGAACATCTCCAGATTATGATTGAATGTGGTGAAGCACACGGCCTCGATACACCTATCCCTGGCAAAGTCAACCGCCCATACCCGAATCGTCCGGAGGGATTTCTTGGTGTTAATTGCGCGGCGTGTCCGGAACGGGGGGTGAATATGCCCTTGGTTGTGGACGTAGCCAGTTATCTTCGGTGAGTGGCAGAGACGAGTTCCCACTCGAGGAGATAACTAATGGAATAGTAGACACCTCATTTCGCAGAATTTAATGCTCGACGGCAACTGGAAGGCGAACCTATTTTTCAAACACGACGACGGCAGCGACACAGCCCTGATGGACGGCAAATTGTATTTTCCCAACCAAAAGGCGTTCGAAGAGTTCGCGAAGACGTACGTAGTCCCAGACGATGACAAGGTAAAATGAATTCCACGGTGCAAGTCGTCGCTAATGACTATAAAAGGAGGTGCCCTGTAAAGCGAACATTGGCTCTATCCGCAACCAGGCACATGCGAAGTACGGGAATACAGCTGTCAGCGGCGTCGTCGCATGCGCGTGCGACCATGCTGTTTTGGGGTCCCTTGTCGACATGCTAAAGGGTGAAGTGTAAGTCTTGCGCCTCAGGATGACCAGCTTGTGGACTGACTTCTGTGACCAGTTTTGCGCTGGGTACATATGCCCAACGCGAGCAGTTGCGGCACACCAATTCACCGCCCCACGACCCAGAAACGGCGTCGCCGGTCAATTTCAGCTACGACAGCTGGTGTTCGTTTGTGGTGAACCAGGTCAAGCGGGCCCTGGCGCTGTTTCCGGAGGAGGAGTGGCTCCACACGCTTCTAGCCTGCGTTGAAGGCCAGATCCCAGCGGACCACATTAACGGGCACGGAAGCGACTGTAAGACTACATGGCAAGCTGTGTACTTTCCCTGTAGGGCGCACTTCCACGGGGAGATGGCGGAAATGATTTGGGCGTTTCTGAACCCCCTTGGGTCCTCAACGCGACAAATGACTGGCGCTGCACGGCACGACATCATCAATTTCGTGATGCAAGCGTGGAATACGCTCAAGGTACTTCGTGCAGGTAAGATTGCCTTTAGTTCTGATTTTTAATCACACTAACTTCATATTGGGCAGCGGAATTGCGGGCTGCTGAGCGACTCGACGCGCTTCGATTGTTCGAGCTCCACATGGCCGTCGTGGAGGACCTCAGCAGGCAGCATGCCACCGAAGTCCCTGCTTGGTCACGACTCTCGAGGAAGACTACGAAGTCAGCGCGTGGCAAACCCCAAAGCGTGTATCAGCACGAGGAGACGACAGGTACGCCTCCATTGGATCCCGACATACATCTGGAGCTGAAAGATGTTTAGTGCTGACAATGGAGAGCGTGCTGGCCACCATGATTACCGCAGAGCAAGAGAAACAAAAACAGAACGCCGGGCACGAGGCGGGCACACCGATCGCACAGTGGATTCACAACGGAATGAGCATTGAGCGTTCGCAGTAAGTGGATACGACTTCGCAAGGAACTAGTGTTAACACGCCATGACGCAGGGGCCTGACTGTCGCGCTTCTGCGCAACCACCGCGAGCATCCATTGGAGGACACCTGGGCGAGCATCACCAAACTGCGCGACACGCTCAACCTCGATCTCAAGAAATTTCGGGAACGCCAATGGGAGATATCCCCACGTCTCAAGCTCAGCGCGCTCGACGTAGATGAGCCGGAATTGAGCTCTCCCTGTAGTCATATTGCAACGTGCACTGGCCGGGCCAGGGGTGCATGTTAATACGGGACCATTGCACTTCCGTGCATGGTGCACAATGCAACGTGCACCACCTGCTGCCTTGTACGGCTCCACCTTTAGTTGGTACATCATTTCCATGCTGTTCGGCACTGTCCGGCATAGGCTCCCTTTGTTTTAGCTTGTTTACTACTCCCTTGTGCTCTCTCGGCAACCAGCGGCGAAAGGGTTGCTTTATTATGCCTTGTTAGAACATGCCCAAATCTGGCCCACTCTAAATTGCATAATCAAATCATGTTTTCCTCTATTATATTCCAGGCCCTTTGGTTCTTGCGCACAAAAAAAATGAATTTGTGGTCAGGATAATAAATACAGGTCATCACAAAGTAGCTAGCATCCAAATAGGCCGTATTGTATCAGAAAAGAAAAAAGATCTGGACAGCATAGTAGAAATGGCGGGGAGACTGGTAGGCGGGGTATTTTGATCGCGGGCAGCGGAGCCAGCACGTATTTTGGGCCTAAAGAATGTCTACTCGTTACCATCATCGGACAAGTTGTTGCCGATGTCTTCTTCGTCGTCATCGGCGCCCGGATCACCCGCTATCTCAGCTAATTCCTCTGCGGTCAGCTGAGCAAATGGGTCCAATTCCGTTGGATCTATTACTTGCAGACGTCTAAGCTCGAGCTCTTCGCGCAGGGAATTGGCCTCACCATCTTGATCTTTCATTTCGACATCCTCCTGCACGTCGGGCCGGAGGACACTTGTGCTGGCGACCGAGTCTGGCATCTGAATCAATGTTGTCGAGCCAGACGTGGCCGACCCAGCCAACGCCGGTGCCATGATTGACACAGGCGATGCCGTCGGAATGGTTGAGATGGTTGTGCCGGCAGCGTCTTCCGACACATGTCCATGCTCCAGCGCCGCTGTCAATGAATTGCCGTCATTTGAGGTCGTGCCTCCAGTTTTACCGCCATTTCCAGGTCCACTGGTGGTGCTGTGCTCGTCGTTGGGGATTGGGGCCACTGTGGACACCATTTCCTGGACTTCAGATGCCGTTTGGGGGTCTGGAGTCCCCTCCGCTGCCTTCCTGATTTCGTATCATTAGCTTTGACATTTTACCCAATTAGGCAATATAGATCGTTACCTTGCCCGTCTCGTCAGTGGGCGGGGTTTAGGTCTCTCCACAGATACGGTGGCAGGCTGAATCGGTGTCTGGGCTGCCTCGCGCCCTCTGGGCTGGCGCTGCTTGGCTGGCGCAGGATTTGCGTCGACTTCGTCTTGCTGCTTTCTGAAGATGATTCTTCAGTCTCGTAATCGCCGTTGACAGCGGCTCTCACACCTTTTGCCTGCGGCCTTGGCTTTAACCCCCTTCTTCCCCCCATTCTTGGACTTCTCCACCTCCTTCTGCTCCCGCTCGTTCTCCTCTCGTTCCTTGTCTTCCTTGTCTTCACCCTCTCTGTCCCTCGGGAGAACTTCTTTGAGGGCCCACGTCACGTCTTCCACGAGGAAACACCAGTCGGTAGCGGCTGATAACGCAGCTTCCCCCCCTTCAAGCCCCGCTACTGCACCCTCATTCCAAATCGTCTGGCCCCACCACGCTAGCCCGACGACGATCAGAAGGGGGCTGTTCCGACCCGAGACATTCAGACGCCCCCAGTCTTCCCATCCTTTCACATCGCGGGCCGGATGCTTGCCATCCGCGAGCTCTTTCCAGCAGCGGCGGGGCCCGAGTTCCTTCCACCACGTGAATAGCTGCTGCCCGAAATCCGCTCCCACGTTGTAGTCGTCGTACACCCGGTGCTTTTTCATCCACTGCGGTATTTCTGTTGGTCGGTGAGTGGAATCTAAACGTCCATGGTCTTCATGATGGTAGTTTGACCATTCATAATGCACCAACGCCGCCACCAATGCCATCCAAGTGACGCCCCATGCCTTCACAGAACAATATTGATGCGCTTGGGTCAGGGAATCTGACCAGCCCTCGCGATCAATCCCATCTGTGACAGCGGCGGGGATGATGTTCTGTGCGGCGGTGGCAGTGGCGCTGTCGGGGGTGGCAGTGGCGCTGTCGGGATTGGCAGCATTAACGGTGGGGGAATTCAGAGGGGCGGTGATAGGTGTTGGGGGCGCTAGAGCGTTCGCGTTCGTAGAGGCTGCTGGCGTGTCGGGGCTCTGATCCATTGTCAACAGATTATCGGGCAGCAGCGGCGCTGAATCTGCTGGCAATGGTGGCCACACGCGTTCGGCACATGCAGCCTTGCCTAAATCAGTGGATTAGCACCGCAATCACCTACTCACACAGCCTGTACTCACCGAAGAATGCACGACCATATCTTGTAATTGACTTCTCCATTGCAGTGAACCCGGCATGGTCAAATTGCGGCCAGGTTTTCTGCGTCAACCCCCCTGAAGTGTCCGAGAAGACGCTGGAGCATACATGAGTCTCGTTTCTCTCAACCAAGCAAAAAAAAGAACGTACGAACGCAATGCAACTTCGCCTCCCTCCGTGCCAACAGGTCCTACAACTAGAATAATGATGTGCGCGCCAAGGCGCTCTGCCAGCGAGTCCGCCAGCGGAATCCCGACATCGTTCAGGTTTTCCAGTGCTCTAACACAAGTAAGTTCTTGCGGTATGTTTTCTCGGAGTCCACTCACTGGTGATAGCTCTCTGCTGACGCCTCGGGCACCTTCCTCCCAGCTTTCCATTCCTCTATTGCAGCTCGATGCATCTCATGCGCCTTTTTCTCAACTTCCTCCTTGACCTCCTGTGACTCCTCCTGCCAACACTTGCGCACATAGTCTTGCGACATCGACACGCAGGAAGCAGCCGGCGTTGTATCTTTGATAGAGGCCCACAAAGCATCGAATCGCGGCTTAATACACGTCGCGTAGTGGAGCTTTGAATAAACTATCATCGCGGGCTTTGCTCGTGGACGCGCACTGGGTCCAGACATCGCCTGCATCGAAGACAGAATGTTCTTGATGGACGCGCCGTGAACCTTCTTACTGCGATAGCGTGTCCGGTACCAGCTGCTCAGCTTCTGTGAGAACAAGAAATTGCAGTTAGCAAAGTGGTAGGATTTAGAATACAGATGTTTACCTGCCGCAGCTTTTTCTGGAGCTCTCTGCGCTTTTTTTTATCTTCGTCGGGCACTGGGCTCAAAAGAGGAGGTGGCTTTGCATCGGGGTCACCCGCAACGTTCTCAGTGATCGGTAGGTCGTATCCATAGCGGTCAAACCACTTTGCTGTAATGGAATCATAGACCGATCCCGGGTCGCCACCGGTTCCAAAGCCAGCATCCAGGAGATCGGGATAGAAGCTTTCCAGCCATTCTTTCTTCTCCCCAGTGAAGTCTGAGGTGCGCCCTGGAGGTTTGCCCGTGTGTGGTCGTCCCATTTGTGACCGAGTGTAGAATGTTATCCGACGACGAAAGTGGTTATTGTGGTCTTGTTTGGCAGTGCCTTCACTCGCCCTCTTCCCTCCCCTCCAAGTCATGGCCCGTACAAAGGCGACCCGTCCACGTCGCGGTTTGTCCTGTTCACTTCTTGCACCACAGTTTTAAATAAACTCTGTTCTTTCAGGATTCCGATTTGTGCCCTACAGCATGTCAGGCTTCATTACGAATGGTATGTCGTCCCATTTGTGGCTTATTATCGCTTTTATCGCTCGGCTTAGACTTATTATTTTCACACAGCCGATATCGCTGAAGACGCTCAGGCATGGAGCACTCTTGCCGCGGAGGGCGCTGCTGCTGGTGCACCCAGTGCTCAGACCGAGGGTGGCGTCATTCCTGAAGGTATGTTTTTTCTCGGCTCCTTACTCAGCCTTTCTAACATTGACTAGAGGAACATGTGCCTATCACAGACTGGGCCAGCTTGAGCAGCTGGGGCAGCAGCGAAGGCTGGGGGGATGTCGGTCTTTGGTCTCAAACTGCTGATGTCGCTGCCAATCCTGTGCACGCCCATGTCCAGAATGACGACGATAGTTTGGAAAATTGGGGCAAGGGACCGCGCAATGGCGACATCTGGGGGACAACACCATGGGGGGTAGATCTCCGCATCTCCTATCCGGAGACCTTAGGAGCGGATCACCGCGCCGTCCCCACCACCGCCAAAGAGACTACCAGCGCTATTCCTGCGGGCGGTTCCCAGTAATTCTTGTTTTAATACACATTCCCTTCAATGCAAGCCGCCGTTGTTCTGTTTTCTCTTTCTTTTAATTCTTAAGTGCCGCGCAGAAGATCCGGATAATCTTGCAGAGCGTACCTTAGTGATCACCATCGCTGATCAGCGCATCAAGATCAAACATCCGGACTTGCGTGCCCGGGCCTCCGTATGTAAGTTTTGTGTTCTCGTGTACTTGTTCTGGTGCTCATAAAATAATTTACTTACTCACCAATATTGCTCAATTCCTAGCTTGTGGGCCACCAAAGTGATAAAATGAATAAAATACGCAGCTCGATCAGCCGCGCGCAACCTTGGCGATCTCTATCACTGATCAGCGCATCAAGATCAAACATCCGGACTTGCGCGCCCGGGCCTCCGTATGTAGGTTTTGTGTTCTCGTGTACTTGTTCTGGTGCTCATAAAATAATTTACTTACTCACCAATATTGCTCAATTCCTAGCTTGTGGGCCACCAAAGCGATAAAATGAATAAAATACGCAGCTCGATCAGCTACGCAACCTTGGCGATCTCTATCATTGATCAGCGCATCAAGATCAAACATCTGGACTTGCGCGCCCGGGCCTCCGTATGTAAGTTTTGTGTTCTCGTGTACTTCTGGTGCTCATAAAATAATTTACTTGCAATCCCGTTTCTAATATCGCTCAATTCTTAGCTTGTGGGCCACCAATGCGATAAAATGAATAAATACGCAGCTCGATCAAAACGCGAATCAACTCAGTTGATACGAGTTGACCGCATCGTCTCGGCTCACTGGGTCTGCTGATGTTAAACACAGCGTGCGCACACCGTACGGTATCACATTACCGGGGGCGGGTAGCCGTATCTCCCAACGCTGGACCTCCTAATGTAGTGGATCTGCCGAACTTCCAGTTTTTGTAGTGTTCCATACAAATTGTTATAATGGCCAAAATAAAACAGAAATGCAAAGTAAAGATGAGGCACGATCGTAAGTACAGCTCGAGAAATACCCTAAATGTCCATGGTATAGAGCAGACGCACAAACGAGAAATCAATGGATTGCGAGTTGCCTGACAATAAGCTATAAAAATAAAAGACAGCAAGCAACAAGGCCGTCGACCAGCAACCCCTGCTCCTGTGATTCAAGCACCCTCGGGCCTCTGACAAAATAAGTCCGTCAATACTTGTCTGTAAGGTGGTGGACTGGGGCTCACCTTTTTTTTCTGTGTGCGCTCAGTCTTGGCAAGTTCCTCCACGCGCTTTCGCTTCTTGCGTGCGTCCGGAGTTTCATTCAGTCTGGCGAGCAGCTGCTCGTCCTCCTTAGCTGCACGCGCCAAGACTGCCGCCAATGAGTTGGTGCCCATCGATCTGGGAGTCGGTTTGCGGATCAATGACGAACTACCAGTATTCTTGGGAGAAGAAAGCCTCAGTGGCTGGCCGGGGATCGGGATTAGAGAGCCGTCCGAGTTGAGGACACTGGTGATTGGTGTGGGCTGGCCTGGAATGAAGGTGTAAATCAGCCCATCGCCAGGGATATAGTCAGGCTGTTGTTGGGCGGTGCGTCGGGCCTTGCGGGCAGCTTTCGCACGCCGTAGTGTTTGCCAGTGTTCACCAGAGTGAATAATCTCGAGGTGGGGCATGGAGTGAGAGGACAAGCTAGGTAGCACTGCTTTTTGATGGCGAAAACGGTGACTGTAAAGAAGGTCTCCGAGACCAGAATTTAGTCAATCGGGACCAGCGTTTTTTGAGGAGATCTAATACATGTATAGCAAGGTCTAGGTCGATTTCTGGGAAGACCCATGATCAAGTGCGATGTACAGAAGGGAAACAAAAAGTGGAAGTGCACACACCATGGCTTGTGATAGTGCACACACCACGCAACCCCTATGTTCGTACAATTTTTGTTGTGGAAGGTGCGAAACTTGTCCTCAACATGCAGAAAGGACAGGGAAGCTGTGGCACGATGTCAGTAACAACCTCCCAAAATCCTGGGCAGACCGCTAGTCCAATCCACCTTGGATAATGCGAGCAGCTGAATGGCGCCGACTGGCATAAGAATATTGCTTGGGAGGGGATTCGCTCCTGTAAATGCGCGGGAAAATGAGGAAACAGTCAATGAATGCATAGAAAGACTTTGACCAAGTTTTGTCCATGTGCAAGGAAAAGACGAGTCAAGTCGGTGTCGACGCATGAATGCTAGTAGCAACTTGAGAAGCGCCTTTCCAGATTCATGAACACATGTCTGACCAACTCGAAAAAAATTGAACTTGCACCAAAAAATCCCTAATATCCGTAAAATTATACCCTGCAGATAATATGAAGTCAAATACCAAGACAAGCGAGCAATGAAAAAAAAACAGAGCTGCCGACGGATCTCAGACAGCTATCGTGTGACATGTGACATCTCACACTCTTGCTTCAAAACTCCATGGCGCGTCCATGGCAGCGTAACCCACCACAAGTCGACGAGTCTGACCCTAAATCAATTTCACGCTACAAGAAGTGGCGTTCCTCCTATCTTTATAATTATTAGTCAGTGTGCTTTTTCTGCAGACTGGCATACATTGACGAAGTGTCACAGCAATAGTGCAGAGCGCAACCGGAAGACACGCGAGCGCATGGAACGACTGCGTGCCAAGCAAGCCTTGGACTCTCCCAAGGTCAAGCAAGAGCGACTGGAGGCCAAACGTGCTGCTCAACAGCGGTATCGCGAAAAGTATGCCTTTTGATGTGTTTTGTCCAGTACGGGTTTCGCTAAGCTCCCATAGGAATCGTGCGCTCCTTGCCAAGAAGTCGCGTGGCTGGCGCCAGGTCAGGTCGTATCGCTGTCTCGCCCCCACTCGACAGGCAGGACGGGAATCTGCTGCGCTCGAAGCAGCCGTTGCAGCGCTGGAGCCTGAGGGTTCTCAAACCGCTGACAGTGATACTTCTGAGGACGACTCAGAGGACTCCGACAATTCCTATGATGGCAAGGACTGAAGATTTAGCGACACGGTGTATTCTTTACTATAATACATATCACTGATTTCAGCCTTTTTGGTCTAGTTGTGTCGTGATTGGTCTTGAAAGCTATAACAATTACGCTGTTTTTCTACATGCCATCATCCCAAATGGCGACCCCAAGGTAAAGCTCTCTGTTCAGTGTGTGGAACCCTCTCTCAGCGACAGCTCCATTAGCGTCGTCGCTACATCTGCATCCGAGACCTCCGCAGACAGTGCCGACAATCAAAGGTGCGCCCTCAACAAATCTCTCCAAATGAGCATAGTCTCACCGGCTACAGCAGCAGCTCTGTAGGCATTGCAGCATCTGAATCCATCGGGACCTCGAGCAAGACCTCTGCAGACAATGCCGACAATGAAAGGTGTGTCAATGAATCTATTAAAATGAGCACAATCTTATTCTATCTCTTAGCTTGCACCCAACGTCAGACTTACAAAAAGGCGAGACTGGGAAGAATATCGACGCTCTATTGCTTCAGAATGCCTCTCCAGTTCATGTCTTCGTCTCGTACGACATTGCTTGCCGCTATTCACGCCACTATATACACCCGGAGGCAGAGAGCTCTGGATAATGTTTGTGCAACGTATCCTACCCAGGCTCGTCAGTATGTCTCATTGATATATGCCCATGAATAAATTGTCGCCATTTCACTGTCTCATCCGTTCGCTGCCTTAATACTATTGCCACACACATCCAAATAGCGCCATCATTGTTTCTATGCAACTCTACACCAACGATCTTCCATCATGAACAGCATCCTTACCGATGTGAACCGCCATATTGGCCGGACCCCAGGCAACCTATGCTCCCCCCAGGAATACAAAGGTTTACTTGGTCATCGGCCACAGGTGCGCAAGGCGGGTGGATATTCCTCCTGGTGCGTCTTGAGTTTTCAGCGGCATTTGTTCTGACTCTTCATTTGACAGGGCGTCTGCTGATTCCCAGTATAAATCTGTTTCCGGGGCTACGATAAAGAGTTACTCAGATTGGGAACAGTTGCGATGCGCCTGGCATGCGCGTTGCGATGATGGGGATCATTCCCATCCCGCTGACCCCGCCCTCGCCGGTCCAACCTTGCCACAGATGTCTCGGATTTCTCAGGCTGCACAACCAGGACCTAGTTCGACATTCCATGCAGTCCTCTCGCTCTCAGATTCACCTCCCCTTCGCACCTTTATCATCAATAGCCGTTCTCCATCACCCGTCTCGTGTGTTCAGCAATCAGATGATCCACCCCCATATGTTCCACCTATGCCCGGTTCGTTATCCCACCCCGCCGACTCGCCCGACACAGTTTATGCTGTTCGTGTCGGCCGACAGGGAGAAATATTCAACAGCGCAGCTGAAGCCCGTGCACGCTTCTATGCACTTCAACAGAGAGGCACAATTGCTGGGTTTCTTGTTTCGCGCTCAGTTGATGACTGTGTCGCGTGGATCAATGGTACTCCATCAGATTCCGAGGTTCGGGATGCGCAGAACGTACAATGGGCGGACGATGATGAGGACGTGCCAGACTCATCCTTGGACTCAGTGGAGGAGGTAGAATGAACATTTCCGAATACTGGATGTCTATTCAAAGTTTTCGATACGTGTAAGTACTATCAAGTTTCAAATACATTCGTTGTGCGGTTTCTTTATAATGCTATCCCCTTTCGTGTGCACTGCGCTCTGCTTGCGGAATTCAATATGGACAAGGGCAAAAAGCGCAAGCGCGAGCGCGAGGTCTACACCCACAACCCCTCAGCATCGAGATCTGTGACTGCTACGGCTACCAACTATCGAGTGCGTGAGGAACGTCGACCAGCTCCCCCTCCTTCCCCTGAGAAAGGTCGTAATACGGCAAATGCGGACAATTTCGATGAACTGATGGGCTTCGACTCGATGGATTGGGCAGGACCACCTATAATTGCTGAGGGGCCTGCTGCAGTCAAAATCAAGAAGGCCAAGCGGTACGAGAACTCTGTGAGTTTCATTTTTCTTTCGGTGGATACGTCTCTGATTATTTGATTATATTGCGTAGGATCACCCTGTGAAGACATGGATCCCGTGGCGCGATATTGCGCTTGACGGCTTGTTGAGGCTGGAAGGGCGTGGTGGCTGGTGGACCCACGGATGCGTGCAGTGTCAGGAGGCAAACCCAACTTGGCGTTGTAAAGACTGCTTTGGCGGCCGTTTATTGTGCAGCTCGTGTATATTCGAGAAGCACCGCGACGAGCCCTTACACTTGTTACAGGTCAGTGGTGGTTCGTCGGCTTGTGTAGCAATACTAACAGAGTCACAGGAATGGGAAGACGATTTTTTTCAGCCACGGACAACACAGGGCATCGGATTAACATACCAGCTTCACCACGTTCGCGGGGAGGAGTGCCCAAATGTGGTGCTGGCCCGTACGGTCCAAGACTTTGTGGTCCTGCACAACAACGGCATTCCACCCTGACAATCCAGTTCTGTGGTTGCGCCAGTGCCCCACGCGAACTCGATCAACTTCTCGATATTGGCTGGTATCCGGCGACGCCGAAGGAGCCCTCGACTGCCGCCACACTTAGCCTGTTGGGCCGGTTTCACAAGTTAAATCTTCAAGCTCGCTTGCCGGCATACGATTTCTACAATGCGCTAGTCCTGTTAACAAATTCAGCTGGATTGATGAAACTACCGGTATTTCTTCACCCTAAATGATCAGTTAACATGTTAATCATCTCTTATAGAATCGTTTGCCCCAGTTTATGAATATGATTCGGGAATATCGTCATCTTCAGATGTGCAAGCGGGCTGGACGTGGCCATCATCCTGAGGGCATTGCCGCAACACAGCCCGGCGAACTGGCTATCCCTTGTCGTGCATGTCCTCACCCGGGTATCAATTTGCCCGAGGGCTGGGAGGATGCACCGCCGGAAGTTGCGTGAGTTTTGTCCTTCGGAATGGCGCGTACATAAGACTGACCTATAACCCAGATGGTTATACCGTCTGCTCGTGTCTAAGGATGCCAATTTCAAAATGAAGGGACGAGACCGTTCTTCAAGGGACAAGGACCCGACTCTGGGACCCGGTTGGGCATATATGGTTGCCAATGATGATTATCTAAAGCATTTGGTAAAATATGTGAATGAGGACGAGGTACGTCGCTGGCTTATGGAGAATGGAAGTGATAGTGATCGTTTGAGCAGATCAGCCATTGTGTATCCTTTGCAGCACTATGGTCGGCCAACAACAAGAGGGCCAAAGGCCTGCGTGCATCGGGAATCGGGTCAGTTAGTTGTTCACGACACGAGATATTTCGACCGTTGGGAACGGGGGATCTTCAAAAGGGCGAGAGGTGCGTATGCAAATGATTAAATTACTATTACTAACAACGAAGTAGATATTGCAACATGGATTATCTTTTTTTTTCTAGTCTAATGGGTATTACTTTGTTAACAATCGTGGCGAGCTACGACATTGCGTGTCAATGGTCACGTAAATTTTTGGATCGAGCGCAGGCGATGCCGTCTAACATGAAGCTGCCAAATTGGATTAAAGTTCTCTTCAAAGTCCCCAAATTCCACCTACCCCCGCATGTAAAGGAATGTCACGGTCCATATTCCTTCAACTACACGAAAGGCGTTGGGCGCACGGATGGAGAAGGGGTAGAGCGGAATTGGTCCTGGCTAAATTCGGCTGCAAGATCAATATCTGTGATGGGACCCGGTGCTCGCGAGGATACAATAGACGATTTGTGTGGGTTTTCCAATTGGAAAAAAACGGTGGATTTTGGTATGTCATATTTTTAACGGGCGAAAATAGCTGCTGACTAAACTAGGCAACTCCCTTTTGCGTAAAATGGTACTCGCTATACCGCAGGCAATGCTACACAGCCGCGCCTTTCACGCGTTCACGGAGGGATTGCGCAATGGACACGAGGAGGATCTGCAGAAGTGGGAGAAGATGGTGCGGGTGTGGGAGGTGGATCAAACACTGGAAAACCCATATGAATATCCGGAAGTTGAAGGTGCGTATTTGATTGCTAAACTATGTCTTGGCTGATTGTGGGTAGCGGAGACCCTGGCAGATGTAATGCGACGCATTTCAGAGGAAGACCACACCCGAGTTATGGATAATGGCGCCGCGGCTTTGGAAGTGAAGCCAGCGGCATTTCTCCTCGCGGGGATAGAGATTGAGGAGGATCAGTGAGTGATTAGCGTGTGATGGATACCGTCTGACACTTCGGCAGGGAGGCGGTGTTACTCGAGGCGAAGCGCCGAAACCAAACTACTATCCAGGCGACCACCCTCCAGCGGCAGCGCACACTACTGTTGGGGAAGATTTCGAAGCTGGACAGTGTCCAGCAGCAATACATGCCCGGACTGGGCCAGTGGGCAGCACGCCAACCGTTGCCGCCTACGCGTAACACTGCCAAGCCAGAAACCATCAAGATCTGTCTTCCTTCATCTTTGCCGGCTGCAGATCGGGAGGCGGTGTGCGTGGCGGGTCTAGCAAAGCAGGAGGAGGAGCTCCGAAATGCTCAGGCTGAGGATGCGCTACGTGATCTTCGCAGAGGGCTGCGAACACGGACTTTTGCTCATCGGTTCAAGCGGAAGCATCTTTCAGGTCAGGGAATGTATACAAAGAGTCGATCTTTGTTGGACTCGATTGAGGATCGGATCCGTGATGCCTCATCACGGTATCGAGTTGCAAGAGCGGCGCTCTTGGCACTGCGCGGGGCCGGCGAATGGGAGCAGGTGTTGCAGGTGTTGCGGAAGGAAGATGTACGCGGGATGAATGAACGCTCGATGAACGAAGCAGAGAAGGAGGACAACAAAAAGGCGCGGGTGCTTGCGGGATTGCCTGCCGAAGGGCAGGAGGATGAGGTTGATGAATACGGTGAGCCGGTGGAGCTCACGATGCTGTTCAATTTGGAGACAGGAGAGGGTACACGCCAGCTGTCGTGGATTTGGTATACCGGTGCCCAGGTTAGATCGGATAAAGCCGCCGATGGGTCGTTGCATCCAGGTAGTGTCAATCATTACAAGATGGGATTTTAATTAATCATGATACAGACATACGCGTAGAATGGATGAAAGGACGGGCGCGGGCAGATCGGTGGAGGGAAGAATTATTGTTTGTGGAGGAGGAAATGGGGCGGGTGCTCGGGTTCGGAGAATGGAAGGTAAAGTGGTGGGAAGAACGATTGGAACCGACGCGCGCTGTGGGGCGTCCAGCATTATCACCGGAACTTGCCGAGGGTCTGCGGGCATATGCTCTGGAGCAGATTGCCCGTGAGAACAGTTGGCTAAGGGCGTGGACCGGGAAGTGGGCTGCAATTCGTGCACGCACAGCCACTGTCCTCGAGAACCATCTCGTTGATGTCACGGAAGAGGTTTTGATTCCCATCGAGGTAGAGTTGGATGACATGACGAGGAGCAGGCACTATTTGAGGACGATGGGATGGAGGATGATGAATAATTTCTATTTCCGGACACAAGCGTTGTTTCTTTGTACATATTTACTAAACGGTTCTCGAACGGCAATTCCCATTTTGACTGTACACCGATAAGCGATGTTTCTTTGTACATATTTACTAAACGGTTCTCGAACGGCAATTCCCATTTTGACTGTACACCGATAAGCGAGGCCCAATATGATGGCTGAGGGATGCGTGTCAGTGGCATCACTTTTAATTATTAATATATGTGTGCCGAGGCCAGTGTGATGCCAGGGAGATGCCGGTAGACTGCCGTGGCTGAGAAATAGAGCCGTACAAGGCGGCAGGTGGTGCGCGTTGCAATGTGCACCATGCGCGGAAGTGCAATGGTCCCGTATTAACATGCACCCTTGGTTGGGCCAGTGCACATTGCAATATGGGTACAGGTACTGTTGGAATTAACAGCCATCCAAATGCCATCGTATCGCATGAAGCGTGGACAATGGCCCACAACTTCCAATGACGCCAACAACCAGGACTCGCAGCTAAGGGAGGCAGAAATCAAGCTGCGGTGTACGGAGGCCGACAGCGGTATCCTCGCTGTGCGAGCCGCCTCGTTGGCATTGTCCGCTGTCAGGAAAGCGCGGGAGCAGGATTATCGGGGCCAGGCGGGAATCACACGCTTGCAACGAAACCTTCAAAAGGCGGAGCTCATGAAGACGTTCGAGATCACCATGTACAACAACGCGCGGACCGCCCTCATCCATCTCGGCTACATGGAGGCGGACGCTATGGAGCCTTATCGGCCACTGAGCCACCGGGACACGCGGAGGAAGGAAACTCATTTACATCGCGCGAAGGGGGACTCATGGTTATTCAACGGGACGGCGTGGTATTTGCAGAGCGGGGTGACAATATCTCAGGCGGCGGTGGTCTCTGCACCGTCGCGAGAGGAGGAAGGTGGCGAAGATGAACCTCAGCTGCTGGCGGGTACCCAGACACTGAAGCGCTCAGGTATCACAGCACCGAAAAGTCTCCTACAAATGCTGACGTGTATCCAGGAGGTTTCCAGCACAACCGGCGCAGTCAAAAACGTCTGAAGGATATCGCCCCCGACGATGTCGACGTGCAGTCAGCGCCGTCTGATGCGGAGGACAACGACTTGGAGATGTCGCCATCGAAACAGGGAAGGCGGAAGGGGGGGAAGGAGAGCGTGAAGAAGGGGAAGTCGAAGAAGAAGCGAGACAGCTGGATCTGGCTTGAAAGCTTGATGCGAGGGCAAGGTCAAAGCGACGAAAAATTGGCGGCGTATAAGAAGGAAAGTAAGTGCCAATGTATGTCTATTGGGTGTCGGCTGTATACTAACACGCTCTAGGTGACCGAGTGCAGTGGTTCCGCGCCGAAGCGGAAATGTACCGCTGGCTGGAGCAGTACAAACGCAAACACGCGGAGCTGTTCCGTGTGATTGGGAGATACCACCGCGACAGCGTGGTGTGGGCGGGACAGGCAGACCGTGAGGAGGAGCGGAATGGGGGGGTGAATGGCAAAGCAACTTACGCTCGAATGCAGGCCGCGATGCACAGGCGGCTCGAGCACAACGCCAAGGTGATATTCAAGAGCGCCGAGTCGGGAGCGCATCACGATTGGGTTTCCGCGAGTAAATTCGACGAGCTGGTCAGCAAGATCGATGGGTGGCGCGACGTAGTGTTCCGGTGGATGGATGGTATGGTGAGTGCTACACTTTGACGGAAGATATTTATATAGTTTATTCACCACGGATTAGGGTATACATCGGGCATACAAGGATTTTTAACGCGGTGGCGGGCCTCTTTCCCGCCAGACGTGTGTTAGGTGTGTCGCATGTCGCCCCCGTCCTCGGAAACCCCGTCGGCGGCACAGCCTGGCTGCTCGTCGTTGCACAGCCACAGCATTATTTAGAGCATTATTTAGGTACTTAAGTCATGGTATAACTCAAGTTGTTAATGGGAACTTAAGTTACGGACGGGACTTAAAAGGTTGTGAGACTCAAGTTGTGAGCAGGACTTAAGGTCAGGGCGGGACTTAAGTAGTGTGTCGAGTGAGGGGCGCTATGCAAGCGGGCGCCACACAGGTGGCCCGCGGGTGGAGAGAACTTAAGTTCAGCCAGAACTTAAGAGCCCTTGGCGGTTCGGAGCGCCCGGATCTTAAGATCAGCTTATTGTATTTCATGAATCCTGAGTTAAGCTCTCTCAGGCTCTTTCGACCGGAGAAGATCCCGCCTCTGAAACCGGACATGGCATCCAAGTACACATCGAATTTCGTAATCAATCCACGTACTCGGAGAAACATTCCATCATATGAATAACATATCCCTCCGCTTTCTGCACTTCCTCGGCAGAAATCCAGCATCAGAGTATAGTGTTTCTAAGCCCTTCGGCTTCCCAATTCCCTTGCTGAATTCTGGTGTACCTTGAATATTTCAGCGAGGATAGCGCAGACGTCACGGTGTGGAGTTTTTGCGCCTTATATATCTTGGGCTCAGGTCTGTGGGCAGACCAATGCTGCCCTCTCTGTTCAGTCACAGCCACTGGTCTGCCCACAGACCTGAGCCCAAGATATATAGGGCACCCCAAATGAGAAGAGGGCTCATCTGGGAAAATTCTCGAGGAGGCTGATGGTGGAGAAGGGGAAGAAGTGGCTATTACGATAGTAACCGATGTATCCGTGATCACGGGAATTCCGATGTGGCCTTTCCACTAATTCTATCATTCTCATTGTATAATTACGAAGTCGCCTCTCATAACAAATACCGTCTATCGAAAACAAAAGCACGGTATCGAAAGTACGAGTGGAAATTTGCTGATTTTTGAGTTTTGTTTGAAACTTATTTTGGTTTCAAGCATTGAGAACTTGAACCTAGCCATTTCAATGACTGCAAGAGAAGGTAACTCTGCATCTAGAGCTTCAGCATATGAACAAAAAAAAAAAAAAGAAATTAGCACGAACGTCATTCCAACGTTCGGCGTGTTGCATTGGCGGAGGGAAGCTGTACGAGAGTTTGTTTGGCTCATGCACGGGATCTGGCCGGCCCATGAACGTACCTCCGCCATTGTTTGCAGTGGAAAACGCACGGTCGCCGTCACAAGTGGGCTGCAAGCCGGTATGAGGAGAATTTTTGCTGGGTGTGGCGGGTGCCGCAATTTTTTTTCTAGAGATGGAGTTTATTGTGCACAATGTCCAGCAGGGTCTGGATGCGACTACGTTGGGTGCGTCTGCAGTTGCCGGTGGCGGACACCCATTTGACTCGCTGGTGCGTTCAATTCACACTGCCTATATTCTTCCCCCATTTGCTATAGCAAATGGATCGGTGGCTATGCTCAGAATCTAGCTTGATCCTTTCAGATCCCATACCAAATGGAATCAGTGGCTATGCTCAGAATACAGCTGCATCCCATCACTACCAACCCTATCTCTTCATCACACCGTAAATTACTCACATGTGATCAAACCAAATCCTAAACCAACAGCTAAAGTGCCAGTTTAAATTCAGTTGAATTTACCTCTTTATAAAATTAGCATGTTTGTCCATCTCAAGCCTATATCTCTATAAGGATATATTAACGGCTGGTAACACGTTCAGCAGCCTGCGGCTAACATCAAAGCGGGAGCCAGCCCAACGGGCTGGCGAGCACTTATGGAAATTCAAACCCAACCCAGTACTATTGGTTTAAATTTTGGCTTCAACAAAAATCAATGCATTGGCTGAGGCTCCAGTCAAGTCAACAGCAAACCAAAACATAATTCATTGGTTCAAAGATTTGTTGAACCATGATCCAACCCAAACTACATATTGTGGTATGTAAAACAGTTTAGCTGATACCCCCCCCAAAAAAAAAAATATCATATATGGGCTGGGTAGCAGTCACGAATTAGACTTGGAAAACTAATCGACGAAAACCATTGGGTAAGTTATCCAAAAACACACCCCAAAGTCTTCAATATCTGTGTCCCTTGGTCCCATGGGACTAAAAAGTCTATTTCAATACAATTCTCCACTGTATAAAGCTCTTCTAGTTACCAAAGTAGCTGGTTAAACCACTCATGTTGCGCAAACTTGAAGCTAAAATTCTAATTCTCCACGACATCTCCATTCGAACAAGGTAGTTTAGTTTCTGTGTTCTGGTCTCTGTGACAAAATCAGTTTGACATTTCTGCAGCAGTTGGCGGCCGCTGACAGTGCAGTGGCAGTTGGACTGGTTGCAACGGCAAACTGCAGCACTGACTCTGTTGAATGAAAGGCAGTTTACGGCAGTAGCAAGGTTCATGCTGCGCTGGCAGTATCGATGGGTGCGTCAAAGAATAGTAGTGCATGCATGACATTGTGCCGGTGCTACAAAGCAGCAAACCTCTGCATCAATCATGGGTCAATTTGCGTCAGTTGAAAAAACTGTAGCACCAATCTATGCTGCATACAATGTCACCACATCATTTCCCCCCTGCTGCTGAAACCTCAGCTAATACATTGATTTTTGGTAAAGCCAAAATTTAAAACAATAGTACTTGGTTTGGTTTGAATTTCCATTCAACTGAATTTTAAGCTGGCAGTTTAGCTGTTAGAGAAGGACACGGGTTCAGGTGAACCCGTCGGGTTTCTGGGTCGGGTCGGGCAGGTACGGGTCGTGGGTCAGTAGCTTTCCAGACCCGACCCCGCCAGTACCCGTGAGAATGGAAGCACATGGTAGAAACTCGCTGTAAAAAAACAGTTATTTTGGCCTGAAAATTGTGCATTGGGCATCATATTGAGTCAGAACTCACCTTGAACATGAGCATTCTGACCTATAATCTCATGTGGTGAGGTGCCGAGGCTCGCATCACGGTCGGCATGAGCTAGCCGACGACCCGTGAGCAGCCTGTAAACCCACGGGTTTGGGTTTGGGTATTCCAGGTTCAGGTCCGGGTTGGCTGCTTTATACCCGAACCTGTACCCGTGTCTATCCCTATTAGCTGTTGGTTTAGGATTTGGCTTGACCAAATGTGGGTTATTTCCAGTGTGATGAACAGACAGGGTAGGTAGTGATGGGATGAAGCTGTATTCTGAGTATAGCCACTGATTCCATTTGGTATGGGATCTGATGGGATCAAGCCGTATACTGAGCATAGCCACTGATCCCATTTGGTATAGCAAATGGGGGAGAATATAGATAGAGGGATCTGGAGCTTATAGAAAGCTCAAACATTTCTCGCATGTGTGTCTCTATAACGCCATCTGGGGCCTTATAGATGGAATCTGGCGCACAAACATTTTTCACAGGAGTCCTCTCTCAGGGAACCTCGTGCACAAAGCTTTTTACAACAGGTCTCGTTGCAAAAACCTTTGTGTGCGAGGTTCCCTGAGAAGGGACCCCTTTTAAAAAGCTTTGTGCACGAGGTTCCCTGAAAAATTGCCTTTTCACGGGAATTTTCATCTATAAGGCCTACAATGGCCTTATAGATGGAACCTCACGCACAAAACTTTTTCAGAGGGGCCCTTCTCTGGGAACCTCGCACACAAAGGTTTTTAAAACAGGTCCCCTTCCAAAAAGCTTTGTGCGCGAGGTTCCCTGAAAAATTGCCTTTTCACGGGAATTTTCATCTATAAGGCCTACAATGGCCTTATAGATGGAACATCGAGCACAAAACTTTTTGAGAGGGTCCTTTCTCAGGGAACCTCGCGCACAAATGTGTGCGAGGTTCCCTCAAAAATTGGCTCTTGTAAAATCTATAACTCAAAAAAAAGCCTATAGATGCGGAATTGTGCGCACAGTTCCAGGATAAGATAGATATAGTATTACGTTTGGTCTGGACACAGGGTAATGAATGCGCGTTTCGAGGTGGGTGTATCAACTTATTGGCGTGGTTGGTGTGTCTTCTCACATTCGATCATCTTGTAACTTGCATACCTGCAGCAATTCATGAATTAAATTTGGTCTCGAGACTGGTGTGTGAGTTAGCCCGGCAATTCGACCATCATTGTAATGCGTTTCAGTTGATCTATATCCAACTCGTATTTCATTCCAGTGTGGGTGCATGGTGCACGGCTGCGCGGACTGGGTAGGGAGTGCTTTTGTGCTCGCAGCAGACCAGGGTTCGACTCCCTGCCCGCTTCCAAATAGCAGGCTTTGTGGATGCCTTCAAAAATTGGATTCAAGTCTTTATATCTTTTCCTAACTGAAACAGATACTGACCATCCCTCTGAGCTCCACGCACATCAATTTTCCCCGGGATTGACACCTATACCGCCCGGCGCCCGGGTCGCATTCAATGTTTAGTGGCACACAATATCCGGTGCACGGCTGCAACTGTGCAATTTTGAGCGCGCGGCTCGAAAATTATTCCAAGGACAGTGCAGACCATGTTCGGACTCGGGTGTAGCACACTGCACACTGACGGTCCATTCCTAGGACCCCTTCGCGCCTGATGGTGCGAGAATTTAAACGCTCGAACGCACACGGGTATGGCGCACGGGGCATTGCACGATTTGTCCCTCGTCTTTTCTGTGGGGGTAACCCGCAGGCTGCAGCTCTGGAGGTTTCAGCAACGACGACGCTGCAGGAAAGATGAAGGAGAATACTAGTAAGCCGACGATGTTGGTTGACGAAATAAGGTAGTGCTATGCGGTTTATACGGGCACCATAGGAGACTCGATGGTTGAATAGTTCAGGGCGGTAGCGTTGGGAGAGCTTCTCATAATGTAGGTATACAGTAGGGTGGTGGCACACGCAAACGAGGAGAATGAACATCCGAATTTGAAATCACATCCAGGGAGAGAGAGCCACGATACAGTATATATAAGAAAGAGAATGTCGGGTGTCTTGACTGGGAGAGGGGAGGCAGAGGATGAGATAGATATGAGAGACGGCGTATCGCGGCACGCCACACAAGGGATATTGTCATCGCCGGGACAATCGCTGGGGAAGAAGAAGATAATAGTAGGTGCAGGCGGGGGGTCGATCGCAAGGAAAACATAGTATGTAGACGAGGGGAGCGCATGAGAATAGTGGAGTGGAGAATGCCGTACATGTGTGCGCAGCATGGGATGGGAGGAAAAAGGCGTGAAATCATAGTAATGTTCGAATGGGGGGAAACGAGATGGGATGAGGGGCATAACAGAGGTTGGAATAGAAAGGAAGGCGATACGAAGGGCCAGAGTCCAAGGAGCCACAGATGGTTATGACGCTCACATTCGGCCATGTGGAAAGAGATGAGCACGCGGGTTGATATATTGATAGGGAAGGACAAGGAGAGCGAACGGGAGTGGCAGAAGAGGGGACCAAGATAAACTGGGCTGCGGAGAAGCAGGAAACGGGATGAGACTGTAGGGCATGAAGAACCAGACGGCAGCCGGAGGAACAGTGGAGTGGTGGATGAACGAGCAGAAGATAAAGAATGGAACGTACTTTTTGTTGCGGAGCATATCCCTAGCATCTACATCGACACGATCACTTCCGGCGTAAAAAAAGATAGTGGTGATAGCGGGCCCGGCCCGCGCATTCTGTGCCGGGAAAGGGATATCAATGTAATGAGGTGGATGGGGAGTAACGGGGAGGTGGAAGGAATACTTGGGAGGGAGAGCACGTATGGTAGTGGATAGAAGGGAGGATGAAGGACGAGTCGGACGTAACTGAGTCCCAGCCTGCCCGCAGAACGCAGAACGGTGCTTCGCGGACTCTCCCGGGTGAAAGAATGCCGGTTCACGAAGACGTAGATGGTGCGTGCGGCAGTTTAAAAGGACGGAGGTCGGGAAGGCGTGTGGACAGAGTCGGATGCTGACTATGGGATCCTGAAGAGGATGAGGACGGCGAGCCGGGGAGAAAGATCATTACAATGCACCTGTCCACTGCACATCCCGCGGGAACGTAAGTAGTCGCGACAACGATGGCATCTGAGTCACCCACTAGGATGAATGTGTTGTAATGGCTACAACGGAGATGCAATGAACTATGCAAGGTAAGGGTGAGTAAACACATCGGAATTTTGAATTTAAGGATGGGAGGCAGATGGGATGTGTTGGAATCAGGAAGGAGTGGGTCTAACCCCTAACCCTAACCCTCCTCCTGGCGTGAAATTATGAGGGCTAGCTCTCCCCAGTATTGTTCTTCAGCGAGGATTTCATTCCCTGAGGTCACCTCTCCTCAGCAGGAACAGATGGAAAAAATTCAATACCCAGCACATGAAAGTCCCAAAGTGCTGTCCAAGTCTGCGAGTCAGTTTCGGCCTCGGTATCTGGGTATTCACGGTGTGAGGAGTCATAAGCACTCTGCGTCAAAGGCCATAGAGCTCTTGTTAGGTTTCACAGCCGGACTTTGTAAATGCACATTGGATGTAAGGTTGGTGGCAGAGGCAGATCAATTTCGATGTTGGGGGAAGACCCAGTTCTTTGGATTCAGCTGCTGATGTAAGATCGAGTCAGGAGGAGATTGCGATAGTGCTCACGGCATGTGCGCTTGGTTAGGAGCTCGCCACACACTGTGATTTTCAGCAGGAAGAACTTTTCCTCCCATTGTGATTCGACAGCGGCATAAAATGTGGACGTTGGCAAAGCAGATCATGTGTGATGCACCAGGAGGGTTAATTCGTCCAGGCTGTAACCTCGAAGACACCAGAAGCTTAAGAGAGGCCACAACTGCGAAAGAGCAAAACAGGTGACAGGATGGGATTTCTTTCGAAAAAGAATGAGAGGAAGAAGATTGATGTCTCGGATAACACGAGGAAACTCTGAGGCTACGGAGTTTCTTCATGATGAGTCGTAGACACAAGAGTTCAAGTTTAGATTGGGGGCATCAGACAAAGTTGAGTACAAATAATTCAAAGACTGGGTGCAGTTGCGCAAATACAGCACAGTGAGCCGCAGGGAAGCCGCAGTGATCGCCGGGTTGATGGTACAAGAAGACAGATGCTGGCCTTGGTTGAGGCTGAGGGAGAGACAGAAAGCGGGTGATTGGACATCTTAGAGACACTGTATGAAGGCAACGGTGCGAAAGACATTGGATAGAGGCGAAAGACGTGTCGGTAAAGAAGAAATGCGTCTATTCGGGTCCAAAAGTCAAGAAATTACCGCTCTGGGTGACAGATAGGGGCCGTAGGCAGCGACTTCAGGTATTTTATTCACAAGTTCTCATATGTATTGTATCCAGAGGTAGTACCCAAAAAGCACTCACGGGTAGTACCCTCGAAAACAGTAACAATTATTGACATCAGTTGTAGTGCTTTTTTTGCGTAATTAGTGCTTACGCACTCAGATGTAGTACCTTTACTTTACACAGTGTAAGGCCACGATTTCTGTTGCCGATTTTAACGAGGTGATGCTCAGCATGAACTCATTCTGCTCTATATTTTTAACGCATTAACAGCCCGCAGCAAAATCCGACAAAGCCAAGAAGAAATCGGCACCCCCAAAGAAAGTTGCCCGGGTTGAGAAGAAAGCCGTGAGTTTCGACCTGAACACGTTGTTTCCCCTTCGAATCAAATCCCTGGCAGACAACTGTGGTCAAATCAGGCTATGGAACTAGGTCAAAAACCAAGGCCGACCAAGAGTAACGAGTCGAATCCACATATCACTTTGCCTTGTCGCTCGCTTACCTTACTGTAATAATTGTTGGTCTACTGCCTGTAATCAAGGATTTTTCTTGGACATTTGGAAGCATCAGAATGTTATAATTAACGCATTAAGGGTATATGAGGCCAGCAGATGTCTCTGGGGCTACAGCGCGAATTGTTTGCGACTTCGATTCCGGAGCTACCTACTTTTCATTGAACACGGACACCTGCACCCTCTACCCTGCATCGATGTCTCCGCGATATGCTGGGTCGTACCACCGGCCCTACGGAGGCGTGATGTTGTGCAGAGACAGGATACAGGTCCGCTAGTCTTCTTCCGCCCGCACTCTTTTTCTCCTTCAACATGTCCTTTATTAGATAGGTTGCGCAAAAGCCGCACGGGCCGCATGCGGCTTTTTTGCATTGTGCAATGCCGCGGCTTTTTCTTGGCTATCCTTGGTTCTTGTCTTTTGAATTACTATTAAATGCCTCCTAAATTTCATATTCCACTCCCGCAAGTGTTATGTTTTGGATGTGCATCCGTAGGAGGCCACATTTTTCAGGCATCATGAAGGCATCACCCACTTTTTCCATACTTTCACATCTGCCACGCAGCAGAGGCAATGCTGAGGATCTTTTCTCTCCCCACAGCACCTCTCCTTCGCCTCAGGTAAGCTTATATTGCGATAGTTAATCGGTACCTCTCCAATTTCAAATTTGCCGTGCGGCTTTGCACAATGCACAAAAGCTGCATGCGGCTCATGCGCAACCTATCTATTTTTTGTTATGAGATGAAGCTGATACTGACACGCTGCAACACACCACACAGGTCTCGAGCCCGACGATCATGAGCGCGGAGGAGCCGTCATTCTGCTTTCTTTATGTGTGTGCTTTCGTCTTTCCGCTGTTTCTTCCACACTCACCTTCTCTGTCCCTGTCTCGCTGGGCCTTCCCCTTGTTGCTCCTCCCCTTTCCCCCTTCTCTCGGTTCTCCCTTCAGTCACATACCAACCCTCTTCCGTCCCATCATCCCATCCCTCCTCTCGCTCATATTAACCCCACTAACCCCACCCTACTTTCTGGCACCGTGATGTGATTGAACGGGCAAGTTTAGATCGCCTGTGAGGATTTATCCTCACTTTCTTCACCACTAATTATAACTTCCTCTTTTCTTGCGTCAATATCTCCCACAGTTGGTTTGTTTCCTACATTTTCGTCCCCTCACTAACAAAAGCCGGTTAGAAACGAACTCCGTCGGCCACGCTGAGTCCATTCAGCGCAACTATACATGTCCACGGCATAAAAATTCTCCAACGGTCCGTCCCCTTCTCTCAGACAAAGAAAATCGACCGACTAATCATCCTTATTCTTGTGCACACCTCGCCATCCTATTTCCGAACACGAACGACGTTCGATCTTTTCTCGCTTGCGACACACACTCGACAACCCCAGCTCTACATCGAAGGTGCGTAAGTTTTCCTGTGGTCTCCGTAACCTACTTGGCAGACTCGGTGGCCCCCCACGGCCGCCGGACGTTGGGTTTGTGCAATATTCAAGTGTCCTTCCTGCTTACCGCCTCCGCAGTGCAAGTTCGGATGTCTTTCTTGCTTACCGCACATATCTCTCCTAAGTACGAGATGTCCGCCTTGCTCATGTTTCACGTGTAAAATCCCTTCTTGCGTTGTATTTTCTTTTGTTTTGCTCGCTCTGGGATCTTAGACCCTTTCTCCTCTTTTACCTCCCACATTCTACATGTTGTTCCGGTGCTCTTTCATCCGGGCCATCCATTTACCATGTTGTTCAACATCCTTCATCGTGAGTTTCTGGCCATTATCTCCCTCTTTGCACGTTGCTCATCCCCCTCTTCTTCAATTTGCCACTGATTATTATCCAAGATCTCGACTCCCTATCAACTTGAACTTCTTCCAGTGTTCCGTAGGCGTCACGACACATCCAAGACTTTTTTCAAACCCCTTCCTGGTATGTCCTCTTCCTTGATTCTTTCACCACCCTCTTTTGCTGCGCAATTATTTATTCGATTTTCGCGTTTCCGCACGACGTGGTACGTCGCCAATATTATTCTCATGGCCGTGTACTTACGATTGGCCCAGAGCCTTCAGATGATACGCCTACATCGGGGCGGCGCGTAGCTACGCATCACCTGATGTCACACATGTGACAGGTTGCGTCTTTCTCCTCCGTCCACCATCATCTGCTTTCTGAGATAGGTATTGGTGAATTGAACGGTACATTTCTTCTTCATATCCATTCATTTTCTGACTCCGACCACCGTTTAGAAATGCGCATCAGGACCCTATAACTCGAGGTAAATACGTCTTCCATCTAATCTTGAGTGCTGTCGTCGACTATTGGTGCGTGATCTCGAGCTGCACCTCAATCGATTATTCATTCATACGATTATTTGAACAACTCACCTCTCACACTAGTTGTTGTTTTCCAGTACTTCGGCAGCCCGGCTTCCTTCAATTCACTGACTTTGTCCCATGTCCTCTACGTGTCGTTTTGCGGCTCGATACTTACTCCATCGCAGACCTATCCACCACTAGGCTCGCATCTTTTTTTTCGGCCCTCTGTGAAATACTGATCCGTCATTCTACTTAGCTGAGGTTTGGCCTTCGGGGGTAGGGAATCGCGACGATTCTAACGATAGGTATGTCCATTTCCTGAGATTTCACCTCATCCACTTATTCTGCCTTGGTTTCAGTTCGGAACGACGATACTGTAGTTTCGGGCTCCCTTTTTTTTTTTGAAAGATCACGCTGACTTGATAGTCTTAGGAATCTAGGGGCCGGAGCTTCTCTCAGACGACTTAACGTACGTCGTCCTTTGGTTTAAGCCACGCAACCTCGTTTTATCCATACCCTAACTCAGGTCATGACGGCTGTGCATATCTTGGTCCCTGTACGACGCCGTTGCACGCCTTTCATAGTACATAGCTCTGACGCTTCAGCCTCGGACCTACACTCCCGGACTCCGCGACCATCCTTGTACGATCCCAAGGTACGTCTCCTGACTTTGTTCGACGTCCGCTTTTTGACGAACGTGCACACTCCAAAGGAACACCGTGGACGCATAACTTCAGGTACATATGTCTTCTTGTTCATCTAGATTTGATTTACTGACACGGCGGAAGTCACTTGTCCATTTGACATTATTGACTTGCACCTCAATAGTTCAAATTGCGGCCTAGATTGCTACTAGGTTCGTTCGCTTGATATCCCTCATTCACTTGTTCATTACACTCTCTTCTCCGTCGTTGAACATAACCTGCTTACTTGAGGTTTGTCCCTCAACATTCACTTGATTCGTTGACAGTTTCCTTAGATATTCAGATACTCACTTGATCGTTCACTCGTAATTACAATCGCATTCTCCTTTCGGCCTTTCAGTTGATTTATATACAGGCATGCTTCTCAGAGCCTCGATCTACTACGCCAAAAATCGAAACAATACCCGCTTCACTGGACGTATGTACGCGCACTCCTGCGTCCATTTAATTGTCTAATCGGCGACTCGGGTACCGGACACCTTGTTCTACGTTTCAGCAGGTGAGTAGTCCTTTGTAACATCGAAGTTTGCTATACTCTCGTACACCTCCGATATCTTACTTGCCGTCTACACTCTGATTCTCCTCGCCAATTCGACGTGAGTTTGATCCACTTCAAACCTTCTACGACTGACCTCTGTGCACAGGTTGCATATTATCGCCTTTCGGGGATCTGGCAGCTGCATTTTTCAACCCCTTCCGTGTTAATTGCCGTAGCCTAACACCAGCTTCATTCCGGTAAGTCGCTGCTATTTCCCTCGTTCCCTTTCCTCGACTGGCGTTGGGCTGCGGTTGTTTCACCTTTGGCGTGGCACGCAATGGAGTCGGGAGGTAAGCGCAATGCGCACGCGCGCCGCTTGAGTTTGTACTGACGGAGTTTACTGATCTACAGTTGCGCCTTTCCGTCATCTGTTGCACAATGCGAGTGAGTACGCTTACGCACTTTCCATAGTTTCAATTCACTGACTTTTCGACGTCTACTCTGGCATCTCAGGTCCAGAGCGCTCAGAATCTTCGAGGGACGTCTATCGGCCTACCAACCTGTTTGGGTGGTACGCGGCTCAATCCTGATCAAGAGAACTATCTAATCTCGAAGATTACAGCTTATTCCACACTCATTTTCCGTGCTTTATTTCCGCAACTAATGTTTATTTCCAGCGGTACGTATATGCGTCCCAACTGGCACACAGGTTGAAAGTTTTTTCAGTCACGGCATCGAGCGTGCAAGATTTCGGATTTCAGGAGCAGCGTGTTGAACCCGTGGCGGGTCCGGAGCGCAGTGCAGTTGGGGAGGTAAGCGGGATGCGCACCCGTCCCATTTAACTTTTACTAACGCGATTGTATCTGCAGATCTCGACCATGTCGTGCTGTGCAGGTACGCACGGATTCCTTTCGTCTTTTGTTGTCAAATTTGTCTTTATCTTCCCTCATTCGCATAGCAATACCTCAAGTTGCAAGACTGCAAGTGAAGACTGCAGTGGTGGTGCCCGAATACGTGGATACGTAGTTTTGTATTATATAGCGGAATAAAATAGATTTGACCCCAATTGACCAAACACACTATTATCACGACTGGGAGTGCACAATCGCCCCGATTGAATAGACACTCTCATGATGATTGACCCACTCAATCATCCTCATGGTAATTTCTGCCAAAATGCAATTATCATAATTGAGGGCTATGTATTGTCATGATTGAGAGGCTCAATCAGGATGATGGATCGCATCAATTATCCCGACTGAATCGCATCAATCATCCCAATTGTATATCCTCCCCACAGTGTATATCTGGTTAGGTAAATTCTGGCGCAGTTCATCTTGCGTTCAAGCTGACTGCTTCAACTGCCCCGAATCGAGCTTCATTCCACGGCCTCGGAGATCTGAAACTATCCGTTTTGTGAGAAAAATTCCACGAATCTGGATATCAAATGATGTTGAGCTGCTGTCCAAACTGCGGAGTAATTGATGCTGCAGGTGGGAGTTTGCGAGAGGCGGAAGGAAGGGGATAGTCTCGAAGGAGATGAAACCAAAGAGACGCAAACGAAAGCCGTCGATTTCGTTAAAGAAACGGTAGATATGTCTTGGCTATAAATATCTGATCACGCTTTTCTTTCTCTGCCACCGCCGTCAGCAGAACCCAAACAGCGCCCGTTTGCCACAAACTCAAAACTGTTGCGCGCGCGTCATGTCCGAACCCCATGCTCAGCCCGAGCTTAAACGCGTGGAGGACCTCTGGTTCTCCGACGCCGCCCTCATCCTTCGCGCAGAAGACACCCTTTTTCGGGTCCATAGCGGCATCCTGGGTGCTCGGTGCTCGGTTTTGCGCGATATGTTGGTACTCCCTCAGCCGCCTTCTGGACGAGCTGGTGATACAGTAGATGGACTTGTCGTCGTTCGCCTCCAAGACCCGGCGGCTGAAGTGGAAGTATTTTTGAGGGCGATCTTTGACTCCGGGTGAGCGATATTACACTTGTTACTGGGAGCCATGCAGCCGTTGATACTTCTCTCTCGAAGTTTTTTTAAACCTCCACCATTCGCCGTAGATTTTACTACGGTCATCGGTGTCATGCGACTTGCCCACAAGTACGACGTCCCGTATCTGTTTCTAACTTTCGGCGTGCCCTGTCTCATCTTGACTCGGTATACCCTACCGATTTCTCCACATTCATCGCTTTGAAAACAGAAGAAACGGGACATCATGTTACGGAGTACTACTTCCGCGAATGTGACATGGCGACCCTTCAAGCTGCCTCCGAGGTTGACGCTTTGTGGATCCTTCCCGCCGCCTACTACATGATCATACAGGGATGTGGGGGTCTTGACGACTTCCTGGCACTCGACACACTCGATCCCCGCCACAAACAAATTTCCCTGGCTGCAATGACCGATTTCTCACGCCTCAACCCACCGGTTCCTGAAAGATTTCCAACTCTCGTGCTGTGTTCAAGTTTCACAGTGCAAGGAGTTGATCGCCAGGGCTCATTATAGGCTTGACTGGTTGAACTACGAAGGGTATTACCTCGATCCTCTGTCAGATTGGGCATTAGAAGACAAGGACGAGACTACGTGTTCAGCATGCATTCCCTTTGGGCGCAAGGAATTTGAAGAGGAACGAAACCATTTTTGGAACGACCTGCCACACATTTTCAAGCTTCCTGAGTGGACCGAATTGATAGAGATGCGGCGGAAAGCGATGGACGGACCCATGTAGCTAACCACCTCAGGGTGTCGGTCGGGTTCTCAGCCGGGTCCAGAATTTAGAACGTGTATATAGGATTCATTAAATAGAGTGCTGTCGTTTCATTTTCCGTTCGTCGTTCTCCGGTGTTCTCTTTTCGTGAGAATCCTTTGTCAGAGACTCAGAGCTGAGGTTTTTGAAGTCGCGCGCACGCGCGTCGCCACACGATCCTGGTGTGTAGTCTGCAGTCGACTGGACCGATGGCGAAGAGAGAGAAGTCAACCTGATTCGGTGGCCGTAACCTTCCAAAAAAGGAGAGAAAGCTTTTCTCCATCCGAAGTCCACGAATATGCATGAGCTACATACAACCAGACCAGAGGGGTGGGACGCGGGCAAGGGCGGCAGAGGTGTGGTGGTCAACGCAGGCATGGAGGGGGCCTTTGTGAGAGCCGGCGAAGTCGAGGCCCAAGGGTTAGTGAAGTCGACGTCCTGGATATGGCGGATCCTAGCGAGTTCTGCGCGGACGCGAGCGCGAGCGTGCGGGCGGTTGATGCGAAGACATCCGTTTGCATATTCGGAGACGCACGCCTGGTCTTCGGTGATTGGGGGTGGGATCTATAGGGCGGGAAGTTAGTGCGCGCGCTTACAGAGAGGAGAATGGTACGCGGAGGCCAAGGCATTACGGGGAAACCGAAAAACACAAGACGCAAGCCACCAGCACCTCTCGACAGAACGGCAAGAAACACATACCTATCGGACTCGCGCTCTTGCTCTCGGGCCAGCGCAGAGACGAGAGCGATAAAGCCTGTGGGATGAAAAGGATCGTTAGCATACGGCCAAGACGGGGAAACGATGTAGCGGACGAAAAGAAGGAAAACCACTCACCCACCGCGACTTCACACCCGACGCTCTTCCCCTTCACCTTCACATCCTCCACCCTCTCCCGCTCCCAAATCTTCATGTCTTCCCCCGGCCCCCGCTCTTGCTTGTCGCTCTGTTGCTCGTAGTCGTCCGCCGTCTCGTCCCCATCCGCATCCGCGTCCATTTCCTCCCCAGTCTCCTCTTCTCCCACGCCACTTCCGTTCCCGTTAGTGTTGCCGCCGAGTCGAGTCAGACTCGAGTTTGTAACGGAATCGGGTATCGAGTTAAGCCACTCGACGTCATCAGGTGAGTCGAGTGTTAACTCGAGTTAACTCGTGTGACTCAACATTTTGTTCACACCCGCCAGATAGTCATCACCGGAAGATTCCGAATGGTTTGATCGCTCGCCCGATTAGGTCGACCAACCTAGAATTATTCTTACCTCCGGATTTGGAGTGCCATTAATTTTGGAAAAATACGGAAGCTCTTTGAAAGGATACATGCTGGTTTCAGGCGGTTGCGGGAGCAATACAAACCTTACCTCCATTGTTGTGGCGAAGAATATGGGTTCTGAACGAAAAATCCACGTTTCTTGAGTGCATTTGAAGGAGGATTGTCCGGAAAAGTTAGCACATAAAAGATACAAATATCTCCCATGTTTTCAATGTACAATGAATGATACAGACGCCCTTTCTGCTGCAGATTCAACTCGATTGATGATTTGAGAGCCGTGGGAACGTAAACTCGACCAACTCGAGTCTAAACTCGATCAAACTCGCTCGATCGAGTTGGTCATCGAGTTTGGATTCGACTCGGCGGCAACACTAGTTCCCGGTCCCAAGGCTGCGACTCATCATCGCTCCGCTCGCTCGCGATCCATCGCCAAGTCGACTACTGTACTATTTCGACCAAATGTTCACGGGGTGTCACCTGTCACCTAAGGTGTTCACTTTCTTAGGTGTTCATTTCTCGGCAATCATGGGAAACTTGCCATATATGGTAGTCTGGCGACTGCCAGACCGAAATTTTTAACATTTTTGGGCCTATTTGGGCCTCAAAATTCGAATGTCACCGTCACCTAGGCCAAAAATGTTCAGTTCACAACCCCCTGTCACCCGTCACCTGAACATTTGGTCGAAATAGTACAGTACTCCTCGCCCCAGGGCCAGGGGCGGGGCCCAACCTCCGCCCGCTCCAAGTCCTGAGCCGAGCCCCGGCGGCAAGGACTCGTCCGCCTCGCCACGGTAGAGCGGGACGCCGTCGATGCCCCTGCGGGAAAGATCAGGTTAGCAAGCGCAACAAGGAGAAAATAGAGAGAAGGCGAGAGCGATGGGAACGATAAGAGTGGACAGGAAGGAAACAACGATGGTTAATGGAGAGCTATCTCCTAGCATGCGGGCTACAGCCAAGGCAGGAAGTCTACTCTCGCGCGTAAATCCTCGCACCTACATACCTGCAGCGTACTCCAAATTTCGTTGGAGACACGAGCGGGTGAAAAGATTCCAAGAAACAACAGCGTACCTCAGACCAGCGAAATTTGCCATGCTCGAGGTGAGTAGGGCTAATGTTCAAGGACGCGAGCTCGGGGAGGGACAAGGACGCACGTAGGCGACCCGATTCGACGTCAGAGACCTGAAACGAGGTCAGAGTTAGTGGATGGAGCATACTAGAATCTTTTGGATAGCACCTCGTAGTACGAAATGAGACGCTGCGCGACGCCAATGACTGTTAACGAGAACGTCTGCAAAAGAAGATAAAATCAGGCCGGATTCAACGGTAGCACCAAAAACGCGCACCTTATGGGGTAAAGCTTCTCACCAGCGACCGCGCGTGATGACAATCGATAGCATGTGCTCGGCGTGTCGAGGGGCAATAAGGTGTGCGCGAGGCGGGCATGAGTAGGGAGCAGCAGGTGCTGCAGGGTAAGCCCGACACTAGCGAGTCCACCCCTGCCTCGAGCAGTGGCGGCGACAGCAGATGGCAAGAGTGTTAAGCCCTGCTTACCCCCGCCGAGCCGCCGCATGCGGGACGATGCACGGCAGCAAAATACCGTTCACCCGCGTGCTGCCGGAGCTCATGCTCCAATTGCGGCTGCTGCCACTAGTCGCGGTCGTCGTCGTAGAAATGAGATGAACCAATTCGTCGGGGCAGACTGCTTGCGCTTGGCGGATCTAGCTCGATGACATCGGGATAAGCCGAGCGCGGGACGCTACTCGCCGGCGTCGTCATTGTAGAGCGTCATGACCGCAGAGTGCGAGGACAATCAACGCTAGAGGCGCACAGGGACAGGGTCAAGGCCAAAGGGTTGCATTCTCGCTGGGGCGTACAAGGCGGAGGGATAGACAAGGAAAGCCCACACTCATGGGTCTGCCTATTTGGGAAAGCTCGGTTAACAACCAGCTCAACCCGGCAGGCGATCTGCCATCGTGCTAAGTACTTATCTAGTGAATCGTTTCCTAGTAATAGTCCATCCTGTGGCAACAAAGGTGAGTGCGAGCGCAAGCGTGCGGAGTGGACAACAGCCCCCTGGGAGGAACTGCAGAAGGTGACAGCGACGGCACGCGCTTGAGAAAAGGCACCGGAAGTGGAACGTGCATACCGATAAGGACGCAAACATAGGGATTTGGCGAAGCCGGGTATGAATGGTCGGTCCGCCGTCGTGCGTCCTCGCGGTTGTCATAGCGGTAAGGTCGCGCGCAGGGACCGAGACGAACTAGAGGCCGCACTGGTCTCGGTTCCGAGTCCGATCAATGCCCATCAATGCCGGACATGGCCCGTCTCAGAAATTGGACTCCATCTTCAACACGAGCGAGTCCAGTTCGTTGCCCATATTCGCCGAAATTTCTTTTCTTTTCTAGCAGATCGAATATTCGCTGTCAGCCCGATATGAAAGCTCGCTGTCATGCCAAAGCGCCACTGTCCAGTGTCAATTAACGCCCTTACGGCAACCACGCAACACCCTCAAGTCTTCACTCTGAGCCCTGTGGCTACCACCCTCCAACTCCTCCACGCTGAGCTGAAAATGCGACCACTCTGCATTTCGAGCGGGGCTACAGCAGTTCACTCGGGAGCCCGTTATAGAACTTAGGAACGTGGCTGTCAGCTGGCTGTCATCGCTTAAGTACTCGTACGGCGACCACATAAGTACCGCACGCGAACAATGCGGTAACTACTTCCCCGGAACTCCTGTCACAGCCTGCCACTGTCCAGTGTCAATTAACGCCCTTACAGCAACCACGCAACACCCTCAAGTCTTCACTCTGAGCCCTGTGGCTACCACCCTCCAACTCATCCACGCTGAGCTGAAAATGCGACCACTCTGCATTTCGAGCGGGGCTACAGCAGTTCACTCGGGAGCCCGTTATAGAACTTAGGAACGTGGCTGTCAGCTGGCTGTCATCGCTTAAGTACTCGTTCGGCGACCACATAAGTACCGCACGCGAACAATGCGGTAACCACTTCCCCGGAATTCCTGTCACAGCCTTCTCATTGATTTAAAGCGCAACGTGGCTCGGGCATGCTTTGTTGACCTTCCTCTTATACTTGTCTTTGTCCTAATAGAATTTTCATACTACCACCCCAAGTGTACTGAAGCAATATATCCTCTGTGGTCAGTTCCATCTCCTATGTGACCCTCAGCACTAGCTGATATTGTGCTTAGATCCACATCTGTACCGTCTGGCTCTGATTGCTCAAACTAGTCATGGCTCAACAATACATGAATGTCCATGGTGGGAGGGAAATTGCTTAGGATCCTACTATCTGTATTTATTTTTACCCAGGAGGCAGAGGAGGCCCAGGTGGACAAGGCGGCCAACAGGGCGGTGGTGGAGGCATTGGAACAGGACCCAGACTGACTATTGGAACTGCCACTGTGAATATTCAGGGGGGAGCAGAAATAAACATCCGTGACCGAGAAATCATCATTGACTGGCTTTCACCTATCAACTTTTTTCTACGACATGCAGATATTAAGCAGGTGTGGCAGCCAGGAACTGGACAATGGTTGCTTGAACATCCTTGCTATAAACAATGGGAATCTGGTTCTGGGAATACACTTTGGTGCTGCGGCATTCATATGTGATTCATTGCCCTCATATAGTTCCCAGATTAACCAAGTGAAAATTTATAGCTGGTGCTGGTAAAACAGTCCTTTCGTGTGTTCATTCTCCACATTGAGTGGCTCCTAATAATTATGACAATTCTAGATCAATGGTTGTGGACCATCTTGCCGCCCAAACCACAGACAAAAATATTGGTGTTGCTTGCATTTATCTGAACCACAAGGAAGTAGACATCCAAACACCATCTAGGCTTCTTGCAGGTCTCTGGAGACAGCTTGTACTTGACAGGGACATTGGCTCCATTGTGGAGAGCTTATACAAGCAGCACCAAGAGAAGCACACTGCACCATCTTTGGAGGAAGTTGTCAATGTACTCAGGTCTAGCATCAGGGAGTTGTCAAGGGTCTTCATCATCATTGATGCCATGGATGAATATCCTGAGTTCCAACGGGAAATTCTACTCCAAAATCTAGCAGCAATGGGTGACAATGTGAACTTGATGATCACCTCCCGGCCGAATATTTCTCTGGAGCTCTCCTCTTTACCCAATCTTGAAACACTGGATATTGAGGCAGCAACAGAAGATATTCGAAAATACATAGATGCACAAATCAAGGTATCCCCACGCCTGTTGAGGCAAATTCAGAGGAAACCTATGTTGCAGGAGGAAATCTATGTGAAGATCACAAACACTGCAGGTGGAATGTAAGTGATAATAGCTGATTGTCAGAAAGCAACTGAAAGAAATTCTGAGCAGGTTCCTTCTAGCTAAACTTCACATTGAATCTCTCAAAACAAGGAGCTCAGTTGGGGCTGTTCAAGAATGTCTGAAGACATTGCCAAAAGATCTTTATGACAGCTATGATGTTGCAATGCAGCGAATAGAAGTCCAGAATAAGGAAGACCAAGAAATAGCTCACTCAACCTTCATTTGGGTTGCTAATGCAAAGCGACCATTAACTGTTGCTGAACTGACAACAGCTCTGGCAATCAAACCAGGTGCACAGAGGATTGATAAGGACTTTGTTATGGAAATAGAGACCATTCTTTCTGTCTGTGCTGGGCTTGTCATTGTAGACAAGGAGTCTTCTGTGGTACGACTTGTCCACTACACAACACAGGAATATATGGACAGCATTCAGGCTCAGCAATTTCCAGATGCCCAGATACAGATAACAGGCACTTTGCTCACATTCCTTGCATTTGATGGATATCCAGATCCATCCTGGGCTGATGCAGAGGCTGATCTACCCCCTCTTGCTGAGTATTCTCAATATTGCCTAGCACATGCTGTTGGACAGCCTGAAGTTCAACTCAGAGATGATCTTTTAAAATTTCTTGATCAGGCTTTTCAATGGAAGAAGACAATGGCTAAGGGTGAGGACTCGACATTACGGAAATGGAACTCTCCACCATGGGATTATTTAGGTTTGCCTTTGGAGGGTTCAGCATTGTGGTTTACAGCAGCTGCAAACCTTGAGGATACTGCAACATTTCTGCTAAAAAGGGCACCATTGGCACAGGGTTCAGAGAACACAGAGATTATTGTAGCATCATACTATGGCCACAAAGATATTGTCTGTATCCTTCTTGAAAAGGGTGCAGATGTGAATGCAGCAGGGTGGAGAGCTGAGTCCTCCTTGCAGGCTGCTGCCAGTGGGGGCCACACAGAGATTGTTTGTATTCTTCTTGACAAGGGTGCAGATGTCAATGCAGAAGGAGGAAGATATGGGAGTTCCTTGCAGGCTGCTGCCACCGAGGGCCACACAGATATTGTTTGTATCCTTCTTGAGAAGGGTGCAGATGTCAATGCACCTGAGGGAGCATATGGGAGTTCCTTGCAGGATGCTGCCTATGGGGGCCACACAGACATTGTTCATATCCTTCTTGAGAAGGGTGCAGATGTCAATGCAGGAGGGGGATTCCATGGGACCCCTTTGTCAGCTGCTGCCTACAAGGGCCACACAGAAATTGTCCGTATCCTTCTTGAAAAGGGTGCAGATATCAATGACCGAGGAAATGAGTTGGGGACCTCCTTGCAGGCTGCTGCCTATGAGGGCCACACAGAGACTGTCCATTTCCTTCTTGAGAAGGGTGCAGATGTCAATGCAAAAGGGGGATACTACGGGAGGCCCTTGCAGGCTGCTGCCTATGCAGGCCACACAGAAATTGTCTGCATCCTTCTTGAAAAGGGTGCAGATATCAATGACCCAATAGGAGCATATGGGACCTCCTTGCAGGCTGCTGCTGCTGGGGGCCACACAGAGATTGTCAGTATCCTTCTCAAGAAGGGAGCTGATATCAATGTAGGATCTAGAGGGAGATACTATCAGAGTGCATTGCAGAATGCTTCTGAAAGGGGCCATACAGAGACTGTCTGCATCCTTCTTGAAAATGGTGCAGATGTCAATGCAAGAGGGATGCAATATGAGATGGGGGCAAGATATGAGAGCTCCTTGCAGGCTGCTGCTTATGGCGGCTACACAGAGATTGTCCAGCTTCTTCTTGAGAAGGGTGCAGATGTCAATGCAGCAGGGGGAAGATATGGTAGCTCCTTGCATGCTGCTGTTGAAAAGGGCCACACAGAGATTGTCCACATCCTTCTTGAGCAGTGTGCAGATGTTGATGCAACAAGGGGGGATGATAGGAGCCCATTGCACACTGCAGTCAAAAATGGCCACACAGAGATTGTCCGCATCCTTCTTGAAAATGGTGCAGATGTCAATGCAGCAAGGGAAATAGCTTTGCTCCACATTCCCACTGCTGTCAAAAATGACTACAAGGACTACACAGAGATTATTGATAGGCTTCGTAACCTCTTGCAGCCTGTTGTCCTTGACTCCCTGCACACTGCTGTCAACAAAGGTGACACAGAGATTGTCCACATCCTTCTTGAAAATGGTGCAGATGTCAATGTAGCAAGGGCAGAATATGGGAGCTGTTTGCAGACTGCTGTCTATCGGGGCAACACAGAGATTGTTCATATTCTTCTTGAGCAGGGTGCAGATGTCAATGCAGCAGGGGGGAAATATGGGAGCTCCTTGCAAGCTGCTGTCTATTGTGGCCACACAGAGATTGTCTATATCCTTCTTGAAAAGGGTGCAGATGTCAATGCTGTAGGAGGAAAATATGGGACCTCTTTGCAGGCTGCTGCCAACATGGGCCACACAGAGATTATCAGTATCCTTCTTGAAAATGGTGCAGATGTCAATGCAGCAGGGGAAGGACATGGTACTGTGCTAGAGAATCAGTAGTGGGTCTGACTGCACATCTTGAAATTTCTCACTCACAAATTCTCAAGCTTTTAAATACTTAGTAGATATTCTCTGAGGATCTGAAATTATACAAAAATTGGTTGAATTTGGCTCTGTGACACAGCAAACAAATGTCCTAGAATCCAGGTGTTGAGAGAGAATATAGAGCATGTCCTGCATATTATTGGATATGATTCATCAACAATAACAATGTTGTTGTTTACTAACCAATACAAGGTCATAAGGCTCCAACCTTTTCCGTATATAAATGTTTATACACGGTTAGAACTGTTTCCATTTCCGTTTTTTTTTTGCCGCTGGGTTCAAACGGTTTGTAAACGTTTTCTACGAGGTTTAAACGGTTTGGAAATTTGGCGCACTCAATCGCGTTTACCAAGCAAAATTCCGCTGAAAACCCGGCTGAATTTGGGCTAGGACTGTCTCTGTGATCTTGAGAATCTCTCTCAACAGCATAGATCCATGCTCTGGCCTCCCAAAATAAAAGCTCAACAGGGGATACAATCCAAATATGGCAGTTCCTCCGGTGGTTCCAGGCTCGGCGCGTCGAGTGCTTACTTACCTTCTTGAGCACGTTCGACTTCAAATTAACAGCATTGGTTCCCGAAATAGGTGTCGCTAGACCATTTCATCCAGGCCTGTCATTTTCGAATTTAATTCACGGGGCGCCGCGAGTGTCTTGGTGACTTGAGGACTATGGTATGCATTATTATTTGAACAGAATTCCATGAATATATCGAACTGAAATACCAAGAACATCACAAGCAAAGCAATACCTGGCTATCTAGCAGCCCATAGGCTGAGCACTGTCAGTACTTCTGATACCCTGAAAATTACCGTGTATAAACCGTTTCAAACGGTTTTAAAACATTTTCTAACCGTTTCCGTTTGTTGTGCCCAGATCCATACACGGAAAACAAAAGGTTGGAGCCTTACAAGGTCATAACCCAGATAAGGATGTCTGCAGGTATGGGTCAACCCAGCAGGTTCCCAGGTCAGGTCTGCCAGGTATGGGTCCCAGGTTGAGCCAATAATCAACCTGGAGATACTGTATACCCAACCCATGGTATTACAGGTACAATGGGCCAGCAAGGCTTGATGATGTGACCGTATTTTAACCTTCAGGTCCCAGAAACCAATTGAGTCGTCATTGGTTGCCTTGCTGCCGAAATAATCTGATCCCCGCTGTCAAAGTTTGTCATTCAGTGTTGAGCGGCAATCAAATGTTTGACAAGGTTAGTTCTAAGACTACTTCTCACTCCCAACTACTAGCACAGTCAGCAACAGGCACAATGAAGGCTTTCATCACCCTCTCATCCACTCCCTTTTGCTTGCACTTGTCTCTCATTCAAGTTGAACTTTCATCTGTAGCACTAGGCAATGAAGGAGAGGCTAATAGAAATTCCCTTCAATTCAAACATTGAGTAGATACATTTCCAATTTTTGTGGGTGTGGGAATGACCCCTCTCCTTCCATTGAACACACTACAATGAGACAGCTCTAATTTACCTTCACTACTGCTAATCCAACTTGTCTTCTCTCCTTCTCAGAACTTGCTACTCTAATCTGGTAACATTTTTATTATTTCCTACCAGTGCCTCACATCCTCAGTTGCTGTTGCCCAGCTATGTGCCCCTCTTTTTGCTCCATCACCCCTCTCTGTTCAGTATCAACGGTTGCTGGGTAACACAGGGGAGAATGATCTGAAATTTAATAGGCCACACTATAAAATCACATCTTTATCCTGCACTCCCAATATGGTGCCCTTGTCTGTCATCTCCTGTTCTGCAAGCATGGTCTCCAAGGGGGCTAGAAAACTCAAGAAGAAAGTCAGCAACCTCATTGAGTCGATATCTAGTGGTAAGCAATCTGTATGGGCCACCCGGGATAACTGCGTGCTATACAGCGGCAGAGGCTGCGAGGGGAAATCCAAAGTATATTAGTATGTATGCATACAGTACAAGACACAGAGGCGCACCTGTGAGGGGAAATCTATAAACTTTGGGTGTACTCCCAACTGTTGACTTGCTATGGATGTTTTGATTGAAACAGGGGCTGCAACCAGGGCCACAGGCTGGGGGGCCTGTAAATAAAAATAAATAAAAAATGGGCACACAGATGCAGATAGCTTAGAAAACCATATTCCACTATTGAAGTATGTTGGTGGCAGTCACCGTTGACTCACTAGGGATATTTTCAAAATATTAACAAGAGGTCGCCGGCGCCTCGCGCCGGCTTCCACTTGCTCACCTTCTTTCTTTGTGACTTTTTTTAAAGCAGTCTGAGAAAGCTGTTTTGAAATGTTTCGCCATCTGCAGACTCAGCAATATTGTAAAGCTGGAATGAACGACAACTTGGACTACAACTCTAGTAAATACATGCGAAGCCGAGAGGAGCAAACAGTCTATAAATCAAATAAGTTTCAAAAGAATTGATCTGCCAAAAACGGCATTTCAACTATTGAGCCAACAATCCAGAGTCCGCAGCTCAGTATGGGACCAAAGCTGAATATAATGATTGATTTCTGCATGCCGTTGGATGGCGCTAATCTTTCAACTATTGAGCCAGTCATAGAGATAATGATTGATCTCTGCATGCCGTTGGATGGGCGCTGATCTGCCGTGCTTTGATCATGCTGCGCAATTTAACCATACAGAGATATGGCTTCAGCTCTGCATGCCGTTGGATGGGCGCTAATCTGCCGTGCTTTGGTCATGCTGCGCAATTTAACCATACGGAGATACGGCTTCAGACAGACGGAAGGCTCGATTTTATAAAGAGGGTGATATCTGTGAAAATAGCAATTTCCAAGTCAGTCAAAAGATATTTTTCAAGAAGAGTAAGTCGATGAGAGCCTGTGGCCCTGGTTGCAGCCCCTGTTTCAATCAAAACATCCATAGCAAGTCAACAGTTGGGAGTACACCCAAAGTTTATAGATGGAATATCATTTTCTCACCAAGATCTATATGTGCGCCAATTCTCTATTTTTCTTATTAGGGGAGCCCACCCCACCCTGGTGGGAAAATAGCTTAGGGCGAACGTCGGCTGAGCATTCGCTTTATCGGCCGAGTAGTAGTGCCTTGCGCTGATTTATTCTGCAATTTCCATGCAAACTGCTGATTCTCGCTCACTGAAGCTTGGGGAGACCAAGACTGATATGAAATAAGAGGTAATGTACATGCACATGTGTACTTTAATGCAAAAGGACATATTCAGTCGGAGGTACAGGGAAAAGAAGGAAAGGGTGGATAGGTAATGGAAGGCATCGGAATTGGGAGAATGCGCGTCGCCACTGGGGATAAGGAGGATGTCGCGGACAAGCTGCTGGTGGTCTCTGTGGGGGAGCAGTGCGCGCGCGACTGGCTGCATGGGTCGAGAGTGCAGGGAGAGACGCACTTTTGCACTCCCACAGGTCTCTCGAGTCGTCGAGGGGAGCTGGGGCTGGATGTCACCTGATGCATGACGTGCGCGCGCTGCCCACTCGCAGCGCCGTCGTCGTCGTTGCATTAAGTGCGGTAGCGACGGTCGAAGGGGAGGCGCGAAGGTGTGGGCATCGAGGAGACGAAGGCGGCGTGGGCGATGGTAAACCACTGCGCGGGTACTGGGCAAGCCGGAGGTAGTCGAGTTGGATTAGGGACGCGGCCAGGTACGCACATCGTGTGTTGCGGGCAATATTCGCTGAGGGCCGAAGGAGGGGACGATGGCACAATGGTGAACAGTCACCAGGGCGGCTGGGCATGACGGTGGTAGTGTACGAGGATGCATCCGGGCGTCAAGTGCTGATGCTGGGGCTGCGCAGAAGATGGTCGCCGCGCGTGGGGAGGCAATGAAGACAGCGTGGGCGATGGAAACCACCGCCGCCTCCGTGGCGCAGGTCGCTGGTGGTGCACGGTGTGTTAGCGATGCGCGGCAGGCAGAGACTGCGAGGGGGATTGCTCACGGTGCGGGAGAAGGCGGAGACTGTGCCGTGCACAATGAAGAGGGGAGCGGCAGGTGCCGTGCATGCGGGAGGTCGTGCGTGGTGAGCGTGGCATGGACGGGCGTCGAGCTGAGGGAGGTAAAGACAGTCGAAGTGTGCGAGAAGGCGATGAGGGACGACGTGGGCGACGAGGAATGCCGAAATCGTTGCTGCGCGTGCAGTCGACAGCCTGCGTGGTGTCTTGTGTTTGCACAGGCGTGGAGTGCGTGGGGTAGTCGCGCGGATGGTTGCGGGGGATGCCGTGCGCAGCATTTGGGTGACGAGCTAGCGTGGGCAATGTGCCAGGCAAACCATCGATGGGTGGGATGGCATGGTCGTCCACAGCTGGGCACAGTCTCTCAATGTCGTCGCCGAAGCGGTGGAGATGCGTTTGAGGGGGGCTGTGGTCTCCGCGGCACAGGAGTGTCTGGTCGTCGGCAAGAATGCGCGGAGGGAGGCGCGAAGGCGAATACGGGCGCACCGCATGGATGGGAATGGGACAGTACCAAGGAGATCTGAGGAAGGGGTGAGCAAAGGGAGAAAAGAGAGCAAGGTATCAGAGTGCGCACCGTTTTGACCATGACGCGCGACCTCAGCGACGGCGTCGGTGCGGACGAAGGCGGGATTGCGCGAGCAGGGGGGAGGGACGAGGGCAGGGGGGCTGCCAGGCTTTGTCACGATGTCGTGTGACTATTAGGCGAATGGACATGCTTGCGTACTGACTGTGCGGGGACAGGCAAATTATGAATCCTACGGCGCTGTCGACGCGGGACGGTAGCTTGCATATGAGGAGCGGTGGAGAGGCTATGTGGCGGCAGGGAGAAATATTAGAGGTGACAGGAACTAGAAAGGGAGAGAGGAGTGGGTATAAGAGAAATTACGCACCTCTCTAGCAGAACCCGCGCATTTCGTGGTCTACATCCTACATACATCGTGCGCATGTGAAACTACGCAATTGGTGCGCGGCGCTTGCGGGCCAAAGTGAAGATATGGCGTATAACTGATTTTTTGAGAGGAAAATGTGAGCAGTGGATATGTCGGAGAGAAATATGAACATACCAGGGGTGGGGGAACAGAGGGGAGGAAGGTTGAGAGCCATGTAGCTAACGAGCCTGCTGGTCGCTCATGCAGACGCCGGCGTTGACAAGCAGGGGAGCACGGGCACCTATGACCTTATTTATCGTTGAAAAATATTAGCTCTAGCAGCGAGGTTTAGAACAGTATTTTACAGGATGAGGTATGAGGTTTTGTGTACTTTACAGGACGAGGTATGAGGTTTTGTATGACCTTTTTTGTCATTAGAAGATATTAGGTTTAGGTTTGAGGTTGAGGTTGTGAACGAGTGGCAGGTTTAGCACAAAGGACAAGCATTTTTGACAGGTTTTATGAGCTGGTCTGAGGTTGTGAATGACAAGTCACATGACTGAAGATTGAGGTTGAGGACAAAGGTTGAGGACGAGGACGAGACTTAGGCTACAGGTGCTGAGGTTGAGTGCTGAAGTAAGCCATGAGAAAGTTAGCCTTTTCTGGACTATTTACAGCTATTTGTAGAGCACTGGCTTTTTTCCTTTTTTGGCAGGTCTTGATAATTTCACTATTTTCCCTCTAAAAACTACATTTCTAATCAGATCTATATGAAACTAAGATCAATCAATTCATATTGCAGTGTTTCATGCATTTTAGCTATACTTTTGCCCCCATGAAAACCTGTCAAACATAAAATTGCACAGATACCAAAATATGTAATATCAGAACATCCTTTGTGAAAGTCATTCAGGGCTCAGCATACTATACAGCAATGCACAGAAGACACTATTAACAACCAGCAATTAGTAAGCTTTTTAGAGTAATGGATCCTACAAGGAATCACATATAGCCAAGTCATCCACTATTTAGAGTGTACTCGTCATTACAAAAAGGAACCAGAAATTTGCTTACTACAGCAGAAATTTGTGCAATATTCTGGGTCTGACTACCTAGAAATGTTCATCTGGATATATTCTCACCCTTCATATTCAATTCAGCATCAAAAGCATGTTATGCCCTCTGTGGATCAATTGTTTCGAGTCCACTTGATCTTTGCTACATGTGTCCAAAATCGAGGCATATAGCTTGGTCTGTGGTCATAGATAAAGTTTTCTGTTGACAGGGCTACTCCTTAACATAGGTTGAACATACTCCATGACTTGAAACTCAAGGAAAGTGAATGGATACTCATACACGAGGCATTTTCTGTGGGAAGTCATGCCTGCATGGGTTGTGCACAAGCTGCTCTCCAGTAAAGCTGACAAAATTGAACCTTGACAGCTCAGTTTTGCTTGTGATCTGAGTAGAGCACTGCTCAGTCATTTTTTCATTCATCCATGGTGCGCTACATGATGAATTACCCATCTAAATCACTCATTCAACAATTGATCTTGAAATCCTGCAGACAATGCTGCAACACAATTTGTGGCAAGAATTTGTTATATAATCAGAAGCTTGACTGTTACAAAATCCACCAAAGATATCTGCTTATCTATTCCAGGATACCCCACTTTGAACTCATGCTCCAAGTAATTTCTTTTATGAAGTTCCTTCCAACTGTTGGATAAAATGTCATAATTTAAACATGGGTTGCTGATCTCTCCTGGTCTCTGGAGAGCAATACTGGGTCAATCTTCTCAAAACAAGTCATTTAGTCTTCAGCTAATATCTGTAGGTATTTGGTTGTGAGATATGGTCCAGCTCAGTGCATGTGACCTGGCACAGTGAGTCAATTTCTGGTTACTTTTTGTGATGATGAGTAGATCTGAACATTCTTGGGCCTCATATAATGGTAGCAGATCATATAGTGACATGATCAGTTGTGTACTACAGGATTTCATTCAATTAGTACATCCTGCATCACATGGCCGATTCTGTACAAAGATTTTTCACAAGTCACAAAGTCAGAAGCAACCTGTACAAAAGGTTCCGGTAAAAAGTCACTAATATGGGCTCAAAATGCTGTGTTTCATGCAAAAAAGCTGTTTGAGTCGTGCTGTCATGGCTGGGTTGTACAAAAGGTGCTATTTGTATGGGTTGTCACACCCAAAAACCTGGTATGAATTGAACAAAGTCCTGCAGTAATCATGTCATGTAATAGATAACCAGAACACTTCTTCTGTCAAACTTGTGCCACACTGAGCCAACTCTCTAAGGTATGTTAAGGCAGAGGTACTGTATGAGAGAATTTAAGGTCATTACAGTAATTGTTGAACCAAAGGCACAAAACACCTTTTCTCATCTGGACTGTAAGTATATCTCTGACCTGAACAATACTGGGTAGTCATGCATCATGTACCCACCTGTTGATCACAAACTTTGGTAGATGTCACACATCACTCTAGCCTCTGTTGAACCTTCAAGCCATCACACAGGCCCCCAAAATGGTCAAACAGCACCAAAAAAACTGAAATTTCAGTTTGAATGTCGAAATTTTCGAGGTGTCATGCAAAAATTTGGCAGCTGTCAAAATGTCAAATAGGTGAAATGGGTCATGCACCACAACCCTGTCAACTTGATTGAAATAGTACAGTAGCTAGTCATATTTCTTGACTGTTGTGCTAGAGTCAGATGCCACCACCCTGGCAAGCAATTTCAACATCAAATAAGATCTTCATGTGCAGATTTTCCCTAAGTCGCTCAATCTACATCCAGCACTTGATGACTTGAGCAGAAGAGCAAAGGTTGGAAGAAGCATTTGGGAGTCCATATAAGAGACTTTTCTGACTACAACATTACTCAAGGTTCTATAAAATAAGCAGGGTAAAACACCTATACAGTCTTTCCTATGGTGTGATACCCACATATTTGTTTAGGGATTATACAAAAATATGTGCAGTGTTATGTTTGAAAGGCTTTCATGAGGAGGAAAATATAGCCAAAATGCATGAAACACTGCAATATGAATTGATTGATCTTAGTTTCATATAGATCTGATTAGAAATGTAGTTTTTAGAGGGAAAATAGTGAAATTATCAAGACCTGCCAAAAAAGGAAAAAAGCCAGTGCTCTACAAATAGCTGTAAATAGTCCAGAAAAGGCTAACTTTCTAATGGCTTACTTCAGCACTCAACCTCAGCACCTGTAGCCTAAGTCTCGTCCTCGTCCTCAACCTTTGTCCTCAACCTCAATCTTCAGTCATGTGACTTGTCATTCACAACCTCAGACCAGCTCATAAAACCTGTCAAAAATACTCGTCCTTTGTGCTAAACCTGCCACTCGTTTGCAACCTCAACCTCAAACCTAAACCTGATATTTTCCAATGATAAAAGCTTTTATAGGCACCGCGACATTGTGGAGAAGGGCGACGGCGTGGTTGTGTACGACGGGGGGTCGAGAAGCGTAGGAGTGGGGGCAGCGTAGTGCAGGACAGGTGGTGGCAAAGGGAAGGAGGGTGTGCGCGCCGTCAACGGTGTACAGGTCGTGAGCGTGGTCGTTGTTTGACGTGGCGTCGGCAAGCGAGAGGACGGTGCCACACACGGAGGTGGGCAGGAGGCGGGACTGGAGGGCGGTTGTCATGGAGTGAGTAATGCTTTGTAAGCATTCAAACATTTAGTTTGTTCATTGTGGTGTGTTTGGTCTGCCGGACCTGGCATGTCACGTGACTGATGCAGGGCCAAGTGACCGAGAGGGAAATAAGGGCGGGGTGGGCGTTCCCGAGGTTGGGCTGGAACAGGTTGAGTGGGAGGGGGTGTCAAATCGTTCCCGCATCGTTGCAGGAACGCATCGCCACCGAACTTTTTTTTTAAGTGTAATTTTTTTGGGTGGCGGTGCGTTCCCGCATCGTTGCGGGAACGCATCGCCACCGCAATTTTTTTCGGGTGTAATTTTTATTTGGTGTCAGTGCGTTGCCGCAACACTGCGGGAACGGAAAGTCTTTGGCGGGGAACACGATTTTCCGGTAATGAAGGTTGAGCTCGGAGGGGAATGGTCCTAGGACGAGTAGAGACCAACACACTCTTCTTGGAGATTGACTCAGACTCCGACATCGAACTCCCACCGTCGATTTCGCTGCCCACTATTTCTGCGCCGCTCACAGCTTCCACCATTTCAAGCAGCTCTGGGACCACATCCATTGGCAGCCTCCCCATTGCGACCTCGGTGTCGTCCTTGGCAACCACGGCCTCTGGGCCGAGTCCCTTACCTATCCCATTGCATGCAGCCGTGACGAGCAACGTCGTCTCTTTCGGTCCTCCCTCCATTCTCGCACCCACTGGCACCCGTTCATCCCGTTATTTTGGAGGCGCTCTTTCTGCTGCTGGCGCGTCGGCATCGTCCTCATCCTCAATTGCCTCCTCTTCAGCATTACGCCCGTTGCCATTCCCGCGGACCAGTGCGGACTACGCAGCTGAAACGGCGGCCATGGAAGCCTTTAACGAGTTTGGAAATTATCGAGAGGTTACCCCAAAGCGCACTTTTGACACCGCTATCCTGGAGAGCAGTGGTTTCAAGTCTCCCGAGCGTCCATCATACAACCCGTGGAAACGCCAGCGGAAAAGTATTTAATTCTATTACTTCGTTGATGTTCCCTCCACTTGTTTTTCGACTTATCCATCCTCCTTCCGATCTCATCTTTTATACCCTCGCCGTACTCGATTCGGTTTCATCACTATCGGTACAATTTTAACCTTTACCTCCCTTGACTTGCCCTTATCAACATCTTTTAATACCGCGTCGTTTCCCTTCTTCAGTCTGCACTGTCTTTACTTCATTTTATTATACCTATCTACCCGCACTGTCTTTACTCCATTTTATTATACCTATCTGCCGACCACTTTATTTATTTAGTAGGCCTTTCAGATGTTCTGGTCAATACCATTGTCTGCCCGCTAATGGTCTGTGATTTCCTGTCTGTGAAGAATGCAGAAACAAGTGGTATCGTATAGTGCTGTTCCCAAAAAGGCAAAAAGTGCCTCCGCAAACGAGATGGTCTCGTTTACGCAGGCACTTATTGCCTTTCATCGTGTAAAAACGAAACCAAAAAACACGTCTTCGGGGAACTGAACACTCGAGGATAACCGTAGATGTACAACACTTCATTAAACTGGACACATTTATGGCCCTCTCAAAGATATCCTCCATTCCATCCAGCTGAAGTTTTTCTGCACTGCCCGAGACATTGAATGTTGAGCACACACGGTTAGCGATGTATTATATACTTGGGTTATAGTTACTGTGGACTGACTCACATTTGAGGCACAGAGCAGCGCGCGCGCGCAATTTGTGGTTGCGCGCGCGGAAAATCACGCGCGCGCGCTCAAATGTTTATTTGTACAAACGAACCGTCATAGGAAGACGGTGAGCTTCTAGATTCGCACGCACAGGTCATAAGTCGAGTTTCCACCAGATGTCCTCCGACCACTGTATTCAACAGAAGAGACTATCCATAAGATTATCGCGATACTGGCCATAAGCAGTTATGAGCTTGAACAATCACCACTTGACATAATAAAGGTTTGCATGAAATACAGTGAGCCCGTACACTCGCATGCACCACTCCTTTTCCAATTGTCCAGCAGAGGAACTCCGCGTCCTACTTTCGCAGCCGGACATAGTCCAGAAGATTGTTCCCATACTAAATTCTGCAACATCGGGAGAAGAATCATCCGTAATCCAGGCACTCATTCTTTTTCTAGAGGATGGTGAGGTTATACACTCACGCGTACATTGCATGGGCTAATCCTCCAGCAGATCTCCTCCGCGCACCATATTCGACAGTGGAGATCATTCAGAAAATTATCGCACAGCTGGACGTTTCCGATGACAGTGATTTCGGGAGGAACGATGGCGGAGACCAACTAGAAGTACTAAACGCAATAGGTGTTTGCTTCAAACACGGTGAGCACGTACAATCACATGCACTGCCCACTTCAAACTGTCCAGCAGACAGCCTCCGCGCGATAATCTCTGGACCTGAGATGGTCCAAAAGATTGTTACGATGCTGGATTCTGGCAGGAGTCGTGGAAAAGGTTCCGCACTCGGGGCATTGGCTCTTTTTCTGGAGAATGGTGAGCTTCTGCATTTGCACGTGTGGTGCATGATCCGAACCTCCACCAGATTCACTCTGCGTACCATATTCGAGAGTTGAGATCATTGAGAAAACTATCGTGAATCTGGGGTCTTCATGGTCCATACATGAGCGTGTTCGACGTCGAGCACGCAAGGTGGTAGATATTTGCTTGAAGCACGGTGAAGTCTCGTCCACACTGACGAAAATAACACTCATCCTCCATAGATGCCACTCGAGCTCTCATGTCAACCCCACAGATATTGGAGTTCATTCTGACGCAGCTCTCTGGCGGATACCGTGATGAAAAAATTGAGTTGATAGGACAACTAATTGCGCAAGGTATTCACTCTTTACTGCTTCATCTTGGTTGAAATTGATATTTATGCTGGCTAAAGACAACGTTTCCTTCGTTGGCACCACTGTAGCTCATAAATTACTCCAAAAAATAGCGCAATCAAGTGCTCAACTGCGCAAATCGTATACCAAAGTTATCTTGCTGCTCCGCATGTGAGATTTGCAATCCCGATTCCATTCGCCTTCTTATTGATCAAAATTCCAGATCCGTTACCATTTCACGCGATGACGCACACAACCTGACCCTTCTTCTCAGGAATACAGATCCCACAATTGTACGAGCGGCATCAGAGATCGTCGCTCATTTCACTGCGAACCGTTGGTTTTGATTATCTGCCGATTGCTAACAATTCCTCGTTGACACTCTCCCTCGTAGGTCAATTCCGAGACTACTTGCTCGACACAGAGATATGGAATCTTCTCGGTGGCCTACTCCGGCGTCAACAGGGCCCAGAAGCAGCTCTACAAATGGTGGCAGCCTTTGCTAAACACGGTAAGTTCCGGCACCGCATTTTCAATATATCAATAATCTTGTTCGCTCCTCAGAGAACACCCGGCGCCTGATCATGAATCCGACATTTGAAATTGTCAGCGAGCTTCTGAATATGCTGAAGGCGGGTTCGACTGATTTCGATCGCTGGGAAGTGGGTTTGAAGGGATTGCTTGCACTGGGTCTGTTCTAGTTGAAGCCATTTGATTGACCTGCTGTACGTTCATAAACGTAGAGTTGCATTTTGGTGTGGCCTCGAATTTGGTAGGCTGGTAGGTTTAGGTGTACTAGCACATATCCCCCAATTATCTCGGTGTACTGTCTATTTGCGCGCAGAAACTGCATTCAGCTTTCGCTTCCGAACTCTTTAGTCTCGATACATACACACATACATACGTCCTACATACTACTGTGATTTGTCTGCCTACCTTGCTTTGGTTTGACGTGAACGGGCCAAATGGAGATTGTCCCTAGTCATCGTTTTCCCTTCAATGAAACCTTGATTTTCTTTCTGATTTGCTTTTTCTTGCCGTTCCCCTGGAAATTTTTCGATGGAAAGCTGCAGGCAGAGGGAGGAAGCAAGGACTTCACTCGGAGCTAGAGTAGCGCAGAATGCAGCGGGAAGAATCAACGAAAGCAGCTGAGACCACGTTGGAGAATTCACAAGTCCCTAGTCCTCTCCGAATCCCAAGGAGTCGAAGGCGCACGCAGCACCGTAGTTTTGATGCAGCTCGTCCGCTCGCTCGCTCGTTCGTTGATTCGAACCCGAGCCACAGAAGCTATGTGGAATTGGAATCGCAAATAAAATCGTTCCGCAAAACGGCGGTTAAATTCGGATTCGAGAAGTACAGGTATTCGTTCGTGTTGCGGCAGAATGACAAGAGAAAGGGTACCCGAGCGTTGTACTGCGAGATTGAGAGTAATGATGAATCGTATTCTGGTAGGGAAGGAACGTGAGGCAGCGCACGAGACCCGAGTGGACGTTGGTTCGTTATGCAGCGTATGTGTTCGTTCGTTCGAAGAACAGCAGTCCGGAGCCGCAGGAGTTACGCGGAATTGGATTGGCGAATAAATCGTTTCGCAGGACGGTGCTTGGAATCGGAGGCGAGAAGGACAAATATTCGTTCGGTCGTGCTGTAGCAGAAAGACAAGACAAAGGTTGCTGGTAAGTACCCCTAGCTTTTGATTGAACGCTAAGTCGGATATGTCCAGATGTAGCGCAGAAGAATGCACCGAGCTGCGTAGTAGCAATTCTTTTTACGAGCCGTCAATACAAAGATATCCAGACGAACGGCAAGAACAGTCATAAAGAATTTCGAGCTTTAGCAGCAGAAATACGATGAGCAAGCACCAAGCAGCAAACGCAGCCCTTGCGCAAGCAAGGCATTGAGCGACGAGACGCCTGATTGCGGCAGGGGAATTAACATTGCAACCGCCGTCATGATATTTCGATTTGGATAACATGGACGGTCGGAGCACCAGAGCCAGCATGCAGACAGCAATTCGTCAGAAGAGGCGACTGCAGCGAGCATTGTAATTGCAGTACTACAGTGAAAAGGATCCGGCTGAATGGGATCACAGAACGAGAGGGAAACTCAGACCAAACTTGCGGAGTATGATTGGACAGCGCACTGGGCGATAGCAATAACTAGCGCAGGCGGTGTTGTCGTTGTCGGAGTGAAATCAACGTAAAATGACCAGCGGCGAGACATTAGAAGACATCGAGGTGCCAGCGCGCAAGCTGTCGTTGTCAGGGCAAATGCGCAGCGGCGAGTAGCCAGAAGAAATCCAGGCTGCGAAAGGGACCTTGAAAGACTACGGCGACGCGGTCCTCCAATTTCCGAGCCGCCAGCACAGGCGTGCAATGTCCAGACGGAGCGATGAGACGACGAGAGTGTGTTTGTGCGTGACGTCACGGGCTCTCACACTTCCCAAATGGGGATTGTTGCTTGATGGCGTCGCCACGCTCGATTCACCTGCTTCCCTCTTCCACCTTCCACTCTTTTCTCGTCTTTCCTCGGGGGCTGGCTAACGAGGATATACAGGAAGCAACACACACACACATTGTCAGAGGCAACACATTCAGATCAAAGGCGACACATTCTCATCAATGTGTCGCCTTTGATTGAGTCGGCGACACTTTCCTTTTTAGAAATGTGTCGCGTTTGAGCGGGGCTCGGCAAGGCCCTTTGGGAAATGACACGTGTCCCGCCCATTTTTCTCCCCCTCTTCCTCTGACCACTACCACCACCATCGCAAACCGCTTCATCGACGCAAAAGCGCATTCAAATGCCTCTCCCGGGCGTCAATGGCTCGAAGCACGCGCCTAGCGACTACGCCTTTCTTGGTGGTCTTCCAGCTTGGCAATTGATGGCCTTCAGAAACTATGTACGTCGTGGCAGAATGCGTCACTGTACTTTTTGACATGTCGCATCACAGATCCATCCTCCTGCATCCATTATCTCGAACCCTAGCGAATTCCTAGACCATGAATGGATCGATATACCCAATCTCGAAAAATTTCTGGCTCGGAACGTGTCGGGTACTGATGCTGTCGCATTCACGACGCATCCCTCTTCTGAGCAGGACCTGATTAGCAGGCTCTCGGCCCATGAGGTAATGAGTTTTCGGAATTATGTGCGTTGAAGTGGTGCCGCGGTTTAACCATAAGCTAATTTGACCAAGATGTATGCCCAATGCTTCATCGAATCTGATGCGGCGCAAATCCTGAACCTCGATTGGATTGATGTTCCTGCTTTGAGGAAGTTCCTTGACCAGAAAATCTCGTATATCATCACACCCTCTACTCATGCCTCCATGTCTTCTGACCCGATCCATGTCAGAATCGAAACTCCGCATGTTTCGGAACCCAATACCCCGAGCTTCTCGGTCAAATCCGAGCCACAGCCAATCTCTCTGTCGCGAGGTTCTGGTGCTGTCAAGCTGCGAACTCTGAAGCAGGGAGGTCGGGAGATTCTCGAGCTCATTTCAGAGTCAGAAGCCTATGGTTCGGACCCGGATTTCGACGTCGAGGTCACAACAGCGCTGATGCGAGTATCGTCTCGATCCTCCAGCACAATCGCTCAGTCAGACGCGATGGGTATGTGCATTGCATCTTATTTATTCTCCCATCTTCTCATGTTTGCGCTAGATACCAAATATCGAGGACCTAATGATGGAGGTACGCATGCGGTGTACGCCATGTTTTTCATCTTTTCTCACATCATATTTAGATACCGATGGGTTCCCGGAGGAGGGTACGTCTGGTCGTTATGATTTAGTATCATTCTTAAATATTTCGTAAATTCTGACGATCCCGATGATCTCCTCGAGTCAGACACGCTCTGGCAAGATGAGATGAAGGGCCATCGGTATTTTGTCGCGTGTAGTGGGTTGACCACCAAACTCCAAGGAAAGCATCGGAAACACACGATCCCGGACGACGTGGACGAAAATCTGCTGGCGCGGCTTTTAGCCCCTGCGAGTTCCAGTGAACCTTCGGGGCGAGATCAGGTATTTATATTATTTATCTACGAGGGCACGAAGTTGATATTCGTACGTCACAGATCGCAGCGCAAACGGGTCAGTGAAGAGGGTTCCGAGCATCTCCCTATAAAAGGAGGCGTCCGAGCAGGCCAAGAAAAGGGCCAAGGCTTCCAAGGTACTTGTTGAACCTATTTTTACTCTGTTCGTCTGTTAATCCACCTCAAATGCAGTCCTAGACTCATTGCTTAGAGCAGGTGGGGGATTCGGGCTGAATAAGGAGACTCTAGTAGTAATATCTACCCGAACAATCAAAAGTCTTTTATCCATCATCTTGAGCCAATTTGAAGTGGCCATCGTGGACAATTGAATATCTTGCTGTGGCACGGACTTTGATGCTCTGATGCACGCCACAGATGTCGCAAAATTCGCTTTTGGGTTATAAGTCAGGATAAGGCCATTTCGAGCCTCATACACGAGGCTCAACTCAACCTGTGCGTATGTCACCAATATTGGAATTGGAATGCAGCCTGAGGGGGTCCCTTTGAGTTATAAGTGTATATAGGTACTTATAACCCTTTATAAGGCTTTATAAGCACGTCTGCTTGCCTATAAGGTTCAAAATGGCGCTATCTTGGCTTATAACCTAAAACGGACTTTTGCGACAGAAATGTGTTGTGTCTTGCGCAGTGCCAACACATTTCCGAGAAAATGTGTTGCCTCTCATTGGAATGTGTTGCCTCTGGTTGGAATGTGTTAGGTCTCAGAATGTGTGTGTACGCTGCCTTTGGTTAATCCCGCTGGCTAACCCACCACTCTTTTTCTTCACGACATGTTTTACCCCCAATAACCCCCTCAGTCATACCAGCCAAATCCCTTCACGACATGTTTTACCCCCAATAACCCCCTCAGTCATACCAGCCAAATCCCTACCCCTTCGCCTCGCCGCGCAACTCCGTCGGCTCGGCGTACTCGCACAACAGCGCCGGCGCGCCCTATGCGTCGTACGCCCAGGGCCCGCGCCCCGCGCCCAGTATCCTCAGCGACGGCCTGTATGCCGAGCACAGCTGGAGCGCGAGCAGGGCGGGCAGCGCTAAGAGCCAGGTGCGTACTGCATCCAATCCAATCTGCACTCGACTCGGTCTGAGATGCGCGATAAGTATAACATCGGCATCGACCCTGCTGGGTGGACGACCAAGCCGGAGGCGGACGACTTCTTGCACGACCCGCATTTTCGCCGGTGTGCTAAGCGAGTGCCAAGCCATCAAAAGGGCTTGCAAGCCGATCTGCCGGGCTTGGGCTTTGATCTACACCCAAATCCAAGCCCAAGCCCGTTTTGCAAGCCGAAAACGTCACTCTCGTATATCCTTAGAGTTTGCTGTTCACAACGAAAACGAGCGAAGTGTCTTAGGTTCTCTAAATTCTGAGTGGTCACTAGTGCTGGGAAGGTTCGGTTCGGTTCAGGTTCGGGGCACTTCGCTCCGAACGCTGAACCTGAACGCTGCGTTCGGTTCAGCCAGTTGCTGGACCTTGAACCTGAACCTGCGTTCAGGTTCGGTTCGCGTTCGAACGCGTTCGAACCTGTGGAGCTCCGGCCATCTCGGGGAGACAATTTTTTCTCCAAATTTGTTGAAATACGTCTTGCGGTGCGTTTCTGGCCTGTAATATTGTAAATATCAGACACTAAAGCTCGATTTGCACACAGGAAACAATATTCATACTCATCCAAGCTTTGCTGACACATTTCCCCACGACTTCGGCCATGCAAGATGAGGGTTTGTTGGAGGTATATGAGCGAAATACTGCTCAAAATGCTCGATGGCATTCAAGGTGGCTGTATAGCCTTCAAATTCGACCTCTATGGTCAATTTGGGGCCTGGAAATCTGCCAAAAGCACCACAAGTTTGGACTTTCAGGTTCGGCGGAACGCATACCCTCCACCCAGAACGTCGAACCGAACTTCGCGTTCGGTTCAGGTATTTCACTGAACCTGAACCTGAACGCGGCGTCCGGTTCAGGTTCGGTTCGGGTTCGAACCGATTTTCGAACCGGACCTTCCCACCACTAGTGGTCAGCAGAGCCGCATCTGGCGCCCCAGTGAGTCGTCTGAGATGCCGAGGGAGTCCTGAGACTTGGCGTATTCGCTATTGTCAATGGCCTCAATAAGCCCTTCCATTATAGATGGTAATCAATCAGCTTCTGGTACGTAGATATCGAAAAGATGTCGTACACCGTGAGACGTGCAGCCCCCGCGACCAGCCGCTCTTGACGCTCTGTCCTGTATCCTGGTCCCCAAGTATTCTTCGATCCTCCTCCGTTTGTAGGTTTTCGAAAGAAATTTAACGGCCATGTCCGGCCCCAAACTTCGTTGCTGGCGCCTTGCAATTCATCTCACACAAGCGCCTACGGCGGCTGCCCAGTGACACGTGTTGATAAGAATGGTTTCCCTCCACAGCATTCAATCCTTTAAAAGGACAGGCACGCGCATATCCCCCATCCCACCATGCACCGCCGCCTGACTTCCCTGCTCAAATCACAGAAAGCCCCGCTCTCTTCTCCCAATTGGTACCCTGCGGAAGACTCCGAATCAAAGGCGTCGACAACCGAGGTTGGGGAAGATGAACCCCTCCCGCCCGCGCTACTGAAAACCAAGAGTGTGGACTACTTCTATTCGACCTGGTCCAGGACATGGAAGTATAGGGTGTGTCGCATTCGTCAGCGTTGTACAAGATCTCATCCCGTTGCAGAAAATGAGCACCAAAGCAACGGCGGAGACACTTCCCGTTCTTAGCAGTGCAAACAACTTCGGCCCGTGGAGGGAGTACGGCTTGGTGTGAGTGCGTCACCCATTGTCCTGGTCATGTTGAGTTAACTTGAAGATTAGTCTTGTGCGCACGGTACCCCAGGACAAGAACTCAGAACCGACATTCCAGATTGTGATCAATAGCGAATACATCATGCGAGCATGCCAGAATGTCTTCCCTGGGTGGGGCGGTGCCCATTGGCATGAGGACCAGGTCGAGACGGTTCATGGTTCGGCGGTGAGCACCATGCTGGCATCTGACAGCCGAGCTCATGCTACAGAAGTTCAAACCTGAAACTTTCCTCGCCTGCTTTCCGCACCTGATAGCGTATCGGGGCGCACTCATCTGTCGCAAGCATTCCTTGGAGCTTGAGAGCCGCCTTCTGTCCTCTGTGGATCTTTTGATATCCTTCGTGCTCGCGCAGTTTGGGAGCACAATTGCCAATATCGAACGACTCACGTCGCAGGGGATGATCACATTTGACCTCCTTTATACCATCTTCCTTCCCGGGACATTGGTGGTGACGCGCTGCACGATCACTGGCCTGGAGCGCATTTACCTTCTTCGGTATTCCGGATGCACGACCGTCGACGGTATTCCCGAATATTACCTCGAACTCGAAGGCGTCGATTTTATCGATCACTCGAACGGAAATTTCGCTCTCGGCTACGTCGCCACCCAGAGGAGCCTCGAGCACTTTGTTGGCACCATACCCATTAGCTCACTGCTCATATTCCCACTCAAATTTCACCCGCGTGAGGCGGAGCTGCGCGAGACGGTCCTCCAGCGGGGTCAGAAGTGGGTCGATCTCATTGGGGTTCATCACATGGAGTACAACGGAACTGCTGCATGGTATGCTCTTGGCTCGATCTCACGGCATCGCAATTGCCTCTCCCGACTCCAGGTACGCGTCCACGAATTCTGACAAGCTGATTTGAACCCGCCATTGACAGGACGAAAGTCGCATTATGGTGACCGCGGTACGTTTTTCTTACAGTAATGCTCATCCAGCATCCACAGCAATGTTTCGTCGTTTGCTCCCGGATTACGTGTTTCCCAGGCTCGCCCATCTGAGGGACAGAGAGTTGAATATGGGACCCGACTTGTATATTCAGCTGAAAGATGGGGAGAGGCCGAATCTCTCGACCGAGGATCTGCTTTTCACGCCAGCCGTCGTGTATGGGTACGTATCTTGGTCTTCTGCGTTGACTTCTGTCCAATGATCATGAATCGCAAGGTTCTCGCTCTCAGATAAACTGTGGCGTAAATGCTCAGTCTCTCTTGTTGCATTGCTCTGGCTAACAATGCTGAATCCACAGTCGAGTTCGACATCACCCAGGTCACCCCCGTGTCCTGGAACGCAGACGCTTCGCAAATCTGGTGCTGCCGGATAAGCACAAGAATATGCTGCGCTCCTTGATCGCGGCGCATTATGAAAAGGCAGGCTTTGACGACTTTATCAAAGGCAAAGGGGCAGGTCTCGTTGTCAATTTGTTCGGGCCTCCCGGGGTTGGTGAGTGAAGGGACCTCTTTCAGTTCCCCTTTCCCCTCACTGGCTAACGATGTTTTAAGGCAAAACCTTCTCTGCCGAAGCGACGGGTGATTATGTTAAACGGTCATTGTACGTGATCAGAGGTGGGGACCTGGGCACTGCCGCTCTGGACGTGTAGGGCGCACTTTCGCTTGCGTTCAAGCTTGCGACAGCGTGGGAGGCTATTGTACTCATTGACGAGGTACGCATTCGGCATGCTACATTTTTTCCGTGAAATTCATTGGCATATTGTTCAGGCGGATGTCTTCTTGAAACGCCGCTCACTCAACGACTCAGACCGTAACGCCATGATTGCAGTTTTGTAAGTGGACCTCCTGTTCAACTCCATCTCACCGAAACACATGTTCATGGAATCCCCCCAGTCTGCGCCAGGTCGAATACTACCGAGGCATTCTTTTCCTCACCACCAATCGCGTGCAAGCATTCGATGAGGCATTCCTCTCGCGAATTCATGTCGCCTTGCACTTTACCGAACTATCAGAGGCCTCGCGTGCCCAGGTGTGGCGTGCCTTTGTTCTCAAGGCAGGCATACAGGACATCTCCGACCAACAAATTGCGACACTCGCGGAGTGGCAGGTTAATGGACGACAGATCAAGAATGCTGTGGCTACTGCGGACTCGCTAGCGATGGGGCGCGGCGAGCCTCTCAGCGTGCAACATCTTGAAGAAACGCTTCAGGCGATGAATCTGTTCAGAGAACAGTTTGAACGGATCAAAGTGGAGGAGGCAACGGGTGCCTCCTGATGTGCAGAGTTAGCCGACTGGCTTGCTTAGTGTGAATCGATTGGGCTTGCCGTGTGTGGCTATCTTTTCGTAGTCGCCTTCTAGTCTACGAGTGTACAACACGGTGTATTTCTATCTACCCGCCTACGTATCAAAATCTCCATTCTAGCCTTTCCATATTTTTCACTGGCTTCTCCTTGGCTCCGACAGTGCGCACCGCCGGAGCACCCTTTGGCTGTGAAGCAGATGCGCTATGAAAACCGGTACCACAATCTCGACTACATAAGTTGGCCAAGCCGAGGCCCGAAACTGGATCATGCGTCCGTTCTTTGAGTGCATTGCAATGCCCATGATCGTTGAACGGCGCCGACAAATTGAGTGGTTTGAAGGAATCTCACAACTACGGCGGTGAAAGTGCAGATTTATCCCCGCGGAACATTTTCGTTGCTGCGCAAGACGGATGGGCATTCTGACGCCATCCCAGCAAGAACGACAAGTGTCAATCACTCTTCGCGGGGATTCAATGATTGCCGCAGCATAAAGTTGAACGGCCCGCGAAACTTTTATTTTGCTTCTATCATCGCCGCGGTTCGACTTTGCGGTACAGGAATCGTTTGATACAGCGGAGGCGCAAATACCGTACGGACCGCCTGCGGCTATTAGTCATCACGCAAAGCCACGCCGAAAAAATGGATTAACTGCCTCAACATAATGTATTTCAATATAACAAGATACGCCGGAGCTTCGCTCCGGCACCGTGAGTGCACCTAACATTCCGCTACCTTGGAGGCTGTTCGGATCATCCTCAAAACTTCAATTTTCAAAACTTGAAGTATTTCGGCCCCGCGGCATTCGGTTATGGCTTTCGCTTGTCAAATCATCGCTGTGATCCGGAAATCTTCCCAATCACATGATCTCCGCGCTTGTCGATGACGAGGGTCTCTTGCTCATCGTCCTCATTCCCGACTGCCTTTCATAGTTTTGGAAAGTGAACTGGCCAATGGCGCACTTGGAGTGAGATAACTATATAGGTGAATATATCCATGCCGAGTAGCTTCTGCTTCAGAATAGAGAGGTTGTGCCCAAGCGGCATGAGCGGCATACCGCTTATGCCGCTTTTTGAGCATTGTGCAAAGCGGCACAGTCAAAAGACATCCCGGGGCACTCCAAAACTATGATCTAACACATAATTCAAGTATTCTGAGGTTGTGCATAAGAAATGATGTTCATGTGGCTGTGCTGGGGATCATTAAACGGCCGTCAACCAACGTCATCTGTTACTCCAAGTCTCACAGTCCGCAATGTTGCAAGAAATGACGCACTCAAATTCAGGTTTCTCGCGCTTACACAGGAGGCATCCGCCACCGCTTATGGATCCATAAGCGGCAAGCGCTTATGTACCGCTTATGTGCCGCTTATGTGCCGCTTATGACTTTGATTTGCTTTGTAATTCCAATTGATCTTGCCTGTGTTCGAATCTGGGTGGGTGCATTCTTTTCAAATTCAGAGATTTTTCCTGGACCAGTCTAGAAAGTGTCAAAATACACCGTGCCTCAAATTTGATAGCCCATTGGACATTCTTGAAATGTGAAAGCCCTGTCAAGAATTTGACAGGCAGACAGGTATGTACATACCTGTACCTGTAGAGAGTGAAAATCAACTTCGGGCAAAAACTCAAACCAGGCTAAGGCAAAATGATCATTCTCAGTGATAATTTTATCTGGATCCATATGCTCAGGTCTGATCAGATCTGGTCCCTGTTCTGATCTATTGGCTGAAGATAGAAGATGCCAGTAATTTGAGTGCTTTGTCATTTATTAAGTTACACTGAAAGGTCAGTCTTTTGAGCATTCATAGTTCGAAACCAAGGAGTATATAGTGATGGTAAGTCTGACCGGCAAGGTCAGACCTTGACTACTTTGTGGTGGGTAAGGAGCAAAACCCCGAGCAATATTTTGTGGGGGCAAGACAATATACATCCACTCTAATTTGAGCGGCCCTCTGGTTGTTCCATTTCAGTGTACTGAATAAATGACAAAGCACTCAAATTACTGGCATCTTCTATCTTCAGCCAATAGATCAGAACAGGGACCAGATCTGATCAGACCTGAGCATATGGATCCAGATAAAATTATCACTGAGAATGATCATTTTGCCTTAGCCTGGTTTGAGTTTTTGCCCGAAGTTGATTTTCACTCTCTACAGGTACAGGTATGTACATACCTGTCTGCCTGTCAAATTCTTGACAGGGCTTTCACATTTCAAGAATATCCAATGGGCTATCAAATTTGAGGCACGGTGTATTTTGACACTTTCTAGACTGGTCCAGGAAAAATCTCTGAATTTGAAAAGAATGCACCCACCCAGATTCGAACACAGGCAAGATCAATTGGAATTACAAAGCAAATCAAAGTCATAAGCGGCACATAAGCGGCACATAAGCGGTACATAAGCGCTTGCCGCTTATGGATCCATAAGCGGTGGCGGATGCCTCCTGTGTTACTCTACCACCAATCCACAAAATATACAAACTTGGACATAGAACACCAGTATTGACAAAATTCACAACCAGGTACTGGTATTCAAGTAAGAAAAATTCCGGCATGCCGCTTTGCACAAGTGCCAAAAGCGGCATGCCGTGTGGGCACAACCTCTCTAATATGAGCTAATACCTGACTTATTGACCTTGTATCAAACGGCGGGATGGGCGGGAGGGTCGGTGGTCCACGGCCACAATGAAGAAACTCGGTCCCAAATGATAAATCCAGAAGGGGCTGAATCACGCCAGCAACAAGCGAGACAGTGGCCCAGTCGATCCGGCTTCCGTAAATTCTCGAAATTCCGAAAACTGAAGTTTTGAGGATGATCCGAACAGCCTCTTAGATAGCTAGATCTGCTGTGGATTTTTTCATGTACACCTCGAGTCTTTATCCGCGAGAAAATTAGTGAAACAAGGCCCGAATTCCGATTTCTCGACTGAACCTCAATTTCAACTCAATTTTCAACACTGGCAGTAAGTAAAATCACAAGTCCAACGTGACAGGGTGACTGATCGCATCACGATCTCCGCCTTCTCTCCTTCTACCACAAGCGACAAGTCCTAGGATATCCATTCAATATGCAGGACCCTCCTGCAGAGCCTTTAGAAGAGATTTTGGACGTATTGGCGGTACCACTGAGTGTACCAACAAATCATCTCCCCGATCGCGCAACCCTGCTTTCGTGCAGTCTTGTCTGCCAGCGCTGGTCGAGGCATTCCCAGCGACTGCTATTCCGCCGCGTAGTTATCGATTTCGCTGCAACAACCGCATTCAACACTAGGAGCCTTGATTCTCATAATCCAATTGTCTCTTTCTTTCAAACCATCACCACCGACACTGCCAAGTCTCGCTGGCTTCGCGATAATGTCCTACTTACGCCTAGTCTTGTGTCCGCAAACGGCGGCCAAGCCCAGTGATACTCTTGCGTTCCTCGCCAATCTGTCAAATCTGCGCGAGCTCGACATCGCTGCCAAAGCGTGCGCCTTCACTGACGCGGAGCTGTCGAGTCTGCGGAGCTCGGTGCTCGGCATTCGCTCGCTGCGAGTGAATGCTGATCTTGTCGGCCTGATCATGCCGGCTTTCTCGCCGGTCCCACAAGGCCGGCCCGCTGTTCTCAGATTCCTCGCTGCTATTCCGACGCTTCGCATGCTCGATATTACGGTCCACAGCATCCCGGAGTTTCAGCCCACGCCCGAGGCGCAGTCGCCGCTCGGCTTGGGCCTAATCTCGTTCAAAATGCAGTCCAGATGGCTTGTCAATGGAGGGCCCCTCCTTGTCTTCCTCGTGGGTAATCGTACGGACAACGAGGTGCTGGAAGTCTTCCATCGTACAGAGGCCATGACACCCGTCAACCTGCAGGACACCCTGTCTGCCCATGGACCACATCTCCGCTCTCTTGTAGCGCCTGAGGGCCTGGAAAATCCCGACGTTCTCAGGCTCTGCGCTCGCCTCGAGCGCTTCGAGTGCGAGACCCTTCCCGAGCGCGGAGTTGTGGCTGCCATCCCGCGCACAATCACAGCCCTTGCTGTCACGAATGCCACCTCGCAACGATTCAGCCGCGTCCTCGCGGATAAAGGCCGCGGGGTCGAACCACCTGTCGCGTATTTAACAGAGGAGCTTGAGACTTTCCCCCCGCTGCGCATCTTCACCTGGGCGGGATCCACTGAGCACTCGGGGGTAGCCGCGTTGTGCGAGCGCTGCACAGACTTCGGGATAGAAATGTGTTTTCGTCCCACCAACAGCGTACGTGTTTTTGTTTCATTTCCGCGTAAAAGATAATCAACCATTCGTTGCAAAGGGCCCATTCTTTCGAGAGATCGTGTACAGGGACGACGAAGTGGAATTTGCACTGCGCAGCCGTTTGTTGCGGATTTGATATACGATCATGTTTGCGTTCTCAGCGGCTGAGGTCTCCCTCCTCTTCGGCGAGCGTTGGTATATATCCATCACTCGGTTTCAGAGCGTTCACGAGATTCGCGATTCAGTGGCGAGCTCACAGGCCGTGGATTGCTGTTTTATCTGCCTTCGATTCCTCTTCACTCAACCTGCACGGTAAATATTGCCGCGGATAGCTCATTCATGGTGAATCTTGGGGCCTTGACGCCGCGTCTGCGTTACGGTCCGTGACGAGTCACTGTACCCTCTTTGTTTTCCAACACTCACCATTTTCCATCTCACTTAGCGCGTTTGGACGGGAAATATTGTCCAAATAACACATCGACGTTTGTTTCGTTTGCATTCTCAAATAAATAGCGAATCAATTGACTTTCTGACCCAGCGAGCTCACCACAATGCCCCACTGCGACCGTTCCTCCAGCCACTTCACCAGTTAGGCGCGCCGTCAGCACGCAGTGTTGTAAGTTAAGGCTAAGGCCTTAACGAGACCTGCCAAATCCCTCGGGTGTCAGCGTGGACCCCTTCGCCTCGCCGCGCAACTCTGTCGGCTCTGCGTACTCGCACAGCAGCGCTGGCTCGGTGCCCTATGCGTCGTACGCCCAGGGCCCGCGCCCCGCGCCGAGTATCCTGAGCGACGGGCCGTATGCGGAGCACAGCAGGAGCGGGCAGTGCCAAGACCCCGGTGCGTCCTCCATCCAATCTGCACTCTACTTACTCTGAGATGCGACACAGTATAACATCGGCGTGGACCCCGCTGGATGGACGACCAAGCCGGAGGCAGACGACTTCCTGCATGACCCGCGCTTCGAAAAGAAAGGCCGCGGCGCCGGGGGCCTCAGCCGGCGTGGGCTCATGAACATCGGCTGCCTCGTAGTGCTCGTTTTGATCATCGTCGGCGGCGCGTGCGTCCTACCTTGTCTCCCACAAATCTAATCTAAAACTAACAAACATTTCGCCATGCCAGCGTCGCGTACCCCCTCGTGCGGCACTTTGCGGACAAGAACAAGGGCAGCACCAACGCGTCCACTGGCTCCGCGCTCAACACCGCCAACCTGCCGAACATCTCCAGCTGGGCCCTCATCGACGTCGCCACGCCCCAGGATGCGTACACGATCCTGTCGTACCACGACCCGAGCAAGACCATGAAGCTCGTCTTCTCGGACGAGTTCGAGACGGACAGACGGAGCTTTTATCCCGGAGACGACCCGTGCGTGCTTCGTGCTTTGGGCTTCCTTCCTCGCTCATCCACTGCATATGAATGGTGCGCTGATGCACCCCGCGCAGATACTGGGAAGCCGTCGACCTGCACTACTGGCAGACGGGCGACCTCGAGTGGTACGACCTGTTGGCCGTCACGACCAAGAACGGCGCGCTCGAGATCACGCTCAGCAAGGTCGACAATATCTCGCTCAACCACGGCTTGTCGTACCGCAGTGCGTTTTCCTCCTTTCCCTTCCCGTTCCCCTCCCTTCCCTTCCCTTTCCCTTCCCTTTCCTTTCCCCTTTCCCGTTCTCTTTCCCTTCCCTTCCCCTTCCCGTTCTCTTTCCCTTCCCTTCCCTTCCCTTCTTCTGCCTCTCCCTCTTACTCGCTAACACCCGCGCCTCGCCTCGACAGGCGGCATGATCTCCTCCTGGAACAAATTCTGCTTCATGGGCGGGATCCTCACCGCCAGCGTCACCCTCCCCGGCACGACCAACGTCCTCGGGCTCTGGCCCGCCGTGTGGGCAATGGGCAACCTCGGCCGCGCGGGGTATGGTGCGAGTCTCGATGGCATGGTGGGTCGCGTTCTTCCTTCCTTTTTAGCTCTTCTTTTTCCCTTTTCCCTTTTTTCTTCTCTTTCTTCCCTTTTCCCCCTCGTCAACGAACGCTCACCTGCACCGCAGTGGCCCTACTCGTACGACACCTGCGACGTCGGCACGCTCCCCAACCAGATGCAACCCGACAACTCGGGCCCGCAGGCGGCGCTCGATACGGGCGTGGACAACAAGGATGCGGAGCTGAGCTTTTTGCCCAGGCAGCAGTTGAGTGCGTGTACTTGTGCGGTGCGTGGCCTTTCTCGTCTTCGTCTTTTCCTTTTCCGCATCTTCGTTTTTTCCGCATCCTTCCTTCCTTTTCCTCGTCCTTCCTTCTCCTTAATCGCATCTCATCCCGATCCCTCTCTAACCGCCCTCCTTTCTTCTTTCTTCCTTCCCTCGTTTATTTATTTGACGTTCGTTCCAGGGCGAATCACACCCGGGCCCCAAAAAATCCGACGGCTCCTTCGTCGGGCGGTCTGCACCCGAGATCGACGTCTTTGAGGCAACGATCGGCAGGCCGAGCACCGCGCTTATTGGGCAGGTCAGCCAGAGTGCGCAGTGGGCGGTGCGTTTGCTCTCCGTTTCCACGTGATTAAAACCCCCTAACCCTAGAAATTGGTTCTTCATCTTGATTGAAATTGGAATCGCACGCACAGCCCTTCGACGCAGGCTACAAAGCGTTCAACTCGACCGACAACATGATCATCCCCGACCCGAGCATCACGGCGCAGAACGCGTTTGTGGGGAATGTGTTCCAGCAGACGACGAGTGTGTCTTCTTCGTCTTCCTTTTTCCCACTTGCCTCCTTGCCCACTTGCCTACTTGCCTACTTCCCTGCTTCCCTACGCCCACGCCCACTTTTACTTTCGTTCCAAGCGAGGTGCGGATGCTGATTGCGGCGCCAGACCAAGACTGCTACCAGCTCAAGGGGCAGTGCTTCTCGACGTACGGGTTCGAGTACACGCCCGGGTACGCGGATGCGTACATCTCGTGGATCACGGACAACAAGCTTGCGTGGACGATGAACGGCAATATGGTCGGTACGGATGCGCAGACGGAGATTGGGGCAAGGCAGGTGCCTGTTGAGCCGATGGTGCGTTTGCGTTTGCGCTTTTTTTTTTTTTGATACTGCACCCCTCCCTCTACACTTTCCTGACCCCTGTTCTCCTTCACCCCATTGCACCGCTGCCGCTCGCTAACACGCACCCACCCACGCAGTACGTAATCATGAACCTCGGCCTCTCCGAGAGCTTCGGCTTCATCGACTTTGACCACCTCACGTTCCCGGCGGTGATGCGCGTGGACTGGGTCCACGTGTATCAGGACCCGGATAACGTGCAGGTCGGGTGCGATCCGAAGGACTATCCCACGGCGGAGTATATTAATGAGTGCGTTTCGTTTTCGTTTTTTCGTCCCTTTCTTGCGTTTTCTCTTTGCTTCCTTGGAACGCGCTGACGCGTACACCGCGAACCTGACGACGTGGGTGGATGATTTCCACCAGGTTATACCCAAGAATAGGTTGGCGGATACGTGCTAGTTGTCGTTTTCATTCTCCGCAGTGGCGTTTCGCGCACCCGGACATTCATGGTAGACGCGTAGAGTATTCCATGCTGTAGTCGAGCTAAGAGCCGATGGCACTGGGTTGCCGATATATACTGTGCAAAAAAGTATTTTCGAGCATGTTAGGTTCGTGGACCAGAAGATGGGCTGCCTGCGACAACTTGATAGGTAAAACAAAACTGAGCAGCGAGTTTGGAAAGATACCATGGCTAAACTGTATGGGTGCGTGCTGTGTATCTCGTTCATGATCTATCTCTATTTCGTGTCCCATTCATCTGCTTGATATCCCGTCGCCGTTCATCCTACCTATCGTTGTATCCATTTTACATTACATGGGGCCAGTTCTCGTTCGACGTGTGAGTCTGAGAATCCCGCCGCATCCGTGTTGTTCACGCGCCAACCCCAGGAGGGCTACCCGCGCATGCGTCTTCCTGTGTGCGCCGGGCGCGAACGAGAGCGGAATGATCGCGTTTCAGGGCGGTGAATGTCGATGAGTTTACTAGGATATGTTCCTGCATGTTGTAATATGTGCTCCCACCTCCCATATTCTTGCTTTGCTGATAATCGCATCCTGCCGGTGGCCTTAATGAACAGTCTTTTTTACCGCCACTTTATGCCAGCTTTGAGATTGTTCCAATCCACTACGTGCTAAACCTAGACAAATACTACCTACAGCTTAAACCCGTATTGCATGCACGAAAAACCTCCTTCGAAAATCTCAGCGTCAGAAATGAATCGAATTTGGCCCGGTAGGCTGAGGGTTATCAGAGGATGCCAGAACTCTGCGACATCATATTCAGAACGCCACATTGGTGCTGAGAAATTCAGTGACTTACTCGAAGAGCCAATCGTTTCCAGGAACTCCGGGAGAAAAGCAGATGCCTGCGGCACGCGGGGGCGACGTGGTAGCACAGCTCGTAGTTGTCTGGCTGCCCAAGGCGCCCTTTGGACGAATTATCGGACCCGTCAGGAGATGCGACCTTGCTTAGAAGCCAAGAGACTTACAAAAGCAGACCCGCAAAGACTGTATTCAACAGTATCAATATTGACGTAAACGTAAGTGCATGTGCCGAGGGTAGCAGTCGCCCCAGTGCGGGCAGGAATGAGAACAGGGTCCGCTGAATTAATTCAATTCATCAGTCGGTGTCGAACGCGATCTAGCAAATGTATACCTAGACCGTTAAGGGCAGTTGTTAAAGCGATGCAGTCGGGGAGTAACGGTTGCTCGGGACGAAAATCACAATCTACTTCAACTGAAAAAGCTAAACGAAAAAAACTAGCGAGAATGAAGAAAGAAGACGTACTACAGGGATGCGCGACTGCGTCGCATTGCGTGACTACCTGACGTTTTGAGGCGTTCACGAGTGAGCTTCTGCCTCGGACATCAGAGCCCGGGCAAGAGATGGTGGCGAGCTTGACTTCAGCTTCTTCATGACCGAAGCTGCTTTCGCTCAGGATATCGGCATTCGGTCCACAAGCAGCTGGAAACGCAGAGCTTGCGGTTACTGAGAGAGACGCAAAGGCTACGAGCAAGGCGAACTTCATGGCAGGGGAAGATAGCTCTGCTAGGGCTGAAGCAAACAGACCTCGTAATTATGTTCGAGAGCTGAGGTGAGATGTTTTGCTGCCGTGATCCGATGTTCAGAACTGTGGGTCAGCGGACTTGAGGCATGTCAATGGAAGCGAGACGCTGCGGAAACAGCGTGTCTTTAACAGGACATACCCATGTTGCTCGGTGAAAATTTGGCCGCTCTCTGCAAAGAACCCTAAACGTATAGTAGGCGGACAGCGATGAACGTGATACAATTCATCGGCAGCGTTGGTCCGAGTGCTTCTGGTGATCTCGTACGACTACGACGTGTGAACTTTTATCTGAGGGTCGTACATCAGCCATTTGACAAAAATCTTGCGGTCTTTCGGGCCTTGTGATCTTGTGGCACAGCCACCACACAAGCTCACAAGGTCAAAGTGCAAGAACATCTCAGCAAAACCTTTTGAAAAATGTAGCAATAAGAGACAAGAGGGCTGTGAGAGTCGTGAGGAGTCCTCCAAAAAGTTATGACAACCGTGTGATGACCACAAGCTTTTCAATTTTCACAATTAAAGCCCCCAGCCAGAGTCGAACGAGTGATCTTGTGAGAATCATCTCTGGCTTTGCGGTCTTGCGATCTTGCAGCACTTTGGCTGTGTCTTGCAGTCTTGTTGGGTCTTGTGAGGTCTTGTACAAGAGCACAAGATTTTTGTCAAAAGTCTGATGTATTGGATTCGAAAGACAAAGTTGGTGGAGTAGAATTGGAATACTTATCCAGGATTCTGGGTAGCGTATTACAGTCTGTTGTTATTATAAGAAGCTCAGCTGATGGTGCTCCTCGCGTCGTCTAGGGTCTGCCCTGGGCTCTTGTTTTGTTTCGGCATGTTTCGGCATGGACATCAAAATGTCACTGCTGTCAAAAGTAGCTGTTCAACTGCTAGTGGGTTGACCGTTCAACTGCCAGCGAGTTGACAGGTGGAACATGAGAAGATCTCGGTTCAAAAGTACGCCGCGGCAAACGACCCCACATCCTATAGATAGTGATGTACTTGGCTTGGCTTCAAGCCGCCAAGCCTGAAGCCAAGCCAAGCCAAATGGTTGGCTTCCCGCGGGCTTGGGCTTGGTCTTGGAGTGTCGGAAGCCAAAGCCCTATAAAAAATCATAGGCATGAGTATCATCATTTTGTGGCAGAGAGTCAATGTCGAATGATTGTTCGACTTCAAGATCAACTTCGGCTGTCTTTGCCGACGCTTCGGGTTGGCTGCCGACTGCTGTTCACCATCCATCAGATCATCGGGGCAATGTCGGAGTTTGAAAATAATGTCCCCAAAGCATATTCGACCGGAATTGAGTCGCGTTTGGCTTCAGTTTTTCTCCTTTTTGGGGAGGCTGATGTTATGATCGGGATGATCTCATGAAAAAGTGGTTGTTCAGATTCACCTCCGCAGAAGCGGATGCGAGGCGACGAAGCGGCCGAGCAACTGCCTGTATTCTTACTGAATAGACATTTGTTTGACATTTTCGCGGGGTGGCTGCAGTATATACAAGCGCACTACTTGCGCACAAGCAGCGAACGCACGGTCATTTCTGTCGTATCGCCCAGTCAGCCTCCCACAAGACAGCGAAAGAGGAAGAAAAAGACACGCACCCTCCGGCTTCGGCAACCCATAAGATCCAACACCGTCGGCGCCACATCACACAGCGCCCCATTCTCCTCCTCCTCCTCCGCCCCTTCGTTGCCATACGTCTTCTCCTCATCCTCTTTCAACCCATACTTCCCCTTACTCGCCGGCGGCGCCGCAAGTATAAACGGCACCGGATTGCACGTGTGCGCCGTGTGCGGCGCGCCCGTCTCGGCGTTGAGCAGCTGCTCCGCATTCCCGTGGTCCGCCATCATGAGGAGGACGTACCCCGCGCCCTGGCACGCGGCGTAGATCGTGCCCACGGCGGCGTTGGTGGCGGTTATGGCTTTGACTGCCGAGTCGTAGTTGCCTTTGTGGCCGACCTGCGGGGTGCGGGGCTTGAATGAAATGAGGAAGGAAGGGCAGAGGAAGAGAAGAGCGAAACACACCATGTCGGGCAGGGCGAAGTTGCACATGACAAAGTCGTGCTTGTTGCTCTCCACGACCTTGGCGACCGTGTCGGCGACGGCCTGGACGCTATGCGGATAAAATCTCCATTAGTCCGAAAATCAGGGAAGAAAAGGGAAGAAACGCACCTTGGGCGGGCGAAGGGACCATATGCCGCTCCTCGTCCTTGAACTCCGCCTCGACACCGCCGTTGAAGAAGAACGTCACATGCGCGTATTTCTCCGTCTCTACCCATCTAGATCAACAAGCGCTACAAGAAAGGACGTGAAGCGGAGATACCAGCGATATGCGCCTGCGTCGACCCCTGCGCCGCAAGCCACTCCGCCAGCACGTTTGTCATGGCCTGCGGCGGGAATGCCACGGCGAAAGGGAACTCGCTGTTGTACCGCGACATGGTGGTGATGTGCAGGTTGGTGGGGATCGTCACCTCCATCGGCTTCTCAGGCAGCCCGAAGACGGCGGAGAGGGTGTCAAGTTGAAGAAGAAGAGGGTGTCATCGTCTGCGGGCGGCGGCGGCGTTAGCACGGAGAATGGATGGAGGTAGAATGAGCGAGGTCGACGGCGCCCCTCGTCTATGGCGTAGAGAGCTTGAGCCCAAGCTGCATGCCGCTTTTTGATTGTGCAAAAAGCGGCATGTAGCTTTTTTTTTTCCTCTAAAGGCCATTACGACTGTGTAATAGCATTGAGGTGTCGGAATTTGACTAATTTGTAAAAAGCTGCATGCCGCTTTTGCACAAGTTGTCTAGTGTCTCTTTACAGCGCATCAACTGGCCGCCCGGGGCTCGGGTGGTGCTGAGGAAACATTTTGCAGGGATTGACAGTACTGCGTGTGGTGGGAGTCGCACGCTGAACAGAAAGTTCGTGCACGGTTTACAGGAACTCTTGTTCCAGGCATGCACATTCAGTCTTTCAAAGTGGCAAGTGAGGACATGGTTGGGATTCAGGACTCTGGTAGAGACACTGCAGAAAGGGAAGCTATTGAGTTAGCAAAGGAGATGGAAGCTATGGCAATCACCCCTTATTCTGATGATGAATGGGAAGATGATGCTGGGGAGGAGGCAGAAGGAGAGGAAGTGGCTGAGGTGATGCAAACTGTTTTGACAGCCTCTCCTGATGAGGGGTCTACCGCAGAAATGTGATGTATATATGATCTGTGTTTCAAGGTGATTGTTGGCATATCTGTTTGCCAAACTGCCATTGTGGTATTCATGGTATTTGGCATGGTGTATATGTGGATGTAGTGCATGGCAGTATGCATGGTTAATACATTTCATTTTATTTGGTTTAGTTGTATTCATGATATTAGTATGCATACAACGCTCTGTTCACATGTATAATGTTTGGGTTACGCATGGGCCTAAGTGGTCTGCGAGGTTATCGGCAATAAACGGATATAACACTTTGCTGGCCACTGGTTTCGACTCCGTAGCGCGCAAAACAAAATCGTTGCAGTATGCCAGAGTTGTTGTCCGCGCCTCGTTAACTGCCGACTCCCCACCACGCCACGGTCGCCAGTGCCCTTCCCATATAATCCCCCGGATGGCCCCCCCCATCCGTTACCCCTTTGAGCCAAGCACTTGAGCCCAGGTCTCCAAATCGGGTTAGGTACTGAGTCATTTCGGAGCGGAAGCACCAGAATGACTCACTGCCGGAAAACCTTGAACATAAGTAAGTCACTGGTGGCTTTGCCGGCTCTCTGAATGTCCCACTGCATGAGTCCGGCACATCCCTTGGAGTGGGTTTGAACCAGTGAAAGTAGGGCCACTTATGTTCCCACTGTAGTAATCCAACCTAGTGTTCGGGTGACGGTGACCCCCCAATTTTATTTAGACGTTCCAAAAACCCAGAATTCAAAAGGATGTTCATTGCCCATCCCAATGAGAGACAATTCCAAGGAATGTGAACACTGACTTGGTCAGATTACAACAGTGTCAAAGCACTTGAGTATTTGCGGCTTTATCCCCTCTGCAGCCAGCCAGACTGATGGCATCACATTTCCATTTGATGCTATTAAACACTGCCACTAAGCCGGAACAAACTTGATGACTCATGGCAAATGCCGCTGGAGTTTTAGGACTCAAATAATGTTACAATTTGTCTTTTATCTAGGGTTCCAATTTTACTTCATAAAGATGGACAGGAATTGCTCAAACAGTTTACATTTGGAGGTACTGTATCGGAGATGGTATACTTTAACCAAAGAACAGCAACACACCCAACAGGAATTTGTCTTTTACCTAGGGGTCCAATTTTACTTCATGAGATGGATCGGAATTGCTTAAACAGTTTACATTTGGAGGTATCGGGATGGTATACTTTCACCGAAGAACAGCAGGCATAAATCAGACTGGATGCCAAGTCGGTGTGTAGCACGGGGTGCACAAATGTATGCAGACATACTAGGTTCAGTGGCATTGAACCACTTGACTTTTTGGCGCTTCTTCTGATCCACAGCCAGACTGATGGCATCACATTTCCATTTGATGCTATTAAACACTGCCACTGTGCCGGAACAAACTTGATGACTCACGGCAAATGCCGCCGGAGTTTTAGGACTCGAATAATGTTGCAATTTGTCTTTTATCTAGGGTTCCGATTTTACTTCATAAGGATGGATAGGAATTCAAACCTGATGACTCCCAGCAAATGCCGCTGGAGTTTTAGGACTGCCAGTGCCTCCCGCATTTCACCCAAAGGCATTCAAAGCAATCTGTGGCAGCACAGGAATGAGTGTTTCTCCTCGTCCAAATTCATGAACCGACAGTGTAAGCATGAAATTTTGTACCATCATTTGCCATTCCATGATCGTCCTGTCTATTATGGCGGCACCAAGACAGCTAAGCAATTTCATGATGCTACTATACATTGTAGAGGTGCTCATGAGTTAATGCAACTCTCCCCAAATGGCCCAAAGCCCTGCAATACCTACAAATTGGCAAAAATCACGAAGTTTGTCAGCATTTGGCAGCGATACATATCCTTGGCATATACATAATTCCGCATATTTCCATGTCCATATCTCTGCAGAGCCTCCTAACTTCCACCTTGAGCCAAAGGAATCAGAAATCCATACAGTTTTGGATGAGAAATATTTGTTTGCCCGAGTTGCACATTTGTCTGGAACAGCAGCGCGACACAGTATATTGTAAAAATTGTTGAACTTTATCAGGGTCCCACAGAACCCAGTTCTCTTTTGCAAAGCGTTCACTGACAGCCCAGGTACTATTACTCCTCAGACCAGCCTGGTCGATCTCGGATCAACAAAGATCATTGCTCAATTCAATGTTTGCTATTTGCTCAGTGCAGAGTATACTTAAAAAATCATGGAAATTTAGCAGGGTCCAACAGAACCCATTTCTCTTTTCCAACGCTTTCATTGGCAGCCCAGGTACTACTCCTCAAGGTCTCAGCCTGGATGATCTCGGATTACCAAAGATGGATGATCAATTCAATGTTTGCTATTTGATCAGAGCAGAAGTGTATGTTAAAAATCGTTGAAATTTATCAGGGTCCAACAGAACCCATTTCTCTTTTCCAAAGCCTTCATTGGCAGCCCAGGTACTATCCCTCAAGGTATCAGCCTGGATGATCTTGGATTACCAAAGATGGATGATCAATTCAATGTTTGCTATTTGATCAGAGCAGAAGTGTACGTTAAAAACTGTTGAAATTTATCAGGGTCCAACAGAACCCATTTCTCTTTTCCAAAGCCTTCATTGGCAGCCCAGGTACTATTCCTCAAGGTATCAGCCTGGATGATCTCGGATTGACAAAGATGGTTGATCATGTTCCATGTTTGGTATTTGATCAACGTGGAAGTGTACGTTAAAAATCATTGAAATTCATCAGGGTCCAACAGAACCTATTTGTCTTTTCCAAAGCCTTCATTGACACCTGGCAGCCATTCAGCTATTGTTTGCCATGCAATCATGCGCCCGACCTTTGCCAGTGCTCATAATGGATCCAAGATATGTGAACAGTTGCATGTGGGTGTAGAATCAATGACGGCCTCAGAGTCAACAGGATCTGACAACATCTCGTGGGCTTTTCGCGCTACCAAAGGGTGAAGTTTCCAACAGTCCGAGGATTCTCTCATCCACACACTTCCTCCTGGCTGCTCTCGGTACCAGGCATAAACTTCAATCAATTGACAAAGATAAAAATGGTTACAGCTGCAACAGGTGCCGAAATCCGTTGATGGCTTTAATCTCCCTGTTTTTGTGTCTCCGAATGTTGAGATCAGCCAATCCCAACACGACCAGTTCAACAAGCCACTCCAGGCCTAATGCCAGACAGTGCCCCTCGTCATTCTGCTCAGGGCATGGTCGGTTGGACCAGACAGGGCGTGTATTCTTCTGACTGAGTAGATCGCGCATCCAGGCTGAGACCACTCCGGCAACCGTGTGGTGTCTCATTTCGACGGGGCCAATGTTGTGCTCCCCAATAACGTAGACTTTGGGACAACGGGAGTGTGCCCCAGACGGAGGATGAAAGAGCATGACGACATTGACATGCAAGCTCTTCAGCCACGTCTCGATTGTGTGGGTAACCAGTTTGACAGTCCAGATGACAGCTAAGCCTAGTGTTACTGAGCATTTCTGGCATGGATATTCTGTAAACTGCTTGAATGTGGAGAATGCATGGAGATGCTTGATGGTACATGTGTCCTTCTCCTCTCTGTCACGAAAGAGGGGGGTTTCAGATAAACCTGTAAAAGTGAATCAGTGTTTGGCAGCTGAAGTGCAAGACATTTGGGCACACAATGAATTCGTCTGGGTGCAGCAGGGCTGCAAACCGACCTAAGAGCTCCAAGAAGGGGCCAGTTGCCTCGGATTGCTTGCCCACGGTCACAATCAGCTTGCGGAAACTCAGCTCCATCTGGTGCTCAGCGAGAGGGACAGACAATGGCCGAGGGTCATCGTCCTCGTCTGAGAGGTCACCGGCATACACGGGAGCAGTGGTACACAGGATAGCCACATTGGACTTCTTCATTTTTCCCTTCATACCGATCTTTGCGATCTCCGTAAGCTCCTCACGGCTGAGTTCAGGATTCAGGGGGTCGGGTCCCGAGAACTGATCGGCAGTCAAGGTATCAATGAGTTCAACGAGGCCTCTCTCTTGGACACTGATTTGAGGCTCCTGGCCGTTTGCTTGTACATCTGTTCTGGGAACTGCTCCTCGTCCTAGTCCCCACTGCGGCTCTCATCATCATTGTCCTTGCCTCTATTACCGCTTTCCTCATCGCCATCCTCATCCTCATCCCCCATCTGCTTCCCCTGCCCCTTACTCCTCTCTTCATCCTCCTCCTCCTCCTCCTCATTGTTCTTCTTTCCCTTATCCGTCTTGTCATCTTTTGCCTCTGCATGTGGTGGCCCCATTCGTCCTTCCTGCCCCGTTGCGATGAGTGGGGCATCTGGCGGTGATTGAACAGGTCCCTCCGGTCGCTGGGGTGGTGGCGGCATGTTGGTACCCTGCAGCCCATCCCCTTGAGCAGGCTGGGCAGCTGGCCCATTGAGCTGCTGAAACTGATTAATTCCCGCACTAAGTGGCGTCAGATCTGTTCCTGCGCCCTACAATGCCGTTAGCAGAGGCAACCAAAATAGAATTTATAGCTCGCCTCCGACATCAGGGTTTAGAGTGTTCTTATGCAGATAATTGCTGTATAACCTATGCACTCTCAGAGAGACGCCAGCAAAATAAATCAGTCTACTCACTGTAGACAATATTGGATGCGTAGTGTGGAATTTGGCCGATGGTCCTTGGGAATTTGTCCTGAATTTCGTTGGGGGGATTAAAAGGCCCTGGATACGACCAGAAAAGCAGCCTCTCAGCAGCGGGGCAGCCAAGATGGTGGCAAAAAGACAAGAGGCAACACACGGAGTCCATCAAACACTGCCACAGTGTGCGATCAAATCGGAGGCTGTTATCCCGATAGCACTCACAAATGTCGGATTGGATCTGTTGGCACGGGATGTTTGACACTCACCAACAGCATTTGAGGGCAGAATTACTTGTATCTGCTTTCCATAACTGGCTATATGCCCTGGACAACACCACAACAGATTTTGGACAACGCCCCCTTTAGCAGACATCATAGAGTGGATTCTGTCCCGTACCCTCTGGCACCACAGCCAATCGATGACGTAATGCACAATGCACTGCTAGCAGGCTGTTTCTCAATTTGGCATTTCCCTAACGGGAGATCAGCGGTTCGATTCCTTGCACCGACACTTTTTTTTTGAAAAATGGATCTCTACTCAGCACCGCTAAATTGAGGTATGGGAAACATCTAGATTAAGTCCTATGCCTTCAAACACCTACAGAACCCAGAAATACATCTCTAAATATGTCTCCGAGAAATTAGAAGTAAATTGAGGGGTGTATTCCTTACTCAGATAAATCACCTAAGAGCACCAAAATCCACACCAAGTGACTAACTAACGCTGCAGTCACGATTTGACCCTCAATATCAATCCCGAATGGGTGCAGTCTCATATTCCACCAATTCACTTATTTCCTCTCACTTGCCAAATACTCTATTATATGTTGACCATGCAAAGCTGTGTGAAAAACACGAGGTAGAATCTCTTGGAATATTGCTCAGAAGGGCTAGAACCACAAAAAATAATGTTGAAAAAAGTGGGTCCTACCCGGGATCAAACCTATCTATCTAATCCTGGAATATGCCGCCAAACTCCAGCATTAGATGCTTCAAAAGGTAAGACCTATCTCTCAGATTTTTTTCAGATTTTTTTTTTTTTTTTTCTAGAGGCCAAAAAGCACAGCCACTGGTTCGGACATTGCATTTTCCAATACAGGAAGTGATGCCATCACAAGACTTTCTACGTAAGACTTGCTCAAAAAGGTGAGACCTATCTCCCAGAATTCTTCCAGATTTTTTCAGAAGGCCAAAATGCACAGCCACAAAAAGGACTCAGAGCTCTGAGTCCCCCCATATATCTATAGGGCCTCGACAATGCAAAAAGTGCGAAAACAGACAAAAATATTCCCCCCCCCGGCCCGCGCGCCCCCTGACTGAGTGTCTCTGGCGTCCAAAAATCCCCCTTGGATGGGCCAACAACATAAGCATATTGGAACCTCCCCGCCACCCCGTTCGCTCAACCTGAGCCAGAACGCCGCTTTTTTGGCCAAAAAAGGAAAGTCTCGCCCTGCCCGCCACGTGCAGCGATTCCCTTGATGTCGGGGTGAAAAATGATCGCCTCGTTCGTGGCTATCGAACGGTACCCATATCGGACCATTTCGAGAAATTTTTTTCCCGCGGGTACCCACGGGACAGGATTGTATTAGACCGAGACGCGTATCCAAGCCGTCGCACACAAGGCGGCCAGCATTGTAGAACATTGGAGCGCTGGGGGTTCGAAACGCTTGGCCCACCCGTGGAATTCTGGTATAGTAATTCTGGGAAAAGATGATTCCACCCGCGATCTGCCAAAGACACGGTGTTTGTACGCCGCGCTGAGACACGGAAGTCATTGTTGAGCATCCGCCGACAATTTTTGGTTGCGTGGCAACGATCTAATACGGTTGGCACCTCCGATTTTGACATGATCCAGAGCCAGCATTGGCTGGCAGAACTCACAAGGGCGCTGCTAAGGCGCTGCGAGAACACGCATTTTCACCTTTTTCCCAGCGATACGGATCTTCTTTTCATCAAAGCTTCCATTGCAGATGCAAGCGTGAGGCTATGAACGAAACAGGGGTGGCCGAAATTTGGTGCGAACAAAAGGATGAGGGTTCAATCAAATCAAGGTTCGGATGAATCCTGCCCAGCTTGGCTTAAACAAGCATGCTTTTGGGGGAAGTTTGCTTCACCCGTTAAACCGGTTCAAGCCAGTTTATAACCCTGCTACTGATATAAAATCCGATGGCACTGTCCGCTACCCTGCCATTAAATTAATCAAACCGATTCAACGTTCTTGAAAGAATTTGGCCGTTTGAACCCTTTAAACCAGCTACACCAATTCAACCGTTAAACCAAAAGCTGCTGTCCAAAACCATGTAAAATCTGAGTGGTTTTTGCACAATGCATCGCCCATAAGCAAATGCTTTTTACACACTACATGTGGCATACTGTTGACCACCGGGGCGACGAAAAAACTGTTGGCTTTACGCCAAGAGTTAAGGGTCTTGTAATTTGAAGGGTTACTGCCATCATGCTTGCGGACAGATGTGTTAGGTATGAAAATCAAAGTTATTTTGTCTGGTAAACAGCTCATATCAGTGGATAAGGTATCAGCGATATGAAGTTCCGACAGCCCGAATTCAGTGGCATTGCAAAAAGATGGAACACTGAGTGGACGGATAACGGGCCAAGTTCAGTAAAGTCAATTTGGCATTCGCGGAGTGGTCAGAATGATGACGAGAATACGATTCAGATTGAGGTGACCAGAACGGGTGAATCTCCGCGTCCATCTCCTGACATGCAGCCCGAGCAGAAAATATGGAATTAAAGTCCAAAGTTCGACTCCAAACTGAACAGTTCTGAATAAGAATTGGGCACCCCTAATAATCAACGGGATCTCACGCCAGCAAAGCTGCGCCGACCAGTCCATTTACTATGACGAAGCAACCGAGCGTACTGCGAGCCATCTGAGAGGCCCCACTTGTCGCGACAGCACATGCGGGCGCAGTTGTCGCGACAGCAGGCGTCGCATTCCAGATGGGCCAGGGCTGATCACAGCCGATCGTCATCAGGCTTGCAACGGGACCTGGATCTTGAGCGCTCGTGAAGTAAACCACGTCCTTGATGGTTTGGCTGTAACAAGAATATCAGTCTTGGAGGGAAGCAGGATAAAAGATTTAAAATGCACATACAAGTCTGAAGGATATTGCATGTCCATGTTCCCGAATATCCAAATGAAACTCGCCGATGCGACCAATGCTGCCTGCAATCCGATTACATTAATTCACCCTGAAAATAAATAAAAATCATCGACAGACTTTCATATTGGAGGGAATAGGATAGTCGAGTGACTGTGCCATCTGTATCTCCTTCCCCTTTTCCACCGAGGTCTTGACGTCCCCCCCAACGTTCAAATAGCCAGGCACGGAGAACCCAGCTCCAGCGTCGACTGCCTGACTCCAATTGTCCGTCAACGTCACCGACCCCGAAAAGTGACCTGTCGCTGTGACGTTGGCATCGTTGCAATTCTCGAGGGGAAGGCCTAAAGTTGTCATTTCCGCATAGTTGCCGCTAGCAGTTCTCTTGAAGCGCAAACCCTGAGTGTCGGGACATCTAGCGGAACACAAAGAAAAAAAGCGTACCGTGGGCGTGAATGTGCAGGCTGCGGTACCCCCCAGACAATCACTTAGCAATGCCGACTTCACGGTTGTAGCCGAGGCGGTAGCGTGTGCAACAACAGTTCCGGTCGGCAATGTGGCTGGTAGTGCTGTGGCGATGGACGACCCCGAGTCCGAGCCCGAGTGCAGGTATAAATCTGTGTCTGTGACGATGGTCGAAAATACTGCGGTCGTCGGCGTGGAGTCCCCGACCGAAGCGGACTGGCGCACTTGAATGCCCCTCCGATATCCCGTGAGATAACCATGTATCAGAGAAAAGGCGACGAAGGGAAGCAGTGCCCTGAGTGGCTGCATAGGACGAGCAAGGACTGGGGGAAAGCCCATTGTGCAGTGAGATTGTTTTAAGCAAACCGGAATAGTAGTCTCGAACCCGACCGCTCAACATCCCACCGTGGGAGCCCTGTCGTGAGGGTCTGGACAATGTCAACTCCCTGTCATGAGCGTCTGGGCAAATATAACTTTGATGGCTTTTTTATATCGGTGACCTCACCTTCGCGCTAATACAGGGTTGATACACACTCTGAAATAGGTGGAATCGCGGAGTCAACCATTTCTCTGGATGTTCACACCACACTTTTCTGGGGCAGGTTTGAACTTCAGGGCCAACAAGAGGATATAAAAAGAGCGGCAAACTCACCTAATCAGGATTCAGGAAGAGCGGCAGGCGGGTGTAGACCTCTCGGTAGCAGGTCTTCCGCATCTGTTGCAGAAACAAGGTACATATCTGGCTGATACCAGTTTCAATTAGTATAGGCGCTGGCTTTTTGCTCTATTATCTATACATGATATGTTAATACAGGTGCTGATGGCTCTTCGTTGGTTGGAAGGACAACCGAAGCACCGCCGAACCGTCCCGTTGACAGGACAGGCTGTTGAACTTACTGCTGTACACATACTGCCCACTTCTACAGCACTGTTCAACAGCAGCCTTTACAGCTCCCTGTTTTAGTATTCCCTTGCACAGTTCTTACAACAGTTACACAGCCCTTGTTTTGTACAAGTACCGTAGCCTTTCAATAGAGACCTCTGCGCAGTTGCAGAGGGCCACTGTGCATTGGGCCGAATTCCAACACTGAAATTGCTGGTGACCCTGCTGCACAGCCTGCACGCGCTGGGTGGAAATGCCGCGCGCGCCGCGCGACTGCCGCGCACTGACGCGGCAGTGCGGGGAATTGAGGCGGCGTTGACGCGGCACTGACGCGGCGGTGGCTGTGTTATTGCCGCGGCAAAGGGGTGAAGTCCCGTGCCGCGTTTAACTCCTTCCACATACTGCTCTATACCCCGGGCAGAGAGGAGGGCGGATAGGCCGTGGATAAGCGGGCAGGCACGCCGGGCGCGAAGGGAGGCGACGAGGACGATGTGGTGGTGGTATGAGTCAGGAGTTAGGACGCGTCATCGCCGGTGCCGACGGCGATGATGCGGCCACGTGCGCGGAAACGAACGCGTCGCGTCGGCGCAGCGGTGGCTGAGGAGGCTACGTGATGCGTAGAGGATGTAGAGGGCAGTGTAAAGGGGATTTTGTTCCCGCAGCGTTGCGGGAACAGATGTGGCTGTGTTTTTTTTCAGTGTAGAGGGGATTTTGTTCCCGCAGCGTTGCGGGAACAGATGTGGCTGTTTTTTTTTTTCAGTATAAGGGGTTTTTTTTCCCGCAGCGTTGCGGGAACAGATGTGGCTGTGTTTTTTTTCAGTGTAAAGGGGATTTTGTTCCCGCAGCGTTGCGGGAACGGAATTTCTTTGGCGGAGAACACAATTTTTCGGTAATGAAAGTTGAGCTCGGAGGGGAATGGTCCTAGGTGTTGCCCCATTGGGGTATGGATTGGCTTACTAGAATTATGGTTCGTTTTTGGGTTTGTCGAGAACACGAGTTGAATGGGGGCGATAAATATACTAATGGCGCACAAAACTAGGCCAAGGAAGCGGGGCGCGATAGGGTAAGGGTGAACGTGCGTGGGGGTGAAATCGCCGGGGAATGGGAAAAAGATTCCCGGGTGAGAATAGCATGTCTTGAGGGTTAACCGTAGAGAGTAGAAGTGCATTCGAGGGCGTTGGGTGCCGTTGAAGAACATTGTGCGTGCGGATTGCTGGGCCAGAGTTAGGAGTGGGAGATGGGGAGGATGACGTGCGCTCATATGAGCCGCTGTGGTGCGCAAACGCGCGCGCCACCTGGGGTGGGCCGCTGTGGGGGCTAGTTGAAGGGGGAGGTGGGCGGGAGGAGAGACCGGAGGGCGGTTGTCATGGAGGTTGGAGTGAGTCATGCTTTGTAAGCAATGCAACATTTGTTTCGTTCGTGGTGGCGTGTTTGGTCTGCCGGGCGCGGCACGTCACGTGACTGGCTGGGCCAAGTGCGGGGTGGGCGTTCCCGATGCCAATAGTGCCTCTAATAACCTGAAAAAAAGTGTCCCACCATTTTTGGGGTCTAGGAATCCATGGGCATGGTCGTTGGATTGACCCGGGATGTCTAGGGTATTATATGGCTCTATCTCCCGTATTTTCACCCTCCTTTTTGCCCTGGGAAGCCAACCAATGCTTCTGATAACCTGAAAAATAGTCTCCCACCATTTTTGGGGTCTAGGAATGCATCGGTATGGTCGTTGGATTGACCCGGGATGTCCCTGGTATTATATGGCTCTATCTCCCCTATTTTCACCCTTTTTTTTTGCCTTGGGAAGCCAACCAATGCCTCAAATAACCTGAAAAGAAGTAGACCACTGTCTTTTGGGTCTAGGAATCCATCGGTGTGGTCGTTGGATCCATCCGAGCAACCCCTGACAGTGAACTGACCCATCTCGGCCTTTTCTGCCGACATTTGGCTGTGTTTGGGAACACCCTTATAAATCTCGTCACTCTCGGCTAACACACCTGTCAATCCCTTTGTTCTCGTACCACCACCATCGCGTCGTTGCCACCTAGCACCCCTGTCCTTGTTGGGGGCTAGGCCAGGATGCCACTGTCTGCAGCAGTGTCTCCTTGGTCCTAGCCCTTCTCCTGGATGGTGGCTGCTCAAGCCAGGTGGCCAAGGTGCGTCATCCTACATGTTTCCCTCTGGCTTATTTTTTTTTTGGGCATGCCTGGGCCTGGGCTTATTCTTTTTGTTGTTTTGTTTTTATTCAACTCCCTCAGCGCGCCCCGCAAGGTAAAATGTGCATTGCATTGTGGGGGCACAAACCACAGACATACTACGCATACAGCTCGGGGGGGATCTTAAATAGTTTAAGATATATATACAGTTGTATGAATAAAATATCGTGGATGTATTGCACAGTATATATAACGTTAGATGTACAGTATATATATAGGTTGTTTGTAACGTTGGATGTACAGTATATATATAACGTTGGATGTATTGATTCAGAACCATTTTTGGAAGCCAAACACATAAATAATTTTTCCCATCACACAGAGAGTACAGTCACAGCAAGAATATAGTCCTCATCCCGTTTTGGTAGTCATATTAATAAGCAACTCCGATCGGCCGAAATTGTGATCAAAACATTAGATTCAAGATATATCAGCGAAAATACAAGATATACAGTAGCTAGGAGTGAGATAGGGTATTATAGGAGTACCAGGTGGCCTAGTAATCAATCCAGTAGAAGTCATTGGCTGCCAACTGCTCCAATCGACGCGGAAAAGATTTATAACAATGAATTGCGTAGTCGACGAACTCCGGGGAGTGCCAGACGTCTTTGGCAAGGACGTAGAGATCGTCCGGCGTCTTGGCGACAGCGTAGCATGGGTGCTTCCGTATCTGCTCCTTGAGACAGGCCCACACATTCTCCACCGGCGACACGTCGGGTGACTTCGCCGCCCAATCCATCACATTAATACCCTCGTCGCGAAAAAAGTCCTTCGCATGGCGTGAAGTGTGCTTTGGGTCGTTATCCTGCTGGAAGAGGAGGAAGGTAGGACGGAAGGTAGCATGGGAGTCGTAGTGGTCGTAGAGTGGAAGGAGGCTCTTCCGGAGGATCTCGACATATTGGAACCAGTCGAGGTTGCCATCAATACGAATGAGATCGCTGACGCCCTCCGGATGGATAGCGCCCCAGACGCAGAGGCTGGTGCCAAAGCGCCCGTGTCGCTCCTCCTGCTGCACCAACTTGGGGTTGAGAATGTTCTGCCCACGACATCGGCGACACCACCGCTTCCCGTCGCTCGTGCTGAGCATGATCTTCGTTTCATCGCTATTGATCATGATGCCCGCATCGAACACGGCCTGGTCGGTCCAGTGGGCATATTTGTTGTACATGGCCTCACGCTTGGCAAGGTGGGTAGGTTTGAGAGGGAGCTTTTGGCGCTGTGCGAAGCCTCCAAGGCCAAATCTTGACAGACTGTGACGAACCTGACCAAAACAAGTCAGTAAAGAAAATTGAGTGCACTGTTGCGCACCGTTCGTCCCGGGACATTAGGGAACAGCTCCCTCCGCAAGTCCTCCCCATTCGCGACGTTGTTGTCTGGATCCTCGAGTTCCAGCTCGGCCAACTCCAAATCCTCCTGCGAAATCCGCCGCTTCCTCCCGCACACTCCCTTGCGCCCGTTATGGTAAAAGTCCCCGCCATGCTCTGCGAGGCGCTTGAGTCCTTTTCGAACTGTCGAACTGTCGAGCCTCAGGCGTGGGTAGGCGGCGATGTCGGCATAAGACCACTGGAACGTGTCGTGGAGGACTGAGGCTATGGCTTTCTTGGTGGGTGTGAATGGTTTGCGTTGGCGGTCCGGACGTGCAGGGGGCATGAGTTATCACCTCGAGGTGTCAACAGCCGTGTCGAGGCGTCAACAAACACGTCGAGGCAGCGCAGGGAGCGCGAAAAACAGACGAGTCACACAAGATCAGTCACGAATCAAATATTATTAATATGACTACCAAAACGGGATGAGGACTATATTCTTGCTGTGACTGTAGTTGGATCTCATTTTTTTGGGCAGATGGGTTTTAAAGGCTGCTATGGGATATGGATTCAAGTATCTGGGCTTGCCTAACCCTAGGCGGGAGGAGAGATCAGAGGTTGGGAGTGAGTAATGCTTTGTAAGCAATGAAACATTTTGTTCGTTCGTGGTGGTGTGTTTGGTCTGCTGAGGGCGGCACGTCATGTGATTGGCAGGGGCCAAGTGACTGAGAGGGAAATAAGGCAGGGTGGGCGTTCCCGATGTTTGGTGCGAACGGGTTGGGGGGAAGCTAGTGCAGCGGGGTGACAAATCGTTCCCGAAACATTGGGGGAACGATTTGGGTGGGAGGGGTGATGACAGATGGTTCCCGATGACCAAAATTTTTTTTTTTTTGGTTGTGAAATTCCCTCCTGCAATTTTGCGGGAGGGGATGACAAAGTTTTTTTTTTTTTGCGGGTGTTTCATTCCCTCCCGCAAAATGGGATGACAAAGACTTTTTTTTTTTGGTTGTAAAATTCCCTCCCGCAAAATTGAGGGAGGGTATGACAAAGTTTTTTTTTGGTTGTAAATTTTTTTTTTTGGTTGTGTGTCATTCCCTCCCGCAAAATGGGGATGACAAATTTATTTTTATTTTTATTTTTTCGGTTATAAAATTCCCTCCCGCAAAATTGCGGGAGGGGAAGTTGGTGAACAAGAATTCATGATAATGAGGGTTGAACTGGCGTGCGGAATAGTACTAGTGTTTTCATGAAGTGCGCAAAATGTTGACTTCTTGAATTTTTGCCACTTTGCCTCGTTTCTTCGCGTTTTTTGTCAGCCAATACATTCCATACTGTTTAATGGTTACACCCCCTGTAATCTGGGCCATTTCATGCACACATGCAAGCATACCCTCGAGAACTGAGCTGGAGAAAGGCTTGTGACAAATGTGACAGATAAGCGCAGTCGCATGGTTACTCTACGAGCTACACCAGATGTTCGGGTATGTCTCTCCCCCCGCCTTTTCATCAAAATTTCTACCTCGGATCATTCCGAGTGACATTCCCGAACATCTGGAGCCGAGATTATCTCCATGGGTCACTATCGACGCTTGCCATAAACCCATTCCGCTCTCGCGTCGCAAATATATATCGTCAATCAAGATGTCAATTTGCTGTTCCAAAGCCGAATTTCTGGGCATTGTACCTAAATGAGGAAACTGTTGCATGTGGCTGCTTGCTGGCTGTGTCTGTCAGTGAGCTGTCAGCGGTCTGTCAGGATAAGAATCAGGATGTCAGTGAGCTGTCCACGAGCCCTTGTTCTTTCACCTCCACGCCGACTGCACTACATACGCAAGACTCACTCTACTCGGAGTCTCTGCCAATTGACACTAGCCTATGATGTCTCACCAGGCTAGTGAATTCCACACAGTTAATCAGAACATCTATGGTGTGTTGTGAAATTGATAAGCAAATGTTATCACTCACTTTGCCTAGGCGGCACAGGGGGCAGTGGTGGGAAGGGCGGCGTAGAAGGTGGGAGTGGGGGCACTGGGGAGGGTCCCAAGATATATTACAATGTGAAGGCTGAGCACTTCATCGTGAATAATGATAAGTACGTCACTGCATCCCCTTCCTCGACCAAATGTCGTTTCTCAACAGCTGTAGTGGCATACAACAGATGGATTGTAAGTGTTGATAGACACATTTTTTTTCCATTCTTGAACATCCTTTAGCTGTGGAGCGCAAACAAATCATCGAGTGGCTCTCACCAATCAATTTTTTTCTCCGGCAGGCAGATATTTCGCAAGCTCGGCAGCACGGAACTGGAGGGTGGTTGCTTGTGGATCCACACTTTCAAGAATGGGAGTCTGGTTCAGGAAGGACACTTTGGTGCCATGGAATTCGTGTGTAACTTATGTACCCATATTTTTCTGCGCTAATCAATCCGAAATCTACAGCGGGTGCGGGAAAAACTGTCCTTACGTGCGCTCATTCTCCCATGATGCTGCCCAGCTAATTATTGTGAGCATAGGTCAATGGTTGTCGACTACCTCAGTACCAAAGCCCAGAATGAAAATCTCAGTGTAGCCTGCATTTATCTGAACCACAAGGAAGCCGAGAACCACACACCAACCAGACTGCTTTCTGGTCTCTGGCGACAATTGGTGCTCGGCCAAGATGTAGGCCCCCTCCCAAAGAAGTTGTATCAACGACACCAGGAGAAACAAACCTCACCGTCACTTGATGAGGTCTTTGAGGTGCTCCGCTCCGCCATCACGGAGTTTTTAAAGGTCTACATTGTTGTTGATGCCGTCGATGAATATCCAGAGATCCAACGACAGATGTTACTCAATTATCTCGCAGAGATGGGACCCACGGTGAACTTGATGATAACTTCCCGGCCTCACATCACTCCAGATTCTGCCCTCCCAAATCCCGCAATACTCGAGATCCGCGCAAACGAGGAGGACATCGGCAGATATGTGGATGCCCAGATCCGTAAATCCCCACGGCTCTCGAAGCATGTCCAAAGCCGCATCAACTTGCGAGAGCAAATCCACTCTGCCGTTACCTGCAATGTGGATGGGATGTGAGTGTCACGCATTAATTATAAAAACCCAAAATAATCTATGCATAGGTTCCTGCTTGCCAAGCTTCACATTGAGTCTCTGAGCACCAAGAGCACCGTGAAAGGGGTTCGGGAGGCTCTGAAAACCCTACCAAAGACTCTCAATAACAGTTATGATGATGCAATGAAACGTATTGGGGAACAGACTGAGGAGTCCAGGGCAATTGCTCACTCGACTTTCACTTGGGTTGCAAACGCAAAACGGCCATTAACAGTTCTGGAAATACAAACAGCTTTGGCCATTGAACCTGGGGCAAAATCACTTGACGAGGACAACATTTTGGACATGGAGATTATTCTCTCTGTCTGTGCTGGTCTGGTCATTGTTGACAAACAATTGTTAGTGGTGCGACTTGTCCACTACACCACACAGCAATACCTGGACAGTATTCAACCTCAGCAATTTCCAGATGCACACACAGAAATAACACGCACACTCCTCACATATCTGGCACTTGACAAGATGGTAGATTTTACAGAAGATACATATCCTGATCTACCCCCTCTGTTCGAGTATTCACAATATTGCTTGGTGCATGCTGCGGGTCCTCCAGAAGGTGCCTTGAGGAACATACTGCTAGACTCTCTCCCTCACATTGCCCGATTGGGACGGAAATGGATGGGCACATGGTGGTCTCCTCCTTGGAATTACTATGATTGGCCATCACAACCTTCCGCATTGTGGATTGCTGCAGCGACAGATCTTAGGGAAATTGTGCAATTCCTCCTTGAAAGGGTTCCATATTCGCCGGATCCAGACTGCCCAGAAATAATTGTAGCATCGAATTATGGCCACCTTCAAATGGTTCAATTACTGGTGGAGCATGGCGTCAATGTGCATGTGGGGAGTATATGTTCTGGCACCCCATTGAATCCTGCATCGTGCAATGGGCATGAAAACATTGTTCGCTTCCTCATTGACCATGGTGCAGATGTCAATGCACGGGGAGGAGACTTTTGCAACGCATTACAAGCTGCCTCCATCATGGGGCACGAAAAAATTGTCCAGTTGCTCATCAAGCAAGGTGCCAATGTCAATGCACTAGGTGGAGAGTATGGCAATGCGTTGCAGGCTGCGACCCACAATGGGCACAAAAACATTGTCCAGTTGCTCATTGAGCAAGGTGCTGATGTGAATGCCACAGCTGAATACTATGGTTCCCCGTTACAGGCTGCATCCTACAATGGGCACAAAAACATCATCCAGTTGCTCATTGAGCAAGGTGCCAATGTGAATGCAGAGGGAGGAGAGCTAGGGAGTGCATTGCAGGCAGCATCCTACCAAGGGCACAAAAATATAGTCCAGTTGCTCATTGAGCATGGCGCCAACGTGAATGGGCAGGGAGGAGACCTCGGCAATGCATTGCAGGCTGCATCCCTGATGGGCCACAGCAACATCATCCAGTTGCTCATTGAGCATGGTGCCGATGTGAATGCACAGGGTGGACAGAACGGCAACGCATTGCAGGCTGGGTCCTACAATGGGCACAAAAACCTCGTCCAGTTGCTCATTGAGCAAGGTGCTGATGTAAATGCGCAGGGTGGAGAGTTTGGGAGTGCATTACCGGCTGCATGCCACAAGGGGCACGAAAACATTGTCCAATTGCTCCTTGAGCAAGGAGCCGACGTGAATGCACAGGGCAGCAGATACTTCGGTACCGCATTGCAGGCCGCATCCTCCAAGGGGCACAAAAACATCGTACAATTACTCATTGAGCATGATGCTGATGTGAATGCACAAGGTGAAGAGCACAGCAATGCATTACAGCTTGCATCCTTTGGAGGGCATGCAGACATTGTCCAGTTGCTCATTGAGCAAGGCACCGATGTGAATGCGCAGGGTGGACAGTATGGCAATGCATTGCAGGCTGCGTCCTACAAGGGGCATGAAAATATCGTCCACCTGCTCATTGAGCAAGGTGCCGATGTGAATGCACCAGGAAGACGGTTTGGCAATGCATTACAAGCTGCAACCTCCAATGGGCACAAAAACATCATCCAGTTGCTCATTGAACAAGGTGCTGATGTAAATGTAATGTCCGGAGAGGACGGCAATGCATTACAAGTTGCATCATTCGAAGGGCATGAAAACATCGTCCAACTGCTCATTGAGCAAGGTGCCGACGTGAATGCGCAGGGTGGATACTCCGGCACCGCATTGCAGGCTGCATCCTCTGGGGGGCACGAAAAAATCCTCCTATTGCTCATTGAGCATGGTGCTGATGTGAATGCACAGGGTGGAGAGTATGGCAATGCTTTGCAGGCTGCATCCTACAATGGGCACAAAGACATCGTCCAGTTGCTCATTGAGCAAGGTGCCGATGTGAATGCGCAGGGTGGAGGGTATGGCAGCGCATTGAATGCTGCATCCCACAATGGGCAAGAAAACATCGTCCAGTTGCTTATTGAACAACGGGCCAATGTGAATGCAAAGGGCGAAGAATATAGCAGTGCACTCAATGCAGCGTTGCAGAGCAATTTGCGCGAGGAGATAACACTCTTTGACACAAGACCACAGGAAGAGCGGATCCAATGTCTCGATAATATAGTTCGTATACTCAGAGAGAACGGTGCCAGGGATTGGACGATATAGGGTCCGATTCTGAATCCGTTGCCTCAGGTGAGTGTATTAATTCCAGCATTCTGAGTCGGCACTCATTCAGTCCACAGAGGGGTCAGACGATGAACAACCTGCCATGTGAGAGTCAATATATACAATATGTCCGCAAATACTGTAATAGCAGCATCCTCTTTCGCTATGTCGATTCGCGATCCATCCAAAATCCTTTAGCAGGGATCACTTTTCTCTGAGTTCATGGCCTGTGTAGGTGGTCAAATTGTCCTTAAATCACCCTGCAATGGAAGTAGTTGATTTATATTGGAGCTCTGCAAAATTTGCAGCAGTGACTCGGTGAGCACGAAGTTGCGGCCCCAAGAAGATTCCATGAGTGTATGTGTAATTTTCGGAGATTTTCATCTTTTTGCGTTTTCCAGTCCCACTGTAGAGGATTCGAGGCCAAGATTTTGAGGATAGATTTGAGGCAGTTTTTTCTCAATTTCTCTCCGCACATTCCGTATGATCCAGCCTCCAGGTGAGAGTGAAATATCTTCGTTAATTCGTCCCGCCGGAGGAAAATTGAGCATAACTCGCCGAAGACGAGCCAAGATTTCAAGGAAAGTATTTGATTAGTTACAGTGTCGGTGGTTCTGCCCGTTTGGGGAATTTCGCGGCGCCAGAACTTGCCGCCCTGACCGGCACATTTTTCTTGATTTTAGTTGTATGATCTGTAGAAAGGTCTTCCGAACCAGCACAGCTCTGGCGCAAGGAGACTTGAGGCATGCGTATGAGAGCATCTTGCAAAAAAATATTCGATGGCACCGTTTCTAAAAAAAAACAATTATTATTTTTATTACTTCGTGCATTTTCTTGCGGCAAGCAGAATCAACGAAGAATCAACTTCAAAATCGAATCGATCAAACTTGAAGGGACTCTTGATCGATTCTGGTCCGATTCTGCCGACAAGAATCGACTGCAGAATCGAAACCAGAAACTGAGCAAGAAGGTTGACTTCTCCTACACGGCTAACCCGGGATCCTTAAGAATTTGATAGAATTTGATGTCGGTCGAAATCTGATGGTTTTTTTTGGGCGCTCTAAAAAAATGTTACGGGCATCTTTTGAATAGTCGGATTAGTGAATTCTTATGGGCCGTTTATCAAATCTGTCTGATCTACCTACCGGCCGTACATTTGCTTCTCAGATTTTTTTATTTTTATTTTTCCCACAGACACGTCACATGTGCCTCAATCACCTCACTGCCTGTGAGCAGGACGCATCGCCGCCGCCGTGCCCGCCAGCTGCCTGCCGCGCAATGTGTTTCTTCAAGATATTTCCTTTCAATGACGTTGCACTAGCCTATTTATCTTGGGCTCAGTTCTGTGGGCAGGCTGGTGGCTGTACACTCCGGAGAAAGTTGGGTGGCTGTACACTTTTGACTGTAGAAATAAATTAAAATTAAAACAAATCCGAAAAGATTCTGGAAGGTAGATCTTATCCTTGTGTCTGGCCACCTGGCTTAACACCTGCCCAACACCTACTGTGCACCTGCAGCAGAGGCAGGTAAAAGTTACCTGCTCTGGGGATTGCCCCCAGTGGTATTTCGCGTTTTGCATGCCAGGGACCGATGGGATAAAAATATTTTATATACAGAAGGCGATCGGATATGACGCTCCAAACGTTGCATAAATCAAACCAGAAAAAAAACTTTTGAGTTGAGAAAACTTTTTTTGGTCACCACCCAGAATCCTTCTAGATTACATCCATACATAGCATATGCATGTAATAACAGTATCACCTCATCCTGGGACCCTCAATCTTGGATTCGTGGCCAGATTGAGTGCCATCAATTGAATTTGATGGGCTGACATATTGTGAACGGCAAGCGTACGGCTCGATCCTCGGTCTAGTATTCAATTCAGGGCATATATCATTTGGAGACACTGGTTGCATGGCAAGCCAATTGCATTCAGGTTCAACTCTAAAAAATTTGCGAATTTCGGAATTGTGCGGAAATTCCGAGGAAAATTCAAAGTTCCGAGCTGGTCAACCTTTTTTTTGAGCCCTCCCATAGAGGACGCATAAGGACATGGCTTGAGGTTGGTTGGATGGCTGTTTATGTCACCGAGCTTGTTTGAGACTTAGAACCCAACACAGGGTGCGCCGGGATATCCCGAGCCCTTGATCTCGAGTGATGGCAACCAAATCTGGCCACGAATACACCATTGAAGGCCCAGGACATTGTAATACTACTATTTCACTGATACAATATGTATAGATGCAATCTAGAAGGATTCTGGGTGGTGACCAAAAAAAGTTTTCCCAACTCAAAAGGTTTTTTTTCCGGTTTGATTTATGCAACGTTTGGAACGTCATAATCGGAAGGGTCAGATCTACCTTCCGGAATCTTTTCGGATTTGTGTGGATTTTTTTTTCCACACTCAAAACTGTACAGCCACCAGCTGTCCACAGAACTGAGCCCAAGATAAATAGTAGTCCGTTCGAAACTACTCTCACCAAGATCAAGTTAATTCTAGGAGGCTCTTACAGCAATTTCCAGATGCGTGGGGCTGTGGAAAATGAGTGATGATGTAACAGCGCAAGGATCCTGGGAGGCTGTGCGTTAGTAACCGTTCTTTAACGACAAGGCGGGCCGCCGTTTCGCTCTGGCAATTCCAAGATAAAAAATCAGAGGTTAATCTGACGACACGCTACGAGGATACAGCGGGGTAACGACAAAGGATGAAGGCAGTCTGACAGAGGACTCATTGTCTTAATCATGAGACTCCCGTGTGGCCTTGAAATGCCGAACTAAGATACTTGCGAAATTTCAAGCAGACAGGATTGTATACGAGAAATTGGGTTGCGGCCGCGGTGGGAGGAGCTGTCAACATTTAAATGTTGGTGATTGGGGAATATTCAAGGCAGGCTACGCACCTCCGATAACTGAGCCAAGTGCTGGGAGCAGAGGCCAACAGTGTCGGGCAATATCCAAGGACCATTTGAGTGGATCACGGCACCAATAATAAAATTAACTGAATCGTTACCAGATGGAACACAATGTCCGTTGTCAGAATACGCAAGGCTGCCAGCAGATTGAGCAGGATTGTAAGGTCCGCAGTTGATTTGGGCAAATGAGCTTGAGCTGTCGAGAAATTGAGCGCTAAATTGAGACCAGGTTTTGAACTCGGCCGAAACTTTCGGTATTTTTTGCATCGTTGATAGAAACAGGTTTTATGTGCTGTTGATTTGACCCTGGACAGAAAGCAGCCATGAATGCATAGAACCAGGGGAATACATAGCTCAGAATGAGTGGGCCGGGGAAATGGGAGTGGGATCAAAAGAGGTGCAGAAAACGGCGCTTGAGGGCAGATTTATACAGCACTCGCGTCCGCAGGTGATGAATGAGATCCGGAAAAGATGGGAAACGTCTCCCGGTCGTGCATTAAAGCTGTGGGATCATGAGACCAGACTGCTCGTCTCAATGACCCCGGAATGGATTAGATCCAACAGATTTTTCCCATTGCGGCGCAGTTGGACAATTGTTAATTTCGGGCATGGTGAGAATATTAATGTCGAAAGGAGAGAGATCAAGATCTTCGACTGCTGCGGCCATTGCGGCGCAGCATTTCATGGGTGTTTTGAGTCTTGAAATGTGGCGGAGGAACAGAGAAGAACAGGAGGAGCCAGCCCGTATGGGATGCATCCAAAGAGCTACCAAGAATCGCCGAGGTAATGGTTAAAGAACGGTTAATTACCTCGGCGATTCTTTGTATCTCTTTGCGCACATCCCCATCTAGCCTCTCCCCTTTCTTTTGGTTCTCTCCTCGTCCTCCCTTCCTGGTGTGCAATCCCCTCTGCACATTTTAATTTTACACTCCAAACCCCATATGGCTTAACAGCTGACCGATGCGCAGTCTTTCCTGACAGAATGTTCTTCATCGCAGCGGCTGTGGCCTACGGCGCAGCCCAAAGACTGTGATCAAGCCGGCAGGCCACGTAGTCTCCCCGCGAGATACAAGGAAGGGGCAATTTCCTGGCCGTCGGGCTAGCAATGTTTGACCCACTTCTCTCGCGCCCGCGGCCCTCAATCTACTACCTGTCCTCAAAGCAAGACCGGAATTGTAATCATTCTTTCTGGTATTTCCGCCTCAAGTTCTAGGCATCGCTCTCTATTCTTGGTGACATCAAGACCGCTCTTTCGATTCTGGAGCATCATCCCGTTGGCCCTGTGGTGTCAGCATCGTCTCCTCAACTCAACCATCTCGCGGCCAAAGATTCTCACCTCTGATTTCTCTCCTTGGATAGTGAAGATCAATCGAATTTCACTCTTCAAACCATCGGTCTTCGGAAATACTGCCCGACTACATTTCCGGACGTGTTCCATCGATGCTCCCGTTCGGACATCTTTCTGGCTGAAGTCATTCCATTGCTCTAGAAACCGTCGTGCAATCAATTAGCAACGAAGGTCTGCAATGAGACTGTCCCTCAATGTATCTGTCGTTCAATTCATTGGTCTCAAATGCTGGAAGCCGTCTCTCTTGGTGCCAGGCGAATGCCTTTTTGGATGTCTGCCTACCATAAATTCTTTCTGATATTCTTCTTCGGCACCGGTTTAATTCTTGGCTCTTTACATTTCGCTGAGCACCGCAGATTTCTCCTTTTCCGCGCATTGTAATTCCGCGCGGGTTCGTTCCGTTGGACAAGACATGCCTTCGCTTCGCTCCGGCATAAGTGCAGGCTGCCGCAGTTGAAGGACCCCATCAACCTTAAATCACCGAATGATAATGATTGAGGAGATCTCTGATCGTTGGTCGGCGGGGACAACAAATTCAAAAAATTTAATGCATTGACTGTAGGATCGACATACAAACATCTGCATCATAAATCAAGTCCCAGTCCAATGCGCGACCACCCTTTTTCATCAGCGCCAACTGCAGGCCAGCGAAACATAGGTTGGAAATAGACTGAACTTTACGTTCCATCGCTTAAATTTTGGCCTTGAGTACGAGCACTTCGATACTTGTCTCCCGAGGCTGTCGGAAGTCTAGAACATCAGACATGTTGATGTGCTCCGATTGTATTGCATGATGGTAGAAATGTGTGGACGTAGTGGAATGTCAGCGGCGGCGCGTACATGGCGGAAGATCAAGGCTTAATAGAAATATGTCAGCGAACGCAATGTGTTAGCATGAGGGTGGCTCCCACGAACGCGAACATTCAATAGAAATATAACAGACGCTTGTAGTTGATTCTGGGCAGAGGAGAGTCGAGTTGGACATCTACAACAATGCCGACGCGGTAACCCTCGTAGAGTTACATCAACCGTGTTGAGAAGAATGTAACAGTGAAAAAGAACTCGCCGCAATGTACTCAAAGAGCGCTGATTGGAGAACCCGATGTCCGCACGCGGGGAGAATAGGAAAAACCCACGCTAGATCGGAGAAAAAAAGGTCGGCCGTCCAAAGATGCACTGCACTGATTTGAACCAGTCAGTGTTTGAGTCGGTGCACGCCCAAATAGTGGCCGGAGTATTCCCACCTAGCAGCTTGCGGTGTAAGGCTGAGAAGAAGCCTTCGAAAGCGTGAGGCTCAAAGATCAATGTGCCCATTAAAGTCTGAATCACCAATGTGTAAAGCTATGTTCAGCATTATTGTCAATATATTGGATTGTGCACCATCATTCCTGACAGCAAAGCATATACGCTGTTTTCGAGGAATTTGAACGTCGAGGGACTCGGAGCTTTTATGGCCCTGTTGGAAAGGCGTCAACCAACGATGTCCTGGCAAAGGGAAAACTTACCGAGGGGGGATTGTGGGCTTCCTTCGAGCCATTGGGATCCATCCGTTATTCTGGATCGCTATCTAATACCGAAGAATGTGTAAAAAAGCAGAGAGCTCTCAGTGCCATGTCAGTTAAGTGATGCGACAATGTAAGAGGGTGTAGCGCACCCAAAATATCAGCGCGTTGGGAATGATTCGGAGGACGAGAAAAAGTTGTGAACCACTTGAACTGACAGCTCACCGTCAAGAAGAACGAAAAAATTAAACGCAACATAGTAAGAAGAGACTATGGCGCTCAGGTAAGGTAGGCAGATGTAAGAGCGAAACAGACTGAACCTGATGAAAACCATCAGACAATGGTCGCCGGCGGAGTAGACGGAAAAACCTGTAATAAGCAGGGAGAGGCCTAGGCTCGATGCGTTGCCGAGCGAGGGGAGCTGGAGACCGACATACTTCTCGATGAGCTTGTGATCTTAATTTGGGACATTCTGACGCACCTCAGAGTTGTACCGCAAGCATAGGGTCAAATTGGACCAACTTGTTATACTGTGGGAGGAGACCCTCACTGGACCGAATTAATTTCGGATGCACCCGTTAGCAGACAAACCCTGAAAACAACATGGGAAATAGGATGCACAGATTGAAGCCACTGGAATGACAGTGGGAAAAATGGAAGAATACAAACAGGTGCAATGTGATACGAGGCATGTGCTTAATACATGAGGTATACCCCGCTCTACCCTTGATTGTTTATTCATTTGCCAATTGTTTATCTACCCGACATGTACTACTTACTATTGTAATTTTGATCAAGCAACCCCCTTATCATTTGCCGCACCTTCCGGAGCGAAGCGGAGGTACGTCTTGTTTGGCTGAACAATCCAAACTACACTGTCTACACACTGATGGTATCGATCTTGTTCTTCCGCATCATGGCTAAGGTTCACCAGGGGTAGAGGTAGAGGTAGAAATGGGCCAACCTCTACCTCTACTCCCTCTGACCCTACCTCTTGACCTTGGGAGGTAAATTAAGAGGTATTCTCCTTTAAAGGTCCTGTAGACCTCTGAGACCTAAGTTAGCATGTTAAATAATCATTTCCAGCTTATTAGTCCACCAGAGAATGGGCACAGACTTAGAAATCTTTATTTTGAATTGGGAGGTACAACTTTGCCTTGACCTCTACCTCTACCTCCTTGAACCTTACCTCTGACCTTTGGAGGTTTACCTCTACCCCTGGGGAACCTTAATCATGGCTGCCATCGATGAGCTTGTTTCTGGAGCCTGTCGCGCGGCCGTAAAAATTAAGGACTCACCCACTGCCTTCTCGGTCTCTCTAATGCGAGTACGCCAAAAAAAAAAAAAAAAAAAAAGCAAGCTGGGTAGAGCTTCGTTCTTCGAATCTCGCTAATTATAAGTTGACAGATCAGAGCGGAGATAGTCAACGCACGTTGCTGTCAGCAGGCTCTGTTGCTTCTTGCGTCCCACCACCATGCCCGACCCCTTCACTGGCATTGGTCTGGTTGGCGCGATCCTCCAGTTTGTCGAGACAATCGTAACGGTCCGGGACTGCATTGTCGATTTTCAAAACGCGCCGAAGGAGCAGCAGGACTTTCTGGCGGAAGTGATCAGCCTCCGACCCTTACTCGACGCCCTCAAGAATCGAAGTGCGAATAACTCGACGAGTATACAGCAGTTTAAAGAACCGCTTGTGAGACTGGAGGATATGATGAAACGGCTGACGAAAGAGCTGCCAGCGGATTTGAAAGCGAAGGCTCACAAGCGATGGGCTTGGCCGCTCTCGGGGAAAAAGGACATCCAGGAGGGAATGAATACGATCGAGCGATTCAAAACATTGCTCGGTATATGGCTAGCGATTGACATCTGGTGAGTTCCTAAAGTTGCCGTGCGCTGATTAACCGCCGATTCAATTGTACAGGGACGTAGCCCAAGAAGAGAAGAAGCTTCGCAGCGGTATGTTTTTCTGTAAATTTAGCGGATATCAACTGATCCATATCAAGATACTGCCGTCGACCTTAAAAGTCCGTACGCCAGGGAATTTGTTCAGAGTTGTTGATCAGTTTTTTTGTAGTTGCTGTATCTTACGTCGATGATTCTGTCACCGCAAATCAGAAAGGTACTGTATCTTGGTACTTAATTTGGTAAACATTCAACCACATCTAATTTCTTTTGGTTGCAGTGCTCGTCAAATTATTCGACGGAAATACCGCCCAACATAAAGAAGAACGTTCAGGTCAGTTGCAGGAAGGTATTGTTCGAATGGTTACCTAATCGTTTGGGTTGTGACAGCCCTCATCCACTTGTTCCAAAATAATGCCGCCCAACATAAGCAAGATCATTCAGGTTAGTCAAAGGAGGTATTGTTCGAATGGTTTCCTGATATTTTATAGTAACAATTTCCTCCCTCAATGGTCTTGCCGAGCAGCAACAGCAAGCTCGGGGTTGAGTCCGTTGCATGCTCTCTCAGTCTGATTTCTGATCTTCGTGCACCAAACAGATATACTGGAATCAATCAGAAGCGCTGTTGAGAAAGAGGAAGTGTTTCGAGATGGTACGTTCCGCAGACGAAGAATCATTTCAATGACCAACGCCAGCCAGGTGATCAACGGGAAAAAATTCTCGACTGGTGGTCCCCAATCAACTTTTTCATCCGCCAACAAGATATCTGGAACACTCATGAACCAGGAACGGGAGAATGGCTCTTGGAGAACCAATTGCTCAAATCGTGGATCCTCGGTTTAACAGTAAACTTATGGTGTCCTGGAATGCGTACGCGAATTTATTTTAACAAATCTCGACTTGGTCGCTCATTGGAAACCCCACAGCTGGTGCAGGAAAGACCGTGTTGGCGTGTGTAAACAATAGAACCTGTTTGGTCCCGCTAACACCCGCCGTAACAGTTCCATCGTTGTGCATCATCTCCGAGAGACCCTCAATCTGCCTGGAAATATCGGGGTCGCAGCCATATATTTGAACCATAAGGAGACTGAAATACAGTCGCCTTCCAATCTTCTTGCGAGTCTATGGCGGCAACTTGTTCTCGGAAGAGCCATCTCCAAGGACGTGGAGTCGCTATACAAGAAGCATCACGAACCGCGCACTAGGCCGTCGCTGGAGGATTTTCGTGCGGTTCTTCATTCCATGGTGGAAGAATATTCTAAGGTTTTCCTCGCCGTTGATGCACTGGATGAATATCCGGAGGAAAAACGACGTGTTTTGATGAGCAATCTCTCGAAACTGGGGCCAAAAGTCAACCTGATGCTGACCTCGCGACCTTCTATCAACATCTCCACTACCTCCTTGGTTAACATCCGAATCCTGGAGATCCGGGCAGCTTCCGAGGATATAAGGCAATTTGTGACCGCACAGATTGACAGCTCCGAGCGGTTATTGGATCACATCAAAACAGCCCGTTCGGATTCAAATTTGAGGGAGAAAATCGAAACCCTGTGTGTTGAAGGCAGCGAAGGAATGTGAGTACTAAATCATTAACAGTGATCGTAGTTAACATTTTCTAGGTTCCTACTCCCAAAATTGTACATCACCTCCCTTGCAACACTACCCACAGTGGGGGACGTTCTGGAGAGCCTGAATAACATGCCAATTAGCCTGGACGACGCATTCCTCGACGCCATGGACCGGATAAACAAAGAACCCGACCGCGATAGAAAAATTGCCCGCAGCACCTTAGCTTGGCTTTCGAACGCAAAGCGGCCAATATGTGTTCCGGAGCTCAGAGAAGCGTTAGCAGTGGAACCAGGAACACATGAAGTCAATCTGAACAATTTGGTGAACATTAACATTGTCCTCTCCGTGTGCGTTGGACTGGTCGTCGTCGACTCGGATAAACCCAACGCCATTGTCCGACTTGTTCATTACACCGCGCAGGACTATCTGGCGCGCACACAAGAAAAACATTTCTCCACTGCACAATCAGACGTTACAAACATATGCATCACCTACCTTTCCTTCGACGCATTGCACCACTCGGGTCGAGTAACAGAACAGACGATTAAAACCCTTCGACCTACGCACCCCCTTCTCGATTACGCTGTGGAGTATTGCATGGTGCATGCCCGTGGACAACCGGAATCGGCCCTGAGAAAAACTCTCTTTCTCTTCCTCGCCGACGCTGCATTGATGTGGCTGGACATCTGGACATCTGGACACCGTGCCTTCAGAGTTCTGAGGGCATTATGGTCTGGCAGGCTTTTAATCGCTGCCTTCTTCGACTTGCGCGAAACTGCCCGTCATCTGATTTTGAACGAAGATGGCAGAGGTCATGTCAGCACTGCGCTTCAAGTTGCCGCAGCAAATGGACACCAGGAGATGATTCGCTTGCTTATCGCACACGGCGCAGATATCAACAGACAGGAAAAAGGGGACGGATCAGCGCTGCAGATCGCCTCATACTTCGGGTGCTTGTCAACTGTTGAGTTCTTCGTTGCTAACGGCGCCGAGGTCAACGCACAAGCAGGGGAACGTGGAACTGCGCTTCAAGCTGCTGCTGCTCAAGGTCATTCTGCTGTTGCTGCCTTACTCATTACCAAAGGGGCCTATATAGATGGGCTGGGTGGTCATTTCGGGACGTTGGTGCAGGGGCTTTTTGATCAGGAGGATTATACAACTATGCGGCAGCTTCTTGAGCATCGGGTCCATCGCTACAGGCTTGGCAGAACCTGCGCCAATGCACTGAATGTAGCTTCTGCCAATGGGCAAGTAGAGATGGTTCGCCTGTTCCTCGAAAATGGGGCCAATGCCAATGCGCGGGGAGACACAAATGAAGCGGCACTCTATGCGGCTTGTTACAACGGCCACAAAGGTGTGGTCCAGTTACTACTCATAAACGGGGCCGATGCAAATGCGCAGGGCGGACACTATGGCACGGCAATACAGGCGGCTGCTATCGGGGATTTCAATGAGCTTGTCCGGGTGCTTCTCGAAAATGGGGCCGATGGCACGCAGCCTGTCCTTCACGCTGCGGCAAACGGGCACGAGAAGGTGGTGCAGATACTCATTGCAAACGGAGCTGATGTGAATGCGTGCGGGCACAATAGCAAGGAGACTGCGCTGCACGTGGCTGCAGTGGGTGGGCACGAGAAGGTGGTGCAGATACTCATTGAAAACGGAGCTGATGTGAATGCGTGCGGGCACGATAGCAAGGAGACTGCGCTGCACGCGGCTGCAGTGGGTGGGCACGAGAAGGTGGTACAGATACTCATTGAAAACGGAGCTGATGTGAATGCGTGCGGGCACGATAGCAAGGAGACTGCGCTGCACGCGGCTGTAGTGGGGGGCCACGAGAAGGTGGTGCAGATACTCATTGAGAACGGAGCCGATGTGAATGCGCGCGGGCACTATAGCAAGGAGACTGCACTGCACGTGGCTGCCAGTGCAGCAAGAGGGCACAAGAATGTGGTGCAGATACTCATTGCGAACGGAGCCGATGTGAATGCGCACGGGCACGGTAGCACGGAGACTGCACTGCACGTGGCTGTGGCGAGCGGCGACGAGAGTGTGGTGCAGATACTCATTGCGAACGGAGCCAATGTGAATGCGCGCGGGCACGATAGCAAGGAGACTGCACTGCACGTGGCTGCAGCAAGAGGGCACAAGAATGTGGTGCAGATACTCATGGCGAACGGAGCCTACGTGAATGCGCATGGGCACGGTAGCACGGAGACTGCACTGCACGCGGCTGTGGCGAGAGGTGACGAGAATGTGGTGCAGATACTCATTGCGAACGGAGCCGATGTGAATGCGCACGGGCACGGTAGCACGGAGACTGCACTGCACGTGGCTGTCGCGAGCGGCGACGAGAATGTGGTGCAGATACTCATTGCGAACGGAGCCAATGTGAATGCGCGCGGGCACGATAGCAAGGAGACTGCACTGCACGTGGCTGCAGCAAGAGGGCACAAGAATGTGGTGCAGATACTCATTGCGAACGGAGCCGACGTGAATGCGCACAGGCACGGTAGCACGGAGACTGCACTGCACGCGGCTGTGGCGAGAGGCGACGAGAATGTGGTGCAGATACTCATTGCGAACGGAGTCGATGTGAATGCGCGCAGGCACGATAGCAAGGAGACTGCACTGCACGTGGCTGCAGCAAGAGGGCACACGAATGTGGTGCAGATACTCATGGCGAACGGGGCCGACGTCAATGCACTAGGACGCAGGGGCACTGCTCTCCACACAGCCTGCAGCACCGGGCAGATCTGGTCGATACTAGACAGGCCGCAACGGTTGGAAGTGGCGAGACTTCTCCTCAAAAATGGGGCCGATGTTAGCATACAGACCGGAAGATATGGCACAGCGTTACACACAACTTGCAGCGTAGGGCGGTTTGGGGACATAGAGTGGTCCCAACACTTGGAAGTGGTCCGACTTCTCCTTGAAAACGGGGCTGACATTAACGCCCGGGCCGGAAGATATGGAACAGCGTTACAGGCAGCCTGCCGGAGCAGAAGGCCGAAGGAAGAGTCAGAGGTGTTGAAATTGGTGCAACTGCTCTTCGAAAATGGAGCGGACGTTAACGCGACAGGCGGAAAATGTGGCACTCCTCTGCAGGCGGCTCGATCCAACGGGAACGTGAAGGAACTGGTCCAACTGCTTCTCGACAAAGGTGCAACAGAATCACCTGAGTGAGAGGATTTGCATATTTCCCATTGGAATGATCGTCCACTCACCGAAAGCAAACAGGAACAGCCGATTAACCATCGGAGTTGTCAAAGTACGTCGCGAACCTGGACTTCAGACCTGCGCTGACACTCAGAAAAGAAATCCCGACTTGCCTTTAATCCAGTGGCAGTCGACAGAAAAATTTTCAATGGCTTGGATGCAGCCGAATTCATGCTTCCGACACGGCACCCAATGGCGGCATTGTCTGTTTCACAGGCGAGATTCAGCGAGCTCGGAATGAGTGAATATATACAAGGGTGGGAGTCACCCTCGGACTGGGAGTCGGGCTCGGAATGAGCCCTTCTCCTGATCGTGAACCTGGCCAACGAAGAAAGAGTTGAAACCTACAACTTGGATCGAATGTTTGTCGAACAGTGTAGTTAGTATGGCAACAGGGAGAGGACAGCTTTGGTTTGGTGAACAATAGAACAAATTTGAGGGCGACTTAAGAAACAAAGTGATAATTGTGTAGTGAATTTACAACAGCTTTTATACTCTACGGTAAGTACAGCTAGAATATTCTGTTGTCTTAGTAAACTATTAGTAAAAGTAAAGCAGGTAAGGCCGGCAAGCGGCACGGCCGCTACCCATATCTCAAATCCAAACGGACAACTGCGAAAAATCACTATTAAATTCTCGTTCTAAAGTAATTGATTAGGTTCGACTAGGAACTATATACATAAAACAATATGGAAGGAGCGTCTTTGGTAACGTATGGTAATTTCAAGTGGTGCGGTGCTTTGCTGAAATACAATCCCTCCGTGAGCTTCTCGTACAACTTATGTCGCGCGATCAGATCGCCGTCTTCGTCCTTGTACTCGGACTGGACAAGTTTAGCTCTCTCTGGAGTATGACCCTTTGTGGTCCGAAAGCAAGTCCGGAGAGTACATATACGGTATCACCGATTTTGCGCCCCGAGCTAGCTGAAACAATATTAGTTTCCGCTATACAAACAGAAGGACTGTTATCTGCGACTGCTTAGTGGGCCACCATGGCCTTTTTGATCTCGAGCCCAGACGCAAAAGGCGGTAAATACGATTATATGGGGTCTAGCACCAGGGTATTCATCCTGTGAGTGAGTTGAGATAGTTTCCATGAACTTACAAGATGGTCTCTCGACCTACGGAACTTTTGTTCCTGCGGTTTCGTAAAACGGCAAAAACAGCTTAGGGGGCCACTTCCTCACATCGTTCATTTAGACTGATATCGGCCGTCCCAGTATATCCCAAATCATTAAAGACATCCAATTGCAATATTCTGTACAATAACAGAGCACTTCCGAGGTATATGAGCACCTCAAATATTTCCCTTTCAGCCATTTGCTTCCATTCCACAAACGCGTACAAGCACTACTTGCGGCTACAGCTCCTTCCTTACCTCCATGTCGAACAAACGAAGACCCAAGGTTGCTGGGAAACCTTCTGCCACCAACGAGAACACGTCCCGAAACGCATAACGACGCGTGCTGGAAAACGCAAAGCACTAGATGATGGACTGCCTTTAGCTGAGTCTTCCGAGAACACAAAACAACGGCACATACAAGATGGTGAATCCGATTCTCCAGCCTTCAAGGATCCTCTATGACCCGCCACCGACGCCCTTTGTCCCGAATATGAGCGTTGAGGAGGCTACTCACTGGCGGCCGAACACAAGTCCGGAGGTCGATCAAGTCGCGTGGAAGGGGGACAAAGCAGATGAGCATGAAGAGGGGGAGAGGGATCCAGATGTGTTGCATTTTGTCTCGGAAGAGAGTCCTATCGATCCTCAGCTGCAGGTATGTACGCAGGCCACTCGACGTCAAACTGTGAACAATTTCTGCATCCAGGCCCTCACACCGCCTAAACCAGCGGCGACCCAGTTCGCGTTTCCTTCTGGTAAACTGTCAGCGTCAACTTCGAGTTTCAGCATTCCACCACTTACCTCGTTTCCACCCTCATCCACTCATCATCGTGAGTGCACCAATTTCTCCACCTCGTCCAGCGCATCCAACTCCCTCACTTTCGCATCATTCAAAAATGCTCCCATCCCATCTGTATCCAAGTCTTCTCAAGTCTCCGCACCAACCCAAGGATCATCTCGTACCTTTTTTCAAGTAAGTCCTCGCGCCAGCCTCCAATCTTTTACCTTCTCCCGTGGCATCTCATCGAACTCCACCATGACTACATCGATAAAACCGGCGGTTGAATCTGGTCCCGTTGTCTCTGGCTCTCGACCCAGCGCCGTCCCTTGGCCCAGAGGGGTAACGGATGGGTGGGGCCGTCTGGGGGATTATATGGGTAGGTGAGGGAGGCTTCAAGGAGCAGCAGAGTCGGGGGACGTGGGATCCGGCTTGCAGAAAGCAGACAAGCTTTGGAGCACGCGTAGAGGCACGCAAATGCCTTAGGAGATGCAGAGCCTCAGCGAGTGTGCATAGAGAGATCACAGGGAGAGCACGGACCTCACATTTCGCTCTTCCCAATGCTGCCAGAACCTACAGTCCCGTGCTGGCGGAGCAGCTTCCTCGCGTCGGGGTCCACCCTATCCTCCATCCTCGGGTACGGGGCAGCGAGTACTAATGATCTTTAGGATAAAGGCGCCGGAAGCGACAACTCGAGGACGAGCGCGTCGAGTACTGCCAGCATCCACAAGGAGGGTAAGACGGGAGTCGATTCATGGTAGAAGGCGAAATCACCTAGGGAAGCCGAAGGAAGTATCAGCAAGTGCGAACGGAGAGAAAAATGCGGACCTTTCTCGGCTTGTCTTGCTGTGACGCGCTCGAGCCCCGGCAAACTTAGGAAGCATCAGCGATTGCGGGGCGAGCACAGTGAGAATAAAGACCTTCTCAGCAATGACGTTCGAATCCGGGCTTCACCGCCATATCGCTGTCGCGAGAGTACACCAAGAAGTCGAGTCTCTGATGAGAGCCGCAGATACGAGGAAGCGACGCCGCGATGGGAAGCACCCTAGTTGGTACGATGAGCGTCGGCACCGAGTGATGCCAAATACGATCACGTGATTGGCGTGACAGACGCGTCGGCTTCACGATGAAGTTGTGTTCAGAATACTTCTGGCCCTTGAGCGGGCCTGACGAAATGCTCTGAAACGGGTAGGCTGTTTTTTGGGTGGCAGCATCCGGAATGAAGCACAGCAATGAACTTACGGTAGACACATTGTAGACACACCCATCATCCGAAAAATCCCTTATTTTCAATGAAATTCCAATAACAATTCTCGCATTTAATCCAGAGAAGCGGGAAGAAAAATTATTGTGAACGAACAGAGTCACAGACAAGTACGTTTCCGTCCGAATTACCTCAGGTTTGAAAATACTTGTGCTTTCATAATACAATGACCAGATGATAAATATTCTGGCCGGGTCCATGACATGAAACGAAGATATTTGTACAATAGAGCCATAAATCCGACTGATCAATTATTCCGTTCCGTAGGCAATACACCCAACAAACGAACTTTCACCAATCCGGCAACACGAAAATTATAATCAGTATGGTCCTCAACCTGCTTGAGAACCTCCGGAAAACTTGAAGAAAACCCATGCTCGTGCGGCACGAACTGGGACTGCCCGCACCGACCGAGAATATGACGGCCAGTAGCAGAATTGGCAACAGGATTGATGCACGCAGCCCAATTGAAGTCTGACAAATTAGTGCGGAATACCTTTGGAAAATATGGAAAGCACGCGCTGTCAAACCAGGAATCACCTCCACAGGTCTTCAAAGGGCATAAATATCATTTATATTACACTCCCGGCCAAAGATGCTATTCTGAAGTTATCGTCACCAGCTTGAGGTCTATACATTTTACTTTTCCCATCTGCGAAGATCGTTCGAAAAGAGGTCTCGCAGCCCTCAACAGGCTTACCGACCGATCAATGTTCCTCCTCTTCTCGAAAATCGAGGACATCCGAACCATACATTCTCCTCTGCAGCCATGAACACCCATGAGCGTAAATCCCTCCAAAGCGACTTCGAAAAGGGTCAACGCAGTGTCCGCTTCATCATGGGCTGCAAAAATATCGCCCAGACAGCGTATCGCCTTCATTGTCGCCAGCCTGTTCTTTGCTTTGAGCGACCATGTAAGAAATACCGTGGCCCACTGAAGAGTGGTGTTTATGTCGTCCATCCAATTGGATAACTCCGCTAACCGTTCCAAGCATTCAAACACCCCTTCACCCAATTTCTCTCGCATCGCGAGGAATGATTCCTCTAAGAGTGTCCGTGCCAGATCGGGGTTCCCTTCGCGAAGATGCAGGTCGGCATACACCACGTTACAAAGGGATGCGCCCATAGGAAATGCAAGTGACGTGGTGAACTGGTCTGCCGCAATATCCACATTGCGCCGAATGAGGTGGATCGGCCCCGATCGCACTGTCAATGAGAGCGACACCGAAGTATGACCATGCCGTCATGACGCTGGGCACATCACTGCTGCCCGCAAGCCCCGCATGGTACCTCCGCGCCTCCGGATATTCAGTCCGGAGCAAACAGATTTCAGCCTCGTATCCCTGAGCCTGGTAATCGGCTGCGCCGCCTTCTAAACCACAGGCCTTCGCAAGTTGCCTCGATTGGGCACACAGTGTCGCCGCTTGTTGAAAATGGCCGAGACAGATGCAGCAATTCGCTTGAAGAGCCATGATATGTGCTTGACCATCCAAATCACCCAGACTGATCGCGCATTGTTGCGCCTGGTCCGTATGCAATTTTGCGCCTAGATAGTCTCCGGTTCCGATTAATACCTGGGCTATTCCCTGGAGTGCGAGCCTCCCGGCCTTGGTTGGCGTAGGTCCAGCGAGCGATAGAGCCGATTTCCGATGCTGCATTGCCTCACAGTGGACGTTCCGCATGAAATAGTACTGTCCCAGAGCATTATGCCATCGAGCTGGACAATGTTCAGCCACGTCGATTTTACCACCAAAAAAACGAGAACAGAAACACACCTCTTTCGAGCTCGTTGGCAGTTTCAAAAAATTGGTGTCCCAGTCGAATGCGGACCTCCATGTCGCCCATCACGCCGAAACTCCCCGTTGAGTTCAGAGACTCGATCAAGTAAATTCCATACACGGGATCGGTCCGGCAATGCTCGATCTTCTCGGAGACCAGATCCAGCACAGCCGGACGTGTACGGATGTTCCGCCTGCAAAAGTTGCTGAGCAGAATAACGCTGTGCAGACTGGCAACGATGTCCGAAGACTCCGTTTGAATGGCATCTGAGAAGATACTGCTCAGATTGCCAAGGTTGGCCGAAATTTGGGGTACAGAGCCCATCGGCGAGGGGTGTTTATATTGATCCCAGAGGTCCAATGTTCTGTGAAAGTATGTGCGCAGAGCGAGCCGTATCTCGGGGGAGGAAGGATATACGTTGTGAACATATTCACGGATTGGCACCAAAACTTTGAGTCGCTGCCCATGGCCATAGTCGGTGTAGGCGAGCGAGGTTCGAATCAGCGTAGCTTTACAGCTCAAGATGCTGGAAATGGGCAGTTTGCTCTGGACCAAGTCGGCATCCGAGAGGCCATCGGGCAACATTGATAAAAGGCTGAGTAATTTCTGCGCCTCTGAGTTCATCCGTGAGCTGGAAAGTGAGAGGATAATGGAGATTTCGAGACTTGACGTCTTGTCATATCCGTCCGAGAGAAGTCGAGTGCTCTCGGTCTTCCAGCGCGACAAAGCAATATCGCAACCTTCATAAGAAGCGACGTTGGCAATCAGGCTAACCGCCAGAGGGAGATTGCCGGTTAAGTCGATGAGGTGTTGGGCAATGACCTTATCATGAGATTCACCCGCAATATCCACGAAGGTCTGCAGTGCGGGAACATCTGACAAAGGTTTCAACGGTGGAGGGCAAGGTCGCGTCCATTTAAATTTCCCAGGACGTTCCGCACAACGCATGGTGATCTGCAAGGACGATATTGTCAGTAAAATAATGCAATGCATGCTGGGCTGCGGCGCTAACCACGATTGCCACATGCGAAACATCTGCGAGGAGCGAGAGAAGTTCTTCCACGTCTGCACGAGAGCTCGACGGTTCCCAAGTGGTTTCAAGATTGTCAAGGATTAGAAGCGACGGGGGATTGAGTGAAAGATGGTGACCGATTCTGTGCGCGAGGTTGCGGCCCTGGGCTACCCCGGGCCCGGAGAAAATGCCGCGACTGCCGCGGCACTGCGGGGAATTGACGCGGCACTGCGGGGAACTGACGCGGCGGTGGCTGTGCATTTGCCGCGGCGAGGGCGAAGTGCCGCGCAGTATTTATCTCCTTCCACAGCATGTTGGGAAGCTAAAATCCAGTGAGAGGAATGTTCCTACAATTAAATACGTCTTTTAGCACAAGAAAATCATCGAATAAAATTCCAACCATATGTCGGAATCATCCCAAGATAGATTCCAACCATGAACTCCCGCCCCAGTAGCGATCAAAATACTGTGCAAGCATATATAACACCTAAGGACATCAATTTGAAGAGTCATCTGGCCAAAGGATTTCTAATAAAGGGCAGGAGGTTGTGACTTTGCTTCACAAATGAAGTCAGACCTGGCTGTTGTATTGTCATCATGGTCAACTCACTTTTCAAGAACTTTAATTAACTCAGAATACCCACAATATACCAAGGTCTGTGCGACACTTATCCCCTCACATCCCCGCAACACCGCGTCACATCCCCGCACTGCCGCGTCAACGCCTCGGCAGTGCCGCGTCAGTTCCCCGCAGTGCCGCGTCAGTTCCCCGCAGTACCGCGGCAGTTCCCCGCAATGCCTCGTCAATTCCCCGCACTGCCGCGGCAATTCCCCGCAGCGCCGCGTCAGTGCGCGGCAGTGTCCCCTCAGCTCAGATTGATGCGGAGGCAAATCACAAAGTTGTCTTGACTTTGAATTAAGGACCAGTCGACTGGACTGAATATCTTATATGGCTTTCAACATTCTTTAGTTCAGATACCATGAAACCATGTTTGAAAATAGTGGTCTTTATTGAACAAATTGATTCTGGATATTTCTTGTACTATGACCTCGCGATAGTGCACGCTGAATGGGAGTCATTTTGAACTCCAGGTGGGATAGTACTGCATTATGTGCGTTACGTGTATCGAATATCCCCGAGTTTCACTGTTCAGATTGAATACGGCCACAAGCTCTTGCTATACAAACAATCTGCTAAACCACTTGCAGACCATAGCCTGAGCCCAAGTCAAATTGAGTGAGCAGAACATGCACAGCAATTCCGCGGCATTTTACCGGCACTCTTCATTGGCGACAATCGCCGTTGCTCAGCTGATTGTCTCCAGCTAGTGGGATGTGGTCCAACTTCACCCCCTAATAATCCATGAAATGGTTCGTTCTGATAGATCAACGCATAAAATTCGGGGTGAATGATTGAAGTTGAGAGCAGTATAATTTTGGTTCAACCCTGATTAGAGGAGAGGAGTGTTGTACTCTCGGATAGGTGTCCAGGTAGCCCTCCAGAAAATCTGAGGTCCGCAGTACAATCCTGAATGATAGCGCAGAGTCCGACACTTGCCTCGGATCACAGAGTACGTCGATTTTGATACGGTGAGCACTCTGTGTGCGTGGTGAACTGGCCCATCTCCGTGGGGGAGGACATATATCAGTGACAGTGTTCCGAGCGAGGCTGTGGATCGGAGATCACCAAGGCAGTGTTGCCGCAAATTAAGGTGAGCCGCTCAGAGGCAATGCGGCCAACTCGTCTCAACTCGATCAAGCAAGTTGATTCGAGTTCTGATCGAGTTGAGTCGGAGGACATTGGCTTAGAGGTCGTGCGCATTCAGAGAGATTGAATCTAGTATTCACAGAAATTAAAGATGTGAATTAAATTGTATTAGAAGTCTCCGGCGGCATCTTTTTAAACAAATCACCAAGCCGGATTCCAAGGATAGTCGAATAATTGCTCAATATACAGGTACCATTTTAATCGGTGACTCTCGGGGAACCTCGCAGTCTATTACTGATTTGTCAAAAATTGACCGGAAACCCCCGCAATACCACGTCACTCGACCTCCTGGCCATTCCTTTGTCAGTGGAAATGTAACTGGAGCATGAAATGAAGGTTGGTTACATCAACTCGAGAGCACGGTTGATCAGATTGTGGGTTCTCATGGTTCAAACGGGTCAACTAGAAATCCTCTGGAGCATCACATCATGCCATTAATATTGGGGTCTACGCTGAGGGGAGCAACAGCCAATCCAGATTTAGGCAGCGATCTTCGCTGAAGGGGCTCGCCCATTTTGCAGTATAGCAGTCTAATTCGCAGCAGCGTTCAACAGCACCCCACCTGAGACTCAATGCACAGACTAATTGTGCATTTGAGTGGATTCATGTCTGAAAAACCATTGTTCCAGTGGATACAGCTACAGGACCTGACCTTCCAGTAAATATTTGAGTTCCAGAGGGACATTCAGGGGTGGGCACGTGGCATGTATTGGTTATATTTTTCGCATCATGTTCAACTATACGCGCTGTGTTCTCGAGGTAATGTTCTAACCATAGCCCGCACAATTCATCTCTACTCTATTCACCCCCTGGTTCGTGGGATTGCCTCATCATCCATACGGTGTCCCGCATTCATGCAATGCACATTAATACTACGACACTGCGCCTCAATGGGAATCACCTATTGTCTGTTATGCAGCTAAAGTGTATTCAATATTGGCGACAGTTATTTAGTTGGATTCATACCTATGGAAACTTGAAAGAGGATCCTGCAGCATTCGCGTGGCCGTTCCAGTGCGGCAGTGCGGCGGTATGAGAGAACTCAAAGGTAGTCAACATGTGACCAGTCCTGGGACTCCTGTCGCATAGCTTTATTGCATTCAGACGATTAATCTGTATTTCAGACAATTCTGCAACTGGCTTTTGGGAAAGACTTTTTGATGATGAGAGGCGTGGTCAACCTCAGTGATCTCTCACGGTTGAACCTGAAACATTGTTTGAAGTCTTGAATGGAGGAAGTGAAGGGGGAAATAGTCACTTGGAGAACTCTGTTCAACATCTGGAATTGATTCCTCGGTTCACCCCACATTTTAAGGTGTGTCGTGTGAGGGGCGCACCAGAGGAAAAAGGAAATATGTAGCTGGGTCACCGCAGTCCTGCACAGCAGCACCCTTCCACTGTAGTACCAGCCACAGTCAAATGACGTTGAGATCCACAAGTCAGAGACGTTCTTCTGGATACCTCTCCAGGACCAAATGAATGACCTAAGATTGGTCAAGATTCAGCCTTCCCGGTGTATTTCAAGGGTATAATATTAATGGAATGAGCAGGGAATTTAAGTCACTGTATTCTTCTCATATTCATCTTCACTCTGCAGGCCAAATTTATTGTAGGGGTTCCATTCAACAGGAAAATAAGGGAAAGTTTGGTTACGTATCTGTGCACACTGCCATTGGATGCCTCAGCAGTAGCAGTATCCAGTTAGCTATTCTGCAGGCTTATGAGTACCTATGTCGTGCGGATCTCACGGGTTGTCAGTCCCACCTATGGGAAGTTGCAGTGAAACGGGAGGCTGAAAGTGATCTTTGATATGTTACATGTCATTTACTATAAGAGCACACTTTGGACATTAGACCAGCAATATTCTAATGATACCAAGGGCCCAGATCTGTCGAGTATGTTAAACCCTAAATCAAACACGTTACTACAACAGAAGCTCGACAAGGGAGTCAGCTTCTGTTTAACACGCCTGCAAGCAGACTTGCTACAACTTGCACACCGTCATTTGATAGGACTGGCTTGGCTTCCAGGTTTACTCCGCCTCTGTGTCATGTTTTGTGAAACCCAGAACGCCAATGCCATGATATCCGAAGCAGAAACTGGCTCGAAAAACCAAGATCTTGTCCAAAATCGGGGGTTGGTTTAGGTTCTGCTGATCTCCTATGTCCACTGGCATTCTGAAACCCAAGAGGTCAAATGTGGCCATATTTACCTTTCACCGATGCTCTGAGTCATAATTAAGGACCCTACCATTAATCTTGTGATCTTCCGCCCAGAAATTGGTCGGTTAACCAAGATCTAATGAAAGCCTAGTCATAATATTGGGGTACTTGAAGATTCAATAGTTCTAACGTTTGGACCGGGTTTGAACAGTACAGACAATGTATTGAGAGTACAAAACCTTGGTCCAGCTTGAATTGTGGTCAGAAAGGGCCTGTGGGACGAGTTAAACGCGGCGCGGCACTTCACCCCTTTGCCGCAGCAATAACACAGCCACCGCCGCGTCAGTGCCGCGCCACTGCCGCCTCAATTCCCCGCACTGCCGCGTCAGTGCGCGGCAGTCGCGCGGCACGCGCGGCATTTCCACCCAGCCCCTCGATGAGGTTTTCAAGTCGGGCGTGGGGCTGCATTCTCATTCAAGTTGGGGACAGTGAAGATCCGCAGCGCATTCTGAAAGTTTTCACGTTAAGTGTCAGTGCCGTGAGAGTCTAGAATGAAGTTCCCGTCTTAGTCAATGCTTATCACTGGCAGGCGGATATCAATCGATCGCGCTCGTAGGTTTGCTTGGAGTCTTGCGTGTCGAGGCCTCCTAAATCTCTTTGTTGAAGTTCAGCCGTGACAAACTAGACAAACGCAGACCCATCTCTGACTCCAGATAGAAATTAAGCAAGTGAACAATCAGCACCCGGGCTTGGGGTTGCATCCCCACATAAGTTGGGGACAGTGGAAAATGTTTAAAGCTTTGGCGCTGAGTGTCAAGGCCGGGAGTCAATTGAACGTATTTCCTCCAACAGTCGATACTTATCAATTATCTCGTATATCAATCAACACATAGAGGTCTACTCGGGTATTGCCTCGAGCCCCCTCAACGCGAAGTTCAGCGGTAGAACAAGCCAGAGAAAGGCAGACCCACCTCGGACTTGCACAACTCCAATTGAGAAGTACTGAATAAAGCAGAAAGTCAGCACACCGAAGGCAAGCGCCCGATTCCGGGATCTGACACCCTTCCATACCCAAGGACCTATTTTGATGCACTCTCTCCATTCTGAATCAAGGATGAGACATGTGCATCAGCGGTATCAAAGATCTGCCAATCATACAGCTCACAGGAAGACTCGATGCGGGAGAAGTCGTACAGTCAGTGGGAGAATCAGAGAGTACAAGCGCCCCACGCAGATGAAGGCACACGAAGGATAATGAAGGACCCAGACACGCATTGCTTCATGATTCAAGCTGCTAGCACTCTGGGTGCAATATGTTTCGGGAGTACGTTTTTGTCGTGCGAACTAAGGTGGTATGGTTATGGGCTAGATATCGAGAGGTCTATCAACTTGAAGATCATCATAAAATTACAAAACACACAAACATCGGAGACATAGCGGGTCTGAGTGACGAATGTCCGGTTCCAGTGGGTAGGTGACAGATATCGCGACTCTGGTCATCAAACAGCTTCAATATTCTGGTATTAAAACCTTGTCTAGATTTTTGACTCACGGCTCAGACTCCGCCTGTTCGGCGTTGTCCCACAGCATCCTCGTCGCCACCGAGAGACGCGCCGCACTACCCTCCCACATCACAGACACCCGCAGCCACGCGCGGGAGGCATGGATGTTTGCGGTTCAGCCTATGCAACGCTGAGCCGAGCCGCGGTAACACTACGTCGATGTGACCGGTCCGCGTCACCTCAACATCAACTTTCTCTGCGTTGCCAACGTACCCTCTACGCCGGTGCTGTGTCGCTCAATGCTGCTCTCTCCGGCACTACTGTCCATGGCATCGCCCCTGGCTCTTCCTTGGGTCTATACCCTATTCAGTCTCTGCCACCACTCTGGCCGCCGCCCGCCCATGTCTCGCACTCGATGTCTCATGCTAAGCTTTGATGTCGAGCCTCAGACTCATGCTCACACTGCTTAGTATCTTTTTTGAAGGCATTGTCCTCCAACTCAACAGAGACATTCGATCTATGTTACAGCCATTCACGCCGCCGCTGCATCGTTGGATGTTGTATTGTTGAGGTTGATTGAATTTATCCTGAAGCCTAGTTCCAAGATTTCCAGCTCTCAAACTCTTCCAATTCTTTCCTCGTGTATGCATATAGGCTCAAAAGTACGCTAGCAGCGATTTCAAAGTTTCAGGATTGTGTGCGCCGCTAAACGTCAGTCTGTGCGCCGCTCTGCGTCAGTGCACAGCCACGCTGCGTCAATTGTACATCGACGTTGACTGACGCGTCGAGAAGAATTTTGACATTAATGTTGTAATAACGCTCTAGATATGCCCGGTGACCACCGCAACCTCGCAATGTCGACCCTAACCAAGATATCCAGGAAATAATCATGTGGTTGGAAATAGTGTCTCGAGTGGATGGATGGCAAAAACACCCCAGACCGCCAAAAGAGCTTCAATTGTGGGTGCCCCTATCATACCACGGTCAATACAGAAGAGAACTCTCAGCTTGAAGGCCATCCTTTAGGTCGGGCAGCCACCAAGAAACCTTCTAGCCTCTAGAGGTCAACCTCCACCCTGTGAGAGCTCCTCGAATGGTATCAATTTGCTTCACTTTGCAAAAATTGCATGCTAATCATTCCAAGAGCTCAATTGTGGGCCGAATCTGGACTTCACCAGTGTGTATGCCGGCCCGCGTCAATGGTGCGTCGCTCTGCGTTAGTGCACAGCCACTCTGCGTCAGGATTTCACTGACGCTGACTGACGCATCCAGCAATGCCATTGTTAATTAATGGGTAAATACTCGCCTGCGGAGCCTGGTAAGATATAAAGCCTGTTATCTGAACACAGGATGAGTTATTGACGAGATATTCGGCTCGGGAATACTTTGCGAGCCAAACGGACGCAATATTGGCTGCACGGCGAGGCGGTGAAAATCGTGAATCAGCCGTGAATAAAACCATGCCCAACCTTCTGACGGTGTGGCCAATAAACTCAGCAGAAACAGTGAGTTCAACTGATGGGGATTTGACTCAAATCGCCAGGATTATGCAGGCCTCTAGATATGTTGGCGGACACCAGGGTCCTTGCCTTTTGTTTCCAGGCATTCCAAGTGCCCGATTAAATTCCGTTAATAGGACTATAGACCGACTCCGTGCTGGCGAGGCTGCACAACTGTGTGGCTGATCTGCGTCAGTAGGTGCGTCGCTCTGCGTCAATGCACAGCCACCCAACGTTAGTTGCATATTGACGTTGACTGATGCATATTTTGGGATTGATGATTAATGGACTGAACAACTCTCCAGTGATATCTGGTGACCAGTTTACTCGCCAATTTCCCCCTGAACCAAGTTCTTCATGAGATGATATTTTAATCTGTGTGTGGTGTACTGGTGCCTCAAAATCCCAGACTCCTGCGTTGTTGCCCCCTCTGGGGTAATAGCTTGTGGGAGCGCACATACCATACAGAAATGAGGCCGCAACAAATTTTCGTGTTTTTCGAAGCGCCATTTTGAATTGCCAGGCAAAATAACACGCAGAATCACGCAACTAAAACATCTGGATCTGACCCGTGCAGCAGCTATTAGAAAGGCAAAAAGGATCCGCGGGTATCAATGCAGTGGATGAAAGTTTAAAGGCAGTGGGAGGAGAAAAATAACAGGGCTATTCAGCGACAGTAATCTGAGTACAGATCAAGTGCATGGACTTGCACGCACCTCATCCGCAAGACTTCCACATAACATCAATGTTTTGACGCGCGCCGACGCCTAAAATCAGCTTGCCTGCTCACGGGAATGCAAAAGATAAATTTGGGAACCGCGTGCATCGCCAAAGGGCGTGGCACACGTGATTTCCTCGCCGGAATGCAAATATGAGCTACGAGGGGCCGCAATCGACACTGAAATTGCCACGCACGCGGTGGAGATTTCTTTTGGTCTTGATTATTTCTTTGCCTGGCTTCATATCTTGATTCCAGGAGATTTGCAGAAGGTGGTTGAGTCAATTCACCAAAATCAGTCACATTGAATGGTTTGCCGCGTTCCTGGCATATATGTATTTCAATGGCGTGAAAGCCCCGTGAGCGGCTCACGCGCCAAAAGAATTATCTCTTGCGCAAATCCCGCGAGATTCTATGCTCTTGCCGTGATTTTCTGAACCATGTCCTGTCACAAAAAGTGTTCAGTTCGGCACGAACAAGATGTTGGTGGTTGAAACACACACCTGCGTAACATTTCAGATTCGCCTTAGGTCAGGTATAATAAACTGAAACCCCCTAATCATTTCTGTGGGACGATTACAGATAAACAGTGCCTGGTGCCAATTGGTGGCCCGGGAATTGGTGAGCAGAGTTCCAGAGTTCACAACACTCATGTTCCGCGCCACTGAAGGTCTCGAGTGGATGCGGCGCTGAATGCGTGCGTCAACCCGGAATCCCACAGGATGACTAGCCAAACGTGACACTGCTCCGGTGTGACAGTATGCGTCAATCAAGCGCTGATCTGCGTCAATCGACAAATGTCACAACGTCAGTCAAGCGTCAGTGCAACGTCAAAGCGTCACTTTCGCCCTGCCCGTTTGTTTGTTGTTCACATAGTGCGTCGCCAGAGATGGCCCAGTGACGTATAACTCCCCACTTTCTCCGATTCTTGCCAAAGACCCAATGCTTTTCACAATGCGGATCGAGCGGCGGCATCGTCAAAATCCCTGTGAGCTCAGTCATGCCTGGATCATTCAATATTTTAGGTATATGTTGAAGGCAAAGAGTAATAGCGCACCATAGCTCTGCTCCACGAATGCTTGTGGAACTATTTCCGCCAAGGTCCGCGCTAGATGGACGCTAAGAGGCGCACCACCTACGAAAATGACGTGAAGGCTAGACAGATCTGCATATTTCATAGCCGGGTGCTGGGAACAGCATTTAGTATTCATCCTGGGACGAGGAATTACAACGAGCGCACCTTGCAGAACAGCGTCAACATAGGCGGGACCAACCTATATCCTTTTCAGCCCTGAAATAATGACAATCAGGCGTTATCGGACTGACGACAGATTGGTGACCCTGTATTGTTTAATTGTTGCCAGATATTGGACAAAATCGAACTTGGGCATTATCACAACCATCATCTGCGGGAGAGACACGTCGATTACGCCACAAAAGTTCCACAGAAGGAACACATACTCCGGAAAACAACATGTAATGCAACTGGGAAATCATAAACCAAAGGCCGAAAACGATAGCCTAGATACGTACATTTATAAGGAGTCCAAAGATATCTTGTATGAGTTAGCATTTCTTTTAGGTCTTGAGTGAACTTGTTTAATTTATTGCCTGCGTCCCAAGCATCCTTCAGCCGGAATCGTTGCGCACATAATCCTCGTAATGCCGGGCATCGCTGTCTTTCCGTCTCTTTCTTCCTTTTTTCTTGGCCTGATCTAATACTGATTGATCACTTCGCGTGCAGGGAAATGTATCGAGGGTAGACTTTCGGCGCAATAATGTCAGTTCCTCCGTTTCACACGCTACCACCCATTTTGTTCGTTGTTGTCATTTAATTCGCTGCTATTCAGCATTATTCACTCAAACTCCAGCTGAACTATCCCAGCGCATGCAACACAATTCGAGCTGTCTTAGATAGCGGCATCCAGTAGTGGATATGGTGACTTCATCATCTTTCCCTTTCTTGGTTCCTGGTATTTTGTGCCATGTCGGGGATAAGACCTAAAATTGCGGATGTTGTGCGGTTCGTGCTTACATCTCCCGTCTGTTGATTGGAGGTACTTCCGTGTGCTGCGATGGAACGGCGATCCAAAACACAAAGAGTGCTCACGATTCTTCCGCATAGATTGACATTGAGCTCGAGGCGGACTATTCCAGGTGCAAGAGCCATCACGCTGTGCGAAGGTACAGATAATTGCAACTGTGTTTGTCGCATCATTGGCACAGAGCTGTGGGCGGAATGGTTCGTTGATGGCGTATGCGGCGCGTGTGCAGACACTCGGGCTGTGCCGGGTTAGGAGTGGTTCTGTTTTTGTGAGATGAGGGGAGGCGGATGCGTTGTTGATGAGTTGAAGCCGGGGGTGGGCGCGGCGAACATGGGGTAGGTAAGTAGATCCGCGGCGCGGTGCTGCCGAAGATCCCAACGGTTGCGAACACTGTTCTTCCCTTGCGTCCTATTTTCTTCCCATTCCCCTTCATTTTTTTTTCCTAGTCGCCAGAGCAGCTGACGGCCGGAACCGTACCGCAATACGTCGGGTGGCTGCTATGTACTCGGCCATCGGTTTTCTGCGCAGCTGCCGTCGCCATCATGGCTGGCTTGCATTATGGAACCTCGACATTTTCAGTGTTTGTTCCGCACCCTACGCGACTCTGATTTGGTGGCCAGTTTCCATGGTAGAGGTGTCCATGCACACATGTCTCGCTTGCAGATGGCGCTGGGAAAATGCAGGCAGATGCTGTTATACGATATGGAAGCTGTGGTGCGTGCGCCGTAAACTAAGATAGTTGCGTCTCGGGCTGTGGAGCAGTGAGGGCAACTGAGGCTGCGTCTCCCCGTGGCCAGAAAAGCAAGTCCGTCTAATAGGTTTCAGAAATTGATAATCTAGTGATTTGATTGCTCAATGCAATGGCAGTGTTATGAGTCTAAGAGAAACAGTGATGGCAACAAGTATTCTGATCATGACTAAACCAGGGATGAGCGGTGTCATCAGTAAGTGGAGCTGTGCATGAGAGAGGGTTTTTCGTGGCAGGCAGATCAACTTAAGGGTGAGAATACTCCTTGCAGCAGAGAGGGGGAAAAATGTTCCGGGAGCCGGGCTCAAAGGGTGTCTGCGGGGTTGATAATATCTGCGGGATACAACCACTCTCTCCCACCCGTGTGTCCATGTATCTGGAATATGTATTGTGAACACAAACTCCTTGATTCCATCTGCCAGAACAAAGATGAACCCTTTCCTCGGAAGATGAACAGCAACCAAAAATAAAGAAATCACCGGGCAGGAAGCATAAAAGTGCACAGCACAAAGACCCACACCCCACCATCAAGATGCCCACCCAACTCACTGACACTCAAGTCCGACTGAATACACTTACCACATGCTTCGCCCTTACAGTCGAAACACTAGAAATTCTTGCGAACAGTCTGCAGACAGATTTCTTGGAGGCCATTGCTAACACGACACAGTCTCTGTTGAAGAATATTGAGGTGAATTGGTTATAAGCATCATTGTAGCATAAATCTCACTCAAGGAACCTAGACAGTCAAGAAAAACAAAAGAACATGTATCGAGTTGATGGAGCAAACACATGAATTGCTCAATGCAATTATCATTCTTCACGTCAACTCAGATACTGGTGGAATATTGCCGCCGAGTACATTGAATCACATCGGAAAATTCACAGAGTACTTTTTTTTATGAACAACAATTGAGTCACCATACTGACCGCCACGCTTCAGGACCCTCCACAAAATCCATACCTTTGTGGAGGTGCATCAGACCAGCAGCAAGGTTAAGCAGTTCTTCCGTCAAGGAGAGATAAGCACCTTGCTCAAGGATTGCAAAAATGGGCTGACACAAGGACTTGATTTTTTTCGGGTAAGCTCTTTTATACACATTGCAACAATTCATTGCAAACAATCCTGTCTGCATAGCTCAAGAACACGGGTATAATGAGCAATATTTGCAAAATGCAGGCGGTGGCAAACCAGAGACATCAAGAAGTACTTGCCATGATTGATGGACTCTCTGATTCCGCAAGTTCTGCCAGAGCATCAACGGTATGACAATTTTGAGTTTGCCACAGATTTTATCAACTTCTTTTCAGATGAGCAGGGTTTATTCTCAATCCCAAAACAGGTATGGAACATGTCTAGTCCTAGAACAAGATCATTGATACTTTCTTCAAAGCTCTCAATCAATCTCAATGTTACCCTCGGAGCCCAAGATATTCCATGGCCGTGAATCAGAATTGTCTGACATCCTGCAGCTGCTGAGGATGAAAGCTCCCAGGATAGCTATTTTAGGTACAGGTGGGATGGGGAAGACCAGCCTTGCCAGAGCAGTTCTTCATCATGCAGAAGTCTCAGCACAATATACCCAACATCGATATTTTGTTGCATGCGACTCTGTGAACAGCAAAGTGGAACTTGCTGCTCTCATTGGAGCCCATCTAGGACTGAAGCCTGGCAATGACCTTACTCAAGCAGTTTGCCAGTATTTCACTACTGGTTCACCCAGCCTCTTGGTTCTTGATAACCTGGAGACAGTGTGGGAGCCCATGGAGTGTCGTGGTGATATTGAGGAGTTTCTATCTGTCCTTACAGATGTGCAGCATCTAGCACTGGTGGTAGGTGTCAGTAGTTGCTATGTTGATAAATTTTTCATGATACACAGATTACAATGCGCGGAGCAGAACGACCTAGCAAAGTACAGTGGACACGGCCCTTTCTTCCTCCTTTGCAGCCCCTGGAACAAGTGGCTGCTCGTCAGACATTAATTGACATTGCAGAAGATCATCATAACCCAGGGGAGGTGGACAGGGTGCTTTCACTGACGGACAACATGCCTCTTGCTATCAATCTCATTGCAAATTTAGTGGATGTTGAGGGATGCTCCCGTGTATTATCCCGCTGGGAGGAAGAGAAAACATCTTTGATTTCAGACGGCTATGACAAGAGATCAAACTTGGATTTATCCATTTCACTCTCTTTGTCTAGCCCCAGGATCAAAGCTGTTCCTCATTCAGAAGAGTTGTTAAGTCTATTGTCAATGCTTCCAGATGGTCTTTCAGATGTTGAGCTCCTACAGAGCAAGCTCCCAATTCAGGATATTCGGGATTGCAGAACAACATTGATTCGAACTTCTTTAGCCTATCTGGATGACAAAAAGCGACTAAAGGCATTAGTACCCATCAGGGAATATATGCGGAAAACTCATCCAGCTCAAAATGAGCTTCTTAAGCCTCTTTTTAAACATTTCCAGGAACTACTTGAATTGTACCGAGACTTCTATGGAACTGAAATGATATCAGCCACAGTTGGGCAAATATCATCAAATCTGGCCAATATCCAAAGTTTACTCCGGAATGGACTCCAAGAAGACGACCCAGACCTCATGGAGAATGTTTCCAGTGCCTTGTATTTGAATCTCTTCTGCCGACTCACTGGCCAAGGGTCAACTTCTTTACTTCCCCAGCTTTATAAAATCCTACCACACCCGTGTGACCATCGACTTGAGGTTGAACTCATTACTGAGCTACTTACCTCACATCATCCAGTTTCTAATCCTGAAGCACTCATGGCCCAGGCATTAGAACACTTTGAATACTTTGATGATCTAGATGCTAAATGTGGGCATTCAATCTTCACCATGTACATGAAGACTGACATCAGTGGTTTCAAGGTAGGTTCTATGTTCGTGTTGCATCCTATTATTCAGCCTACAGTCCCACTTTTTCTAAAGCCATGGATTTTTGTCACCTGGCTATATTGTTGGCAACTAGATCTGGCAACACAAAAAGACATTGCCAAGCATTACACAGGCTTGCATGGATTGAGCGGATGCTTGGTGACTACTTTGCAAGCCAAGGTCATGCATGGGAGGCACAGAGGTTGGCTAGGATTTCTGTTGATTTATATGAAGAGGCAAAGGCACTGTGCATGGAAGCAGTGGCATGGACATCACTTGGCAACTGCAAACAAAGCATCTCTCTGTGCACTAGAGCAAGAGATCTTCTAGCTCTGTGTGGTATGTCTGGTGGTGGCGTAGACCACAGCATCATGAATCAACAGGCAGTGATCCACTGGGTGAAGTCAGAATACCGTGAGGCACACAATATTCAAACTCAAATTCTTCAAGAATGCCCGCTTCACTGGGATCCCTATGAACATGCATTTGCTTTACTGAATCTTGCAGAACTTGGTCTGTCAATGAATGCTCCCAAAGATGCAGTGCAACAGGATATTGAGAGAGCCAAGAAAATATTTCTTCCCATGAAACGCATTGTAGAGATAACAATGTGTGATATATTTCTTGCAGATCTCCACTTGATAGAAGGAGACATTTCCACAGCAAAGACACTTTTCAAGACATGTCTCAGAGCCTGTAACCGCTCTGAAACCAAATCCTATTGTTTGGAGCGGCTTGGTAACACTGGATGCTGGGGTGTATCTGGTCAGATGTCCAGCTGGACAATAGTTTACCTTGCCCATTCTATCAAATTCAAGGAGCAGTTAGGAATAAACAAGGCTCTCCAGTTTCTGGGAGACTTCTTTATTGTTCAGAGGGATGAGGGCACAGCTGTCAGTCTGTTTACGGTTGCTCTTGAGGGATTCACCTACATGGATGTCCATCGCAGCAGAGCTGAATGCATGCTCCGACTTGGAGATATTGCTAAAGAACATGATGACCTGTGCAAGGCAGTAGAATCTTGGGATGCAGCAAGGCTGCTCTTTGAACGGTCCTCACAGGCCAAAAGGGTTGAAGACATTGATGAAAGGTTGGCAAGTGTTGATGAAGATGTGCTAGAGCAACACAGAAGGAATTTAGCACACCTTGCAGAGATCAATGCATTTACTGGAATTGTGGAAGAGGTGGAGGATGATTTGTCTGATATTGAGGACCAGCAGGAGGATCTGGGTGGAGCGTAATCATTAGTGACAGTTTAAAATTCCGGTGAATCATGAGGTATTGGTAAAATAGTGTTGTATGTCTGTGATTCCTGTTGACTGGGCTGAACCAGTGCTATTTATTTATTTATCACAATGTGGCTCAACAGAGATGTAAGAAGGCTTCACAAAGACAGTATGGAACTAACCATATCTCATTACAAAGGTCGGGCAGGCTTGGTTGAATTGATTGATTTAGACAGAAATTGTCTATGCTGCAGATAAGTCACATCTGTGGAAGCAAGCCACAGCAAGTAGCAAAGATGGGACGTGATAAACAGGGGAAGTCAAAGCAGTCTGAGGAGGCCAATTCAGAATGCGATTCACTGGGCGATTCAAGGTTGGATTTGGCAAAAAGAATTGAGTCTGAATTGCACCAGGATTGACCACCCAGGTGGTCAGGTCCTACAGGTTTTAACAGGTGATCCTGCCTATGCAAAAGCCAGTCGGCTCATGGATCCTCAGGGTCTTGTAGTAGCACACCCCTGGAATGGATGTGTTGGCATCTTATAGGTTTATGTATGGATAACCACTGTATATTCCCTACATGTTTGTCTTTGGCAGACTCGTTGTTCATGTTATGTATCATGTGGGTATAATGAACCCCCCCCCCCCCCCCCCCCCCCCCCACACACACACACACACACACACACACACACCAAATCGCTAATAATACAGGTTCGCTGATGAGTTTCTATCCTGGCCTCACAATTTTCAAATTGAAGGTGAGATTACAGACTTGCCGGAAAGCACATCCTTTCCATTGTAAAGTCAGTGTTTGAGTCGGCGCGGAGATCTGATGTTTAACAGGAACGATGACTTACTAGCATCGCAGATTCAGCACATTTTGCAAATGTAGTACTGACAAGCTTGGAACATTGATGTACACACAGAAATAATGGGCTCACAGAGAGCTTGAAGGGCCATCCAAAGACTTGTTCAATCGGTCTCAGGTTAAAATCTCACAAGAAGACCGCCAGTGAGAAGAAAGCACGTAGTGCATTATTGCTGCAAAAAAAACTCTGCTCATGTGCCCGGGATTTTAGTTAAGATTTTCAATTCGGACTTGCTTCAGGACAACGATATCAGGACAACGATATTCATGTTCAGCAGGTAAAACTGATACCATTTAGGACCCGATATCGAAAACCGCAAAGTTGGGCCCCCTTGTGAAAGAGGCAAAAGCCAATCTTCGCGCTGAAGGCTCAAAACTGACCCATGAATTAAGGTCTCCCATCGTACTTGTACTTGTACTTGACCTATGTACGCCTAGGCACCGTCTATCCTACGTACACAGAAAGAAATCGAAAGAGGAAGAAAGATTTGAATCCAAAAAATAGCTATAGGTAGACAGACAGACGAGAGAGAACAAACGGGGGCCGGGCGGGGAGTAACGTAGTAGAGTGGGTGGATGGATGGGTGGATGGATGGATGGATAAATACGATGTTTTTGTGTTTGGTGCTGCTGCTCCCCTCCCCCCCCTGCTGCCACTTTCTCCCAGTACACGCACCGCCCCACCCACACCAACAGCGAACCGACTTTTGCGCCGCAGCCCTACAGCAGCGAATCAAGCTTGCTGAGCACCTCCAGCCCCGCCGCGACGAGCTCAAAGCTCACGTCTTCGTCCCCGCCCACGGTCTCCGTGCGCGCGGCGGCGACGAGCCCGCCCACACTCGCGGGTGATGTCGACGCCCGCGGAGCCCGTCGCAATACGCGGCTTGCGCTTTGGGTCGGGGCCTCCGGAAGAAAGACAAAGCTAACGAGGGCATTTGCTCCATCAGCGAACAGTGAGGGAGAACAAAATCGTAACAGCTTACCGGCACAGGACACATCTCCCGGTCTGAACCTTCGATCAACAACTGGAACAGACATCTACTCCCGCATCATGTGCCGCCGTCTGAATGATATTTGCAATAAACGACGAGTGAGGGATTGCAACCATCTTCGGGACTCCAGTCGTTCCGCTGCAGGGGAAGTATATAACGGTTTTTGTTTTTCCTTCCCTGGGTTTGAGCTTGAATTCGTAGAACTGGTGGGTTTCTTTCGCAGAGTGACCAAGATTCACAAGGTCTTGGATGGCAATTACCTCCGAGGATGAATTTGCATGCCGTCCAGCAAAAGGAGTCGATGATTCGAATAGGACGATTCGATCGTGAGGTATTCCTTCAACTTGGGTTGCAGCAGCTCGTACATTATCAAGAGCCGAAGGGTGGACGACCAGCAGGGATGGTTTCATGTCGGTCAGATGCGGAAGAAGTTCTTCCACTGTGTAAGTCGGATTGACGGTGCTAATAAAATTCGGTGTTAGTTCCTTTGCGACGATTCAAGCATCTTAACGTACAAGACTGGAGCCCCGAGTTGATGGGCCGCCCAGATCGTTATCGGAAAGTCTGATTTCTGTTGAACTCGCTGGAATGAAGGTCAAATTTTCATGCCGAGAATATTTGTACTGATGATTCCGACTAATGTCCAAGATGAGTTGAGATGATTTTCCCAAAAGATAAGTTACCTATGTCATCCGGACCTTGTGAAGGTTGTCAGATGCGTCGCAAAAAATTGAATAGTACAGGCCATCATACCAATCGAGAATTTTTGGCTCAAACCGTTTGCCAGGCTCCATGTGCCTTCTACTACCTGAAAGTTGCGCTCAATAGGTGAATAATGGTCAAAAGGCATCAATTCTAACCTCGTCTTGCGGAAGGGACCTTCCTGTGACGGCGTCGACAAGCCAGGGGATTTTTGCATCACGATGGAGGCAAATGGGATGCTGATAGTCGAAGTGGAACTGGGGAAGAGTTGAATCGTCCGGGAAGGATGGAACCGTGTGCATCGGAGAAGTGTACTCAGTCATGGCTTCTAAGCTGGGGAGGAAACCGTGGCAGATGTTTCATATATCGATATTTCTATATCCTCGCCCACACGTACCCACTGACCCTTTCATGAGACACAGATCGAAGTCAAAAATCGGCCACCTCGGATTCGGTACTCGTGTTTCCGCGGCGTTCATGTGCATTCATTTGCCGCCAGTCAAGCCGCCAGTGGCTCGGAACATGACGACTCGACGGGGATTCCAAGTTGGACTGGTCTGGAGTCAGAAGGGGCCTTCAGCTGGGCTGGTTCATTTCCACTAATTCATTCCAAAGACAATAAGAGGGTCCATGGAAACCGTGTCCGCGTTCTGGCGCTACGACATCCTGCGCACATGAAGTTGACATGAAGGAAAAAAGAAAGATTTGCGGCGGATCGCCACCATCACGGCAGTCGGGCCGGGGACCACGACGCGTCCTTTTGACACGCCACCACTGCCACAGATGTGTCTTGTCTGAATCGTCCTTGGCAATGTGATGGTGTTGATCCAGTGGAATTGGCTCTGGCGCTCTCGCTGGTGCTGCTTGGACTTGCGACAAAAGAGTTGACAGTTCTTGCTGCATCCTCTCGTGCGCCGTCTCCCGGACATTAACAGTTCTTTAACGAAATGCTTCGCGATTCTTTGTAAATGTTTGTACTGTTCTCCATTTATCTGATACCCTTTCGTCTTGCTCTGGTTTCGTGCTCCATTTTAATTTTTTTGCACGGAGCTGCCTCGATCCATCCCCATTGAGATCCTCAGCTGACCTCGGGTTCATGTTAGGCAGACTTTGCCGCAGTAGTCAAGGTCCGTGTAGTAAATTTCAACAACAGCACAAACCCACAGTCACCCGCTTCGGTTGACCAAATATTCTAACCCCATGTTGATGTCGTGGTTAACGTTGTCAGATGAATACATTTGAGCACTACACCTGACATGTCGCAGCAGCTGCCCGCAGTCATATCCCCCGAGCATTTCCATACATAAATACCACAGATTCCCCAGCACTCGTGAGCTTAACATTCCCCCAATTCTCGTGTCCACACTCATTGGTTCAATATTGCTGCGCGCTCTCTGGGTTGCATTTTCTGAGGCTTTTGCATGCTGGTTATAAAGTTCTATGGTCCTCAAAATCGCAACCGTCAAATCCCTGTCTACATTGCTGCCACCAGTTTCCCCGATCTCTGTATCTCCATCAACGCTCGGCCACTGTTCCTCACCTCATCCAGAAGTCCACGCCCGTGTCGCCACTTCACACCCACTGGTTTGACTTCGAGGCTTCATTCATCGCAATCTCTTTGTTGATCATGGGCTGCCCTGGTCAAATTCGGACTTTGCTCCTCCTCTTCCCCGACCCGACACCATCAAGGTTGTCTCTCGAATATTTGACAAGCTCCACAGGTGAACAGCCTAACCTCAATCGGTTCGTCCCACCAACCACATTCTCCTGAACCTCGGCATGCCCTTCATGCAGCCACAACTTTATTGTTTCTCTTCTGTGTGTTTGGGCCGGCAAACCTTTCGTCCTCAATTTACGGTTTTTAAGAGCTGGGTTTATTATGGCATCTGTTTGGGCTTAGGTTCACACCCACGGGCGCTACCGCTGTTATATTTGGTGTTCCTTTGGTATTTTGAGCTTTGTTGAACTTTTTACAGTTTGTCTCGAGAGCCTAGCAATTTTAACGCAATTGAAATTTGCTATTTGTTATACCTCATGTATTAAGCAGATCTCTCGTATCACATTGTACCTGTTTGTCCGCTTCCTTATTCTCACTGTTTTTATCACCAGCTCCAAGACTCGCGCATGTTAGCAGTCTAATTTCCTTTTGCTCTCCGGGTCCACCCGACAGATCAAAGATTGTTATTTTCGACCTCCCCGATCAGCCGGTCAACATCCGCTCAAAAGGCAGGGTCTGCTTTGCTTCTTTCTCTGTTACACCCCACCATCTGCCCTACGTCTGGCATCCGTTACTCTGCTCCATCCCCGGCACCCGCACCTTCCTCTGGCTGCCTGGCAACCAACTGTCTGGATACGTCCTCAAAAACGCGAACCCTGCCTAATGTTTGCCGCGCCTCTTCGTTACCGTCTCGCGGCCTTCTTCCCACCAATGCGGTGTTCCACGGCCGTCCAAGCAAAACCTCTGCAACCAGCGATTCTGAACATCAAGACCAAGGCCAACGCAAGTCAATTGCAATTCCGCTCGAGGTTGCGGCGCCTCCTTCTCTGTCATCGTCGCGCCATCCCTCAGCGTTCCTCCCCTTCAGTTTCAATAGCATTCTTAACGGCTATCAGATCAAGCGCTCTACAAGACTCTGGCAAGTATCAACGACTGAGTGGTACTTCCAAAGCTCAACTGCAACCCTTGCGCGCGACAACAAGTAACACCTCAGTGGACTCCTCCTCAACTGAGCTTGAAGTCAAAGACTGCTGGCGCGACACCGAAGCAAGATCCCATTACAATACTGCAAGACCTTGAAGATCATCTGGATCTGGGACTCGCGAGATTGCTGAAGTTCAAGTCATTGTGCCTGCGCGTCCGGGTATGTTTTAATCCATTGATTTTGCTTCTCAACCTCCATATTCATGTTCCTTATCAAAGCTCTCTGCCAATCACGTTTAGAGCGCGCTGGGGGTGCGATTGACACCCTCAGCCTTTAAACGCGAGCGGGTTCACGCTGAAGGTGTGTTATATTACGCGTGTTGTACTCCGTTGCATCAATGTTCAGCCCTGCGAACTTTGACGCGGACCGCGCCCGGCGGCGCTACACGCAGCGCTCAGACTTTTGATTCGATTTTTGCCGTTCCCGTGCTGGTACATTTCCCGCTGGCTCTATTGCAAATGGGCCGTCGCTGACGATGCCGCGCTAGTCTTGCGGCTCAGTATGTGTCCGGCCGCACCCGAAATTTCGTCCCGATTTTTCGCAATCCCGCGAGCGACGCAACGCGTGGTTTGGTGAGTTCCTTCCCAGTTTTCACGTACGTCGAACGAACTGAAACATCCTTGACGCGCCAGGGCCACCGTCGCCGACGCTTCACGACGTATCGTGTCCCCGCGAGCCTCAAGACGATATATTGACTTCCCACGACCGGTGCATTAGCTTCATAAGGTTCCGAGGCCCGACATAATGTATCGCCACCCGCAGTCGGCGCCCATTTTTGTTTTTCGCTTCGCGGGGACTCCAGTGAGTGCCAAGTTCAATTTTCTGGCAAAAATCCAGCCTTACCTTGAAGCTTCAGAAATATTTCTCACTGCGCACCGCCATTACACTCGATTTCAACTAAACCTTTCAAAATGCATACTTTTCAGCGCGTAGTTGAATTTTGCTTTCGCTGTGCCATGCTCTTACGTATCGCTCCAACAACCTGCTCATCCACTGGGATGTGTGTTTAAACCCAGTAGGACGTCACGACGATTCAAATTTCCGCGAGTTCAGCTTAGAACGGAAGCAGTGCGTCTGCATTCACTTTGTTCCCACGCCTCCGAGCTGATGGACTGCCCGTGCAGCGCATTCGACTGCTTTGGTCGGATTTGGAAACTCGACGGATAGGCGGCTGTTCCACAGTGCGTACGCTTCTCCGCACATTTTATTTACCACTCACAGCAATTATTGATTCATCAGTGGCTTTTCTTTGCGGTTCCACAGCTCCTCGGCCGCCTGCTTTAGAGTGGGATTTGCATAGGTGGGCTATATACCGTCTGCAACAATGGCTGAGTACACTACAGTGACAATTCTCCCTGACTTACCAATTCCATCTTACTCCCCACCTTCCCGTGACTTCGATTTGGCACACAGCGTGTGGCGAGACCAATTCCGTTTTTAGGCCTACCCGTAAAGACATCGCAGTTATATTACCCTTACTATCTACTAAAACTTTATGTCGACCCTGAATTTGTATCTTTGTGCGTTGGAGAAGTTATGAACAAGCCACATTACAAATATACGCCGGAGCGAAGCGACGGCAAATCTTGTCCATTATGATGGATAGTTGTACATGTCAACTCGATGACTGCCAGAGCGAAGCGGCGGCTCATTTTGTCCATCTTAATGATCTGGGGAATGGGATTGTTTTTATTGGAGCGCCCGTTCCACCGTTTGACAACCTTGTGTTGCAGCTCCCAGAGTCCCCCTGTTACAGCTCAGTCGGCAGAAGGTGTGCTCAGGCTAGAAACGTACGATACTGGTGCTGTACGAGTCGGTTGTTCCGAAACAGCGTATAGTGGGGCTGCAGTCATCGACCGCGTGATGTTTGTAAGTTTCGAGACTGAAAGAGACTGGCCGTTTGCCCGACGTTGACGGCTGGGCATTGGGTAGATTCGAAGGTGTAGGATTGGTCCCTGTATTCCCCTTCGCTGCCTCCCGGCGGGCAGCGGCCCTCGATCGAGCGGCGTATTCCGAATCGGTTTCGACTGTCTTGAATTGCGGGCATATTACGACGGCAAAGTAGCGGAGCTGCCTTCCTAAGAGAATTGTAACCGTGTCGAGGACCTTCAAGGATGAGTCCGTGTGCATCCGCAGTTTGACCAGGGAATGCCAGTAAGTGCACGTATAGAGAAGATCAAGGATGGACTTGTTGTGCGGTTCCGGAAGGAGGCCCTCGATGCACGGAATCAGGTACTGTGGCCCGGCCATTGAGTAAAACACAGAAGTAAGACCAAGAAACAAATCATCGCACCTGTAAGATATCCTCAAAATTTCTTGCCCCGAGTTTCTTCAATTCTGATACGTTGTGCGGAAATCTGCGGATCGTTGATCTACCGAACGGTGCTACTTGCCGAAACCTGCGGGTTCTGAGCATCTTGGGGTAGTCAAAGACTCGAGTACGTACCTCATTGAATTCATTGACCACATCGGCGTCTTGTGTGTTCAAAATTCGGATGAGATGCTTGATCACACTCTTAAAGTCCCCTAATTCGGTCTCGTGCAAAAAATCGACGACGAGGGCATCGAAGATATCGAAATCGAGCCCCCCGAGTCGTGCGCTGAAGGCGATCTGATCGGAGATCCGATTAGACGAGGTAGGGAAGTGTTCGGATTGTACACACCTCGGTCGGCACAAAGGACTCAGGTTTGAGCAGCTCTTCGACCTTTGCGCTGTTAACCACGTAACCGTCCTCGTAGATCAGCTTGCGGGCTTCGGTGACCTTCTGGCGCCGATCGGCGTCATCGCGGCGAGCTTGGTCCGCTCGAACTGCAGCGTGGGCGGCTGTGCCGAGATTGGGAATATCTTCCTTCGGAATTTGGCAGCGAGGGCAGGGACACTTTCCCATATCGCGGAGCGTTGCTATGAGCACCCTGGTAGTGAATGTCAGTATGAATGAATATGAAGCAACAAGAATCGGAAGTACTCTCGGGATAGTCTGCGGAATAAGTGAAAATTCGGGGATAAACGCGGCGGCGGATACCGTCAGCGCAATCAAGAACAATCCCGTGCTTATACGCCTTGACGAATTCTTCGTCCAGGATAAGCTTGCACGACTCGTGGAAAAGTTCGCGTCGGCAATGAGCCAGCAGCTGAGCATTTGCGCCGTTGCCTTCCTTGCGTATGAAATCCTGAACAGTGGTATCGGGCAACTGCAACTCCCGAGTCAGTGAAACAAATTGTGAGGGATGCAGAGCACATACTGTAGAGTTTCATTCAATTCTCCGCGGCTGTGACCTGTGACCCGTACATCCGAACTTGAATATTCGTAAATCCGCTGTCCCGACCGTGACAGAAGAAAAAAATTCGTAAATCTCCTGGAAAATGGCGGGGTACCTCTCAGATCCTCTTAGAAAAGTAAGTATAAACAAAAGAATCGATCTCTGCACGGATTTGTATTTCACCACTCAAAGCGGTGTAAGCAGTAGATCAATCAGATTACATAACTTCTCCTTTTCTGTGCGATTCCCGACTCTTGCACGCAATGGCTGGTCTTCCCGATGCCCTTAAGATTCCGGATGGTCCGGAAAAGCTCTCATTACCCCCCAACAATCTACCGGTGTCTAGCCTCGTCAAGCTTAAGCTGCCGCCGCAGCGCAAATCCACTGCCTTTGCGGATCCCACCGACTATCTCTCCGACCTCTCTCCAACGATTTCCTCGTTTCAAAGTACGATTTAGGCCCGATCACGTCAAAATTAGCACTTCGTGAGAGCGCCTCGGCGTCCGAAGCAGAACGCGCCGGGCGCCCGAAAAATTTGGGGTTTTTTGCGCCATTCTGCGCCGATTTTGTGACTTTTTTTGGGATATTCGGAAATGCCCTCGGTGACCCGTGACAGGTTCGAAAATTTTCTGAAATTTTGGCCCCTGTGACGCGTGACATCCGAATTGAATGAAACTCTACAGTACACTCTGCAGGTATGCAACTTGCGACGATGCCCTCGCGCTGGGTTGTGCTCGTGTATACTTCGACTCATTACCAAAATAGGCATGCACCGGCCAAAGCTTCGCCTGTTCAAACTGCGCGACATGTGTCGTGTCCAACTAATTTATTAGCTCCTCTTAAGTAGTGGGTGGTTCGACCACTTTGCGACTCAAGTTTGATACAATGTCTTAAGTTCTGCTTAAGTAGCCCAAATAGCATTATTACCTTGACATCTCCCAATGTCCTCTCGATCTTAAGTTCCCATCTGGATCTTAAGTTCCATATAACTCAAGTTTTGGGTTTGAGATCAGTTCATATAAAACATATATATCTAAAACAATTGAACTCAAGTTTGGTGCTCCAACCACTCAAGTTCTGTTCTCTCCTAAGCTCTGCCAATAGACTTGAGTTCCAGCAGAGCTTAAGCTCTACTGCGACTTGAGTTTTATGAACACAAACAGGGTGGCATACCAGTAACCAGAGTGCCACCGGAACATCGTTGGAATCAAATGCCAGTTCAACTTGAACTGAGCTTGAGCTTGTACAAATTGATCTGACCAAATCCTGGAGTGTGTGAGAGCGAAGTGTTGAGGAGAAAGGAAAGCACGAAGTGCTCGTCGAGGTTAAAGCCAAGTCGAAGTGATGTGTCCTGGCATGTTTGGCGCTTGGCCACTGATTCAGTAACGTCACACGTTACTCATTCAACTTCTCTTTCTGTCCACCACATCCACCGAACGTGCCTGACTATTAACCAACCATCTGCGAACCCAAGGCCCGCAACAAGATGCTGCTCCTAGTTGTCCAAGGGGTGCCACCTTTCTTGGCCGTTAATTCGGATTCTGATAGACTGATACCAACATACCACAGCATGCCACCCGCCGATAAAGCTTGGATAAACTGGCTTTGGTCGTCCGCCAACCATGGTGAGCTCTTACCAAGTTGTTTGTCATGTATCTAATATTTTCAAAGATTGGGATTTGGTGATAAGCTTCGACGAGCTAGTCATCAAGCTCGATGCTTGGCGCGATTTAGTCTTCAAGTGGATAGAGAATATGGTGAGCGCTATGGGTCCATCGACATATTTATTACTTACTCACTACGGATCAGGATATGCACAGGGCATGCAAGGATTTTTAGCGCAGCGTGGGCTGTATGCGATGGGACACCAGTGCATCTTAAGTTGGCAGCACTTAAGTCTTACAAAACTTAAGTCTTGCGGAACTCAAGTTCAGGTTAATTCACACTGGTATACAACATAATGATAGGGACCTATGTAAATGGAAAGTTTTCAATACAACTCAAGTTGTCGGCCAAACTTGAGTGGTAGCGTAGGATTTGAGTTTAAGCGGAGGGGATGGGGGTGCCCATGCCCGTGAGTGGATCATGGGCGCAAAACTTAAGTTATGGGCCAAACTTAAGTGCGAAAGTGGTTGGACCGCGCAGGACTTAAGTTGACCTTATTATATTTCATTCGCGTCCGACCAAAACATGAATCTCGCGATAGCACGCGGCAGCTTGCATCCAGGCTCTGGCGGCGATGCCTGGAGCTTGTGATCAGCTTCGATTAAAGCCTGGGAGCAATAGAGCTCGTCGTGGACGCGCTCCTCCGAGAGCGCCCATGGTACTGCGGGCGTCCAGTATTGTTCGTATGGATGCCAGTGGAAGGATTTTGCGGCCTCGTCGAACTCGATAATCGAGCGCATGATGTGGATGAGGCTGCGGTGATGAAACCCGGGGATCTCGGTCTTCCGTGTCTCGATATCGTCGGCGTCAGGATCCACCTGGTTGTGCCGTTTGGCCGTCTGAGTCGCTGCCGCCCTCGCGCGTTTCGTTGCTTTTGTCGCCTTCTCCCCAATTGGAATCTGTATCGTGACCGTCGATGTTTTCCATCCGTTCCCCTCGCATTCCATCTCGGAGGTGTTCGCCGTCCCAAGAACATTGTCGATTTTATCGAAATTGACGCCGCGCAGATCCTCCTTGTCGAAGACCTCGGACAAAATAATGTCGAGAAGATTTTTACGCGAGGATTTTGATTTGTCCGCGCCGTCGTTCCAAAACCACTTGCCGAATAGCCAAGAACTGAGATTCGGGTAAGGCCAGATAATGTCGGCAAGAGCCCGTCGCGGGATGAGTGGCTTCCATATCGGGAATGGCCGTGGGCTTCTGGTGGTAAAGCCTAGACAGGCTGAACGAGTTGGCCGCAGTGCGGACAACGCGAGGGATGCGTAAAACAAGCGGTTCTGGGGTAGGAGACTCCACGGCTTGTTCTTCTAATGGCCCGGGTCCCTCGGGAAGGGCATCCTCTAATGCCCACACTGCTCTAGCAGTGGGAGGGGAAATCTGTTGTAACGGAAATATTTATTTTTGTTGTTCTATGCTCCCAAACTATTCCTTTTATGACTATTATGCCATATGATCTGGATGAGCTGCTGCCGCACCTCATCATTATGCTCCATGCACTCCATGCACAGCCTTTGATTCGTAGTATATAAGTAGTGTACCTGATGTAGTTACGGTTTCTTCGGTTAATCAACAACTTACACCAGTTCTCTCGATTTGCCACCTTGTGCCGGAACTCGATCCTCTCGCTTCCGTCACATCTGTCTAGCAGAGGGCGGCAAGGGAACGGGGGGGTCGGCCATGGATAAGTCCGGCAATGCATTATCTGGACCTTCTGGCTGTGGAATAGATCATTTGAGCACGTACTGATGACAGATAGGTAAAGATGCATACCAGCTCCGTATTATCAGCCTGCGGAGACAGTGAATGATAGCTGTTGTAGTTTAATGAGGTAGCCGCCGTACTGGAGACATTTGGGGCGCGCTGTGGACCTCTCGAAGGGCGAGAGCTTCTTTGTGACCGGTTTCCCGAAGTCGAAGCGGCGGAGGTTCTAGAGGAAGCATTACCGGGTGCTTCTATCCGCCGCTTCTTCGTCCTCTTGTCAGCTATAGTCCAGGAGCTGTGAGCTGCGGCCTGCACATTTGCGCACTTGTTTTGATGGCGTCGAAAATGGGACGAGTCGGTGTACGTCGCGCCACAGCTGCACTGAAAATAGTCGTCGTTGTCCATTGGACCCCAAGATCGAGCGAGAGTGAGGTTGGTGAACTCTAGGGGCGCTGAAAGGAGCGCTGGAAGGATATCGGCTGGGCAGGGACTTGGAAAAGAAGCAGAGGACGGAGTGTGGTGGGGTAGCAGTGGAGGGGTTTGCGATAATAAAACTAGACAAGAAAAAATGACCTTGCAAAGGCGTATCGTGTGCCGCTGCGCGACTGGTGCGCGACGTCGATGGGTGGTGTGCGCGCCGATTGTGAATGACAGCGGTGACGGACCGTGTTAGTGTGACGGGCCTCACGGATCCTGGACAGCGCCTGACCGCGCAACTCTGTTGTATTTAGGTGGTAATTGGCGTACAACACGTATACAACAAGCAAAATATATTTTCTACATTATAGGACTGTTGCAAGTCACTTGCGTGCGGTTGCAAGCGATTGCGCTACTCGCAACATTTGGGCTTGATTACAAGCCCGGCAATCAGTTGCAATTTTTCCGGGAATTTGCTGATGTGTCTAAATCGACAAACTCAAGACACGCGCGCCCTAGGCTCTTTGAGGCTCGAAGTAACTGAACAAGGGTATTCTCCGTTTCACCTGACCATGCCGGGACCAGGTCACCGGCGCGCCCCTACAAATGACTGGACTCAGAGTGCTTGCGATTATTCCTTTGAGCTTTCTGCAGATTCCGCATGCTCCTCTGGTTCCAACCATCTTGTTTTACTTTTTCTGATCTGTAAAATATGGGAAAATATAGGAACACTGGCCTCGGAGTTTGATGCAATCTACTAGGTTCAACAGGTGAGTTCTCAGCTCCGCGATACAAAATCCCCTTGCCTATATAGATGGCCCTATAGATGGGCCAGTGCTCAATGCTCTGGAACTTTGGCTTTGGCTCGTGCGCACTGGGTTTAATTCTATTCTCCGACATTAATTTACCTGCCGGTAGAAAAATCAAGTCCCATCGCAAATACGACTGTACTCGCCTTGGATGAGCACACCGCGGGACGAGATAGAGCCAGCCAGACCCGCTCTGAGGGACGGAGAAGGCCATTCCACACCGCCCATGCATCATCAACCTCGAACAGTGCAAAAACACTGGTGAACACGTACAAGCACTATCAACCCAGAAAGGCGCACAAGCCCCCCGCGGACGCCTCGCTGCGGAAGAAAATTCGGAATAGCACCAACGCGTATATTAGTGAACGCGAGGCACGCTCGTCAAGACCCAGGACTCCAGGATAGCATGAAAGACCACATCCATGCATTCCCTGCACGGGATTAAGCAGTCGCGGACGTCAGGCATCCGGGCGCCGAGACGGAGGTCAGGCTGACGTAGTACGCACCTCAAGAGTGCCTGAGAACGAGGTCAGAGGCGAGAACCGAAGGATTTAGAACCACAGATATTTTGCAGGGAAGGGACGACTTTAAAGGCGAGTGCCCACACAGCGCAGCGAGAAGGCTCAGAGCCAGCAGAGTGCGTAGTCTGTAGAAATGATGGACGTTAGAACTCTCTCGAAGAAAGGAGAAGGCGTGCAGAGCACGCACCATGACGATGTCCCGATTTCTACTCCTTAGTCGCTCATCCTCGAACACATTCGTACCGGACATTGTTCGCTGCTTGTGCTTTGCCAGTAAGGGAAAGGGGGTAGCAGCGTTACTCTTCCATAGGATCCCGTCGCTTCGTATGTAAGACGCCTGCACAGATGCCACAAATTCCAGATGCGTCTCCTGTGAAGTCGGTACAAAGTTCGGATACTTCAGCTTGAGGGCTTGTTGATTTGCAAGTCGAAGCGATTGAAGGTAATTATTGCTGCTAATATGGGGAAATCGAGTTCAGAAACCGAGGATTGAAAGTAAAAGAGTTGCGGGATGGTGGGCGGAGGCAAGCCGAGTTTGGCACGTGCAGTGATGCCGTCATTCCGCTCTTTTCCTCAGCCTCCTCACTCAATTTTTCAGGCAGGGATGTAGCCCTCTTCGCTTCTCCTCTGGTCCAACTGGATTATTTTCTTCGATTTACCACTCCCTGGCTAGGTCCTTGACTCTCAAACTATCGCTGTCGAATGCTGGGTGGGGGAGAGTGTGTGCGTCGTTAGCAAACACGCCGCACTGCCTTCATGATCCGCTGTCTCTTTCTTCGACCACGACTTCGAGTCGTGGTCGTTCCTCTTTTCTCTTGTTTCTTTCTCGCTTACATATCACTATAGTCTTTAAAGCTTTGTCTTGTCCATATCATATATAATGCCTGCGAGCCGCCGCAGAGAGTCATCCGCCTCTCACACTGCGCGCGCTCGCAGATTTATAGATCATTGTCGTTCGTACGCGATTCATTGACCATGATCAGCTCGAGAGCTTTCCGGACCCAAATACATACATTTGATCCCAAACCCCCTTGCCTCTTCTTCCTCTCATTCAGTATCGCGTCGGAGGCTAAATCTCCGATCTCTCCGGATATCCCGGCATCTCTCCAGTTTTGCCCTTCCCATGCGTCTTTTATCCCGCTGCTGCCTGCAGTCAGTAACACATCCAAGGAATACTCTCTTCTGAAGTGTTCACTCAACCCAAAAGTATCAATTGTCTCTTTACCACTTTACCGGCCTGCGATCTCTGTTGCTGCATTGTTCATCCACACTGGTGGGATGGTCTGTCTCGTTTGCGAGATTTGCGGCTCGACGGGGACATTTCCTCCGCACCTCTTTGATGAATTCGTTGCGCGGACGGGGATCACGGCGTGGGACATCGTGCGGAAGGAGATCTCGCGGCCGAATATGTGCTAGAAATCCATGCGGAGGTGAAGCTGGCCAATTTGAAGGAAGCACTCCGGACGTATGTCCTCGAGAAGATTGCCAACTCCGGCGAGGGCGACCGTATGATCATCTCTGTCCAGTCAGTCAACCAGGCGAAGGAGATTGCTGAAATGCTCGGCTCCGAACTTTTCTAAGCCGCCCTGCCTGCTAAGGATCGAGACCGGATACTCAAGGCTTGGTGGGATTGGACAGAGTTTTTCTTCTTCGTCACGACGAACGTACTCGGATCGGGGCTCGACTGCCACAAAGTAACCCATGTGATCAACTACCGCGTCCCGTACACGATGTTCGACCTCGAACAACAAAATAATCGGGCCGGCCGTGATGACAAGTTGGCCATTGTGAGGATGTTGGTGTTGCAGGAGGAGGCGCCGTTCTCGGATCGCACCGACCGTATACCTCTTGAGCAGATGAATCTCCTGGCGCACGCTGAGGAATGTAGGCGGATCTATATCAGCCTTTACTTCGACGGCCGGGCGACGACCTGCATAACGAGACACGGTGTTCTGTGCGATTATTTTCACAATCAAGCACAGCCGCCTCCCCCTGTACCTCGTCCAATGCCTGCAGTCCCCCTCGCACGAGCACGTGTTGGCCAGACGGCGCGGGGATCGCACAGCGTACAATACCGGCGTGCCGACACTGGCAGGGATCAGGGAGCTAAAGAGCATGGTGCGGGTCGTAGAATTGCGAATCCCAACCCACTGAACCTCCTCCAGCAGCGAGACGCCCTGGGCAAGCTTGTTACCACCGAAGTTTGTTTTTCTTAACCTTTATTTGGAACTTCGCCCCAATATGTACTTGTAGCGCATCAGTATCCGTCGCGAACGAGCGGGTTTTTCCTCCTTGCGATGATCTTCTTGCGTTGACAATTTCTTCCAGGAATTGCGACCATTCGCGGGTTTCCAACGGCGGGGGACTGGTCGTGAGCGACTGGGTTTTTCCCCTCATTACCAAGTTTACGCTGCTGGCGTGGTTTGTTTCCAGGGGTCGCGGTGCTCCCTTGGTTTCCGAGGGCAATAGACGGAACAGAAGCGAGCAGGTTATTTTTTTTTCGCTCTTTTTTTTTGTTTGAACAAACCAGATTACTATTGGCCACCAGGTAGTCGGCCACCTGTGAATATTTCATAAGGGAGTTGAGTACTATAGTACTTTGACCCCGAGGGATCAAGTACAACCTTGGGAGATTATCTGTACCGATTTTCGGGCCAAACTGATGCCTTGATCAGAAGTAACGCAATGTCGGAACGGAATCCGAATGGGGGGAGCCAGCATTTCTTAACTTAGCTCTTCGGCCGACACTTGCCACAGCTCTTTCTTCGCGAATTCTTCACTGATTCACGACTTTTTAGGCTCATTTTCCTGTCCTGATGCAGGACATCGATCGGAGATATTGTACGCAAGACATGAAAACGACATGGCTGCGCAAGATACCTAAGAAGATGTTGCTGCTATTTTGACCCACTCAAGCAACCCACCGGCATATCCCAGGAACCATTCACTCTATGAGTCTGGCATCTCGCAGAGGCCTTCCTTATTGATTATTCCTCGTGTTCTGATGTCCATTGATTTTTATCTATTTGCCTTTCCTCTCGGCGCTTGCTATAAGCCCAAACCACCCATTTTCAATGTCGCAGGAGTTGGAGATTGTTTCAGGAGTTGCCGGGGTCTAGATATTAAACTCGTGTGCTAGGTATGTCTACACACATCCTGTTAGTCCACCTATTGCATAGCTTGGGCTCATACCGCCAGTATCTCTAACTAGGCGCTCGGGTTGTTGACACCTGCCATCTGGCCGGCTACCCACCGTTATTTTCATATTCGTCCTGTGGCTTATATGTCCACACTGACATTTTATAATCCTTCATTCTTATCTGATCTTTAAATCTGGACACAATTTAGCACCAGTTTATGGCTCAGTAGCTCATTCGGTGAGGTGGCCGACTACCTAGTTTATCCCCTTTAGGGCATGCCGGTAGAAAGAAATTCACTGTAGCACCGGGACACCACATAAATTCAGCCAGACTACCTCAAACGAATTTTAGGATGTGTACCTTTGATTCCGGACCCTCAAACCCAGGAAATTCCAAGACAGCATCTGACAACTGCCGATCAAATCTAACGTGGCCGACTACCCGGTGGCTGATAGTACCTGATGACATTTTTTCTCCAGGAATCGGGAAGCTGGAGAGCGTAGTGCGGGTCATACAGCTCAGCATTGTTCGAATCCGAAGCACAGTGAGGATCCTAAACCCACTAGACGCCCCGAAACGAGCCTGGTGCCGCCGAGGTTTGTTGTCTATGTCCTCCCGTCCTTGAAAATTGATCCACAATATGTACACCTAGAGTATCTCGATCAAGTTGGGTTCTTTTTTGTGACGATGAATTTCGTCTGTTGATGATCTTGTTCTCAGGAGTCGCGGCCACTCGCGGGTTTTCAACGGCGTAAGGCGGATCGCGAGCGGGTGAGTTTTTTTTTATCGTGGGATGATCTTCCGTTGAATTTCTGTCTCCAGGAGTCGCGGCGTGTCGCTGATTTCTACCGGCGGCAGACGGGATGCGGGTGTTGGAATCGTGGTTGGAAGAAACACGTCAGCCCGGCCTAGCCTCACCCAATATGCTTCTTCCTTTCCTCGCACACAGGCCGTGAGCTACCTGGCAGTACTTCGACAGTGATCATTGGAAGGAATTCTCTTTCATGTTATCTCACTGCGGTCCGAATTCCTAATGTACAGTGTACTGCGGCCATCCATGATTCCACTTTCCTTCCCAGATATCGGTGGTCGTTCACGGGCAACAGAGGCAGATTCCGGGCACTTCGACGTCTTCGTTTTTTCCTGCTTTTCATGATCCGACAGCTCTTGTTCTTCCTTGGATTTACCGTGGACCCTAAAACGCCACTTGTATTGAGCTTCCGTCCTGCATGGTGCCCAATTTGACGAACGTCTCAAGCCAGTTTCTGCCGGGCACACTATTTTGGGGCTGCCATCTGCGTTAACTGGTTCTGGCTCCAGCCATGCATGTTTTTTCTCCGCAGCTTCGTCACGATCACCTCTTTTCTGAATCAATATTGCCCTGCGACTCGTATGATGCGACTAGCAGTTCCCTCTTATCTGGTCATGTTGCGCCCGCGCGGCTTTTTTTCAACGAATCTCTGGCGGATGTCCCGACACTGGGAATCTGTTCGTCAGTGGCTTGTTTGCGCCCTTTTGATCTGATGTCCTTCCTCGATCTTCCCAGCCAAATATGTGCGCGTTCTCGTACTCTTCAATCTCTGGCTTGTTTTTTTAGTGCCAACATCTACGTCTCCCTGCACCCATGCTGCTGCGTCACGAGTCTTCTCGGGAGCGACTTGACATCAACAATACCTTGATATTGTTTACTGGCTCTTGATCTTTTTATTTTTAAGAGGGACTTGAAGAACATAACATTTCATACTCCCAGCACATCCCGCCCATAAATTCTCTAGGACTATTCCACACGTCAGTACAACACTCATTATCATAAATTCTTGTTCTCCATCTTCCCCTCCCGCAATTTTGCGGGAGGGGATTTTACAACCAAAAAAAAAAAATCTCCCGCAACCTCTCCTCCCGCAAAATAGCGGGAGGGTATTTTTACAACTCAAAACAACAAAAAGAGCAACACTCCAATTCCAGATCTCAAAAACAACGCACTGAGACTCAGTGCTTATCTTTCTGACCCGAGAACCTGGGCCCGGGTTCCCTCCGCTCATAGAATCCCCCGGGCGGCTCCCCCCATCCATTACTCCTTTGGGCCCAGGAATATAGCGGTAGAGGTTTGTGGGGCCAAGATAACACTTGCCACCTTGACATATTTTATTTTATGAGATTTGGACCCCAAAAGAGACATGCTACGTCCACATTTTTATTTTTGGGCCGAAATTTGGCTTGTGAAGAGTCTGGCTTGTGAAATAGAGTTATTTTGCCTTTTATGCAATTTGAGCCTGCACAGAGTCTATTTAATGCTGTAAAAAGCTTGAATAAGTGGGTTCTCACCCCAATCCCCTGGTTTGGCGAGTTTCCGAATTTCGGGCCTCGGATTCCAAAATGTAGCCTGGTTTTGTGAAATTTGGACCTTAAATCCTCAGACCTGGAGCCAGGTTTTGGGATCGGATAGTTAGGCACATTCAGCGTCAAAATATCGAAATAAGGTGCAATATCACATGTGTTAGGATATCCAGAACATATTTCAGCACAGTTGGGTGGGTCTTCGTTGCCCAAAGTTGAGTGGCGGAATATATTTGAATATATCCATATTGTATTCATATTGTATCGTATTCATATTCATGCTGGTGAGTACAGATATGATACAGGCCCTTGCAGGTGAATATGATATACCAAACTTGTATTCATATCATATTTTGGCCAGCACTACTGAGTCGGACCCGTGCCGTGACCGTGCCGTCGATGCAAGTTCAAAATCCTTGACGGAACGGGCACGGCACCCGTTCGACGGGTGCCGTGGACCCGTGGCGACGGTCACGGGCGGCAGCCCTAACCAGTGTTGTATGACAGTGAAATGTCATGGAAAACGACAAGGGCTATCGCTTAACCTGCGACTTGAAGAATCCGGAGACGTCCACTTTAATCGTGTCAAACATCCTGTACTCTTGTCCTTGAGCAAGAATTGGCTCTTGAGCACCATCTGGGTAATGCACATTGCGGCGTTCAAATGGAGTGTCGGCTGGCCCGGCACCATCGGCAAAGCCGGATCCGGAACGCGAAAGCTCCAACCACAGTGCTCAAACGGCGAACGCGATTCACAGAGCAGTTAAGACTCCCTGAAGATCTTTTGATGACTGTAAAATAAACAAAGCTCCGGTACGCACACTACGACGCTACGAATATCGCGAGTTCGGATATACACTGCATCTCAAGCGAGGGCACCAAATCTCAACCAGACGAGCGTAACTCCGGTCAACCCGGTAAATACCATCACCTTCCCAAGATTGCCACCGATCCGCCGACTGGCCAATTTCGAATCCCTTGCAATCCTGGACAATAGGTGGATCAATTATCTTGGGAGCAAACGGAAGTCAGAAAACACACGTTTTAAACCGTGCAATTCGATCGTTAATCACTCCGTATGTGCCCTCGCGGATGTTCTCCCTTTCCAATCGCATGATTGGGCCGTTGTCGGGCAGGAGCCAAGAGCATCCGCTCGTCGCTGGGTCAGGGTCTGTTGCGGCATAGAGCACGGTTTGCGCGACGCGAGTGGCGGGGAGAAGCTCTGAGCCTGTCAGGACGAGTCGTGCCGTGAGAGACAGAATTGGTGTATCTGTTTTGGTGAGAACAGAAAAATAAGAATGGTATCAATGAGAGACAGACCTGCCCACACGGGGTCGACACACGTGATTCGAATGTTGTCGTGTTCCACCAGGGGGTAAAGTGAACGCATCAAACCACGAATGGCAAACTTCGATGATGTATACATCGGCGTGAGCGGGATCGCCTCCCAAGATGCTGATGGTATGGTCAGCTAACGTCAGAAACACGGAGAGGAAACGGTCGACCCATCGACCCTATCAGAATGAGGGCCTTCCACTGGTCGGCGCCTGTACGAGTGCTTCTCAAATAATTCAGGCCAAGGTGAATGGCTGAGGACAATGCATGAGTGAGAAAAACAACTGTTGCAACACATACTGTGAACTGCCCCAAAAAGATTGATCTCCAATGTCGACATATCAGGCGGGAGGGGTTTGCCATCCTTGTAGTCTAAGACACCAGAGCACGTGTCACCATGTTCGCTCACACCAGCGCAAGGGATCTGCAGTGAGGAGATCGTCAGTCGGGATGGACCCTGCGGATAGAACCACGCCCGCACCACAACGTCCACGGAACCAAAATGAGAAACCGCGCTTTCAAAAAGAGCGATCTGATCTTCCCACTGCAGAACGTTACACTGAACGTATATGGCGTTACTATTGAACGGAAGATTCAGTGAGTACTCTGCAATCCTTCATGGCAAGCTGCATACCCGCCCAGTTCACGAATCTCCTTAACCACCTTGCTCGCCGCCTCGCCGTTAACATCGCCAATCACAACTTTGGCGCTGCGGTAAAAATCAACGAGACTGTGAAAGGATTCACGGTATGAGAGACATACCCGTAGCGCGCAAACAAAATGGCCGTTTCACGTCCTATGCCATTTGCGCCACCTAACATTGAGATCAGTACGACGCGGAGCCAACAGACAACGCCGGTAACCGACCAGTGAGCACGACAGTTTTCCCCTCTACCCTTTTGGCGTACTGGAGGAGCTCTTCGAGGTCAATCGAGACCATTGTGGTCCTGTGGAGGTCTTGTGAAAGGAGACTTTTTCACTACTCCATCCAGATATCTCCGAGTCGCGACTCACGTTATCTGGGCAAGCTTCGTGAGAATTTTGGACCAAGCGGGCTCTCGGGGCCGCCGAATCTCGCAGTGATCATCAAGCTGTGACAGCTCAATATTAATGCGGTATTGAATTAGTTTGTATCAGTACCTCCATTGGTTCCGTCCATTCCTGCAGGCATGAACTCGCAAGGGAAACGCAGGGAAGACGCGCAGGGTGCATTCACACCTGTAAGATGTATCACATCGAAACAACTACGGGTGGGATGGTTGGACATTCTTGATTTTCGGCGGTGATGATCGGATAATGTGACAGCCGTATTATGAGTGCCTGAGTATAACCAAATGGATAATGAGCCCAAGTATAGCTGCAAGGGAAAAAATAAAATTTACGACTTCACTGCTGCCTAATTACCGCCGTCCCTGCACAGGGTTGTCTCGGTAACCCAGACCTTCAAGTGTGATTTGCGGATTCGTAATGCTATCAGCCCGGGGTCGATCCGGCGGAGTTCTCCCCTTGATAAAATTACGTTTGTTCGTCTGTGCCGGGGCGCGAAGCGCCCCGGTGCGCATATAAATAAAAATGAGTGATGGGCGCGGAGATGGGCGCCACAGGCGAGAGTCGACGACGGACGAAGTCGTATGGATCAAGAGCATGTTGACTTATCATGGTGATACCATCAAGCCTGAGCGGCGAACGCGGCGGGAAATCGAGGAGCGATTCAGACGAGGTATCACGGAGCGCAAATGAGACGTCTCCCGCTCTCGTGGGAGCGAATTGGAGCGGAGGGGGTCACGGAGATGGGACCGCGCAGAGGAGTGCAACGAACTCAAATGAGTTATGAACCTTCAGGAACCGCGGAAAGCTGGGGGGCCGGCAATTTTTCGGGGAAGGACGACACGGAACAGCCCACCGTCAATAAAGAAGATATCCGCATACCACGGACGGGGAACGACGAGGGGTGGTATGAAAGACTAAGCAAGAGAGTCAGAAACACCAAGGCAAAATATTTAAACAGCTGAGGCAAATTGGAGGACGCACTCACGCTGGATAAAATGAAAACTATTAACATATTTGCGAACTAAATGCATCTGCAACTCGCGACATCAGCAATAAGTACTGCATACACGCGGCAAGCGACTAAACGAACCAGTAACGCGTTCTCCCAGAAGACTGCGCGTCAATCATAGATAGGTTATGTGTGAATTTCGGACGCACACCCTTCGAATTTCCTGGAGGTGGAGTTGAAGGCGTGCATGTGCTCGAAAGAAAGTCTTGAAGGCAGCCAATTGTAAATGTCGACTACAGTGTCTTCTGAGTGAGAGAATTGCATGAGAGCAGAAAATCCCGATTGGGGTGCACCGGGGAATAGGACGATTCGGAGACTGAACGAGTGGTACTCAAGCCTGCGAAGAATAGATAAGAGGCTCGAGTTCCGAGGGCTGTGCACCTCGCTGGCACAGCAAATGTACAGTGCTCTCTAGTGCGCCTGTAGATATGCTCAGATTAGGGAACACTGGCACTTCAGATGAGAGTAGAGAACGAGGAGGGGCTAGGCGAGAGCACAGTGATGGATCTAGGGTGTGGATCGTGGCGAATGCTGAGGGTTACAGGACGTATGATATGGCGTGAGTTTAAAGATGAAGATGGACGTGAGGTGGGCACCGCCCGTCGATGCGCGACGTAGCGCGCGGACGTCCATCCTTCTCCGCGACACAACGGCGCCATTTGCGCGGCTCATCCGTCGCGGGGAGTGCGCGTCCTCGCGCAGCTGCGTCCACGCGAGGAGCGACCCCTCTGACGGCGCGAGACGATGTTGGGTGTCTGCGGTGGTGGTGGCAGGTGGCTGGCGGTGGGTACAGCCACTGATGGTGTTGGCAGGCCGGCTCTCCAGATCGATGTTGTGTTTCTCTCAGTACGTATATATGTATCTCGTTTTCTACTAAGCGTCGACGGTCGTCTGTGGCGGATTCAGTTTAGTGCATGGAGTCGGCTGTCATATACATTACGGGACGGGATAGACCAAGTCCGGCACTTACATACATTCGGACCCCCGGCACATTCACCTGGCGGGCGGCACATTCGAGGCTGCAGCCGGCACATTCCCTGAATGTGCCGCCCCTGAGTATGTAGCCGGCACATTCAGTTGGCGGCCGTTCCAGCTCAACCATGGCACATTCGTGCCATCAATTTTGAATTGATCCCTTCGGCACTGCCACTTTACCAGGCGCCAAGGCAAATAAATGTGTAATAAATTTACTAAGAGTCGTAAGACAGATTGAACACGATTAATTACAGTCCAACAGGCATGGACTGGCAAAACATCTACTGATCACTACTGTGAAAAATTAACATTGGTGGCTTCCAGTAACAGAAGAATTTCGCTCACCTTTTTAGCCTTCTTCGACTTGCGCACTTCAATCGCCTCCTCGGCATTGCGTTTACGTGCCGTTGGCGCTCTGGAGCGTGCCAAAGTCTCTGGGAGAATATTTCTCACATCAACTTCGGGCTCTCGGTGACTCCGAGCCTTAGCAGCAGTCGGCGCGGAAGAAACATCCAAGTCAATCATTGGCGGCGATGGCGGGGAGTCTGGCTGGGGTGGGGGAAGAATGGGCCAAGAGTCGACATCCGCGGGCATTGCGATCGAAAGGGAGGGTTGCTCTTCATTACCGGGATGAGCAGTTGGAAATGGAGATGAAGAGTATTCCTCGCTACTCGGCGTCGATGAGAGCCAGAAGGAGTCGTCGAAGGAAGTAGAGTAAATCCCGTACGCATTGATGAGGTCTTGAAGCGGGTCTACAGCCATGACGGGAGGGCTTACGAAATTGAAGTCATCGAAGGACGGATTGAACGGCAAAGTCCGAGGAAATTGCTGGCCATCGAGGCCAGAAACATCTGCGTTATTGCATGCAGGGGTCAGATCAGGTCGGCCGAAATCGAACGCGGTATTGGCGGATGAGTCCTCCATGGGCTGGGTCACCTGGTTTGGCACGTAGAATTCGGTTATGATGGCGACGTCGGGCTGATCTAGCAAGGCAGTGCCAACGCCAGGCAGGTTGGTGGATAATATCGGAAGCGGGGGAGATTGAGCATCTGCGAAAGCGTGATCAGGTCGATAAAGAGATGGAAAAAAATTAATTACGCGTGGTATTTGGCGGGGGAATGACATTTGACTGCTCCGAACGCTTGCGCGATGTAGCTATGGATTGATAAGCAAAGTAAAACCCCGCGTCACCAGATAGACTGACCTTTGATCGGCGCAGACTTGACGCGTCCGCTCGAGCTCACAGAAAGAAGCGGCGTTGAAGCACCCCGGCCCGAAGGGGCACCCTTACCCTTCACAGCCTGAAGCCGTTCCTTCAAATCTTTCGAAAGCGCATTCGACTCACGGCGCTTCTCTGCTTCGGCTGCAAGTAGGTCCGAAATTTCCTTTGTCTCGTCTTTCAGCTCATCTGATTCACGCGCCTTTCGTGCCCTTGTCGACTGGCGAGCAGCATTGCGGGCAACGCGATGAGACTGTTCGTTGTTAGGATTTGCAAAGATACCCGTCCGGAGGGTTACTTCGATCTCATCCGCAACCTTGCGATCAAGCTTTTGCGCGCTGGGCATTCAAGTGAGATCCAATTTAGCTGTTCGACTGAATTTTGCTTACGTCTCGACAGCTTCAACCAGGGTTAGTCCAATACCGGTTAGGGAATTAGTCCAGGCATGTTGCGCCTCGTTGGTGTTAGTTGTAGAGGGGGTTGTGTCCCAGATATCATTAGGAATGCGGGACTGCGACCGGACGAGACACGGGATAATCCATGCGTGCATCTCTTTATGTGCCCACCAGTCTATCGTAACTGGGGTTAGAAATGGTATCGATTGGTGATTGGTAGCGGGCACTCGCCTTGGATTTTTTTAACGCCGAGACCCCCAACGAAGGCCGAAAAATCGTCGAGCTTCTCTTTGGAGTCGATGTACGCGAAGTCGAGCAGACGTGCATGATCTGCCGCTGGAACGAGCGACCTGAAGTCATGAACGGGCCTGGGAAAAATAAAAGGGCAATTAGATACGCGTAATTCGACAGGAGAAAGGACATTACTCTTTTGCGTGCCTCCAACAGATCTTCACGAATTCTGACGCCACCTGCTCGGGTGGTGTGTCGTTTGGAATGCCGCTATATTCAGGATCATTATGCTTCATGACCGAGCGACAAATGCCCAAGACTTGCGCCCCATCCATATCGGAATTCATTACATGTATGTTACCGCCCTTGACAAACCGCTTGAGGGGCATGGGTCTGCCTGTCACCATGAGCTTGACACGCTGAAGCTCATCGAATAATAGCTCAAAGAAGTCCGTGCTTCCACGATTGATATATGCTCGGACGACGGAGTCGGCTGTAGGGTTTGAGTCAATCACGAATGACATACACATAAAAAAACGTACAGCGCAATACGATCTTGGCAAATATGCTTAACTCCCACTCATTCATTTTGCCGTCAACACGCTTGTAGGTGGTGTCGCCGTCGAAAGAAATAACACCCGGATCATCAAGGAGTTTCAATAGGTATGGAACGCATGTGACAACGCCAATACCGCCGCCTTCAGTGGTGATATACCCGTGGATGTAGCGCTCGGGCAGTGGTTTAGTCAAGTGGTTTAAATATATGTGAAACAAGCCTAAAAACAATTTCAGAGTCGTCGTAGTTTATAAAGTGGTTACTGAGGATACTCACCGGTCTCATCCAAGCCGTGTGGAAATTGCTCACTTTTCATGCCCCGAATGACGTCTCCCTTGACCCGCTTGGAGTACAACGGGGTCTTTCCGGCCAGAATCAGCGCAGTCGAAGTCGCTGAAAAATAAAATGAGTCGCATGGTGCGAACGGATAAGTTAGATGGGCCGTACCGTTATCCACCTTTGCTACAGTGGCGCCAACGATCCCGGATGCCTTTACGCACGTCTTCCACACCTCTTTTCCACCAAGAGTCGGTTTGGCAAGAGGCGGCATGGGATGGTTATGGCAAGTACCATTTGTAGTGATAAGTACCTTACGGATTGACGTATCAATAGGTACATAAATGTTACGCTTCGCAAAACAGTCGGTTTGCTCAATTCGACTGCGTATCGCCTTCCCATCAATGATATGTGCATGAGCTGGAGATGAAAATCAGCGCAATTTCGGGCAGCTGAAAATATAACAGAGGCGTACGGCAGAATTGTTGTCTGAGGCCGATGTTCGGGTGCACTAGCTTACTGCAGGGTTGCGTGTCTTTTTCAGAGTCGTCGGACAAGGGCAGGCCAGCGAGAGACCTCGCGAGCATCTGCGCTCTGACGTTATCGGGAATGGAATGGCTCTGATGACCTTGAGTGAAGCCTTGGACGCAACCACTACAGCCAACATAATATTCCTGGCCACGCGACTGGCCCTGGTTTGCGTTCAGCAACGGGATCTGGAGATGAAAAGAAATAAAAAACCTGCGGTTTGAGTTTCAATATTGGAGCGCCATGGCACCTGTTACCGGCGGGATCGACGGCCTTGCATTTGGCAGTCGTGATAATCTTTTTGAATCTATAACATGTAAGCAAAAGACGCAGAAAGGTAAGCAGAATACTAACATGGCGACGTTATGTTCTGGTGTGGTACCATCATGCCGACGAGTATCAGCCTGGGCCTCCAAGATCACCCTTCGGGACGCCGGATCGAGTTCGAACCGTACAGCAGTTCGAAGTGCGGGATCGATTTTCTCACAGGCAAAAGCGCCACGGCAAGTGGAACCGGCACGGCGACATTCAATAGCAGGCTCCCCGGGAACAAATACAACTTTCGGCTTGGAGGCCCCGCCACCGCTTCCCTCGTTCTTCCAGGAGTCGTTGTCCTGTAAAAGGTCAGTTTTATCGTTTTGGTACACTAAAATTGTACGTACGACATTGCGAACTACGCTGTCGAGAGCCCAGACTTTACCGGTCTGGGGGTTGATGATTGCATATCCGGGGTCGCTGAGATCAATGACGACGGCAGTGGGTGTACGGAAGATGGGGAGGATTGAGGGAGCACCAGTAACGTACTCAATCCGCTCGACTTTCACTTTTCGGGTGACACGGAAAGACCCGATGCGCGCCATGGATGTCATACCATCTTCCCAATACGTGTCGGATTCTACCAGCGGAAACTTTTCCTCTGGGACTGACTCGTCGTCCGAATCACCGTCATCTGATAATAAATGAAGTTGAGTGATCATACGAGGTCGATTTGCGCACCAAAATGCGGTTGCACGGACCCGACGAGATGGCTGCCTCATCCTCCGAATCTGCCGACTAAATGAGCAACCAATTGTACGTAGTTAATTCATACACACCAATTTCGCCGAGAGGCCGTTGAGGAATAGGCTCGAAGAGCGCGAGGCTCCCTGCATCAGTACATCCGTGACCTCGAGATCAGATTCTGCGCCGTCTGACTCGGAATCAGAAAGGAGCTCGATGATCTCATGGCCGCCGTGGTTCGTGGTACGCATCTTTATGGAAGGGGGAATAGCCACTGATACTGGTTCCCGTTTAACCGAACAGGCAGGAGGAGGAGGTACCGAAGGAGGGTTGGTTTCGTTTTGACGTGAATAGGATTAGACGGTGTCGATGAATTATGAGTCGGGATAGAGCAAAGAAAGTCCCTGAGAAGTGTGACATCAATCCATGCGTGGTCAAGGAACCGCGCCGCATTAGATGCAATGAAGTGGGGAGTATGAATCTTTCGAATGCATCAAAAATGATACACAGACGAGGGTGAAAAAGAGCGCACATGATCCCGGAATGCAGTCGCCTCCCGGACCGAAAGAGTATCGAGAAGACGCCTGTCAGCTGGACTGAGATCTGTACGTGTCGAGGCGTTCAAATCACCGGTGGCGGCTTTCTCCAGGAAGGCCTCCAGCGCGAGAAGATCAATCCATTCGTGGTCGAGGAAGCGAGACGCGTTAGACATGAGAAAACTAGGTGCATACATCTATTCAGGAGTTTAGATAGATAAAGCGCGTCACAGCACGACGTACATGGGTGCGGAAGTCGATCAATCGACGCGCCGGGAGCCTGTCAATGAAGAGGTGTTCGACGCCGGTAAGCTTCGAGTTGCTGGTGCCATTGGTGGGCATTTTGACGCGCTTTTGACGCGTTGGTGGGTTTGTTGGGCCAGGAGTGGTGGTAGTGGGAGGAGAAAAAGAGGCGGGATCTGGCGAAAAAAGGACACGTGTCTTTTCCCAGAATAGTCGGTGCCAAGCCCGGCACATTCCCGAAATAGAATGTGCCGGCCCTCTGTTCACGCACGGCACATTCACTCAATGTGCCGCCTCTCAGCTGAATGTGCCGGGCCCACGAATGTATGTAAGTGCCGGCCTTTGTATATACCCATTACGGGAAGCCCTAAAATGACTAATCTGCTGTGTGAGTGCCAGAAGCTTCGTTTCCATTCGAGCTGAATTCTTTGTCTGCAAAGAAGTGGCGAACAAAGGTTTTGCCTCCCTCAAAAATTTAGCGGCTTTTGCGATGTCACCTCGACGTTCCAGAATGGTCCCAATGCGATCCGTACATTCGGCCCTCCAGCGATGGATATCCATGAAGGTGAATCCATCCAACGCCACCTCGTATAAGGTCAACCTTGTTTCTTCGTCTCCCTAGGCAACGGCTATGGATGCGAGACGGCGAAACACTTTCATACTAGGACTATCCCGCACGCCAGTTCAACACTCATTATGAGAATTCCTCGTTCCCGCAAAATTGCGGGAAGGATTTCTCTTGCGACAAAAAAAATATCCCCTTCAAAAATTTCTTCCCCAAAATTCCTTCCCGCAATTTGGAAGGAATTTTGGGGGGCATTTTTTTTGTAAGAGAAATCATTCCCGCAATTTTGCGGGAACGAATGTTGGGGAACCAGGAATTCTCATAATGAGTGTTGAATTGGCGTGCGGAATGGTCCTAGGGCATCAGCCCCAGTCTATATCCCTTTTGCCGTGTCTGCCCTAAACTGCCCAGATCTGCTCACCTAAAGCGCGGCACACAAATTTGATTTCGGTTTTGATCTGGCAGGATCTGCCCGTTTCAGCGGATCTTATGCTCCAGACTGCCGCACGCTGCCCGTATATGCCCTGCTACAGTATATGCCATTTCCCCTTTGCTCTTGTATTACTATATCTAAAAACCATTGCATTCAATTCACAATTAACTAAACACAACTCGCACATCGAAATGCTGTGTATTTTGACAGCTGTTTTGTCCTGCGGGCGACATGCCAGCATCACCTGTCAAACCGGTGTCAAGTCCTCGACCGTCATTGGAGGTGTCCGTAGCATAAATGGGTGTGTACCGGCCCCCGCCGAATATCTGGGGGTGGTCTGCATAATGTGTGGACATCAGATGTGCAGAAATATGCGGACGGGGGTCCGACACTTCATGTGCGGACGACTCCGTGAATGTCGACTGGGTTGAATGATGATTGACATGCGATCACAACATCTGGCAGCCACCATTGTGCCGTTGGGGGTGTATCACTGCCACACTTGATATCGGAGACCGGCGAATAGGACTCGAGCTCGATGATAATTAATGCTGTCAAACATGGAAATCCGGATGCTGTCCTGGACTTCAATAACTACCCAGCGCCAACGGCTCATCGAATCCTGCGCATAAAAACCGTGGGCCAACCACAACACCGACCAACCTTCCGGCACAGATCAAGAGCTCGCTCCGCCCTTTGCGCAGCGAGGTTGCCATGTCCCTTGTTTTGCCTTCACGATAGATGACTTTCAGGTGCCACGCGTAGCTCGACGTCGGGCATAGCTGTGGCTGACGGCACCTTATTGTACTTCGCTAGGGTGATATGGATAACTACAACCTTTGGTGCCAAAAACCCTCTTGTCCTTGCAGCCGTCTAACCACTCGATCTGGTGTATGTTGCACTAGCTTCACTGAGTGCGGATCCAACCGACGCTGAACCGTTGGTCTGAGCATGTTGCGATAGATTATTAGTTACCATTACCGACACTCATGTTGATCGCTTAGCGCGATGGGTATAACTCCGGCTAATACGACAGCCGTTGCTCAGCCTTGTTGTCTCCCACGTAATGTTCAAAACTCTTGTTTAGTAGACAATCCGATAACGCTCTGCCAGAACGCCCACCAATCTCGCCCACTATGGACGACACGGACATTATTATGGACAACCCAGACATTGTTATGGACGAGGATATTGTTATGGTCGACACGGACATTGTTATGGACGACACGGACACAGGTACGCCCACCAATCTCGCTCACTATGAACGCTGAAAGATGCGCTCTCATCGAAGACACCTATTACCTTGGGACAGTTGATGTTCGTAATCAAGGGTTACTTTGGAGGAAAATTGGACGAGTCAATACACTCGTTACAAAAGAGTCTGCAGAGGCGGAGGACGCGCGCATCGCTCAAATCAAGGCCAGGAAGGCTCTTGAATCGGAGTCTCAGCAGCTCGGCTCTGACACTTTGCTCAAAGCCGCACCTCTCACATTCGTCGCTCTTCTGTCTATGGATGGCTTCTGGCTTGTGCCGGACGGCAACTGGAAGGGGCCGACCAAATTGGCCGAGACTTTTGCCGATGTGAAGCTCAATGGTCGAGCGACTGTGCCTTTCGCCATCCCATCTTTTGCCAACGACTTCAGTACTGTTCTACAGAATGTGGAATGGTTCATGATGCAAACCGAAACTCCCGGATATTCGAAGGCAGGAATTTTCGGCGGAAATGAATCTTCGGTACGGTCAATCAGAATGCGCCACGTCCTCTTTGAGGTTTGTACTCATTTCTTGGCGATTTATCTTACTATTTTTCTGAATTCTGAACTTCCTAGAGAACCGATGCTGAAGCCGGCAAGCGCTCTCAATCTCTTGTTGCGGCTTTCTTTCAATGCCAACTGACTTACTCTCCAGATCCAAAGGAAGTCGAAGCAATGGAAAATTGGCCAGTTCAAAGTGCTCAGGCTCGGGCACAGGTGAACAAAATCAAATATACTCATCGCGTACTTCCGCTTTGTGCGTACGACAGAGACGACAAAGTCATCCCTCCAGAGGAATACCGCGACACCCTGAAGGGTGCAGTAGTCCGTGCGAGAGTGTCCCTCAAACATTGGCCCATCAAAGGGATTGAGGGCGGTCAAGACGTCTATACTGCGGACATCGAACACCTTCGCGTTTTATAAGAGCCTCCGCCGAAACACCCCGTAACTCCCAAATCCACCTACGAAAAACGCAATCCGCTCCAGTAACCCTACCCGTCAGAAAAGACGCACTGGCCTCTAAGGTACCCCGCTTCTTCCAACATCTTTCATCCGAGATATGCTAACAAATGTCTAACGTTGTAGACAGAAATGGACCTCCATACATGAAAAGTTCCGCACCTACTATATGCGACTGCCTAGCCGGCCGAACTAGGTATCCGGCCACTTGGATAGTACAAGCTTATGCAATATCAAATTCTTGGATCTGGCACCTGTACAATGTTAGACGACCTATGAGCCTTGAGGGCACCGTATGTCAAATTTGGAGGCACGGCAAGCCGGCGATCAAAAACTGTGGGAGGTTTCCGATCGGGATGTCAGCGTGTGAACATCATTTCTTATTCTGGAACCGCCATCGCACTACTGTTTCTCGACCAAATCTTAGCTTATTCAAGACTTTGGGGGCTCGTTCTCATCCCCTGAATCTGGTGAATCACGTAGTTTGACTCACTAAATGACAAAGGCTTTGTATCAAGTGCAGGACCTCAAGGAGAAATTTGATGTGCCCTGAGTTGTGCATTCTGGCCGCCAGTGTTGCGCACACCCGGTGCTTGCTACGGACACAGGATTTGGCCAATGTTGTTGCACCCACTTGATGTTTCCCATGTCAAATTAGCAGGCTTTTACTTCTCCTATTTCTCACTCACGGCGTGATATGACCGAAATCCACCAAATTTGTTGGTGCATACATATGGATTTTTTTGAGCTGGTTGTGAGTGCATGAGGGACATTCTTGGTGTTCATATAAGTCCGAATACATCCCCAGGCAATATATACACTTCAACCTGGGAAGTCGAGACTTTTCGTCATCTGTAACACAAGCCATTCCGTCCAAAGAGCAATTCACCCACCTTCTGTGTCAGAAACACATCTGGATACAGTCCTGATACCACATAGATGTGAAGTTTCTCTGCACATAATAATACACTCATATCCATTATATAGTTTGGCATATCTTGGGATAAACAGCACCACTCGCAATGAGTGAATTGGGCGGGGAGCGTGGGCCCAGGTTCTCGGATAAGACGGTTAGGTAATTTGCCGAGTCCAATGCAGCGAACGAACGACTCTCCAATCAATACAGGGTCAAGGGAATTCCGCTTCTCTCCTGCCTTTCATCTGTTTTCTTCCCTCTATCCTTTCCCTACGATTTCATGCATCTGATCTACGAGAATGTCGTTAAAAACCTGGTTCTCCTTTGGACTGGGGCTTACAAAGGGCTTGACGAGGGCACCGGGTCATATCAGCTTCAACCTACTGTTTGGGATGAGATCGGTGCTGCCACAGCCGCTGGCGGAGACACGATCCCGACCGCCTTCGGTGCCCGGCCCCCCAACGTCGCCAAAGACCGAACTGCCTGTACTGCGGATACTTGGTCCTTCTGGCTCCTTTACCTCGGCCCCGTCTTACCTCACAAGAAATTCCAAAACCAAATCTATACAGTCATTTTATCGAGTTCGTCAAGCTCGTCAACCTTTGCCTTCAGTTCGAGTATCAGCCTGGGGATATATCTACAATTCGCACTGGATTTGTGGAGTGGGTGGTCCAATACGAGAAGTGCAATTCTTTCTCTTATCGTTCCCGCGTTTTAAACGAATCACGACAGGCTCTATTATCAATATTCTCCCAATAGAATGTCCGCCTGCCCGCTAACGATTCACGCCCTCTTGCACATTGCTGACGGGATCGAAGCTGCTGGGCCCGTTTGGGCGTACTGGGCCTTCCCGATGGAGCGTTTTTGTGGAAGGTTGCAGCCTTGCATTAAAAGCAGGCGATTTCCGTTCGCAAGCATCGATGGCCATGTAGTTGCAACTGCACAGCTCTCAATTATCAAGGTCAAATATGCTTGCGATGAGGTCATTCGCCTCGGTCCACCTAAACGTGATGTAGCACCCGGCGCATTTGCACATCCTTCATGTGCGACCATATTACTCTCCGAAGGCCGTTACTGAATTTCGTCATATATTTTCGCAGACCCAACCTGTGTTCTTCTCCCTCCAAATCGCGGTTCCCAGTCCCTTTCACCTTCGCTGACAAACAGGATTGCCATCGCGCTTTCGACTCGGTTTAACAAACCACTTCCTATCATTAAAAAAAACTTCAATCCTTCGGAAGTCCAGCAGTGGGCCAAGGTAGAGCGCCTGGAGGGCGGCGATCGAATGCTGGCTTCATCTATGCTTACCTCCCTTGAGGATCGGCGCGATGCCACCTTCGTTCGAGTGAGTTTGATTCTACCGCTATAATACAAATCTTTGCTGATGAGTTCAATTAAGTATGCTCTCTTGGTCGATGCCAATGCCCGAAACAAGCGACTAGCTGAGCGTCTCAAGCTTGTCACTTTTTATGGGCAGCTCCGGCATATCTTCGTTCTCACCATGCAGTCGGCAGCAGCGCTGGAGCTGAAAGAGGCCGAGACGATCATTCTGGCGGCTATTTCTGAGTGCAAAATTACTGCGCACAACGACCTCGACATGCACTATTATCGCGACGAAGGGGCCCTCCAAGTGGTGGATATCAGCACTGTGCAGTGCCTTGTCGGGCGAATCAAAACTACGAATGGTAGGGATTGGGCCATCATCGATCGCAGCGGGAGCCTGGCGCGTCCCTATTATGATCCGGACACTTGAATCTTAATTTAAATGTATACTAGCTGGTCTGTAATGTATTTGGCTTGCAAATAAGTACATCATGTACCTGTAGGAATGACGAAAGTGAATATTTAAACACAAATTTCCATTTATGGACTTGGGTGTTGAAAGCTACCCGAACGACAGAGGCACGCTGTAAAATGAATGAATCTTGAATCACGGGAATGTTTCCCAAAGTAAATTAGGACATAACTGCCTCTTTTAATTGTGTGCCATCCTCGTCCTGATGGATTTTAGGCGTTGTAACTCATGTACCGGGTGAATACAACTAGTTCCCGAAGTCACCCGGTCCCGCCAAATTTGACCGGGTGACTGTTACCTCTTACACGGGTTACCACACTGGGTCACTGCGCATCGGGTGAGACTCATCTGTTGGACGGGTTAGCTGGAATCACCCGTTTTGACGGTGCACAAACACCCGTTCCTGATTCACCCGATTCTGGCCCATGTAGCAGGTGACAGGGGACTATGACTCGGTGAACCAGTGAAATAAACCCGGTCCCAGTCTTATAGTGCAATAGTCGAATGGAACAAGTCACTATTTCTACCAATCGCTAAGCTGCCCCACAGACGCAAGTTGCCGACCCCGGGTCAGGCGGCACTTGTTATCGACCGTCATACAGGTCTTCTCACACCCGCACCGTCCCTGAAATGACAACGTATCGCCTTGTATTGCGTCGTAATTTCATAGTTTCTTTCTTGGAATCGTGCTGCGGACCAGAAATATGATTCATAGAATTTTGTGAACAAGAAATATAATCGCTACAACGGGCGAATCAAGGAGCATCTGCAAAAATCTCGCGCAATTCGTCCGGACAAGCTACCAAGCCCCTACGGAAAATCAGCCACAATAGACCGGTGTGAATGTTGAGGAGCGGGCCCCACTGTGGCGCTGCGCTCCAGTCACGGAATGTCAACAAGCTGTCGTCCTCGTCAAACAGGCCGTCGATGATATGGGGGCAATGATTTATATGGAGCCCGTCCGCCTTCATGGCCGTCAAGAATGCGTACACCGCTGGCTTCAAGATGTTTTTGTGCACGCAGTTCTTGAGTTCAGCCTACTCTAGATTCCCAGGTGGATAAACGGTACCCATCGTTCATATGGCACTCCTTTTTACTCCAAGAATATGGCGCCACATTCCAGCATCAGATAGCTAGGCAAGACAGGCTCGACCGGTGCAAACAATATATATTGATTCTCGCGCGCTATATTCAATGCCGCTGGAAGTACAACAAGAGCGAACGAGTGCCGAATTGGATACAGGCACAGAATATATATAAAACACGTCCTAAGCACGCGATTAAGAACAGCAGCCACCCAGAACAGGGAACGAGTACAAGGGAGGATATAAAACCGCAGATTGAGGAGCGATGATGTAAAGCACGCGAATTCCAATCAAGTGATCCGCAGGGAATTAGCAGAATGAGCTTTCACGACGCGGAGAGTTCGTACTCCTCTAGAACTTGGTGAAGTTACTCTAAAGCATGCACACAGACCACGACCTTCTTGCCCACACGACAGTGTTCGAGTCGTTCGAGAAATGCTTGCGGGAAAGCTCCAGAATATTCGTAAGGCACTGAGGGGCACGGACAGGATCAAAGAGAACAAAGAACGAAAATAACTCACCGCCGGCAGCCGTAAAAGGCAAAAGATCATTTTGGATAGGGGCCGTGAGGTAGATACTTTATTCATCTGGTCCCGTTGCGCCATGAGCGGGGAGGCGGGAGGTGGGATTGAAAGTTATTAAATTGCAAAATATTTACAGAGGCGGATATAAAGTTGGAAATATAATGATGACCGGACGGGCAACGCAATACTTGTAGCGTCGATGTTGGTTGGTACGCCCTAGTCGAGCACGTACCAGCGCCGAGCATCGAAGAAGAGTCCAGTCATGGGGGGCCACAACGCATCGGAAACGCAGCTGTGAATATGCATTTGGAAGACGCGGGGAACGCGACGAGATGAACAGTTTGGCAAAGGCAAAAGAAAGATTGTACGCAGCTGTGAAAGATTTGAGCTGCGGCGCGAATTTGACGGGATGCGGGCCAGAATAATCCAGACTGGCCGCAGACGCGCCGTTCTGAGACTCGCTCGACTTGGTCTTGAGATCCAGATGCTGCTGGACGGCCCCGGATAGCAGCAGGTGGTCGAGTCGAACGCGGACGCCATGAGAGTACCAAGGACATGGTTGTGGTTTGCGAGGAATAGGGAAGAGTGTCAGGGTCGGCAGAAACACTATCGTCAGACCCGCTCGAGTTAGGGTTAGGTGCAGGATATGACTTGACGGCGTCCGGTAGGAGCGAGTGATGACTGTGCGAGTCACGAAGATACCGACAGAAGGGGGGAAAGATCCAGCTGGAGGACATTTGCAACGAATCTGCCGAGAGGAGAAGTCAAAGACGGAAACGTGATGAGTGAACTAAGAACGCACCGCGCCAACGACGAGAAAATTCCCGGCAGCAGACATGGCCAACAATACGTGGAATGCGCAATCAAAGACGGAGCTCCAGCCGACCTTTCTGAAGAGTATCTGGAGCACCACTAGTCAATAATGGCGGCAACAGGAATGACCAACGTACCTGGCAGTACATGATGTATATGCACGAAAAAAGGTGCCCCTCACGCCAGCCAACCAGACAGAACGTAAGGATCGCGAATGTGAAACGGGGTACAAATGTCACGCTGTCGGTATCCGGAGCGTCTCCGCCGTCCGGAGACAGACGTCTGGAAGCTTGGGTATGCCGGAAGAGACAACAGACGCGCGCTTGGATGAGGAAGGGCGCGCTTCGCGATTTTCCTGCGGTAGGGACATCCAACCGCGTCTGAATCCTGACGGGCGGAAGCCAGAATGCCGGCTCGCAGGGCATGAGATTCATGATCATTTATAGACATCAATGTATCCGCGCGCAAGCGCAGCAAAATGGCAGAAATCACGCGAGGTTTTATAATCCACCAGACACAGATCGTATCGAAAGAGCCTCGGGGAGTAGAGATACGCGTCCGACGCGTAAGCAATTCGCCGTAACCCAAACAAGGCCTGAACCGTTCGTTCCTATGCGTGGATTCGATAACCCAGGGTGTATAAAAGAGATATGAGAACTAAGCATGAGATGTGAGGCGCGAAAAGCTTGAAGGATGGACGGAGGGACGCGCTCCAAGCACCGACTGGGCAGAGGACGATGGGAGTCAAGAGCAAAGAGGATTGATCCGCTGTCAATAAAAACACTGCCACACCGCTTGCTCTTTCATCCACCGAAGTCGCGACAACACGCCGCCGGGTGCCTTGGCTCTGCCCGCACGCGCTCCGCATGCGAGGATGATTTACAAGGAGGCCAACGCTGTCGCGCTCGCCCGCCTCCCTGCCTCTAGAACCTTCCCACCATACCGCCTGAAAACGGACGCGTCGTGCAATCCCACCGCCCTTCAAGTTCTTCCTCGTACCCCCCTCTCCACATCGGATTGCGCGCCTTCCATCCCAGTCTAGCTCTTTCTCTTTCGTGTCCCTACTACCCCCATATCCAATGCCACCTCTTCCGCGCGCTGCACTCCTCTCACCAGCACCCGTCTGCATTTCTCACCCGTCCTCGTTCCTTCCGCCCGGTTCCTTGCATTCCCCCGTCCCGCCCCATCGGCCGTGTGCACAATCCCCTCTTGCGTGTCTCGTTTTCGAATCGGCATACTGATTGCTTCGCAGGGAACATCAAAGACGCATATCCACCCGGAATATTCGTTGTTTAGTGTGGCGTCGATAGCAGCTCAGGCTCGAAGAGCGCTACATAAAGGTGTGTACCTCATAGTTCATTGTTCTTCCTGACCCTCTCTGCAGTTGCCACAGTTCGACTTGCGCGTTAGTAGGTAACGCCCTCGTTCTCCAAATGCATCATACGACCTCAGAGTTCAAGCGGGCGTGCCGGCCGTCGCGCACAAAGTTGCCAAATTTGTGGGAGGAGGAGAACACGGCTTCGTTCGCGAGGAATCCAGCCGTTGAATATAGGTGTGTGTTTCACTTGCCGGAACAACGTGAGGAAATGTGGTGCCGACAGTACGTGATTTCTTCCACTTCCATTCATTCCCATTCACCTCTTGATATCTGCGTGCCCAGTTCGCAGACGAAGTCAATCCCACGGTATCTTGGTTTCCTTCCGCGCCGTATCGCGTATTTTCAGAGTCCATCGCTCTCGAGATCGGTACGTCTTTACTTTCCAATCTTTCGCATGTTGTGTTTCTCATTCATTCGCTTCACAGATGTCGCAAGGAGAAGATAATATACAGTCTAGGGGCGCCTTCAATTCCCCGGTGAGTGGGCAACGTGCCCACCGTGTCGATCCTCCCCGCCGTCGTCTCCGACCACAGACCCGCAGAGCGTGCTCGACCCGAGACGTGGCGCCCGCGGCCGTGTGTAATAGTCATGCAGTACGCCGCGGCTGTTTCTCCGGCCGTTTGGGTGCAGGGAGAATCAAGGTCGAAGAGGAAAGAATTTTTGTACCGCCGGTGCGTGATTTCCGCTCCGTTCCTTTTTCTTCCCCGTTGATATTCGCATGTCGCGGCAGTAGACGTCTCCGACCCACCTCTATCTTCATTGCCACCGCCGCTTTTCGAGTGACGGTCTAGATAGGTATGGGATGCCTCCACTCTTCAATCATCCAACCACCATGTTTCTCTTTCTTTGTCTGAAGTTTGAGCACATGTCGCGAGGAGTATGCGGGGTACGTTTTCGACTCGTTGACTTGTGTCCGCCGGGCGTCGGCTTTGCGAAATAGGTGTAGTGCGTCTGCAATTTTCGGTCTTCCGCCTGCTATTTTCTCATTCTGCGCCTTTGCACATATTTCGCTCAAGCGTCTTCCAACTCGCTGGTATTCTGTGCCCGCTTAAGGAGATAGAACCTCGCGATGTTTCAGGTGTAGGCGAAGCAAGACTGATGTGCGTAACGGAGCTGAGCGTACGATGTATGGATACTAATATCGCGTCAGAATTGTAGGTGACTACCTATGCAGAGATGTTCAATGATATGTGCACTGTATACGCTCGCGTCCTAGTCCGAACCTTACAAGAGTGTGATGGAATGAGTTCAAGACCAGCAACGTAGGGCATGGCGTTTTGTGCTGGGCGAATCTACATATTCGTATTGACGTGTCCCCACAAATGGTCTAGTATCAAGATTAGTCCATGCGGTCTCGAGAGCAGCCTCGCGCTTGAAGAACGCCACATGGTCCTTGACTCAAGGTGCGTACCTCCTCACCCGTTGTCGTCCTTGGCCTTTCTTCCAGTCCCCTCCATTCGACTTGCTCATTGATAACTAATGTCCAATGTCCTAGTTCTCGGATCGCATCGTACGATCTCAAATTAAAGTGAAGGGGAAAAGGATGGCGCCGACGGTGCGTGATTCCTCCTTCTACTCCCTTCCTTCTCTTCACCGCTGACATCCGCTGGTCGTGCTGCCGTGTGGGCAGGCCTCGCCAATGTATTCTTCGCGCGTGCCCAAACCTTTCCGCTTGGCTCCATGGATGCATAATGATCTAGCGCGATTGTATCTGCCAATATATTCTGACCACGGTAAACGGCAAAAGAAAAAATAATTACTGCAGCACCACTTGTAAGGTCGGATTTGATTGGCCTGGCCAATCAAAACCGTACCATGAAGCAGTCGTGGAGCGAAGCAAAAATAAGACCAAGGGATGGCGTACGCCCACCAGGAGAGGTCCTGGAATCATTATAAGATATTTTCCCCGGAGTTTTACTATTACTTTACACAGAATTTGTCTTGAGACTTGAAGTTAACACAGCTGCAGGGATGCCCGGACCGATGATCCGCGCGGCGGACCCGCCGTTCCGGGGCTGATGGCAAATCGGTCGGGAGACCGGTTAAAAACGAACCTGCCGAGCAGAGAAAGCCTCGGCAATCTGAGGTCATTTCCGGCGAAATGAAAGCCATGGAATGACCGATTTTTCTAAGTGAATGGAAACAGATAGGAGTGATGTACGTTACGAACAAATGATGGTCAATAAATGTAACCTTGTATAGATACAAGATGAGCCGCCGCTTCGCTCTGGCAGTCATCGAGTTGACATGTACAACTACCATCATAATGCATGATGAAATTTTAATTGCGTTAAAATTGCTAGGTTCTCGAGACAAACTGTAGAAAGTTCAACCAAACTTAAAAATACCAAAGGAACACCAAATACAACAGCGGCAGGGCCTGTAGGTTTGAACTCAAGCCCAAAGAGATGCCATAATGAACCCAGCTCTCAGAGAACCGTAAATTGAGCACGAAAGGTTTCCCGGCCCAAACACACAGAAGAGAAACAATAAAGTTGCTGTTGCATGAAGGGCATGCCGAGTTTCAGGAGACTGTGGCTGGTGGGATGAACCGATTGATGTTAGGCTGTTCGCCTGTGGAGCTTGTTGAATATTCGAGAGACAACGTTGATGGTATCGGGTCAGGGAAGAGGAGGAGCAAAGTCCGAGTTTGGCCAGGGCAGCCCATATGATCAACAAAGAGATTGTGATGAATGAAGCCTCGAAGTCAAACCGGTGGGTGTCAAGTGGCGTCACGGGCGAGGACTTCTGGATTAGGTGAGGAACAGTGGCCGAGCGTTGATGGAGATACAGAGATAAGGGAATCTGGGGCCAGCAATGCAGACAGGGATTTGACGGTTGCAAATTTGAGGACCATAGAACTCTATAGCCAGGATGCAAAAGCCCCAGAAAATGCAACCCAGAGAGCGCGCAGCAATATTGAACCAATGAGTGTTTGACACGAGAATTGGGGGAATGTTAAGCTCGCGAGTGCCGGGGAATCTGTGGTATTAACCGTTCTTTAACGATTACCTCGGCGATTCTTTGCATCTCTTTGCGCACTTCCCCATCTGGTGTATCCCCTTCCTTCCGGCTCTCTCGTAGTTCTCATTTCTCGAGGTCAGACTTCCTCTCCGCAGTTTCACTTTACAATTGAAAACTCCATGTGGCGCAACAGCTGACCGAAGCGCAGCATTTCCTGACAGGATGCCGTTCATCGCAACTGCTGTTGGCTACGCCGCAGCCCAACGATTATAATCAAGCCGGGAGGCCACGTAGTCCTCCCCGAACATTCTTAAGCCATAAAAGGGCAGCGTTCCCCGTCGTTCGGACGTGCAATCTTTCTTCCCGCTCCATTTACTCCCTGGCTTCAAATCTTTGGAATTGCAACCATTCTTTCTAGGATCAATTCACCCCGTCATGATCTCAGCGCTTCTGCCTGTCTCTTTGGGTCTTTCTCTATTCTCGATGAATCCAAGACTACTCTTCCGTTCCTGGAAATATTTCTTGCACTGCCTCTCAACCAAAGACCTCGCAGGCAAACCTTCTCGTCTCTTGCCAGCCTGGGGTTTGTGACAGGAATCAACGCCGTTTCCTATTTCTTCGAACCACTGAAGACGCAGAGCGCATTTGCACTGTCTGGTGATCATCGATATCTTTTTCCTGCTTACACATGTTTCTGGTTGTTTTACACGGCCGGGAACTCTTGCAGGGGTCTCTTGGTTGTTAAATTACGGTTTTCCGGGGGTCACTCTCTATATCCGATTTTTTTGTTCGTAGGTGTTGGATTGGCTGAGAAAACAATGCCTAGGCTCTAATTGCCTGTTTGCCAACGCAAAGATTCAAGGAATCCAATGCAAAGATACGATACCAGCTGGGCTACCTTGATTCTTCTCCGATCAGACGCAGGATTCCGCGATGTAACAGCCTTCGGCTTAACCACCCTTGGTTCGGAAGGATTTTCCAACGTTCTATTCGTGTATTGACAAGATTGGCACAATATCATTTTCATAGCTTCGTTGGTCGTATACCGGAGCGAAGCGGAGGCTTTGTCTTGTTTATGCATGGAAATGCTCGGGGGATATAACTGCGGCGCAGGCCGCAGCTGCTGCGACGTTTGAACCACGAGATCAACATGGGTTAAAATAGTTGGTCAACCGAAGTGGGTGACTGTGGGTTTGTGCTGTTGTTAAAATTTAGTGCACGGACCTCAACTACTGCGGCAAAGTCTGCCTAACATGAACCCGAGGTCAGCTGAGGATCTCAATGGGGATGGATCGAGGCAGCTCCATGCAAAAGAAAATAAAAATGGGGTACGAAACCAGAGCAAGACGAGAGGATATCAGATAAATGGAGAAGAGTGCAAACATTTACAAAGAATCGGGAAGCATTTCGTTAAAGAACGGTTAATTTACATCACAATTTAACCTCTTATAGAATGCCAACAATTCCCTAATGGGGAACCAGAATTGGCTTCAAACTTGTTTTTGAGATGGGTACAAAAACCCACTATATACATAGCGGGCATGAACACTGAAGGTGACGCGTGACACCCTATGAACACTTGGTCGAATAGTACAGCAAATACTTTCCTGCTTGCTTTCCCCAAAGCAGTCTACATGTACTTGCACCAGGGTTAGTGCCTTTATAAGACTATTTTAATTGCAATCTCGTTATACACCAAAGTCACTGGTGAGATGACAGTTTTGCGTCCTTTACTCGGGAGGGAATAGCATTGACTGCGCCCGACTCGCGAAGGAGCGGATTGATTCGATTTTCGACAACCGCAACGTATATCATAACTTGTCACGAATTAGTCAACCTGAGCTGGGGTTAATTAGCGGACGGGTGTTCGAGTGGCGAGTATTTTTACACTTGCCGTGATACGCTAGTCGGTGATGGCTACTAGCATTCCAATAGTGATGGGCAAAGGATTCTGTTTGTACTGGCAGTACCGAAATGCGGAGCCCCAATCATTCTCAAAAGACTCAATCAAATGGCAGCCACTTCCGAATTCGATTCGTCGCTCGACTGGCATTTCTCAACGATTCAGAGTCGCCACCCGTTTCCCGCCACATAATCACAACATGGAGGGCCGAATTATGGCCCACGGAGTGAGATTTCTGAGGGCTCTGCTGGACAGTGCGCAAAGGAGTCTAATGGACAGCTGTGGCACACAGGGTACTAAATAATAGCCTCGCAGTTAGCCAATTGGCTGAATCAGGCTGCAGGCTTGCCTCTATTCATACCCCTTATTATCATTAATATGAACGGAAAGACGATAATGTCAAGCAAGGTAACGTTACAGCCGATGTCAGTACCGAGGGCGCGGATCGAAAATTTCTGTTTTGGGATGTTTCCAAAGAATTCCCTATATCTTTGTCAGTTCTTCACCGATTCACATAAAAACCAAATAGATCTACTCAGCTAATTCATGCACAATTAGTGATAGAGAGGAACTTGCGAAAATATTATGTATTAGGTAATTTCTGTTTTGGGGCTGTTTTTGCACTGAATACCGTCTAGCATGGTGAGAACATTTCCCAGTGACCTAGAATTTTGGGAGGGACAACATGTATATGTTATGAAACAAGTGATAGAGCCAGAACTATATGAAATGTCCAAATGAATGTGATCTTGGCAATATTTCTGAAAGCCAAAAATTGCCAAATGTTTTCACTGGAGCTAGAAGGACTGTAACTAAATTATTCTCACTTCTGGCTCTATCACATGTTTTTTCAGGTATGCATGTTGTCTCTCCTAAAATTTTAGGTCACTGGGACATGTTCTGGCCATGCTAGACGGTATTCAGTGCAAAAACAGCCCCAAAACAGAAATTACCTAATGCATAATATTTTCACATATTCCTCTCTATCACTAATTGTGCATGAATTAGCTGAGTAGATCTATTTGGTTTTTATGTGAATCAGTGAAGAACTGACAGAGATATAGGGAATTCTTTGGAAACATCCCGAAACAGAAAATTTTCGATCCGCGCCCTCGGTACTGACATCGGCTGTAAGTAAGGCACGGCGTGGCGGGTGTATCAGGTTCCGGTGTCCTGTGCAATCGCGGGGATTTCTGGTTCCAGTCTATAAAAGAGCCTCCGTTCATATTTCATCCCCTACTTCACCCGAAGACATCCCGCTGGATTTCAAGCTCACCCAACGAAAAAAATTTCCAAGATCTCTGTTGCCGTCGTCACTGTGATTATTGTGCGTACATTTCGCATCAGCATGTTTGAAAAAACATATAGCAAGCTAATATTTGTTTTTTATTGTAGACCGTGTCTACTGCCGCTGTGGCACTCCCGCCCCCGACCTCTCCCCAGTGCTGCAGCTCTGTCGTCCTCTCCAACAGCGACGCGGCCTTGGTCGCCGCCGAAACCATATCTTTGCACATCGGTTCTATATACCCCGGTGCCATGTTTGACGTCGGGTTGGGCTGCACTCCCCCTGTTACCGGAAACAACTGGTAGGCAGCTTGATCGAGTATTCACCATCCCTAATTTCACTTTCGTGAAAAGCGGAGGCACCTTCAAGGCAGTCATTTGTGACCCGCCCGAGACGGATTGGGGTACCATCATGTTTGATATCCTTTCCCGAAACTAATTATTAATTTCCTCGCAGGCGGACTCATGGCCATTAACTGCATCTCTGGTACCCTTTAAGTCAGGGGTGATCAGAAATGATATTTCAGTCGAGATTTCTGGATCCGGAGTTGCTGTATATCGTTCTTGTTCTTTACTTCTGTGTACATGTCCTGGCGCTCTCGCGCATTAAATGTCGCGAATAACACGTCTTTGTCATTCTGGTAGTTGAGCAATGCTTTAAATCCAATGAGGACGGCCCAGAAATCTTCGAGCTCCTTGCGGACCCCCAACGCCGATCACCCTGGTTTACAAAAGTGCCTTCGGTCCGTCCCTTTCCAAGCGCCAGCCTAACAAGCCGATGCCGCAGCCTCGCATCGCGCCCACCACATCAAGTCGGAGGGCAGGTCACTGGCTTCAACATGGGCCCACACGCCAGGCAGTGGGTGCAGCGGACAACACGTGAGACATCGCGCAAGAGGCAGCACATCTGGTTCCAAAAGCTTCGTTCTCTGTCGGAATCGTCTGCAGACAAAAATGCAAACATATGTCTAAAGCCGGCAAGGAACGGCAGCATCGCGTGCTGCGCGCGCGGCTGGTGGTGTGGGAAGGGGTTGAGCTACGCACCGCGACGGTGTCGAGCATGTGAACGTCGTACGGCGTCGCGCCTGCTACAGCGCACGTGTAGCAGCTTCCAAGTGGTGGTGTGCACTGCATTCATGCTGCAGAGTGCGGGCAGTAAGCGGCGCTACTAGTCTGGGCGCATGTCTTTTACCACGCTCCAGTGCGATCGGCGGGGATGGTGTGAAGGAAGGGCGATGAGGGGCGGAAGAGACGCGCGGCAGGGTAACGGGCGGCGCTGCAGAAGATCGTCGGGATGCGTGCTGGGGCCGTCTGGCTGGTTAAGATGGGGATCACGCACGATGGCTGACGAGCATGTATAGAAAGAGGAAGGAGCGCCTGTTGGACAGATCAATGAACGAAGGTGAGATGAAAGACAATTAAATGCGTACCTATTGTTTGAGTGTGTATCGAGGCTGAGACGAGTCACAGGTACGACACCATGAATTGAGAACGCGCCGGTATGAGAGGAAGCGGTGTGGATGGTGGTAGATACGCTCTCATGGATTCTGTTGTGGAAAACGCCAAAGAAGTGGATGGAATACCTACAAGGTAATCAGCAAAGATCGATGGGAGTAAAAAGGCACATACGATGCTCGCAAAGTGGGTTCGCAGCGCAGGTAGGCAATCCGCGTACACACAGTAAGACGAGGATTCTCGTCTACGCAGAACGGGTGCGGCGCAAATGGGCAGACGCAGTAGTCCCCAGGGAATGCGAGAAGGGACGCTGCAGCACCATGAAGCGAGGCGGTGGAAGTGACACGCACGGTGGGCGTGTAGGGGACTGGAACTGGGGAATCACACAAAATCAGCGCATGAAGATTACATGCGCTAACGCACGACGCACCGCAAATACATCCACCTCACACCTCCACCCGCCTTTTGAGCAGTGTACAACGAGCACTTGCATTCAGACAAACGATGAGCCAAGTCCTCGGCCTGTGGATTCACAAAAAAAAAGGAGGATCCCGTGAGTAACGTACTAACAATAGATATGCGCACTTAGACTCATGAAGACCTCACAATGTGGCTGTCCGACCGAGGCCGTCGTCGTCAGGGCCGCAAAAATTCATCGCGGCGTCGTGCAATGGGGTACGGCGAAAGGACGACAAATTCAAGTCCATTTGACTTGCGTACTGCGCGGTACGGCCTTACTGTGTAACCACTGGCACAGGGAGGCGGGACAATGGCCCGGACATGTTTCCCTGATTTTTTTGGGGACAAACGTCAGTGGAGATGTTTTCGAGAAAGATCAAAACTAGGGGTACTGTCCCGATATGTACACCGCCAATCTTCGTTGATGTCAGCAGAACATCAGCGACCGGATCATCAGGGAGCTTTCCTCGGTAATCTTTTTGGGAGATTGGCGTGACAGATGTACCGAGGACATTTGAGAAAATATTCTCGAGACATTTTACAAACCTTCTGGGAGCTTCCTTGCCGGACGTCGTCTGAGTATTCCGTGTTTGTGTCAAGTTTGTGTGAGCTTCCTGAAAAGCACGAAGTCACTTCATCAAATGTCCGTGCGCATCACAAATTCAAGCTCCGCTGCCATAAACTCGAACCATTTTCGCCACGTCAATCACCTTCCTCTCTTTCTTCCCCTCCACTTCCTCCCAACTTCCTCCCTCTCTCCTCGTCCCGAAGTCCCATACCCGCTTGAGTCTACACTTCCGGTCAGTGTAGTCTTCTTTTGGCTTCCCCATCCTTACTCATATTATCTGCCCGAGATGTCGTGGCCGATGTTTCGTCAACGATGGGTGAACACTGACTGTGATTCGGGTAAGTCTTTCTTCCCAATCACTGATTTTTCTGACCTTTGTGTGAATCCACCTACAGGCTAGCAACACCGTGTCACAATATGCTCCTTGGGCACACCCGAAGCAAGCAGGTCAAGGTCGGGGTGTTGTGCAAAACACGACCTTGTGCGTCCCTTCCTGCCTTTCCTCCTCCCTCTTCTTTTGCCATCATTGCTCACTGACACTTATTTTGCTCACAGGTAATGCACACATCGTTCTCTCCCCGTCTCCCTCGGCCCCGCCCCAGTTCTGCGCAAGCTTTGGACTGCGGCAGCTCGACTTCCACGCTACTCCGATCGACGACGTCTCCGCCAGCTTCGACGCCTTCCTCTGCCCATGTTGCCTCCGGTCGGCCACCACCCCACCCGGGCGAGGTTCGCCAATGGGTGCAATGGCCCATTTACTCGGGACCCGCTGCCTGGACGAAGACGATCGGGTGGTGCAGGATTTGGGGGACAGCGGTCCCAGTACAGGATATACCGTAGTTTCGCTGCATGTAATAGATATGATTTGCCAATAATATACAATTTTCCCTATTTTTTTGACCCTCCTGGCCCTTTTGAAAGGTTCTATTGACGAAAAGGAGTGCTCAGCTCGAGCTTGAGGCGGGGTCCTGTTAATATTTTGTGAAAAGGTCCTACTGACATTTGTACCGAGAGCTTCTGGGGAGGTCATCGATTGTCGATTGGATGCGAACCTGTGTTCCTATCTCCCTGGGAGGTTCTCGGATCCTCCCAGAACATTTGATCCAAGATCACATATGATCAGCGCCCGAATGTCCGTGGGACATCATTTCGAAATGGCGGTGTAGGGGAGCAACGGTCACGGTAACGGACCGTTTGTTGTGTTGCCTTTGTCACGGTAATGGTGGGACTGGTTGCCCAAAAAAATCGTGACATTGACGAATAAAATTGAGAAAAAAAAATCTGGCCTTGGAAACAGGTCGGAATAGGCATGAAACCAGGTTTTCTCCGTAGGCAGCACCAGATACGTGCGGAGATTCCTTGCATTTGGCCAGTTTCCGGATGAAAAATTGTATTCCCGTTGCCTTCTCAAGCAACGGTCACACTCACGGTGGCCCCCATTGCCTGAAAAAGAGGCAACGGGTATGTCACGGTCCCTGGGCCGTTGCTCCCCTACATATCGAGACAGTATAGGGACAGACCTTGTGTAGGGAGAGGAGGGAATACAAGAGTTGCAGCCGACCCAGGGTTATGGATCATGAGCTAAAGTTGAACGCAATGGCATCGGCTTGAGAAGGAAGGGAGGAGACTGGGAAGACTGGTAAGCTTTTGGAACACTGGCAAGGATAGTAAAGGCTCCTAGCTATTGGAATGAACTCAGATAAGCACGACAATATCAAGAACCTGAGCTGAAGTCTGTCTGGCCAAAGCCGCAATGACGTACACGAGTTTCTCTCGGTGCTAATGGCAAAAGCTAACGAGTCGGAGATGAGACAATTTGTTGATCATTTACATGCCTGGTGAAAGTCGAACCAAGTGTCCATCGAAGAAATTGAGTATAGTTCAATGAATGATGAATTGTGAAGGCGTGGACACAGCGGTCACTGACCACAAAGTAAAGTCAGTAGGTGGATGAATGAATGAATGAACAGATTTCTGGCGCACCTACTCAACTGACGAAGGCAAGACTTGATTTACCCGTCCATCCGAAGATGTATGTTCAAAAAGTGTCGTTTTTGATGGGGCTTGATATTGGTGGTATGATAGAGGGAGCTTATAAATGTTGCCTCGCAAAATATTTGATCACCCCGTCATCGTGGGCGGCGACAGGGAGCGATTTCCCTTTTGGGAAGGTTATGTAATCTGACATCATAGCATCCTGGCGCATCCTGGCCCCTCGAAATATGCCAATCACATCTGGCAAAGGGATTCCCCAATGCCCACAAGCACCATGAAGACAGCGAACATGTTTTGAAGCTGCAGATGTCGGTATAAGCTGAGCTATGGGCATTTCCAATTTAGGCAGTCAACATCCTGGCGCATCCTGGCCCCTCGAAACACACCAATCACATCTGGTAAAGGGATTCCCCAATTCCCACAAGCACCATAGAGGTGGTAAACATGTTTTGGAGCTGCAGATGTCGGTATAAACTGAGCTACGGGCATTTCCAATTTAGGCAGTCAACATCCTGGCGCATCCTGGCCCCTTGAAAATGCCAACCACATCCAGCAAAGGAATGCCCCTATTCCCATAAGCACCATGAAGGTGGCAAACATGTTTTGGAGCTGCAGATGTTGCTGTAAGCTAATATTAGGCAGTCAACATCCTGGCATGCCAAAGGTTTTATTTAATCAACTTGAGCCCCTTCCTTGAACTCATGTTTCCCAGGTTCCCATGAATGAATTCACCAGGAATTACCAATTCACAGACACCCTCCTTCTTGACATTCATGTCCCTTTGGATAATAGTGTCAATGACTCTCTATGCCGAATGCTGCTCAATGCTATGCGATGAAAGGCATCAAAGGTGGGGAAGGGCCAGACCCTTCACCTGAGCCGGAGAACATCTTCGTCCCTCCTGGTCCAGAAATGCCCATCTCTGACACTCTTCCAAGCACAAGGATGCTATGGTTGAGAGGGATAAATCACCCGCAATCAAATAATGCATAATGCATAATTATCCCGTGGTAAATTTTCTTTCATCCATCTTTCATCTTTCTAGCCACTGTAGAGAATCTATATAAGAATCGAACACCTTTGACTCTCGATAAACCTGATTGGCTGCCCAAGCACCGCATGTCGTCAGTTACTCCAATGTTCCACTGAAAACCGTCGAGATGTTCAAATCTCCACTCAACTGTTGACTTGCTATTTTTGAACTGTTCAGATGTTGAAAACTTGGTGCTTGAAGTGCGATGACTTCTAAAGATCATATATAAACACATTTTGAATACTCCGGCAACCTTAAATAACGTCGGGCTTAAGCTAATCACCTCATTCGAGATTAAGGCTGGGGAGCACGCACGAATGGAATGAAAACTTCCAAAAACAGCTGGGTTTTGATGGACTGCAGAACCGGCACAATTTCCAAGGACCATGTCGGTGCTGGGTCCAAAGCAGACTAACTAAATATAAGCAGGATATCCTACATGGCTACAACAAATTGGATGCAAAAAAAACCACATGGTGTTCATGAATACCCAATACCAACAATCTCAGTCACCGGACAATGGATTAACACTTTTTATATTAAAGATTTTGAACTCAGTTTGACTGAATCTGCGAATGTCCATGGATTGTCATATAGGCAGCACATCATTGCAAAATAATCACCTAGCAGTCCAGACGCAGACCAGATATGAAAAGACAATACCAATAATGTGATGTACCGAGCCACTGAATATTCCTGGCGTGTTCTGGGCTCACCTATGAATTAAAAGGCAATCAGAATAGTTGTTACAGGCCACTAGGCCACGACGAGTAAACCGGAGGTTGACGAGGAATGGCAATTTCAAGCCTTTTCAAGCAGGAAAAATGAAAATGTTAGATTTTAATATTCCCACTGTAGCGAAGCACGGGTTACTGCTAGTACTGTTGAACAGATATCTTGGATCTAAATAAGAGAATTATCCAGCCAACAATATCAGGCCATATCAGGCCGTCGGACAATCTCAGATCTGATATGCCAACAAAGATTTTTCCGACATGCGTTGCAACATCAAATCCAAAGTTGGAACAATGAGAAGTAAGGAGCAGAATGAGATGGGAGGGTTCTAGACACATTGGGGAAGTCAAAAAAACTACAAGGGCTACACTACTTGAGCAAGCAACCAGTAGTGAATATATCAGAGAAATTAGCATAGAGATGCCTCGATCCACATCCTTAGCTGGCTTTACAGCCGTTTGCTTACAGTCACGGCAAGAATGTAGTCCTCATCCCGTTTTGGTAGTCATATTAATAATATTTGATTCGTGACTGATCTTGTGTGCACTAGGCCACCTGGTACTCCTATAATACCCTATCTCACTCCTAGCTACTGTATATCCTGTATTTTCGCTGATATATCTTGAATGTAATGTTTTGATCACAATTTCGGTCGTTCAGAGTTGCTTATTAATATGACTACCAAAACGGGATGAGGACTACATTCTTGCCGTGACTGTATGTTCGTGAAAGCACTTTTTTTTTGGCTTGGTGCTGTCACGTGCGGAGTTTGAACCAGGTCATTGCGGAATAATCATATGAGTGATTTATCTGCTTGAGAGGCCCTGCATTGCATCGAGACCCATGAAATTTGCAACTGGCACGAGTGCAGTGGAATGCCGAAGCATCGGCATTGTCCGGAGCACATCATTTCTCATCCCTGTTCATCCCGCTGCTCTCCGGAACCATTTGTGGCACTCCCATCTCAACAGTCGAGGTAAACCAGCCCATAAGAACACCTGACATGGCTCAGTTCCAGCCTCCCTCGGGCACGCGACAGCATGAAAAAAAAAAAACGTGTTTTCACGAACATAAGCAAACGGTGTACCTTGAAGTAGCCTGCAAATCAATCGTACGACTAGATTCAACCCGATCGTTTTCGATCGCCGCCGTGGATATGGCCGTGAATTTATTTACAGTATATGCCCCATACGGAATGAACAACAATAAATAGAACACAGTCTGGTTGAGTGATCGCGCAAAAAGCAACATTGGAACAGATTTCAATGATCAGTGTGCTCCACTTAGGCCCATTGCATTAACCTGGTATAGCAGCCGGACCAGATCTTGTTTACTTGAGATCATCCAGCTGCCAAATTCACTTGAAAACACCGCTTTCGGGCTCATTCTCGCAGAAAATGCCTCTCATTATATACCCTGGATCTTCTGGAACCGCAATGCCCAAATTTTGAGAATGTGGGTGGATATCCAGAGCAACGTGTCCTAGTGTTTCTAAATTTCCACTCACCTAAACAAAACAAATTCACAGTCCGGCAAGTGTTACAGCAGGAATGCCGACTCAGGCTTCGGCGCCTTCATCATTTGTACTGGGAGAAGGAACACCAAGTGAGGGATAACCCGAAGGACAAAGTGTTGAATGAGAGAATTGACAGGGCGAAGGCTGCATATCGTAACGTAAGGGTCGCACTGGCACAGTTAGGGGGGAGTCGCTCGGGAAAGCGTTTGCATTTGACTTTTAAAAAGTCACATGCAATGATATTCCAAAGAAAGGCCGCAGATATGATAGGTAGCCGTCGCTGGAAAATTTGATTGATTTTGGATGGGCTTGTTTATGGCGGTCATGATTGGACAACAGCCCACTCAGCACGCGTTGTCACACGTTTCAACGCATAGATTCCGTTTCCACGCATTGACAGGGGTGGCCACGCGTTGTCTGCCAGCGATCACTCGCGTGTCCTCGTGAAATAATACTAGTTGTCAAGTTGAAGTTTTCATCTCAAGTTCGGGAAGTTGAGAGACTGGTACGACAGGGTTGGCCGACGGTGAAGGCGGTGGGGGAGGCGCTGGTAGCCTGAGTGGTGAGGCCAAGCCGGGAGCTTGCCATTTTCACCAGAATTCAGGCATAACCCAATCCAAGTCAGTCCGAATAATATGCAAGTAGCAATATTCAAAGACAGCGAAACTCAGGCTACTCGCCGTCATCTTGGGTCGAGCAATGAGACGGTAAAGGAGTAAATCCTGCAGCATAAGGTCACGGAATTTTGCAGACTGGTCCGAGAACCAACGCAGAATGTCCATGCCGATACGAAATTCAATGAAGTCAGTTGCAGCAATGGCGCACTTGGCCACGAAACTGTCACGATTGATCTATGATTTCCGTGGCAATGTGCTTTTTTGGTCGTTGGCGGCTCAAAGCCCGGGAGCCCATGCCATAAAGCCAAGCCACTTCGAATGCGCTCTATTACTATTCCGCGTCAGTTCAACACTCATTATCATAAACTCTTGTTCTCCAAAAAGAAAAAGAAAAAACTCTCCCCCAAATTCCCCTCCCGCAATTTTACTATTCCGCGCCAGTTCAAGACATGAATTCTTGTTCAAATTGCAATTTTGCGGGAGGGGATTTTGGGTGACAATTTTTTTGTGGTTGTAAAATCCCCTCCCGCAAAATTGCGTGAAGGGAATTGGGTGGAGAATTTTTTTTTTTTTTTTTTGGGTTGCAAAATCCCCTCCCGCAAAATTGCGGGAGGGGATTTTTACAACTGAAAAAAAAAAAAAATCCCGCAGAATCCTTATCCGTCGCTGGCCACAAATCAATACTAGCAGCACCCCAATTCCAGATCTCAAAAACAACGCACTGAGAATCGCCTAGTGCTTGTCACAGGCGTGACGGGTGGCAGTGTTCATCTTCTTTTTCTATTACTACCACCACATGTCACCCAAAGCCCTCGCTCCGACAAAGCTGCCAAAACACTGCCGCCGCCACGCTTGTGTGGCGCTGCGTGGCACCGCCGTCTGTTAGCGCCGCGGCGATCAGCGTCGCCACGTCGCCCTTTGTTCCCACCACCACTAGGGCGCTGTTTATAATTCCCAGGACCATTATAAACAGTTTTTAATTCCGGGTTTGTAAACAGGGCGTTTATAAACGTGTTTATAAACACTTGCTGTAAAAGAACCAAAAACAGTCTTTTCGGATGGGTTTTGGCAGTTTTTCGCCTCAATTTTGCGTCTGCCGAGCTAAGGCAACCCAACCTCCGGACCTGGGTTTTCGTACGGCCTCTGGAAGTCTGGAAGGCTCAGCAGTTGAACTTAGGTTCAGCGATGCCCATAATTCAAATCAGTCTAAATCAGTTTGGCCGTATTCTGAATCATCCAAGGGACACCTTTCATACTGAGGTTAGAGGTCATTCTTTGGACGTTATTTTCACTGGCGGTCATCCGATTTCTGGCCAATTTTGGGTGAGGTTGGACAGTACCAAACATTCCCACTGTGAATTAAAAACCGGTACTTTCAGCCCTACCATTTAAAAACAGGTTTATAATCCGCTGTTTATAAACCGGTTTACAAACCGGACTTGTAAACAGCGCCCTAACCACCACCACACTGGTACTGCTTCACCAACTGCTATCTCCAATTGTGCAACCCACCTGGACTCAAGCTCTCCGAGTCGTTGCCTCGCCGCCCAATTCCTTCAATCCAACGTCGCCCTCCCAATGTCTAGCTTCCAACTCCTGCCTACGCTTCATCTCTGCATCCGCCCCTCAACGCCAAGCATCAGCCATCCGTCCATACTGTCTCCCGCGGGTTCTCCAGCCTACTACTTTCTCGATACTGCAGTGCGCACGTCCGTTCACTCATCTACCTTTTCATATAATGCTGACATGAACCTCCTCGCTTCTGTAGATGCCGCACTGATGCGTAGCTGAGCCTCAGACACCCGAGCTCGCGACATACGACATGGCTAGGCCCCACCGTTCCCCTGCTGCGATGGATATCGATTAACGTTGGGAATCGTGGGTTTCTGGTGCTCCTCCACGTAATCTTCCCTATCCAACAATCTTTCCTATCCAACGACTGCCGGGTCTCATACTCGTCCCATTAACCCCCCCGCATCCTTTTAACAGCCATCCAGCAACACGACCGAGTCACGCTCGGTCAACTTCTCCGCCTACCGCCCACAGACACTCACCCTAATACGAACGACGGCCGATCGCACAGGACTCCCCGCGCTCCCCCTTTTGCCTGCGCGCGACATCGGGCGATCTTCTATCCCTCACATCCTCACGCATCGGCATAGCCAGTGCACCTCCCTCTGAAATTGGCACAATTTTGTCTGCGCGCACTGCTGGTGTCGACGCTCGTTCTCCGCATCTTCTTCGTCGGGTTCCTCGCCGCCCAATCCGACGCCCTCGCTCGCGTGCACCCTCAGCTGCGTCGCTCGTCGTCTCCCTCGCCCATCACTTCTCATCTCGCACGAGCCGCCTCTCTTAAGCTCAACACCACCCTCGGCGCCTATATCACCGACTACTCACAACGGAGGACACGCAGATAACCGAAGCGCCCACGCCTACCCGCAACATTCCCGTCATCCTCAGCCCCGACGCGTTTCTCAACGCGCTTCTCCGTCCCTGCGTCGTCGTTGTCTCTTCGCCCGTGTTCCGCGACCGTTTCGAGCACGTATCACTTTCACTTTCACAGCAGGACGAGCACAGCATTTCGTGGCCACGCACGCCGCAACAGTGCCGGGTCTGCCATTCTCGCAGTGCTCTGGACATTGTACCCACTTTGATCAATCACCCACATTGTCTTCATGCTTTCCTTCAGTACGTTAATTACTTCTCTACATTCCAGTACCCGTACATGTATTGATCTCGGCCGTCTCTCAATAATATTCTTTATGAAATCCTCCGCCAAGACGTCCGAACTGAATGATTCTGCAGGGTGATTACATTGGTATGCGATTGACTCGTTTTTTCGCTTCAAGTTACCTCGCGTCACAATTTGAAACTCTTCATATTGTCCTCCTATTTACAGACGCAGATTAAATAGTAATCGCAAGACCTTCCGGCTTCGTGTAAAGGCGTACGTCCCGCAGCGCCGATCCCTCTCATTCGCACCGCCCATTCTTCCTGACGCTCTCTTTGCTCAGGTCCTCTCCTGTTATCCTTCAACGTCCTCGTAGCTCGATGCTATCTCTCCACTCGTTATGCGCCTCAACCCTCGAATTCCATTCCTCTGGTAGCCTCTGCCAATACCTCTCTGACTCGGTATCCTGTTTCATTTCCGTTGGGCAGCGTACTAATGCGTTCGTTTCATTCACCGACCCTTAGGTTCCGAATGGCGCAACGAACTTGTGCATTAAATCGCGTAGATGATTCCTATGGAAAGCCAGAGCACCTAACTCTAACCCTAACGCCAACCATCGACCTTCCGTCCGCGGATCCCTTCGTCGAAGGCTCTTATAGCTGATACTGTCTCAATATCCCGGTGCGCACGGTCGGGTTCTGTGATCTATCTTCTAACAATGCTGATATCTTCTTTTTCTTTCTAGATGTGCTGCTCAATCTCAAACGCCTAGCGCACCATACACCGGCGTCGATCCACTGGCCCATGCCTATCCTGCGATGCATATGGCTCAACGTAGAGATCGTGGGTATTGGTGCGTTGTTTACTACCATCTCGTCCCATTCCACGAGCGCTCGTTGATATTCGCTCACTCATTCCCCTATCTCTCCAATCCCAGAATGTGGTGCCATAGGGATGCTTCGACGCATTGTGAAATTGGGGAGGCTGCGCGTGTCTACGCAGTGGCGTGGGCGATGCAGTGTATGTACTGGGTGTATTGTAGCCACCGTGGATAAATGGAATTTTCATTCCGGGGTTTCCTGCTTCCCCGCGAATACAACTTAGTGGTTGGCGCGAAGACGACTATGTCGGCTGTCGCGACCAAACCCAGCAAAACCCTGGCCAATTTGGCGCCGTTTTCGGCAAATTCCAGCCCTCGGAAAGTGAGCAACTTTTCGGTACGGCCTGGGACAATCCGGCCAATTTCTTCTTCACCGCGGGACATAAGAAACCAACCGCGGGACACAGGAGACCCACTGCGATACATCGGCCACGAAAGGTATTCGGGGAGGAGGCGCCAACGCCTACGGTCTGTCCTTACCGTCTTCTGAGGCTCAACTGCATTCTATTCCAAATACCTCCATTCCGACGTCTCTGGGGACCGCTCTACATTATTCAAGCACCGTTCTGGCTTGATCTCTTTCGACTGCTAGCAACTGCTTCCTGTCGACGACCGTCGAAGACCTCACGCATGCATCTCGCTCGCCGTTGTTCACGAGTGCACAGACTCATCCGGTATTTTTCCACCATTTATTTTCCACTGCGCTCCCGGCTTTTCCTCACGCCGCCGCATCCTCCCGCACCAATCCACATTGGAATCAAAGACTCCCGCTGCGACCATCCACGTCGTCGCTATATTTCCAATCGGCGTCCTCGGTCACAACCCTTTCTAGATCCCATTCCACACCATTGATAGGGTCGCTCCAACAATTGTCCTCAACTATAAATTAGCTAGACTTCGTCACGCGCCGTACACTTCTTGATCTGATGACATTTTGTCGCGTGCGTTGGATTGCTTCCTCTGCCAATCTGAACTTCTTAACCTCACGATCGCAGTCCGCACTCTATTTCTGCTCCGAACCCCCTGGGGTTATTGTTCGCCTGCTGTACTGGTTCTTCTGCCGCACAGATCTGACTCGCCTCCCCCAGGATCTGGACGGAACGGGGTCGGTCAAACCTGATTCCGATGCTTGATCGATTCTATTCTGAGAATCGGACGAGAATCGAACCAGAATCGGCTCGGGAATCAGTCCTGCCCGGCGGCTTTGACTTCCCCCAATAGGTATTAATCAAGATACAATTGCAAGATTTCGACCAGATTCGAATTTTTCGGAAAGTTCTCTTTGTCTCGTGGCGTTATTCACGCATTCTCCTGTGCTATACCGGTAACAGGTTAATCCGTAACAACGCCCACTTCCAGGCCCGCTGGCTACCAAATCCGACTAAAAACGCTGTCGCATATCACTAAGAAGCTGCCAAGCTTTGACTCTATTTCCGCCATCACAAGAATGAACCAAGTGAAACCAGGCAAAGAACCGAAACCCGAAAAACATAACACTCTCATTATTCCCACAGTATCAATCGGAAGCGCCTTTTACTTTAGGTTAGTACAGGAAGTATTTGGCCGTGTACTTGATGCTAATGTTGGCGGAGCCGGCGACGCACTGCGAAGGAGGCCTGTTAGCACTGAAGAGCGAAACAATGGGTGCGAACGAGGCGTACGGAAGTGGGAGGCTGGCCGTTGACTGTGTCAATGCGGAAAATTTTGGAGGCGAGCGAGCCTTGGAGGTTCTTCAGCTCGAGCCAGTCGACGTTCTTCGCCGAGTCCGTGGGCGCCGCGATGTCCCCGAACTTCGAACCGATCACGAACGCGCTGGAGTTGCCAGCGAACTTGCCAGTCGAGGTGAAGTCCCAGATTGGGGAGATACTACCCGTGGGCGAGGGCACAAAGTAGTGGAACTGGTACGAAAGATTAGAAGACGAACGGTGGAAACAATGTGGACCTACCCCGAGCAGGCCAGGCGCCCCCATTTTTCTACCGATACTGGCGGCCGTGAGGCCGGCAGGCAGCGCAGACCAAAATTTGAAAGCCACTGTCTGGATGTTGGCGAACACGGGGGTTTTGTCGAGGCAAGAAATATCGAACAATGCCGCGACGGCGCCGATGGAGCTAAAATAAATAAATACGTGAGAGCGATCGTACAGGGAGGCGCGGCCACAGACGTGTATGCCAAGGTCGAGGCGTTGCAGGTGTAGTTTTGGACCCCGACACCGAGCGTGACGAACAGAGGGGCAGTGGTGGGGGTAACCAGCGCAGTCTGGTTCGACGGGAGGTCCAGCTTATCTGTGGAGGTATCGCAGTAAGGATCCTTGAATGCGGGGCCTGCAGAAACCAACAGGGCGGCAGATGCAAACGCAGTCAGCAGCTGGAAGGGAAGCATCTCGAAAAATGCAATACTGGAAGCAAGGGAGGAATGCGGGGTGGGGAAGGAGAAGGAGAGGCGTTTGGGTGTCGTTGGTGGCACGTAACCTTTATACTGAATAAAAATTTCTCTTTCCCATGCATGGCGGTGGATAACATCTCGACAATGGCACAGATCTGTGTGTCATTCGCTTTGAGTTATTCCTGAACTACAGCCTTACTGCGGGGAATTGATCATTCGTTCAAGAATGGAATGGAAAAAAGTCCTGGCGTGAAAAAAAAATCATACCATAGTTCCTCATTTGTTCAATCGGTTGTTTCAATGGCCAGGTGCAGAAAATAGAGACCACGCTGATATAATCCACTTTAGCCTCGACTGGCCAGAGCACAGGACCTGCGCGCCGCGAACGGGCAGCGCGGGCAGCGTGAGTTCATCTTTTCCTATAGTCATCCGAGCCTTGCTCACATATGCACTTTCCGTGGACGATGTCTCGTGACCGTAGCAGCCACGTTCTTTTCTTAATCAGCCCTGGTGATGCGTAGCCCGCTTGCGCCGCGTTTTGCTTTTTTCATCATTACTGTACCATTTCGACCGTAGGTTCAGCCACTGTGACCTGTGACCACTTAGGTTCAACTTTTGATTGATTCAAATTCCTTTTTGGGCGATTTTTCGGCATTTTCCGGTGAATTTTAGCAGGAAAACGGCCAAAAACCGCGATCTCAAAAGCCAGTGACCTGTGACAAAAATTCAATAGATTCAATTTGGGTCTGGCTGTGACCTGTGACCTGAACCTACGGTCGAAATGGTACAGTAATACACGCCATGACAGTCCGCAGTCGGACTGCATGGTCGGGGTGACTCCCACGGGTGGTTCATGGGTATCCTCGCGTCCATATTGCAAGAGGTACAAGCGGCATTTATTGAATAATGATGATGCAGGTCATGACGGAAGTGCTCTTTGAAGCAAAAGTAATAGAATGGGAAGTGATTGCGTGGGAGCTGTGAATGGCGGCATGTCTCACGGATCACAACGGCAGATCCGGTAGCTGGGCGCCGGATCGGCAGATTGCTCCGCACTGATCGAATCGCTTGAAAAGCTTCGGGTGGACAATATTAACCGTTCTTTAAGCAAATGCTTCGTCGACGGTGCAATTGCTCCATATAGTCCATCTCCATCCTACTTGCTTCCCTCTCGTCGTCCAAATTATCATTTTCTTCCACCTTTCGATTCAAAACTAACCCCGTCATGCCAACGACGTAATGCGGAAACTTCGCCACAGAATGGCAGTTGAGAGCATGTAAAAATTTACTCACAGCGGGATGGCAGACCTATCTTCAGTCGACATCTCGTAGAGAATTATCTGTTCTCCAAGCTGAATTTGGATTAATGGCCATTCACCGGATCTCCCAACTGTTCCTCAGCTGATCATCTCGCAGTCATTCCGCAGACAGACGCAGTGTCTCGCAGCAAATTTCTGGCTGTGCCGCAGTTGTGTTCACGTAGTGTCACGGAATCATTCCGAACATAAAGGCCAATGACCCCATCTTTCTAGCCCCCAATCCTTCCCTCTCCCACACTTCATGCTACGCTCAGTCTGGGTTTCTCTGATGCTGTGGGCTGCCGGTCGTCATCAAGATCGAAATCCCTAAATCTCAATTCATTGCTCTCAAATTATATTCTCATCGTCTCTTCAACTGCGGCTATTCGTGATCATTAATGACAATTCCCTACCTCATTGTTCCTCCTCGACTCTATCCATTTCTTGGCTCTGATTAATCAATCTTCAACTCTTATCCAACACTGTCCACCCCACTTGCCGCGGACATGGTTTGATTGCGCTTCTGCGCACGTTGGGATAAATATGGGCGAGCATCGTCCCTGAACCCTCACTGGACACCTTCCTTTCTCATCTATTCCTTTCTGTGTTTATCCTGGACGTCGCGCGATCATGTATCATGATTTTTAATCACTACAACTTTTCACTTCACGGTTTGAACGAGTTTGTTACCTGCCGGAGCGAAGCGAGGCCCTATCTTGTAATCTTTATATACATGAGATGTTGGAACCTGCTCGAGCTCACGGAGAGGGTAACAAGGCCTGATGACGGATGGTCCGCGCGCGCAGTCAACGAATCACAAACCTGTAGGTGAATTCTGCGGGGGATGCTCGTTCGAGCCGAGCATGGGCCGTACATAGGCATCTTATAACTTTTTTTTGTTTTGTTTCTAGGGAAGGTGAGCACCGAGGAGTAACCACCCAGCTATTTTTCTTTTTAGCGCAGGGGAAAAAGTAAAAGCAAGACACATGGGTCTCGGTGGATTCGAGGCGCCTCCGAGAACTGGTATTCCGTGGTGGCACTTGAGTGGTCGTCGGTGGCCCACAGATTTTATTCGTCATTGGAACGCTGAATTAAAGTCTTAGCACTTGAGCTTGAATGAGAGACGTATACAACCAACCGTGAGATACTGTAACACGACAGATTTTGGATGAGTGAAAAAATGAATGGATCAGCGATTAAATGTTGGAGGGTGAAAAAAAAGAGATGCTCTGAATCTTCATGGGTCTTAAGGGATTCGAACCCCCGCCAAGCAGCATTCAACCACCATCATAGCAAATCCAAGAACGGCTGGTGCTCGGTGTCCCACAGACCGTTTCCTCCCTCTATTCTAATATAATATAGTACTACGATCTTGATTTCTGGCGAGGGTGGTGGGCAACCCTCGCACTGCGCTGCGACTTGTCTGGAAAAGCCACAACGTCATGGAAAAGCAGATAATTCTGGTTGCCAAAAAACTATTGCTAACCTATCTATCTTATCCTGGAACTGTGCGCACAGTTCCACACGTGGGCTTTAGGGCCATTGCTGCGCATGGCAATACGAGTTCGGTGCTGCGCGGCAAAACATTATAAGTGTACATCCAAGGGGACTATAACCAAACCAAAGGTGAGCGGAGAAAATCTTGATGCCCGAGAGTAGCTTTGGGCACAACAACAGATGTACTTGGCTGTAGAGCCCTCGCACAACAAGCTCGGATAAAATGGGAGCATCTATGGCCTCCAACAAACAACTGACAAAGCTCGGCCAGTACTATAGAATTTCACGTCCAACATCTGCAGCAAAGCTGACCGCAAACAATGTCCGGTGGGAAATTTGAAAGCCCGCATGGGCCTCAGGTAAATGACCCTCAGATTAATTGCGACCGGGAATAAGGCAGGAAATATGAGGGGATCGAGAGCAGCAGCGCAGGAGAAGTCAGATATTTCAACAATCTGTAAGGAATCGAATAGGCTAGGGGCATCCCAGGAGACGGGGACACTAAATAAATCTAAATCCTCTAGTCGACAGAACGCATTGCCAAACCAATTGGCAGGTTCAAAAGGGATCTCGTACAGATCTCGAGCGCGGATATGAGGAGTAATCCAGCATGTTTGCGAGGTACGAGGATCATTTTGTTGAAGCGTCTGTCGACGAAAGACTACCCGGCATATAGATGTACACCAGCGTTAAAGTGACAAGATTAAGTGTAAGTACAATACTGCAGTGGGTTTGGATGCAGCGAAAAACTATGAAATCTTCCGTGAAGAGGTCGAAATATGTCATGTTGTCAACCAGACCTGCTAGATGAATATTGAGATCGCTGTAAGAGATTTTCGATAAGGGGAACCCAAGTTGATACATATGCTGGCTTTTATAGATCACGAGGTTGGACCAAAAAGCAGGTGTAACATAAACGCGACCCTAATATTGCGAATTATTTAAAGTTTATAAAATGCGCAAGAAATCTTACATGCCACTCTCTGCACACACAAGCAACGATACCTCGAGCATAGGCTGACTGCCGAGGTGTGAGAGACAGATCTTTGACCAGATCCAGAAGGCTCTTAATCAAGAATTCAGCAAGAAGTTGAGGAAGTGCCTGAGATTGTTTGGTCGAGTCCGTACACAGGTCTGGCTCCAAAGAATTGGGAAATGACTAGGCAAATATACATAAAAAAGGTTATAATATGCGGATGGTGGTGTGCAATCAAATACGATGTAGATGGTAGACCATTCACTGCCTGGTGAATTGCAAGAGGCTGTACCAGAATCTGGCGAACACACCTAAGAATTGAACTGCAAGTAGGGTGAAACCTGAAGAGGTAAAGCCACAGCTGTACCTCCTAAGAGGAAACAAGTCCGGTTTCCGGGTTGGTCATAGCGAGCAGAATGGCTTTAGGAGATGGGAGGGAATAAGATACAACTGTGCAGCAACCAGCGATTTTCACAATCAGCCGCAAACGTCAACACAGTCTTCATAGAAACTGCAGCCTGAGACTAATCAGATAACATAGAACGGAAACAATCCACACACCATCTTTATCTGCATTTGAAACACTCCAAAGCGATAAGTCGGTAGTTAAGGATATTATACACGCGTCAGTACTTCAACGGCATCGGTGAATCTAGTACCTTACAGAAGTCAGCCCTCCCAGAAATCGAATGTTCAGGTTACTACTGCGCGTCTTGAAATCAACACCTTCCACGGCACCCGTACAGGAACCTACAGAAGCACAGGTACGTTTCGATGCAGGGACGATACCAGTACTAATTCTTCATGTAGGATACAGAAGAGACGAGCAAGCTACCAGCGAGTAAAATATATACCAGACAGGTTGCGCAACAGCGACCGAGTCACCTTGTGGCTGATTTGGCGTGCGCAATCTGCTGGCTCGAATGGCTCGATACAAGAACAGTGTTTTTGGTGTAATCAGGTCATTCTCACGTAGTTATGATAGTACAGAATGTACCCGGTCCCTCCTCAACATTTGGCTGACCGACTGAAGTTCAAAATACTTCATTCAATGGAATCAATGTTCCAGGGAGTCGTTATGAGAGACCCATACACACAAGGATACCTTCATTGGCCTTCCCTCTAGCACTTTAAAAACTTCCATTGTCTTAATTTCACCCACCATTCGAGTCGCCAGCTATCCAACTGTGCACGCAAAATCAGCCACGAGGTGGCTCGGTGGCTGTTGCGCAACCTGTCTACTATCAAAATATTCCAACTCAGTATACCAGTCTTTCCCATCTTCTTATACTGATATAGATTACGAACTATTTGTGCTCAGTTAGACACCTGGTAGGCATATTGGTAGACTTAGCTCTGATTTCCACATATCTAGGACCCATGTCGTGTCTCCTTGGGTGATCTGCCAGATGAGCCCATTCCGAAGGAATTACGTCGGCTTCTGATGACAGCCAAAGTACCGAAAGAGGTTTCGACATATTAACAGAGTATGGGATGACATGTGGATGGAAATGTACAACTTGGCAGACACCGGTATGATGGTGAGGTTACTTAGCTGAAAAATACCCCAAGCAAAGTCGTGCAAACGGCGCTCAAAACAAGCATAGAGGAAGTGGTCGGGTTCAGGATTGACAAGGAGTTATCTCAGAGTGACTGGAGTGCAATACAATTGACTAAGGAACAGATCGAATGTAAGTGAACAACATTTTAGCAAATCAAGGCACGAAGAATAGATGCCGCCGCGATGCCATAGCATCTCTCCGACTGTACCACGTCCTGAAGGTCAAAATGCGAGGAAGTCGGTAGCACGATTCCAGAGGGATGGTAGACATTTAACAGTAGACTCGGAGACCCGACACGCACGAGGCTGGCAGCAGATGGCAACGAGGTAATTTCAAACCGAGCAACTGCATGTGGTACACGGCTGGAAAGTTCCAAGTAGGGCTTCGACCCGTGCGTCCCATCAGACGTCCGGGTCGAAAGAAGGCCGTCTTTTGCAACGGACGGGGCTCACCCGTCCGTCATACCCGTTACGGCCGTCGACGGGTGATTTTAATTTTTGGTGCCTCTCGCCCTCTAGTATGGCGAGAAAAATGTACGTGGAAGCTAAACACCTATGGTCAACTAAAAATGGTTTCTTAGACGCCTCTCGTGCCACCCACCAGCGTGCTTTGATGAAGATTCAAGATACCATCTCAACTTAAGCTTGCGCAACGAAACTTCCATCCACTATCCACTAGAAAATTTCTCCCGAGAAACGCGACTACAGAGCCTATAGGCATTAGCACCCTATTTCATAAAATGGAGCCTAGACTTCCTGTGGTGCAGAGAATCGCGCAAGCAGATGCCATTTAGGGAATTTGTCCGGGCGGCGGGCATACAACCACCATCAAGTTGTGTCTTCAAACGGCCCGGGAATGCTGGTGAGGGTAAAATAATCATACATTTCGCTTTTAGAGACTGTGCCGCAAGTCTCCAGGGCTCAGTAGCGTGCCGGAATGGTGAATTTCGGTGGTCATCCGGTGGGACCCATCAACCTGTCGACGGACGGGTACGGGTGCACCCGTTGACGGGCCCACCCGTCCGGTACCCGTCCATCAGAGAAGACGATCCCACCCCATGTCGGACGGGTACCGACTTGTCGCGACGGGACCCGTACCCGTCAGTTACGGGGACGGGTCGGTTCCATGTGTACTCTCCTTAATCATATATGTACCGATCTTTCGCTTGTCTAAAAAATATTTAGTACAATCTCCCGAAACAAGAAAAGAGCCAAAAAAAAACTGTGCACAAAGTAAAGGGGAGGGCGGAGCAGGCTTGACTTGTAAGACCAGAAACAGCATACGGGAATTACAATGCACCGTAGACCCAAGCAGATCGCACTGCATGAGTCGTAAGCGCACCAAATCAACGAGAGTATTCTGAATAACGACAGCAAGAAGACGACAAGCGCTCATAATGCCTAGAATCGTGAAAGATCTTACGCAATGGTAACGTCAGCAGAGATATGAGAGTAACTCAAAAAGGAAGAAATACCCACGAAAATTGACTAATATAGTAATGTCTCCAACACGAAGCGCATACGTCATTACACAATTTTCACCTCACTTGGCTGTACAAACGGAGATAAAAACGAGTCTAAATAAATTTAGAACTCGTAATCTATAGGCATTTTCTGGAGTTATAGATTTGGCAAGTGCCAATTTTTGAAAATGTTTGTGCACGAGGTTCCACGAGGAGAGCCCCTTCTCGAAAAGGTTTTTGCGCGAGGTTCCATCTATAAGGCCCCAAGTGACCTTATAGACTGAAATTCCTGGAAAAAGGGGGATTTCCAGGGAACCTCGCGCACAAAGCTGTTTGAGAGGGCCATTTCTCCGGGAACCTCGCGCACAAAGGTTTTAAAAGGGGTCCCTTCTCAGGGAACCTCGCGCACAAAGGTTTTTGGAAGGGGACCACTGGTAAAAAGGTTTGTGCGCGAGGTTCCCTCAGAAATGGCGCTTTTTAAAAGGTTTGTGCGCGAGGTTCCATCTATAAGGCCCCAAGTGACCTTATAGACTGAAATTCCTGGGAAAAGGGGATTTCCAGGGAACCTCGCGCACAAAGCTGTTTGAAAGGGTCCTTTCTCCGGGAACCTCGCGCACAAAGGCTTTTGCACGGAGACCTCTGGTAAAAAGGCTTTGTGCGCGAGGTTCCACGTGAAATGACCCTTTTTAAAAAAGTTTGTGCGCGAGGTTCCCTGAGAAATGGCCCTGCCCATATAATCCCCCGGATGGCCCCACCCATCCGTTACCCCTCTGGGCCAAGCACTTGAGCCCAGGTGTCCAAATCGGGTTAGGTACCGAGTCATTTCGGAGCAGAAGCACCAGAATGACTCACTGCCCAGAAAAGTTAAAACCTTCCAACATAAAATGAGTCACTGGTGGCTTCGCCGGCTCTCTGAACGTCCCACTGCATGAGTCCGGCATCCCTTGGAATGGGTTTAAACCAGTGAAGTAGGGGGCCACTTATGTTCCCACTGTAGTAATCTGACCGAGTGTTCGGGTGATGGTGACCCCCAATTTTATTTAGACGTTCCAAAAACCTATAATTCAAAAGGATATTCATTGCCCATCTCAGTCAGAGAAAATTCGAAGAATTGTGAACACTGACTTGGTCAGATTACAATAGTGTCGAAGCACTCGGGTATTCGCGCCTTTATCCCCTCTGCAGCCAGCCAGACTGATGGCATCACATTTCCATTTGATGCTATTGTACACTGCCACTGGGCCGGCACAGACTTGATGATTCACGGTAAATGCCGCTGGAGTTTTAGGACTCGAATAATGTTACACCCAACAGGAATTTGTCTTTTACCTAGGGTTCCAATTTTACTTCATAAAGATGGATAGGAATTGCTCAAACAGTTTACATTTGGAGGTATTGGGGATGGTATACTTTCACCAAAGAACAGCAGGCATAAATCAGACTGGATACCAAGTCGGCGTGTAGAACCGGGTTCACACATGTATGCAGACATACTAGGTTCAGTGGAATTGAACCACTTGGCTTTTTGGCGCTTCTTCCAATCCGCAGCTAGACTGATGGCATCACATTTCCATTTGAAGCTATTGTACACTGCCACTGAGCCAGAACAAACTTTCTGACTCACGGTAAATGCTGCTGGAGTTTTACAACTGCCACTATCAACAGGTTTTGAAATCTGAGCAATTTGTCTTTTACTTGTGTTCCGATTTTACTTCATAAAGATGGATAGGAATTCAAACCTTATGACTCCCGGCGAATGCCGCTGGAGTTGTAGGACTGCCAGTTCCTCCCGCATTTCACCCAAAGGCATTCAAAGCAATCTGTGGCAGCACAGGAATGATCTTTTTTCCTTGTTCCAATTCATGCAAACCGTCAGAGGGACAGACAGCGTAAGCATGAAATTTGGTACCATCATTTGCCATTCCATGATCGTCCTGTCCATTATGGGGGCTCCAAGACAACTAAGCAATTTTCATGATGCTACTATACGTTGTAGAGGTGCTCATCAGTTAATGCAACTCTCACCAAATGGCCCGAAGCCCTGCAATACCCACAAATTGGCGAAAATCAGGAAGTTTGTCAACATTTGGCAGCAATACATATCCCTGGCATACATAATTCCACATATTTCCATGTCCATATCTCTGCAGAACCTCCTCGCTTTCACCTTGAGCCAAAGGAATAAGAAATCCATCCAGTTTTGGATGAGAAAGATTTGTTTGTCAGAGTCGCACATTTGTCTGGAACAGCAGCGCGACACAGTATACTTCAAAAATTGTTGAAAGTTATCTGGGTCCAATGGAACCCATTTCATTTTTCCAAAGCTTTCATTGGCAGCCCAGGTACCATTCCTCATCCCATCAGCCTGGATGATCTCAGATTAACAAAGATGATCGACCCATGATCAACTGCAGCAGATGACTGAAACAGATGGGGCCCGGAGAGAATGCCGCAACTGCCGCGGCAGTGCGGGGAACTGACGCGGCATTGCGGGGAACTGACGCGGCGGTGGCTGTGCTATTGCCGCGGCAAGGGTGAAGTGCCGCGCAGCCTTTAGCTCTTTCCGCAACTCCTTGTGGACCTCAAATTAGGTGAGGGCACACCCAAATATATTGTTTGGAGCAAAAAAAAAACCCCATGCAGAAATTGACGGTATGCCCCACAAATTGCCTGAGGGATTTAAACCACTCCCAATGGTTGTTATTAGCAATAAAACTACTTCGAGCACGTATGTAGCTCACCAGGGCTTCAATTGTAACAATTTGTAATTGTTTCCCAAGGCCCCGAGTTCATTGCTTTCCTTCAGAAAGGAAGTTCAGACATGTGCACTGCAAGCGCAATGTTCACCGCATATTTTATCCGCAATTTAGAACCTAAAGTATCGTCAATGTACATCGGTCGCCCCGGCACTTGCCTCCTCACATCCCTGCACTGCCGCGTCACATCCCCGCAGTGCCGCGTAAATGCCTCGGCAGTGCCGCGTCACTTCCCCGCACTGTCGCGGCAAATCCCCGCACTGCCGCGTCACTTCCCCGCAATGCCGCGGCAATTCCCCGCAGTGCCGTCTCAAGTACCTGCAGTGTCACCTCACTGCGCGGAAGTGCTGTCTCAGTCTACATCGAAATCTATATACTGTAAATGCTGTCTCGAGCGATCGTATGAGCAGCTAATGTGTCTTTCCAAGTTCCAAAGCCTGTTTCGCTGGTATTCAATGTCCCCATGATGTCCTAAGTGATATTCGATTGAATCGACCTCCAGTAATTCCTCTGTCAAGAAAACATCACTGAAGCATGAAATGGCTGTGAGAGCATGGTTGATCGCCGTCCTCCGTTCGCATGGTTCAACCGGGTCAACTAGAAATCCTTATACCCTGAATTGTGAGAAAAGAAGTAAAATCCAATCCAAGTGCAGAAAGCAATCTTTGGTGAAGAATTTCATTCGTCCAAATCGCAGGAGCCCTCTGACTCGCAGCAGTTCCACCTGAGGCTCGATGCATAGAGTAATTGGGTCCATGAGCAGATTCATGGGCTAAAGGAATCATTGTCAAAGGCCATAACTGAGCATGTATGAGGTCGGGTTGGTGTTGGCTCAGATGCAAGCACTAATATGATGTTCAACTTACGCATTGTTTCTTGAGGTAGTTTTCTATTTGCATTTCCATTTCATTGGCACACTGTGTTCCTTCGTTATCCCCACGGTGTCCCGCGTCAATGCCGCATCGTACCAGTGTAGGGCGACCCAATATATGACGGCACTGTGCCTCGATGGGATGTGTCTACTGTGTCCGTTCACTACAATATAGTGTTGGCACAAGGCACAAGAGCAGAACCATTCTTAACCATTGCTCAGCGGTCTCTAAAATTTCATCACCATAGATTTAGTGTACAGTATCATGCAGTATGCCAGGAGAAGGTTTGAGGTCCGACATGAGTATCACCATTAATCAGTCTGCAGATCTGGTCCAAGTGTATTGAACTTCTGGGACAACAATCTAGTTGAATTCATACCTGCTGAAAGAGGATTCCGCAGCAGTCGCATGGTATTCGAACTACAAACCATTCTGTCTGTCCCATTCATAACATTCAGAGTATTTTGCAAATGAATTTGGGGAAGACTTTTTGGTGATGAGAGCTGGGAAATCTTCAAACTAGGAAAATTCAGTTCAATTTCCGGAGCTAGTTTAGCGATTTGCACCTCACTCCACGGTCGCGCACCAGCAGCAAGAGAAATGTGGAGCTGTGTCACCGCAGTCCACCTGCGGCATTTCCACCCAGCCCCATGGCATGGGTAATTTAGGTTGTGTCTTATGGCCCAGATTTCAGGAGCAGAGTCGATTGGCTACGTATGGCATTACTGCACCGTAGAACTCAATGCATCATCCAGGACTAATACCTTGGAATCAGGCCACAGTTACAGAACCCCGATTGCGGCAATGTACTAGCCTGAACTAACATGGTGGATGCTCCCCATTGATGAGTGCTGAGATATCAGGATGACGTCGGCGACACGCTTCACAGTACTTCTGACAACGTGGAGTTAACTAGTCAAGTGAGAAAAACAGACGGGGAATACAGATGATTTCCAAGGCAAGTAGGATGTCTGCTATTCGAACACGATCTAGAGAGTATGGCGCATCTGAGCCAAGCCCGAACTCGTACGCGCACAATTCTGAAAAACCGCCATTCTGGAACTCAAACACACACCATTTAGACGGTCAATTACTCGGACATCGCCTCAAATCGAGTTGTGATAATAGTTCAATTGCTAATAGCAAAATCTCCACACAAACTGTTCGACCGGCGTTCTCCAGCACCAATATGTCTACCGGCCTGCTGCCAGGATTCACCCACTGTGGGACAATACCCGAGTTCCGTTGACTAATTTGTGCAGCCGAAGTGCGGAGGCAACTATCTACTACTCGGGCAAGGATTAGGTCGGAGTCAGGTCGGAGTAACCGAACTTAGACACATTCCTTGGGTGCAAAGAAGCCAGTGTATTGAACTTCGAAAAACACTTGGTTGTTTGGTTGAATTCTTGTGGAAGGAGGAGTGCGCGGCCACGCTCTAACCAAAGCAGAATACAAGAAAAATATGTCTAATCCATGGTATTACGGGCCCCTTTATTTATTCAGCGGTGATATTTGTAGCCATTTTTGTGGCCTGAACGTTATGACATACAGTACCCCGGAGAAAAGACTCCCGTGTGATGTGACCCGTACGTGAGGTGACACCACTGGTTAAGGAGATACCTGAATCTGAGTCTGAGTCTGGAGCCACAGAAGTTATATCTGGCCTTGCTGCGGCAGTGAGTGGGGATTCCCAGTCTCGTGCATTCCCAGACATTACTGGCCGGGTGATTGATTCTGCCGAGCCTAGGTTGAACTGGAATCCAACCAGGTACAAATGTTGAACTTTGAACAATAGTGGAAAACCTGTGTCATGATATGCAGGGGATCGATATTTCAAGTTTGAAAGACGAATATCTCCTGTTTGTTAAGATTGAGACCCTGGGAAGCACTAACCTGATTCCTAACTCTTGTGATTAATCAATTAGTTCGTTCCCAATACTGCCCGTCAGACAGATGCTTCGTTGCGCAGCCTGTGTCATGGTGTGCATGGTGGCACCTCAAAGCAACTCTACATTTTGAGTTTGAATTATTTTTCATCCCCACACTCTGGTAAAGCCTGAGGCCTGATGGAGTACAAAATATTTGTTCATTGGCATTCGCACTTGTAGTGCCAGAAATGTCTTGAGATGGACATCTGCTGATGAAAATAAATCAGCATGGTAATTCATCTCACTGGGCCTCAAATTCTCAGGTGAAAGATGAACCCCAGGACACTCAACAATTCCTTCCAGAACCAGTCGCGAAATTCAACCATCTACCATAATCATGGCCCCCGGATTCGATTGCGACTTTTTGAGCAGCAAACGACCTTCCATGGGCGGATTTGGGCAGATTTTTGTGTTCATAAGTTATCCTCAAACGCAAGGAGACTCAAAATTTGGTGAAAATCAGGTCAAGGATGTGAGCCCGTAAAAATGAACATTCGGAATCTGGACCGAGGTAACTGCCAGGGACAGCAACTCCCCCAGACTCAGTCAGAAGTTTCCTTTGCCCGAGTCATCTATTGGCAAAACCGATATCTGGAATTGCGGGACATGGATCCTTCCTGAAAGTATTTTTGAACCCTGATAGTCAAGCTAATACATCACTTATCCATTGTGCAAGTATCAAAATATATCTCTTCAAAGGGCAACAAAAGACTCATAAATCTATCAAGGCACCAACAAACTGACCCACAACAAGGAAGGTTGAGAGCACCGAGCATTATATCTGGATTCGTAACTGCAGGCCATATTCCGACGGAACTCCCTCATTGCGGGGTTGGATTGTGTTTCATCGAAAAAAAAGGAGATTGAGGTATCTGTTTGATTTTTCGGACATGAAACTGGACGGGTAACCAGAATCTAGTCAAAAATTGGGATACTTTCTTGGGTTTGACTACATGATGTTTGGGATGGATTTGTGGTGTCTGGACGATTTATGGACACTATTAAACCCCACTAGAGGTTAATTCGAGGTTGGAAACGAGGTGTACAAGGAGATAGAAGCGGCGCGGCACTTTGTCCCTTTGCCGCGTCAATAGCACAGCCACCGCCGCGTCAGTGCCGCGCCACTGCCGCCTCAATTCCCCGCACTGCCGCGTCGTGCCGCGCGGCATTTCCACCCAGCCCAAACAGATGTATTCTTGAGCAGTGAGGCGCGGATTCAGCACTGCAATGGTCCAGTGTTAGCTGCACATAGGACCCTCTTCTGCATTCCCCACACCGAGTCCTGAAATTATTCGTATCTTAAGCAGATGTGGTGATTTTATGTGTGCATGTTTACATTCTTCTTTTTCTCCCACTCTGTCCGGCAGCTCCCGTATGTCCATCCTATTTCCACCTGTTTATTTTCAGATGCCACCGGCGCTCACTAATTTCCGAGCCTTTCGAAGCCCCAAAGACTTCTTCTAGATATCCAGCTCACATTTGCATCAAACATTAGGTTTCATCTCGGAAACCGGACACTATTTTGAACCTCGCCGACCCGCTGACGCTCAACTTATGCTTCCCGATAGAGCGCTCAACACCTGTTCAAATGGGACGCCAACTGTCTTCCCATCACTCGCTTCTTTCTCCCTAATCATCTCTCTGTCCCGCAGAATCTTTGATTCAACAAACCACAATGACGCTCAGACCGCTTTGTTTCCGCGTTTTCTCATTGGCGACTCCTGCAGCACCCTGCGCCCGGGGCAATCAACTGGGATGTTCATGGCTTCGGGGTGTCCGTTATGAGATCGTCAAGGCCCCTCAAATCCTTCAACGGCCTCCTGAACACCTCCCTGGCGTTGGATGCAAGCCTTTTGCAAGGTCTCCTCTCATCAAAATCCTCTGGCCATTGAAGAACTCGATGCGCAATCCCCCCTGAGTGTCAGATGCAAAAGTCTGGATGGCTTCTGATGCTAGCAGGAGATTTGTTCAACATATGCTTATTGGCTTCGAGGCCACCGCTTCTTGAAACGCTGAATTTCCCTCGGTTTTACTCTCCCCTTTTGTTTTGCCCGGCACCCATTTGAGGGAGTTAATCGATGGTTCATTTCTTTACGATGAGTATCTCATGAGCGGGAGCTGAATATCATTGACAATTTTCCTTCAGGTTCAATCCAAACACCTACCGCTAATGAAGCACCCGAGATTATTCGGTGGTCCGCTTGGTACGTTTACGATTATTCACTTTACTACCAGAACTCAAGATCGCTATCACAGTTGTTCATTTCAAGGGTATGTGGGTTTCATCAACGTTGTTAGCGTATTTTCTGACATGGCAATGCAAACAAACAGTCTGTTCGCCCCGGACAAGCGTGCTGACCAGCCTTCATCATTCTAAACACACAGTTCCAGGCCGCTAGCTCAGACTGTGGCCCACCGCTGACCGTTCTCAGCCCTTTGTGGAGGTAATATCCGCCGTGAGGTATGCTGACTCTTGATGTGCTAACACCCTGCTAACTACCGTATATTCAGTGCCGGCACAGGAACTACAAGTATATATCACTGCATCATAATTATTCTGTGTACTTCTGACCACGGGCTTCTGGATGGCTCATTCAACAATGTACACACTGGATTGTGAGATATCGAGCGTGCTGACAACATCGCGAACCTCCATACCGGCAGTGCATCCCTTCGTTAAGCACAAGCCTCCAAATGCTGATTTCGCTGTATAGTGATGCTCGCGCTCATAGACGACGCCGTCTCCAAAATATGCAGCTCAATCAAGGGCGCTAAGTTCAGGTGTTCGCCATCGGCATCCCCATATACACTCTTAAATCACGTCTGCTTCCGCCCTATGTTGTTTACGTGTACAGGTTGCAGCTGTGGCGGTCGGTTTTGCGGTATGTAATCGAACCGAAAGGCTTTTAACAAACCTTACCTGTACAGTTGATCATATAAAAGAGAATTCACGACTTGCCTGTTGCTATAGACATGACTGCCACTATAATTCAATTAGATTTAATTCTACCATGGTCCATATAAGTGCCATTCAAGCTTCGTTCTAATCGAAATTTTCATCGACTCTGTACGGTAAATCTGCATCAGCTATGCTGCAGGAAATGCAAAACTAGAAAAGAGCCAGAGCGAAGTGATGGCATATCTTGTACAAGGTCTATGAAAGCCGAGAACTCGGTATGCCGATCGATCATTGATTGATCTGCAGGATCAATCTGTTCTATTTGTTGAGTGAGGTCACTGATTGGCTGTGTTTCCCTGGTGCCCAGTTCACAGCCAGTTCATGATGTCATTGGTGGCCAGTCAGTTGTTGGATATGAGTCGACGTATTTATGGCATATTGGTCAAGTCTCCGTGGCCAAGCTTTACTGGCTCTGATTTGCATGTCAATTATCACTACAGAAACTCAACCCATGAGTCCTATTCGGCTGGCTCTGGCAAATTAACCCTATGGGACTATTATTTGAGAACGAGTGTGCACATCAGAACCAAGTATATTAACTCCGGGTGTTCTGACTCTGTGATTGGCTGCGCGACCAAAATTGTACAGGATGCGTAAGCCTAAACATTGGGAGCAGAAGCCGTAGTGACATCAAAATACCTCCATTCGCAGAGACACTTTTATGAACCCCCACATTCTCTCTCCCCCTCCCCATTATGCGATCCACCCAGAAGTCGATGGCACTCTGCTCACCAGGGGATTATGTTGTAGGGCCCCTAATCTAGACTCTCCTCCATATCCCTCGATCCCCAGCAATGTTCAGTCGATGCACGCGGCAACAAAACCGACTCTGCTCTTTCTGGCAGCGCGCGGGACATGGTGCTGTCCCTGGCGTGCTTCCGGCTTTGGTGGATTACCAGTACCTACCCTTGTCTCCATATTTATTTATTTATTCATTTTAGTGTGTTAATTACTTCTCTGCATGTACCCGTACATGTATTGATCCCGACATCCATTCAATAACATACTTCTTGAAAGCCTCGCACGACGTCGACCAGCTGTACACATTCGCCGAATACTAAATGTGTGCGATAACATTTGTCCCCTGCGTCCCCTGCCTCAAATCTGTGCCTATTTGTCTCATACCTAAGAGACACAGATTACCTATTCCACGGCTGCCAAGATCTTGCAGCTTGGCACAAAGGTATACATCACGCAGCTCATCTAACCACCAACACCTCTCTCTCAGACTTGCACAAATGCACAGCCCTTGTCAGCTGCCATTCACTATTGTTCTCCTCAGGTCCTGGATCCTCGTTCACCTCAGCCCAAATTGAGCAGATTTTCTCCCGGGAATCACAGGCAAAAGGCTGTTCGTAAGGCACCCATTCCGTTCGGGTCAAAATTCCACATCTCACAACTCTGATTTATGTCTGCTGTTCTTTGGTGAAAGTATACCATCCCCAATACCTCCAAATGTAAACTGTTTGAGCAATTCCTATCCATCTTATGAAGTAAAATTGGAACCCTAGGTAAAAGACAAATTCCTGTTGGGTGTAACGTTATTCGAGTCCTAAAACTCCAGCGGCATTTACCGTGAATCATCAAGTCTGTGCCGGCCCAGTGGCAGTGTACAATAGCATCAAATGGAAATGTGATGCCATCAGTCTGGCTGGCTGCAGAGGGGATAAAGGCGCGAATACCCAAGTGCTTCGACACTGTTGTAATCTGACCAAGTCAGTGTTCACAATTCTTCGAATTTTCTCTGGCTGAGATGGGCAATGAATATCCTTTTGAATTATAGGTTTTTGGAACGTCTAAATAAAATTGGGGGGTCACCATCACCCGAACACTAGGTCAGATTACTACAGTGGGAACATAAGTGGCCCCCTACTTCACTGGTTTAAACCCATTCCAAGGGATGCCGGACTCATGCAGTGGGACGTTCAGAGAGCCGGCGAAGCCACCAGTGACTCATTTTATGTTGGAAGGTTTTAACTTTTCTGGGCAGTGAGTCATTCTGGTGCTTCCGCTCTGAAATGACTCAGTACCTAACCCGATTTGGACACCTGGGCTCAAGTGCTTGGCCCAGATGGGTAACGGATGGGTGGGGCCATCCGGGGGATTATATGGGTAGGAGCGCGTCCCGACGTCATGCAACAAACAACCTAGCTAGGATAGGGAGACTCGGACGTACAAAAATCCCCAAAATCGATCAACTGGGCGTCGAAATCATTAGCTGTCCGCCGGTTGGGTGTCTGTTGACGCTGTGCGCGCCTGGAGCAGGACCCGCCTGGAGGTGCTCGAGCGGCGATGGTGGTGGGAAGGAAACAAACTTGGTTAAGACACGTGCCGTTCCCGGATGCACATTCGAAAATGAAAAGTACCGCCTTTAGTTCAAGGACGGCACATCGACGGGAATGTGTCGCGTTTGTTGCGAATGTGCGGTGTTTACAATGTTCCTGCACTACGGGTTTTGTATATCCTCCCTCGCTCACTGCATCATGAAATTTCTGGAGGGTTTGATGCATCTAAAGTATGTTTTGTCGATTCGAGGTAAGCAAATGAATATCAGTAGTTAGAGACTGTTACAGCGCTATATCTGTACGTTTTTAGAATTCTAGATGTCCTCAACGTCGCTGAGAATTTTCTATGTTCCTCGTCTCATGTAAAACAGACGTGAGGGTGATTCGCACGTTGCTGAATAATCAATTTTAGATTTCTCTTCCCACTTTGAATTCAAACCTTTCGGCATGTGTTTTTACAATCCCGTGAGTTGCGCGGCTTTGCTACCTGAGGCCCCGATGTTCAACTCAGCTTGTTAGGCTGTATTTTCCAAGGGGGGTCAACATTAAAATTTTAGACATAGGGCCTAAAATGGGGGCTGGCAATCGATTTCTGATTTTTTTTGGAATTTTTCCGATTTTTCGTCGGAACCTTCCCACGATAGGGGGGGGGGGGGGTCTGGCCGATTTTTTTTTCGAAACACACTCCAGCAACTGTATTTGTTCGAAAAAAAAAAAGTCAGAAAAAATCGAAAAAATATTCGCCTCAGCCATCAAAGTTGATGTATCTCGAGAGCCAGACCTCGGATCGAGCTCAAACCTTCAAATATCAATCTCCCACCCTGATTTACCCCCGAATTCGACCCGGTGTACAAAATTTTAATGTTGACCCCCCCTTGGTATTTTCCATCTAAAAAATCGCATATAACTCAGAATTGCTGGGATATATTAATCCGTTTCTTGAATCAAAATTGATCGCGTCAGGCACTGTCCAAGGCGAGAGGGTACCATAACATTCTAGGCAATTTGCGATAGGTTTGTCTCACGTTTGTCCTCGGGGGTTCGCCTGAATACGGCGGCCTTTGTATGTATATGTGAGTTCTAGTATTTCAAATTCAAATCGTCAATGAGTTGGGTCATAGCACCTATGCACGCACCCCGCTGATTCGACTCTCTCCCTCATTTTTCTCGCCCTCTTCTTCCTCTCGCCGTTCAGTCCATATATATTCTCAATCACCATTTCCGCCGTTCACCGTATGTTCTCATCCTCCACTATGACGGCCCTCCGTAGACTCGTCACCAGTCTGCCGTCCATGGCAGACTGGTGACAAGTCTAGGTCCTCCGCATTCCGCAGCCCACCCATGACCAGCATCGGATCCGTTTATTCCCTCTCCTTCTATCTATTCAACAGACGGCTCTGAGATACGACCACGACTTCCTTTTCATCCTTTCCTTCACGTCAGACGCTCACGTACTGCCTCGACGGACCGGCCCTATTCTGTCTCTTGAATCTCTCCCCACGGCGTTCTAGGCGCTTCGCTCAAGTTCCAAACCCCGCAACTGTTAAACAGTGTCACCGAGAGTGCCAGAAATGCTTATAGCATCACCATGGAGCTATTGTGTCCTCCCGCATCGCAGTACAATGCGACTGGATGATAAAGTCGCCGACAAGATCGCGTACCAAAGAAAACTTTGCCGTCATGTCGTCGGAAGTGTTGTATTGTTATGATGTTCGAAAACAGCTATCGCCGCTCCGCCACCCACTAATCGCTTAGCCGAGGTAGTGGGAAGGGCCCGAACGATAATATGCCCGGGATTGTGAGCCGCCGCCGCGATGATTACCAATATCACTACCACCTCCTAGGAAGTATTTTAAGAAAGGGGGGTGCATGCGTGTTCAAGTTGAAATCTGAAGCCCAAGAAGCACTTGGTTGTTCCCATCTTGATTTATGTCACTGAAATGACGAATTCAAAAACAATACGATCTGCCGTAAACCGACGCGAGCTATCGTGAACCGTGCCTGTGAAGGTAGGTAAGTTAGGTAGGCAGGTAGATTTTCACGGCACGGCTCAACTCATGAACGCCGGTTCCACGGATTTATTTTAGAGTTCCTCCGGCGTCAAATCTGGAGCTGGATCTGGATTTATGTTATGTAAAGTCATGTAAATGATTAACATACAGTAATCGGGCCGTGCATTCCATGTTATTCCGTAGACCTCCTTCCACGCAAAAATGTCTCCCCGAGACTCGGCGGCCTGGATTTCTGATCCGCAGGATACCCAAAACCTGGTTTCTTTTTTCCGCGGTCAGAGGAGCTGCATGGGACAGGGAGCAAATTGGGACAAAACCAAGACAAAACAGTGTTAAATGAGGGGGCGGCAGCGTCAAGAGGACACCAATGAGCCTACACAATCATCCGAAAATGGGGCTCAATCTTCCACCCATAGCTCAGAGCCTTTTCCGGACTGGTCACAATTTTGGTGACTGTCAGACCTCGGACCCTATGTGCGCTCCTCCTCCTGCTTTACAGACTAATCCGGTCACTTACCCGCCCTGCAACACCCCGTCTTCTATTACCGTCACCATCCCAATCTCCACTCCTGTTTCCGCTTTGAACACCCTGCTTCAGATGGCTTCGTACAATTGATGTGAGTGCCATCAATGCATGTGAAATGGGCCGATTGCCTCAAATACAGAACAGTTGTACTTAATCCAAGGCGTCGTATCAAAATGGCCTCTTTCTGTGTTCATTGGGCTGTCTATTATTCCACTGCATCTGATGAAATAGTGAAAAGTACGAAAACGTCTCGCTTTACTCGTTCCGTGCTAGATCTTGGCTCTGAACAGGTGAAACTATCATCGGCATCGCCTGCTTTCCATTGACGGTCGGACCCTCGACTTGACCGAATTTCCAGACGATTTTCTGTTCGGATGTAGCGAACACGAAATTCTTGATGAGCACCGAGAGAATGACCTCTGAAGAAACGTCAGAAATCTCCAGACACTTGAATCTCTGTATGAATGAACGAACTCATCGACATTTCGGCGAATTTGAATCCACTGCGATACATGAATCAATTGAATCATACGTAAAAGACCAATGGTGTGGAGCTTACATGCACCCTCTGGGACCACCAATAAACGTCATCCTGGCAATCATGTTAGTAGTACTGATAGAGTCGGGCAAAGCTTGCTCACAGCTTGCTATAAACACCTGGAATTTGCGCATCCACGACGGTTTGTGGCAAAGGCGCGAGCCACCTCTCTGGCTTCCATTCATTCGCGTCGGGGCCCCAAATGGTGCGCCTTGTATTCGCGGCCCTCATGCCGATGTGAACAATTGTCCCCGACGGGACGAAAATCTCCGTGATGGGCGATCCGTTCACACCGGTCATGGGTTCACTGAGCGGAAGCACAACATCCGCCCTTCTGTAGAGACAAATGTTCACAAAGGTAATGAAAGCATTGGCGAAAGAACTCACGCTTGGCGGGCGGTGGCGATGACAGGGGCGTGCCTGTTTACAGAGATATACAGTCTTCCGCCAAATAGAGAGAATCACGCACAGGCGGAGTGTTTCGCGGCAGACCGCCTCCAGGAATGGGAGATTACAGAGCGCGTCGTAATCCATGTCACCGTGAACAACAGCCTTGGTTACCTCGTCCCTGAGTCGGGTTTGAATCTCTGGGTGCCGCGCCAGCTCTTGGAGGGCTCGTGAAGTGGATGTGCTCGTAGTGTCCGTGGCTGCAAACATGATGAGATTCATCTGTCCAAGGAACTCCTGTTCTGAAAGCCTGTTCTCTGGCGTTGCTTTGGCGCTAGCTCGCACTTGTCAAACATCGTAAAAGAATGTGATTGCGTCAAAATGATCAAACATACTGAGCAGACTCATTATGTCCTTCCCTTGGCCAATTTGTTCCAGAAGAGTCGCATCATCCCCGGATATTGTGGCCTTTTTCTTCGCGAGGATGTTCTTCGAGTTGTCCTCCATAGCATTGACCAGATCCCGCGCCAACCAAAGGTCTCGAAGCGGAATATAGTCGATCATCCAGCGACGAAAAGACGCGGGTGTTGTCCGCAGCAAAAGCGGGAGCAGCTGCATCGGGATCATCAGGTTCCTTGCTGCGAATCTAAACCAAATTTCAGTTCGAGACGCTGGCAGTAGTCGAAGACAGCGTACAAAAGCTGTTGCATCCCATCTAGCGTGGCCGCCCCGGATTTCGACGCCGCAAAGGAGTGCCCGAGGCCGCCCTGCCCGATGAACTCGAGCGACGCGGTGCTCAGAGTCTTGTGCATGTCGATTTCTTGCGCCGGGTGCCCACTGAGAGTGGCAGCGATTGTGTCACTCATCTAGCGGAAATATTTATTTTCGAGCCTTCGGACATATAAGAGAAGGAGCTTGCCTTGTGGGTGATGGTGGACATGATCGGGAAGATTTCTCTCAGTCGGGCGGTGGAAAACACGGGGTTCATAATCTTGCGCGCGCGTCGATGGCGTGCACCTGTCCGCATTCACGTCAGTAAAATATTTTTGTGCGGAGGGGTAAAATATTGCCGGACCTGTCGTGCTCACGAGACAGGGCCCAAACATGGTCCAGTTTGCTCTATAATCAGAGGTGAATTCAAGAATTCACAACGTGAGCCCAGACTATACTCACGCAAGGAACGCCTCTGGCATAGGGAAAATTGCTTCATTCGTTACGAGCACGCTGTGCATGGCTGCATTATCGTGGACGTAGAGTTGTTTGTTCTAAAGTAATGTGCGCTGAATTCTCAATCAGTGCCAACGCCCCAACGTACGTACTCCGCAACTTCCATGCAGCTTAACGACACCACCGTAGTTTTGCGCGAGATCTTCATGGAAACCGAATGCATCTTCGGAGATCAGCTGGCGAATATTCCCTGAGCATCTATTAGCATTGACCGTAAAAATGAGGGGTGGTGCATGGTAGATACGTACCAAGGAAGTAGTTTTCCGCCGGGGGCCCAACGATATTCGAAAGAGAGGGCGTCGCGGGTTTGATAACACGGTAAAGAATGTATGTGCAGGTGGCCACGAAGACGAACGTGGGCGCCGAGAAGGTGAAAGTCGGGGCGGACATGGGTTCAGCCAAAATACGCAGATCACGGGCAAAGACAAACGAGATATATATGTACTCGCGCACGTTTCCGACAAGCTCGCAGGCCGGCTCTACCGGAAGATTAAGTGTGGGGTTGATCATTTAATTCTTGAAAAGATCTTGGACTGTGGCCAGATGGATAAAGCCAAATTTGGCATCATCCTCGGCCGATCCTGCGGCAGCCGCCGAGGACAGCAGCGACGACAGTGCCGACGCTGCCAACCCCGCCCACGAGCTCGCCCCCAAGGCCGTGCTAAATGTCAAGTATGCTGCTGTCACACGGGGGCTGTCAAATAAAATATATTTTATATGTCTTTTGTACTGCACATTATCTACTGAAGAATCGAATAAGAATCGGCGAAAAAATTCGAAACCAGAACCGGGGTGGTCAAAGCTAAGCCGATTTTTGATCGATTCTGTTTGAGAATCAAACAAGAATCGGCCGAGAATCGACGCCTTAATCGGTCGCAGAATCGATAGTTGACTTCCCCTAATATGTCAGGAACAGGTCTTCCAAACGGAACTAGCGGACGGAAGCGAGATCAAGATTAATATCAACTCAAATCCAAGATGATACGGGTCTTTGATCCCCTCGTCTATCTCTTTACGTTTCCTGCTGATCGTTTGCATCGGCCAACGAGATCGGGTTCTGGAATAGCAGTCGCAGGAAAACGGGAGCGGAGACACGTATCTCAGGTGCGGATACACGGCTGCGCTGATAGCGTAGGATTACGTGTTGAGACACGAATTGATTAAGCAAACTTTCTATAGATTCTTAGATTGGAGAGACAGACCCTCGAGGGAATTCTGTTCTCGGAACGGCACATAGACAGAGGGAAACATTCAAGGGACACCCGAATAAGCAAGTTAGAACCCTTCCAAAGTCGAAGAAAGGAGCCGACAATGCTTTTGAGCCTGAACGACGGTTATGGTGAGAACAAGGTGGGAAGCAAGCCAGCAGAATTTGGTTGCATTACGGGCGTCCATCCCAGAGTAGAGCAGCGTCACCCGGGCCGGTGATCGATTCGATACGGGCATAGGCGATACGAGCATGGGGCGTCCATCAAGCACGCGGAATTTCATTATACTACGGGTCGTAGGAGTTCAGCGGAAAGCCTCCAGAGTTGAAGGATGGATATTAACGTGTGGGGACGGGCTCAGTTGTGTCCCGGTGGACAGTGGGAGGGATCAGATAGTCAGCGTCATTTTGGCATTTGCCAAAAGTACGCACCAGGTTCACATCTAGGTGCGTTTGGTCGATATCAGCCTAATTCCTTCTCGCATTTACGCACAGATATCCTTTGCTGTCCGATATGCTAAGTTTGCGTCGATTAATTCTCTGCTGCGACATAGATTCGTCCAGGTGGGCATCAGTGGCGGTGTAACCGCAGCTTCATACCCCACCCATGCCAGTATCTACCACCGGCCTGTATTACGCTGCCCTGGTCTATAAAACACTCGCGATGTAACCAGATTCCGCTGGGTTTATATGCTACCCATTCACGGATCTACGCAAGTCTCCGATCGTTGCATTAATTGAACGCTCGATGCCCGGGCGTTGGCTCGCGGACTTGACTTGGTTTTAAAAATCACTGGAAATACATTGGCACGTACGTTGTGAATACATCCCGCGTTCGACTTCTCGCGGCTGTATTTTTATCGTTGCATGCGCTGTTGCGCCCGCATTATCCAATATTTGCCGCCGGCTCGCGTAAGTCGTCGTCCACTCCTCCCATTCTGATCTTTCTTTGATTGCCTTCCAACCAAAGCAGGGCAAATGCTTCAGTCCCTATCCGCTCACCTCGGGCCGATCCAACTTCGGAAAAATGGATGGTTTGATGTCTGATACAGATTGATCTGTGGAGCCGATTTGAGTTATATTCAGCGCCAGCTATCATGCGCCCAAAGCAAGACCGCATACTATGTCGACCCCCACCCGTGTATGGTTCAGTCAGTACTAGGGTCTTCTCGCGCAGCCAGTCCTTTACTGATCACTTTCTTCCTTCACGCAGTAACTGGCAGCTCCTCCGGCCTCGGCCGCAACCTACTTGAAACCGTTCTCGCCGCCGGCGAACGCGCCGTCGCGACGCTGCGCAAGCCCGAAACCCTCAAAGAGCTGCAGGACCTATACCCCCCTACGCAGCTCCTCGTTGTGCGTCTCGACGTCACCCAGTCCGTGGAGGTAACTGCGGCGTTCAGCGCAGCCGAGAAGCATTTCGGTATGGTCTTCCTTCCGCCTTTTGAAGTTTGCCTCTGACCTTTGCTTAAATCTTCAGGCCTCATCTCCGTGGTCGTGAACAATGCGGGCTTCGGGCTCCTCAGCGAGATCGAAGGGACACCGGATTCGGACGCGCGCGGGCAGTTCGAGGTGAACTTCTGGGGCATGGTGTACGTCACCAAAGAGTGAGTCCGCCCAAGTTACGCGCAAGTGCTACTGCGTATTAACCATCCGGCTGTTCGCGCGCGTACAGGGCGATCCGGTTCTTCCGCGAGGTCAATCCCACAGGCTATGGCGGGCGGTTCCTCAATATGAGCACCGTGGGCGGCTACAGCGGCAACCAGGGGCTGGCGTTCTACAGTGCCTCGAAGTTCGGTGTGTGCCAGGCTCGCGCCTGCGACATGACTTGCCACTGATCGCGATGACCGCTATAGCACTCGAAGGCTTCACGGAAGCAGCGATAAAGGAGGTCTTGCCAGACTGGTGAGTTCACTGCGTCGAAGATGGATGGATAATCATAAATGTGCTATTGATTGTGTGCGATGCAGGAACATCCAAGGCTGCATCATCGAGCCCGGAGGCTTCGACACCGAATGGCGCGGCGGCTCGATGACGATCCTCCCCCCGCACCCCGCATACCTCAACGACGCCGCCCCTTCCGCGCGCATGCGCGCCCACCTCGCCGCGCAGAAATTCAACGGTGACATCAGCAAGGCGAGCAAGACGCTTATGGAGGTGGCGTCACTGCCGAAGATGCCGCTGCGCCTGCCGCTGAACACGGAGGCGTACTGCTTGGTGAAGATGAAGGCGGAGCGGACGCTCGCGCAGCTGGAGGAGTTCGCGCCTTTGTCGCATGGGACGAACAAGGATGGGGTGGATCGGGCGAAGGTGATGGACAGCCTCGGGGTGGTCAACCATTAGGCGTGCTATCCTAGCACAAACGTTCAGGTTTTCAGGCTCGTGGTTGGGAAGGAGCGAAAGATGCTTGGCGATTAAATGATCATGAATATCCGTAATCCATCGAATAAAAGAGTATGCAAGAGAGGCACCTTCTGAGCACAACCAAAAGTTCGAAGGAGGCAAGGACTTACTGCCTCCCTTAGCATCTGTATGCAGAGAAATCGACCGGGGATAACACACAGATAAACACATCTGCAAAAGTGGAAATTCAGCTCAGCTGAAGATGTTGCCGAAAATAATGGTTTCGGCTTCAAAATCAGTAGAGCTGAAAGTGCAGTCGAAAACAACACATTCAGCAAAGGTGAATGATTTGCCGGAATAATCAGATTCAGTTGTACTTTCTGCCGGGCTGAATGTCATATCCACTGGAGTGAGTTTTGAAAGCTGGGATTTCAGTGCCCATTTTAGCACACCTGAAATGGTACTATTTGAGACCCTTTACCTGGCCACCTAAGCATTTATCCCTCAATATCAACCTGTCCGCTGACCCTACGCGAACCCAACTGTGTATGGATAAGGGCAGGCATCCTACGAAGAGTTCAAGACCACTCCCACCCAAATATCTAATGATTTGCCGTTACAGTGAATTTATTTTGGCCAACAGTTCAACATGGCCAAATACCAGGCTAGTTGGTCACCCAGTCAAATCAAGTCGCGAGACTTGAATCCGGCACCCGGATCCATCAGAAATATTAACTAGGGTATTTAGTGACCATTTGAACATATAATACTCCACATGCAACCCATATGAGGCGTGTAAATGACTGCTCATCAGATGGGGGAAAGCCCCGAAACAAGATCCCTGGAGCAATCACACGTCTATTGGAAGATGGAACCATACTGTGACCCAAATTGAGACTCACATAGCATAGAAGGAATGTCTACAACTTATTTACATCCCTAACTCCATAGTAAAGTCTTCACAGCTCCCCCAAAAAATTCCCGGTATTGGCAACACCGAAATTGGGTGGCGGTAAAGCACCACGGTGAGAAGAGAGTTGGGCAGATAAAATTCCAACCTACCGTCGGCATTGAGCCATTGGACGTCAAAAAGCATCGTAGGCAATTCCAGAGTGGTAGCCCCGTGGTGTCATCTGATACAACATCGGCCAGGGGGAGCGACTCAAAAAGACAGCGGCACGTTCATGGGGCCATAGGGGGGGGGATTTTGACTTCTCAGTGGTGGATATGGTGGCAGGTGAATTCCCTGAATCGGGGTGGCAGATAGAGCCCACAAAGTCCCGGAACGGCCAAGAATTGGTGGAGAGCCAGCTGAGGCGAGAAAGCCAAGCCGCGTCGGCGCAAGAAATTGATGTTCACACGTTGCGGGTCTTGAGCCGAGATGTCGTAACTTTGGATCAACTCATCACCCCGGCTCCATTCGGTTCAGACCTTTGTTCTAGATCGTGCTCCCATCCCATTATCCCTCGAAGCGAACAACAAAGTATCGGCATGCTAGACTCCAAATGGCCAACCAGGTAGGGGGTCTTGAATAGTAGGTTTCGGACACACCTTTTTTTGCACCGAAACAGTAAATTTCGGTTTACAATTTCGATGCATTTGTTTTGCAATCTGAATCCTGGGATTTCAGCTAGACTTCAGCTTGTCCAAAACCCAATTTTATTCTTGGAGTTTAGATTACAATTTCAGATGTACCTAGATCACTAGTAATAGATTGAATTTCGGCCCAGTTTTTGAACTCCAAAGTTGGCATCTACATCCGGCCACGCTAAATTTGGTAATCGTTGGTGTGTCTTCGCTGGGGCTGGCTTTTTCGTTAGCGACACATTGGGTAGAATGAATGTGTGCACTGTCTGACCTGCTCTTTGACTCTATGATCACCAATCAGTCCCCGAAGTGTTGGTTATGTTGGAGTGTTTTAGTGAATGCTGTTATGCCGCATTTTCTGCGTGTACTTGAAAAATTAAGTGTTTCCCAAGTGTTTCCAAGTTGTGTGTTTTGAAAGTACTGTACCCATCGTTTACCTGGTCCCTAGCTTGTATCTGCCCTTGCCCAAACCGATGATCCCTGTGCGGGACAGACCCCTCCTCATTTTTGTTTGTGATTTTTCAAGTTTCCTTATCCATTCCTCCTTAGAGCACCATTTGAAATTTCTGTCTACAAGAGCCATATACTAATTCCCACTGGGATTCCTCTCCTGCCGATCCATTAAAAATACTTACTCCAGCTTCTGATTGTTATTTTTTTAAATCCACTATTTTGCGGAGACAGACAACCTCACACCTCAGCCGAACCCGAGGCGAGTGACGAGCCGGGAATTCGAAGTCTTTCACTTGTTTCAACATGATATCCAACAGGAATTGAACTAGAGTAGAATAAACCTAGCCTCTGGCTGATCCCAGTGCTGCCCAGTGCAGTGAACTCTAGTTGAGATGAGCTTCAACAAGGGTGACTGGTGAGACCAGAAACGCGCCAAGCTGAAGTTATCTTCTTCTGTGAAACACAGGACAGGGGAGTTGAATTTGTGTGAAATACACTCAAACCTGAAATGACTGAGAGCCAGAACGTTGACATTCATAAAATCTTGATTCTGCCGATACTGTACTCTGTACTTGGGTAGGAGCGACATATTTTGAAGTTGATGTAAAAGTTTCTAACCACAGCCAAACTTCAAGGCCAGGATTGCGGCGATCATATGTAATAATTGCTTCAACCAATTCCTGAAATCAGACAGCGGGCTCTGCCGTGCAGCGGGCTACATTAGTTTATCAAACTATACTGTGGGTTACTATCACTTCTGTGCTCTAGTCTGTAGTTAACCGCGTCACTGATGCACGGTGGCCTGCTTATTACAAATTGTCGGAGTTTGAATTTGTTCCTATTAACATTCTACACTTTCAGTACCTCTACCCACATACTGTATCTTTTCATTCAATTCGTCGGTCAAGCATCACAGGGGGGCCTGACGGCGACGAACTTTGGTCGTTGTCACGCGTCACCAAGGCGGCTGACGAATATGTTTTTTGTCACGGTTTCCTCAGAAAATGGCTCCAGAGCCATATAGAATCCGCAAAAGAATCTTGGGGGTTCAGAGGCTGGAAATTCAGCAGTCAGACCCATTTTCGTCCGATTTTCCTCGTGGAAGCCAAGTTTCCATCCGAAATTTGACCAAAATCAACTGAGATATAAAAAAAATCTACACAAGTGGCGTTATAGAGTGCAGAAGTCAAAATTGGTCCGAAAATGGTCAGGAACAGATCTCTGAGGTCTCTTCATCATTTGGAAACAATATGAGGATCCGACAAATTTTTTGTCCTTGTCACGCTCATTCTTGGGCGTTGACGAGGTGACGAATTGGTTCAACATGTCACACGTCACACCCCCTGTCGAATTGAATGAAATTATACAGTATATCTGGAGGGAAAGTGTCTTATAATCGAAATACGAAGCAAACTGCCTCTTCACAAGGTGAGGCTGGCAGCTACTTCCATCGGAATCAATATTTCGCTGTTTGCCGCTGCCGGCCCATCAAAATTCGGCATCGTTATTCTTCAACTTTCCCGCTGAGTGCTAGCGGAAGGAAGTTATTTTTTGGATTCCTGAAGACAGATATTAGATCAGAACCACGAAGAACGCGTCCCTGACCCGTTGTCGACACCAGAAGATGTGATTGGTAATAAGCCGGCCAGCGATTGCTCGATAGAGGTTACTACAACATGCGAGGTACAAGTATTTTTGTTGTAGCGTCTGTCTATGAGAGAACCTGTGCTCATACTTACTATGATCGGCAACTCCACAGTGGCTCAAGGTGCAATGTATCTGTAACGGTCACGTACAAGACCTTGTACGTATTCTATTTACCACATTCCTTTTCTTCTATCTCCCTATCACATACACTCCTTATACCATTTTCCTCACTCCAACGCGTTCTCGACTTAACGCTACACGCTCCTTAACCTCTATCTCCGTTCGCCTTCATCCTATCATCCCATCATACCCGATTCGGGCTGCATAGCCACATGATCCGTAGTATATATAGTGACCTGTAACGTAGATAGTTCTTCGGTTAATCTACTACTTACAACAGTCAGATTCGCCACCCCAGTGTGCCGGAACTCGTGCTCTACGCTTCCGTCACAGTATCAAATTTCTTTCTGGATGAGGCCCAATTCTGGACTTCAGCGATATTCATAACTTTTCGTTGGGATTGTTCAAACCTGTATGTCCTGTATTCTAACCGATTCAGCCTACACCGAGCGGTACCATTGGCACCCGAATTTCCTTATCAAGTTCCATTGAGATTCATGCCCCGTCTGTGTTCTGATCCCTCTTGCCGAATCCCGGGTCCCGTATCCATTCGGGGTTCTAGATCCATGATTCTGAACGAGTCCGGGCGACGGTGGCGTGCGGTATTTGAGTACGGGTCACCTGCGAACTTCAGGTATGCCACATCATTGCGCTATATTGGGTGTAGCTGTATATATAGAAGGAGGAACTTTTTGAGTTCCATTTCGGAAGGATTCCGCATCATTGCGGAGGAAGAATCCGTCGCAGTGTCTTGCCTCGAAGTAGAGATCCAATATCAGACATGATTTAGGACACTGCGACTGAGAATCTGACACTCTTGTATCCATTGGAAATATTACAACGTATTTGTTGTTCTGGAACCGTATTTTCATGAGCCGACAGGGTACCCAATTTAATCCGACATTCAACCACACGAATTCTTTGCCAACCGGGGATGGAGCATGCGTAGAGATGCATCGCACCGAAGTCACTGATGCTTGGTGAAATTCAGGCTTGCAGATGCAGAGTATTGAACCGGGTGAACTGGCTTTTTTCGTTTCCTTTGCGATTGCAGTGTATGAAATTGAGTGTGTCCACAGTTGATAACGACGTTATGAGGTAAAAATCAGCTCTTTTCAACTGGGATTGAACTGCAGAGCACAAGTGTAGCCCTCAAGTAACCATTATTTATACCCCATTGACAAATGCCAATTAGACGGTACAGAGCGACCTCCGGTTGGAAAACACAGAGCACCTGACCCAAAAATTCGCATATTGAAATCCGAATAAAATTTCATGGTACAAATAGACTGCATCTCCTAAATACAACTTAGCTCCATTGTAGGAAATAGAACCTGATGTCCGTTCAAGCCTGCATACCAGGTGTTACTTGAGTAGGCCGCTCGGTTCACTATCTGGGGCGCTTCGGTTCAGATTCGGTTCAGGTTCGACGAACCTTGCCATCACGATTGCTGTGGCAGTAGCCTTGAGACATTCAACTTCTGTGTATTATTCCCCAGAACAGTCTAGAGTGGCATTTAATTCAAGCCTATCGGGAACCTTAGCTTCGGGGCCAATGTGAGCTGGTCGGCGCTACCGCGCCTGCCCAGCGGACTTTGGCCTTGACTTTGACAGTGGGCACAGAGATTATTGTGACGTGGGTATAGCCTCTCCGAGGCGGAAGCTTAACCTTTAGAAATCAAACCACTGTGCTATCCTGAAGTAGATGAGTTAAATTTTTGATGAGAGAATGAGCTGGGGAGATCACAGTAACTGTCTAGAGAGACCGAGGCAAGCAGCTTAAAACTGAGCATGAACACTGAAGAGGCTCCCTTAGATCGACAGTCATACCTCGCTACAGAAACACGAACATACAGCATAACCTGCCGTAGCCCAGGGTGCAATGTACTGCCGTGTTCCCCGTCTCATGCCCTTGAAATATCTGGACGAAATCCGCGTGGAACCGTGGTGTGAACACATTCTTCCCAAAAAGCCTGACTGAGGTCCCCAAACAAGGAATTTTCGTGGAGCATCAACCTACGTTACCGAGCGAAACATCCGAGCGAGAAAATGCGCCGTCATTTACCAGAACTTGAGCTCCTAAATTCATCCAAGTCATGTGTGTGAGTTCATAGACCAACAAAACTAAAGATTCTTTATAGTTTAATGACACTCATTGCAGACACATTTCGTTGGTTACGACCTTGAATATTGGCACTGAATAGCCAGCGAAGGCGGCATGCTCTTAACTTTCACCGTGCGCACTGCATCTACTTATTGTTTTGTGCTCTCATATCACCGATTGAAGTCGAGGATGGACAAAACGGCGGGCCAAGATAAATTTGATGTAAGGCAGATTGAATTGATGTGGCGAATCCGAGGCAGATTCAAGCAAACAAGCTAACCCAAGCCGGCTTCACCGATCAGTCATGAGTTTCTTCGAATACGACACGAATATTTTTCTTCATTTGTTTGTTTCATTGCGCGCAGTTGAGCGTACCATGGTAAGTATCAGGATTCCAAGGTACAGTTATTTTCATTGATCTGTATTCAATGCATCTCTCTCCATATTACACTCCAAGTAAGTATCACTCCAAGTTTAAATTGTTAGCCTGCCAGATCGAGTCAAGGGCAGAGTACTCGAGCAAGGAAATCTACATGATGCTACCAGGAGACCACGGACACTGACGGGTGAAGTCGGAGCTATGTACGCACCATGAATCAAAGTAAAGTTATGCCTTCGTACGCCGGCGCGCACTGTGACCCAATTGCAAGCGAGCCCCTTGTAGGAACGAATAGCTGGTTCATGGTCCACAGAGGTCAAATTCTGGGCAGTAATCAGGCAGTTGACGACGTACGCTACGTGGTTTGGCGTTGTTCGCCCCTCCGCACCATGGACTCCGGATGCGCTAAGAATTTGCCTCGGGTCCTGCCCTTGTCCTGCCCTCGCCCATGCTCGACTGTCAAGTTTTGCTGACTGTGGCGTATTTGAGAGTTCGGAGATGGCTGCAAATAGTAGGGAGGACGCTGGTTTGCGTGGAGGTTTTGTCCAGGGTGGCCTGGGCAGTGAGATGATGGCGGTAGGAAGAAAAGATGGGCATGAGGATTTCGCAAGCGAGTGTGATCCAAACAACAGCGGCCAAAAAAGGAATCGGCCTCGTTTACTTGAATCTGCCTCACTTTGTTTTATCTGCCTCTTCTCATCTCATCTGCCTCACATCAGTTTCCATCTGGGCCCGCCGTGTTGTATATCCTCATTGAAGTCTGCTCGGTGCGAACTTTTGCTCCCCAGCTTGTTGACCCTTGAATCTTCCCGGGTTGCAACCGTTCGAGATGCGTAGGATTATTAGACAACCGTATGGGTGCCGTGTTGCCAAAAGCCGGAATTCGCCGTTATGAATGCTGGTTCTGTAACGAATACCAAACCAAAAAACGGACCACGAGGAAATGAGACATGATTTTATTATATATTTGCACAAATTGACAGCCCAGCACCAACACGACGAACAGGACTGCACTTTCGGTGATGACTCGGAGAAAATGACACACCATTTTGATGCACAAAACCCAAGCTGGTCTGAGTAGCCTAACCTAAAGGTTAAGCGATTACATCAAGCTCAAGTCCAATATCTCGGACATCAGGGCTGCGCTGAAGGTGGAAGGCATAGTATAATAATTGTATTGCATTACAAACGAATGTTCCTACGATTTTTTACCGAAGTTTGGTGATTTTCAGGATTATTTCCAAAACTTTTTGGATACCCCGGGGCTGAAAGCGCTTAAGAATAGGCCCCCCGACCACGTTTGTGACAAAAGTGGGTAACGAACGGTAGTTTGGGACCCAAAAATGTGCGGGTAAGAATGAGGGTTCCACAAATCAGGTGGAATGCCATGTATACTCTGGTAACCTTCAGATTCATACCACATTCCAGCCCGTGGTAGAGTCAGCGGCGTCTGTTTCGTATCTCGGCTGCCGTCGCTCATCCAACTTCTTCTGTTACCTGTGCATCTACATCTCCCGCCGTCCGAACTTCTCCCACTCATGATTGAAATCCTCCCGTCTATGTAAACCATTTTCTCGAACTACCATGACAGTACGATGCTTACTCGTCTATCTGGCCAAACGGTGCCGTATTCCGACTCCCATGGCCGTTCATATTTTTGGTATCTGCGAATTATCCAACATCTCCCGCCCGCCGAACTTCTCGCACTCATGATTGATATTCTCCCGTCTATGTAAACCATCTTCTCGCCGCACGAGAACTACCATGATAATGCGATGCTTACTCGTTGATCTGGCGAAACGGTGCCGTATTGCGACTCCCATAGCCGTCCATATTTTTTGGTATCTGCGAATTATCCAACATCTCCCGCCCGCCGAACTTCTCGCACTCATGATTGATATTCTCCCGTCTATGTAAACCATCTTCTCGCCGCGCGAGAACTACCATGATAATGCGATGCTTACTCGTTGATCTGGCGAAACGGTGCCGTATTGCGACTCCCATGGCCGTCCATATTTTTTGGTATCTGCGAATTATCCAACATCTCCCGCCCGCCGAACTTCTCGCACTCATGATTGATATCCTCCCGTCTATGTAAACCATCTTCTCGCCGCGCGAGAACTGCCATGACAGTACGATGCTTACTCGTCTATCTGGCCAAACGGTGCCGTATTCCGACTCCCATGGCCGTCCATATTTTTGGTATCTACGAATTATCCAACATCTCCCGCCCGCCGAACTTCTCGCACTCATGATTGATACCCGTTTATGTAAGCCATCTTCTCGCCGCGCGAGAACTACCATTATAGTGCGATGCTCACTGTACTATTTCAACAGTAGGTTCAGGGGGTGTGACCTGGGACCTCTTAGGTTCAAGTTTTGATAAGTTCAATTTCCTTGTGTGGACGATTTTCGGAATTTGCCGCGCTTTTTGCCCAACAAGGCAGGTCCCAGTGTGACTGAACTTATGGTTGAAATAGGTACTTGTCAATCTGTTAAAAAGGTGCGGTCCTCCGACTCCCATGGCCGCCCATATTTTTGGCATCTGTCAATGATTATCGCTCCATCTCCCACGGAGTTTCCGTTTCTGACTTCGTCAAATCAACCGAATTATCCCAGTCATGTAAATAAATGCAAGCAGGAATTATCACACGTCGTAGATCCAGTACACTAATTCCGACGCGGATGTTGCACCGCAAAAGAGGGAACCACGAACAAAAAAAAACATGCAAGGAAAAAAAAACTGAAGGTAATGAAACTAGGAAACGGAACGGAGCGAACAGATCCTGAGTGTTGAGTCAGTTACCTTTCTGCTCGGTTGGAGTGATACTCGAAATAAATGGATTGCAGCGGATCCGAGAAAAGTACCAATTCGACATCAGAAGGCGATTTTCCAAAGAAGTGAAAGACGCGCAGGGGGAGGCTTGGCGATCTGGTAATGCACGCGTGTTTATTTTTTTAAGACTGAGGAACCTCGCTGACTCGGGAAATACCTGTGAACTGCGCCGGCGACATAATTGTTACTGCTCACTTATCTGGGAACTCAAGTAGCACTCCAACTTCGTTGATCCAATCCCCAATCTTGACCCTTCTCCATCATGTCCGACACCAGCACCTCCGAATCCACGACGAGTTTCACTCCGTACTCGTCGACCCCGGCCTCGTCCCCCGGACCTTCCTTGAATGAGAAGCAGCTCCTCCCCGACGCCCCGCGGCGGCAATACGACAACATCATCCTCGATATCGGCGACGTTCTGTTCACCTGGTCCGCAGAGACTAAGACCACCATCTCTGGCAGCACGCTGCGAAAAATCCTTCGCTCAGCGACTTGGTTCGAGTACGAGAAAGGTAATCTCGGCGAGACTGAGTGCTACGACCTAGTCGCTAGCGAGTTCAAACTGGAGTCGAGCGAAGTGGCTGCTGCGTTCCAGGGCGCGCGCGATTCCCTTGTCGAGGACCCCAGTATGATTGCTATGCTGCATGAGCTGAAGGCATCAGGTGCTCGCCTGTTCGCAATGTCCAATATTTCTGCGCCAGACTGGGAGGTTCTCCGCCACAAGGGCAAGCGCGAGAACTGGGAGCTCTTTGAGCACGTCTTCACGTCGGCTGCGGCGCGCGAGCGCAAGCCCAACCTCGGGTATTTCCGCCATGTGCTCTCCGAGACGGGCATTGATCCTGAGCGAACCGCCTTCGTCGACGACAAACTCGAGAACGTCCTCACTGGCCGCTCTCTTGGCTTCAAGGGGATTGTGTTCACCAAGTTTGAAGACGTGGAGCGGCAGCTCAATGGGTTGTTCCGGGATCCCGTCGCGGCTGGGAATCAGTGGCTCAGGTCCAACGCGAAGCAGATGAAGTCCGAAACCAGCACTGGTGTTGTCCTGGAGGAGAACTTCGCGCAGCTCCTCATCCTCGAAGCTACCGGTGACCCGAGCCTCGTCGACTACATCGAGTATCCACGGTTAAGCAACTTCTTCAAGAGTAAGTTTCTATCTCTTCATCCGTGATATAGGCTAATTTTCGTGTGTTCAAGGTGAAGGCGTGTTGACCACGTCGTCGTTCCCTTGCGACCAAGACACCACTTCCATTGCGCTTTCAGTCGCCCCGCATTTCACCGCAGCTACGAAGCAAAGTGTCATGGACGAAATTTTGAGTTATCGCAACCAGGACAACATCGTTAGCACTTACTTTGACCGCACCCGCCCCCGAATTGGTGAGTCCCAGTCATGGCTTCATTCTTCCTGCTAATCACATTACTTCTGCAGACCCCATCGTTTGCATCAACGTTTTGACGTTCTTCCACATGAATGGTCGCGGGGAAGAGCTCAGCGCGACCCTCGACTGGGTCTACGACGTGCTGAAGCACCAAGCATACGCGGACGGTACCCTGTACTATTACGGCCCCGACCCCTTCTTCTTTTTCCTCTCCCGCCTCATCACTGTCTCCCCTTCCGTACGGGAGCGCTTTGGGCCACTCTTCGCATCCCGGATCTCGAAGCTGTTCGGTTCGACTGGCGATGCGCTGGCGCTCTCCATGCGCGTCCTCGCGGCCGCCGTCGTGGGCCTATCCGATGTCGCGGATCACGACCGGTTGCTGGCGATGCAGGAGCTGGACGGGTCGTGGCCGATGGGCTGGGTTTACAAGTACGGCTCAGTCGACATCTTGATCGGATCCAAAGGGCTCGCAACGGCGCTGGCGGTAAACGCGCTGAAGGAGGTCGATGGTATGCGAGTAGATTGAGGGCATTCATGTGGCAGTGTGAAGTTCCGAGAGCTGGTCGCCTCGGAACAAAAGAATTATTAGACGTATCGACATGTACCAACTGCCATATATTCCTTGCGAACGCACGAATATTTTGGAGTTGAAGAAATTTTACTTGTAATGAATGCAGTTACCTCTGGACTATGTAAATCAGAGTAATTCCAGAGCTTACAGACGGCGTACGAATTTTTCAACCACGCTCGGGCATCTCGGCCTCGGCCATTAACCAAACTCTCTTAAACATTGAACTCGGCCACATGGAAAATTCGGGAAATTGGAACGTGTCGGATGTAACCATAGGTGTTGGTACATGTGCACACCCGCCTATGCCACCCGTAACGATATCAGCGTGAGGGATTTGCCGCTGGTGAATGTTGTTCTCCTCACTGCAATCTGGCATTGGAAATCCCGGAAATTCGGCGAGTTTCCTCAAGGGCATCCTCGAGACGATGACTTGCCCCCTGGATTATTTTCAAACGCACACGGTGTCATCATGCCCCCGCTGGGCGCGCAACGTCGTGCCGAGCACCTCGGAGCGCCATGAATGTGGAGCATCAGAAAGTTTAACCGTGTCAATATAAATATTGACCTCACTGCACCAGTACTTACAGTTAAGTTCTTCCGTACACGACAGAAAAAATAGGTCCGGTGTATATTTGAATCCCGTACCCTTGCCTGGAGCGATGGGCACGGGCGAGGGTATTTTTCTAGGTAATCCGGTGACCCGACTGCACCAGTACAGCCAAGTTCTTCCGTACTTGACAGAACACATAGATCCCAGTGCATATTTGAATGCCGTACCCTCGCCCAGTGTATTTTTGAATATCGTACCCTCGCCCGTCACCCTCTTTATAAAATTAAGCTTGTCTGACATCTGTCCGTTCGAAGCCTTTCATCTTTGCCAAATTCTCCGCTAATGCTCCAGGGCCATCAGTTGCCGTTCGACCGGCCGTCAAGCAATTAACCATCAAGTACCGGCCGAGAAGCCCTATTGCGGCTGCTTTCGTCACCTTTCTAACAACCTTTGACAGACACCGCCTCGGCGCTAATCTCGGATGAAATGCGCACATAATTTCGAAAGGGAGACTTTGAGAACTCTGAGTTCAACCTCTTTAACCGAAGTGATGGCGCGGCCCGCCGCGCTCTTGTGATTCTGCGAAAAGTCATCCGGTCCCTAGCCCTAGTCACTGGCTGAAATCTACAGCGTTCAGCTCAGCCTCACATCACGCTTGAAGGGCCCGTCGGCAAACCAACCATGGGTCATGGTTGGTCAATTTGTGGGGAGTTTTGATGCCCAGTTAGTTCTTTATTATAACCACATCTTGACTGTGTGAATAGAACTTGAACGTGCTGGTAATCAGTGAAATAGGGTTCATACAAGGGACGAATCCAGTTCTAGGGTATATTGTTGCCCATCCGTGGGCCTCGGATGCCATGGAAAGAGGCCAGTGAGAGCTCAAGATAGATGACCGAGATCGTCCGCGAGGTTCGACAACCAGGAATGGTTATCCTACCTTCCGCATCGGTGCGGCTCAGGTGAGAGGGTAGGATCGGGAAACGGGGCGAGGTTAAAATTCCGAGTACAAAGAATGAGAACGGACGGGGATATGCAAAGGAAGGTTTGTAGTCGTGAGTGTGTTTCCCCCAGCTTCAGGGTTTCCATACTTATTTGTTCCATTGTCGACGGCGCAAATGTCGGGAAACAGAAATATAATTCCTCTCCAATACGGAAATCAATAGCTAAAGCAGCGAGAATAGAAGCGAAGTTATCTCCCTGTCTCCGTGAGTGAGTGATCGATATCAGAGATGCATACTCGTCTTTTGTAAGTGCAGTTGGAGTTCACCCGTAGGGTTCCAGATTGGATCAAGAAATAGTGGATGGCTCTTCAAGAAATGCGCGCAATATCTGAACAAGCCAACCGTTCCCCGGAAACGTCCGTTGCGAGAGGGCTACGTATCCAGACGGGGATCAAGAATTATAGGAGGACCCCTGGACAAGACCTTCACAGGCCAACCGTTTCCCGGAGAACGCTCGTCACGATAAGCACGCGCTTGACAGCTACGTACACAGAGCGCATGCACGATGGTAGTCAAGACATGTCAAGGCAAGGATCAAGAGCGGCGAGCGTAAGAACAGAGAAACTCGAACCGGACCGCCGGTACGGAAGAAGCTTGCTTGAGATTGACGCCGTATAGGATTTCCCATTCGTTCCGTTGATGGCCAGAAAAGGAAGGAGGTAGAACAGATTTCCCAGCCCCCGATTACTTCGCTCTTTTGGTTTATCCAGCGTCCCACCCGTAGCGGGCGGAATGAAATATCACCATCAATCAAAGCTAAGTAGAGCGATATCCCAACCGTTCCTCCTCTCCCTCTCCCAATGTCCTCCGCCCTCAACGAATGTATGCCACCCGTCGACGTCTATGTCTTGTGGCCCTGGTTTCTCTCCGCTGCTGTCGTCTTGGGTGTCCGTTGGCTTTTTTCCGTCCCCAAGAAACTCTGGCATATCCCCCGAGTCCCTGTCATTCCGACGCTCCTGAGCTATGCACGTGGAGAGGTGGAGGATGTCCGTATTAAGAAGCTGCTGCTCCCGTACGCCAACAGGGGCGAGCCGGCCATCCTCGTGTACTCTCTCGGCAGGTGGATCGTCCATATCCTGGACCGTAAGGTCAATCCGTTCAATCCCAAAGGTCCTCCATATCTAACTTGGCTGCTAGATTGCAAAGGACCTTTCCGCCGACATCATTACATATCCCAAGGAGGTTCCCCCCGATGGTCTGCTCCTGTGGCGGTTCGTAGGATATGAAAACATCATTCTATCTAATGGTGAAGCGTGGAAGCGTCACTCGCGCGTCGTGAAGACTGCGCTGAACAGGAACGTCCCAGTCGGCGAGTTCGCCGCGCTCGCCAAAAAGCTCTTCTCCCAAATGGGCAAGGGGGGTTCGTTGCACTGGGATGATCTCACCATGCGCTATACCCTCGATGCTGTTGGTCCGTGTCCAGTCCCTTCATACCTTGCTCTCGTACTGAACACTGACGATGAAGGTACCACCGCTATTGGGCACGACTTCGATGCGATCGCCGACGGGAACAGCCTCTTCGTGCACCGGTATAACCACGTCATGGAGAGCATCGCGAGCGCTCCGTACCTCGTTGCACCCAAGTTGGAGAAAGTTTTCCCCCGTGTTAAGACGATCAAGGCCATAGACGAGTTGGTGGCCTCATTCCAGGCCATTCTCACCCACAAGAAGGAGAACCCGGGCAATGATATGCTCACGTACATGATGGAGGACAAGGGTCTGTCCACCTCTCTTCAACCACATTCCTTGCTCACTTTGGTTTTCAGACATGACGGACGTCGAGCACCGCGACAACATTGTTGTATTCTTCATCGCAGGACATGTACGCATACCCTCTGCCTGATCGTCTGACAATCTTCTAACCCGATTCGGGCAGGACACCACCGCCGGCGCCATGTCCTCTCTGTGCTACTACATGGCAAAGATGCCGGAGATCCAGAAGCGTGCTCGCGACGAGGTACGCCGCGCCATGTCAAAGAACCTCACGGGCGAGCCAACCATGGCTGAGCTCGGCGAAATGCCGTACCTGCAAGCCTGCATCCGCGAATCCCTGCGCGTCAACACCCCCATCACGTATATGGTCCCCCGCGCTGCGATGAAGGACGCCATACTGGTCGGGGCCAACGGGCGCAAGGTGCTGATCCCGCAAGGCTCCTCGATCATCATCAACATCACGTCCATCCACTACAAGGAGGAGTACTGGCCGAACGCACATGAGTTCAACCCCGAGCGCTTCATGGGCATGAGCAGGGGGCAAGAGACCGAGTACGACGCGACGCAATGGCTTCCTTTCGCGCTCGGCTCGCGTATGTGTCCTGCGCGGTACGCACTCTTCCTTTCATTCCACCAGCGTGTGTCCGTATTCTGACGCCGTCTATTTGCAGTAACTTCGCGATGTACGAACAGCGCGTTCTAGCTTCCATGCTGCTCAACGAGTGGGAATGGACCATCTCCTCAGACTCTCCTCACGTCGGCGGTATCAAGAACGGATTCTCGCCGTTCGCGCTTTCGCTGCCCAAGGATCTCTACCTCAACTTCACGCCCCTCGCCCGAAAATAATCAAAAGCGGTGTGAGGCCGATAGAGGCAATCTAGACGGTCTTTTTCCGTCTCGCATTCAATTATTACACTTGTCATACTGTTACTCCTCTTTTAAAATGTTTCTCTCGACTATCACATCGACCATGTTAGAGCTTTCGTGAAGGGTGAAACACATAATCCTCCTCCACCAGTGCTTATCGCAGGACAGCACAAGACAAAATTGGCTGTTCCTCCTCCAGGAGAGGAACAGCAATTCAGCCGTTTCTGCTCGGATTTCGATTCTGGGCTCGATTTGAAACCGCATCAAATCGAGATCGGAATCCGAAATCGGTCCAGAATCGATTCAATGGACATATTTGACTTCCCCTATTCGCTCGTTCTTGGGATCCCCGTGCGGATGCCAGCTTTATTTCTGCCTTCCAGTCACAGATTTCCGTCTCTATCCGAGTCGGAGAGCGGCGATATTCCAGAATATTAAGCCAGTACTACTTCAGCACTGATTGATTAATCACCTCCACCTCATTGCACCCCGGGTCCGAACGTGGAAGGGCAACGGGCTTGTGAACAGTGGGTCTGTTCAACAGGTGCTCAACCAAAACTAAGAACCTCATGAACATTCGCTGCACGGTACCAAATCAATTCGCAGGCTGCCAGGTTCGAACTCGTAATATTTTTGCGTGCGCGCGCTGGGAATGCTGTCCATGTGGGATAATTCAGGGTACTGATCAGTTCATTGATGTACATTGCGTGGAACACCGGTTCAAGTCCTAGTACGGTACGCGAGACTTGGAACTGAAAGGCCTGCTACCGAGACCAACTCGAACGCCATCAGGATGTGATTGAAATTGGCAGCTTGCTCAAGGTGTACTCTATTTTTGAGAACAAAACTCAAACAGCGCAATACGTACTCTGGTATGTCTGCCGACTCAGGAACTCCACAATTCACGGTGGACTCCGGCTATTGCGCTCTGAAGGTCGTGGACGATTCTGATTCAAATTAATTATATGCTCAGAAGTTGAGTCTCATTAGCTCAGCTCCTTCAAAAGTAAAGGTCAGAGGGGATAGCACAATGCGATTGTTCTCAATGTCGGGTTGATTTTCCTTCTGCGTGTTTGTGAATCACTTAATATTTTCTTCTACGACGGAGATGCTGCTGTATGACAATGTGCTTCGTGAAGAGACCAACCTCAGCATAATTACATTCGACAGGGCTTCCAATGCAGACCGAAACTCCGGTTGCTTTCGTTGCGCATTGCTCCTGGTGCTTATCCCCCTAAGTTGAATTAACACCCGAATCGCACTCTTGTTCCGAAGAGCTTGTTTCCTTCACCTGAATATATATTTGGTGTCATACAAATTCACAACACTTAATTTCGAGATTCGAGATCGGTAGCGCGCTAGCTTCTTTGCCTACTTTGTTGATTTATAGTTCACTTGACTTACATTTGCTTTACAGTAGACCTTATTCAGCACAGCAATGAGAAGGGATTGATACGAGGATTTCCCCATCCTCAATCAGAGCTCGGGCATTTCGGCAAAGTTGAAACGGCACCCAGAATTTGATACAGCCTGCAACAGACATCGCTTGCAAAGGGGCATTGAGATACACGCATAGTAGAAAGGGTAGAGTGCCAGCTTATTCCACATTATGCGAGACACTGTCTGGTTGTTTAATGCACAAATCGTGTTAGAGCGGTGTGGTGGGCCCACCAAATTAGATGTTGCAGAATGCCCTGTGTTCCCTAGGACGGGCAGAGCATTGCGTCCCCCATAATACAAGCAGTGTTGCTCCTCCATCCCTCGCATACTTGCGTCCCCAATTAATTCCGTGGAATGCCGTCTCATTCAATCATCTAATTCATACCCTTTGGCCTATTTCAGGCTTCTGCCACGTGATCAATTCATTCAAGCTAGTTGATTTCTCCCTCCAATTTTGTCCCCATTGTACCGCTATGATATCTCCGTCCGCAATCCTCATCGACTCAGAACGGGTTAACCACCTTCCTCTCCACAGCCGCCATCAAAGCCGCGGAATCGCGGCGGATAGAACCGGAGCGAGCGTGTATCATTCGCCCCAAATGGCCACCGTGGTCTCTATCGCCACACTCCTTTATCGTCGGGGAATTGTACTCAAGACTAACACATCAACTCGCCGTCTTCGTCGTGGCGTCTATTTCAAGACCAGCACAATTTCTCACCAAGATTATTATCAGTGGGCATTTAAATATTGAATCCGCGGAGCCGTTCACACTCCGGAAATAGAGTTATTTCGGGGCACCCAAAAACGTTTCTGAAATTATGAGTATCAGCAACGGAATAAGCAGGCCTGAGACCATTAGTTTCAGGAGCAGTTTTTTCTGTCCAGAAACAATAAGTTTCGGGTTGATCTCGAAACTACAACTATCGGCCAGCCTGAAACTGATCGGTCCGTCCGGAACGGCCCGGTCCGAGCACCTGAAATCAATAGTTTTGGGCACGCTCCCGAAACTAATTGTCTCGGTTGACAATAAACTGCTCCTGAAACTTTTGGTTTTAGGTGGACTGATTCACTTACTGATACTAATAATTTCAGAAACGTTTTTAGGAGCCCCAAAACCACCCAATTTCCGGAGTGTCGCCCGTTCGTTCCAACCGGCGTTCTTCGTATCTTGAGCGGACATTCTGATTTTGGATGCGCATGTTTGGTCTCACACCACCATTGCTGATTCCAAATGCTCGCTCAAGAGCGTTTATAGTCTAACTTTCGGAGCGTTCGGCAGGCTGTGCGCAATTACGTGTAAACTTTTTTTAAGCTGACCTCGTGCCCATTATTACCTTTGGTGGCCGAAGCGAAGCTTCGGCATATCTTGTCCCATCCTATCGCCTCCAATCCGCACGTTAACCGCTAACGCATGCAAAAACTATGATAAGCCGAGATGTGTCGTACTTGCTGTTGTACCTTGGTTTTCCCGTTACGGACACTGGGGCGCAAGGCAGTGTCCGATGGAAACTGGTTAAAAAGGTACGTATCCAAATCTCCCCCGTGGTTGGATCCAACATGCTGATCAACATCTCGCTGTCCCTTTCTTTCTTCGTCGTTGCTTCTGCCGTGCAAGCTCCCGCAAATACCACACAATGTAAATGTACTGCGAATGACTCATGTTGGCCGACCGCCAGCGAGTGGGCCGCACTGTCCGCAACGCTCTCTCACCCGGTGTTCGATATCATGCCCACGGGTTACTACTGTCACGACCCCAACTACAACGCTGCCCTCTGCGCCGTGGCCCAGGCCAACACCGCAAACCCCATCTGGCGCGCCGACCAGCCCGGCGCGGAGCAGTCTGACATCTGGGAGTATACTGTAAGCCAGCAGTGCGACATCCTAGGGAACCGCACCACCCCGTGTGGCCAGGGCCGTGTACCCGCCGTCGGCGTTAATGCCACGACCGTCTCCGACATCAAAAATGCTCTCTCGTTTGCGTTCCAGCGCAACCTTAAGGTCCACATCAAGAACACTGGGTACCTTATTCAAATGAACCGTCAGATATGAATTATACGCTGATGAAGTTCACAGACACGATTTCCTCGGGCGCGGGCTCGGTCCAGGGTCGCTCATGATCTGGACGCACTATTTCGTGTCCTTCGACTTTGCGGCGAACTTTACATACGCAACCGGCCAGTCCGCGGGTGTCCCCGCAGTGACCGTGACCTCGGGCACCCAGTGGGCCGACACGTACGCTTTCGCCGCCGAGAATAATGTCGAGCTGGCGGGCGGGATAGGCCCTCTCGGATCCGTCGGTTCTGGCGGTGGATGGCCTCTTGGTGGTGGCCACAACATCATCTCCCCGCACCTCGGTCTCGGTAAGCTTCTTCTTCCCTTATTTTAATAAGTTTCACATTTACTGACTCCCCCCAGGCGCCGACAACGTCCTCGAAGTCGACCTCGTCCTCCCCAATGGCACCCTCGTCACCACGAACCAGTACGAGAACACCGACCTCTTCTGGGCCGTCCGCGGTGGCGGTGGCCCCTCTTTCGGCGTCGCCACTCGCCTCGTCTACCGCGCGCACCCCCCTACACCCCTTTACGCCCTCTTCTTTACTGCCGTGACCGCCACACCTGCGGCTTTCTTGTCCCTCTTAACCCTCTTCCACACCTCACTCCCCGCCCTCGCGGACGCCGGCTGGTCGGGCTACTACCCCTTCACGCCCCCGACGGCCTTCGCGCTGATGTATCTCCAGCCTAACGGAAACACCACCTCCGGCAACGCGACCTTCAATCCCTTCCTTGAGGCGGCGGCTGCCATCCCCGGCGTGAATGTGACAACGAGCGCGAGCGCGAATTATAGCGGGTTCCGGAGTTGGTTCGTCGCAAACATCCTGGATCCGGTCGATGTCGCAGGATACAACTATACTGCGAATACCATTACGGGCTCGGGCGTCGCGGTGGGGTCGTGGCTGCTCCCACGGGCGGTGTTCGAGAACGCGAGCAGCATGCAGGTCATGTCCGAGGCGATGGCGGCATTCCCTGCTGCGATTGGACAGTGCGTTTTTTCTTGTTCCTCTCTCACTCGCTCACCTATTCACCTGCATCCTATTTCTGTCTTCTTGTTCACAGACATGTCGCCGGCGGTGTCGTCTCCGCCCTCTCCCCGGACTTCAACGCGCTGCACCCCGCGTGGCGCACCGCACTCGTCGACGTCGTCACTCCCGGTGTCTGGCCCGACGGTGCTTCCGCGGCGACCATTGCCGCGGTGCGGCAGAGCGTTAGCAGCAACCTGGCGCCGCTGCGCGCATTGACGCCGGGCGGAGCGCAGTATCTCAACGAGGTTCGTTTCAAGTTCAAGTTCAGCTGTCTTTTACTCCTTTTCCTTCGCCCTCTTCGTTCTTTTTTTTTTCGTTTTGCAAACCTCTTCCTGTCCTCCAGAGGAATTTCCCGATCCTCACCGCATATGTTAGCCGGACCAACTCGTTCCGCAAGCCGCCCTCGCGAACTGGGGCTCGCACTATCCGCGCCTGCTCGATGTCAAGCGGGCTGTGGACCCCACAAACCAGCTGCTGGTGCTGCAGGGAGTAGGATCGGGCGGATGGGACTCGGAGCAGATCTGCCTCACGAGCTGAACTGCGGGCGTCCCTAGGGTCTGTTCTCCTGTCTACATCATCACTTCCGGTATCGTTAAAGACCTCATGTGGTGTGTATGGTGCATATAATTATTGTTAAACTAGGCAAAAATCGTCGAATCGACATTATTATTTTCAACCGCTTACCTGGCCACCTAAGCATTTGTCCCTCTCCCATCGTGGTTTCAGTGGGTAAATCGAAGCACTACTATATCAGAATGAAGGCATGCACCCTAGGAATTCAAGACCCTAAGCTCTTAAATATCCCAACATTTGAGTTCGCAGTGAATTTATTTTGCGCGGCAATACAACATGGCCAAATAACAGGCTAGTTGGCCACCCCGCCAAATAATGTGTTGAGCTCTCAAAGGGCGGTCACTTGCACTCGGAATGTTAGAATAAGACTATATTAGCTATTTGACATAGTTGGAGTGCATATGTGAGGCGTAGAACTGGTCAGAATATCTGCTTCAAACCGAAGGGGAACCCTAAAAATCGGGCCTGGGAAATGAACGAACGTTCTACACGTGAAAAAATGCCGAGGTGAGCCAAATAAAAATCCAGTTTGGTTAATGGGAAGTATTGGGACGTACCGGAATGCCCAAATCCATTCGAAGATGCTGGCAGCTCCTCCAAAAAATTCGACTATTAGCCGGACGGAACTTGCGTGGTGTGAAATCATGACCGGCAGGACCAAGAGACTTGAATGGATAAAATCTCAAAATATGTCTCAGAATGGGGGATCGAATAATGAGAAGTCCTGTGTAAGATTACAGACCGATAGCATGGCGGTGTCGTGTACCGCGATGGTGGCCAGTATGGCGGACCCAAAAAGCCGGTAGATCTTTCCCGAGTGCCAACACGCCTATACATTTGCCGCTCCGTCTTGTGGTACAAAACGGATGGCTGTGTCTGGCATAGCCACCGGTAGCTAGCCATCTGTGTGGTTCATTTGGGCACCAAAATGAACTAGCTATATGTGTAGATTTGGCCAAAACTAACAGGCAAGGCACTTTTTGAGGGGATCAAGTCGGGAGGTACTAGGCCTGTTTCACCAGTCACCTGTTTGAAACTGCCTGCCAGGATTTTATTCTTCCTGAGGTTTGTGCAAGGATTCTGGTGGGTGGCCATCGATGAAAAATGTGTATCAGAGGGGTAGAACCCACCTCCAAAATTTGGGGGTGATTGGATAACATCTGGCTTCACACCAAATTTTTGCAACACTCTCCCCTGGCGCAACCTAGATATTACTAGGTGACTACCTATGCAGAGATGTTCAATGATATGTGCACTGTATACGCTCGCGTCCTAGTCCGAACCTTACAAGAGTGTGATGGAATGAGTTCAAGACCAGCAACGTTGGGCATGGCGTTTTGTGCTGGGCGAATCTACATATTCGTATTGACGTGTCCCAAAAAATGGTCTAGTATCAAGATTAGTCCATGCGGTCTCGAGAGCAGCCTCGCGCTTGAAGAATGCCACATGGCCCTTGACACAAGGTGCGTACCTCCTCACCCGTTGTCGTCCTTGGCCTTTCTTCCAGTCCCCTCCATTCGACTTGCTCATTGATAACTAATGTCCAATGTCCTAGCTCTCGGATCGCATCGTACGATCTCAAATTGAAGTGAAGGGGAAAAGGATGGCGCCGACGGTGCGTGATTCCTCCTTCTACTCCCTTCCTTCTCTTCACCGCTGACATCCGCCGGTCGTGCTGCCTTGTGGGCAGGCCTCGCCAATGTATTCTTCGCGCGTGCCCAAACCTTTCCGCTTGGCTCCATGGATGCATAATGATCTAGCGCGATTGTATCTGCCAATATATTCTGACCACGGTGAACGGCAAAAGGAAAAATAATTACTGCAGCACCACTTGTAAGGTCGGATTTGATTCGCCTGGCCAATCAAAACCGTACCATGAAGCAGTCGCGGAGCGAAGCAAAAATAAGACCAAGGGATGGCGTACACTCACCAGGAAAGGTCCTGGAATCATTATAAGATATTTTCCCCGGAGTTTTACTATTATTTCACACAGAATTTGTCTTGAGACTTGAATTTGACACAGCTGCAGAATGCCCGGACCGATGATCCGCACGGCGGATTCGGCCTCTGTGATTGCTCTGCGATCTTTCAGGTTTCTGAGTCTCACCACCATGAGGGATTCCAAGCGCAAACACCTCGTCGTCGCGGCGGCAGTGACTGCGCTAGTTCGCCCTTTAAAGTACATCGCTCGATCCACTCTGGCAATCCCTGCCCAATGTTTGACCATCCGCGCACCTCTTGAGCCCGCTCCCGACTTCATCGCGTCGCGCACTAGCTATCCGATGTTGGAATGTGGCGCCATATTCTTGGAGTAAAATGATAGGCTTTGGGGACTGGCTTTCGAAATACAACAACCCGGTAATCAGTCAAATATATACCTTGAATCCAGAAAAGCTGCTCCCATGCTGTCTCAAGACCTGTAATCTACATTTTGACCGGTACTCCCTCGTTTTGGTTGAAAAATGGACGTTTTTCTCCCCGTTTGCAGTCATATCCGACGCATATCCCGAAACTGGTCACTGAAACGCTTCAGTCCCAAGGGGAATTCGACGGCTGGCATGAATTCTGCGCCGCTCAAATTGAACCTGCCGTCAAGAGTGAGTGACTAGTAACACATTCTATACCATTTTGTTTAATCTCCCGGCAAGATCGGTATCTGCACAAGCTTGCGAATCCAAGGATTCTACCCTCCATCAATAAGCTCCTCTCAAAAATCTCTGCTGACAATTGGGACATCACCCCGAATCATTCCAACTACGCTGAGACTACTGGTATTCTGCAGTGCGGCATTTCCTTCGTATTCACAATTCATTACATTTCTCAGTTCCAGGGAAAGAGAATATTATATAATTGGCCTCCATTGTCCGCAATGGTGTGATGCCTCATCGGTGGACCGAGTGCGAGAAGTTGTTGGCGCAACGCAAAGAATGGAGAACGGAGAAGTCTGCCATTCGCCGAGACCAACTAACCAATTATGATAACCTCAAACCCGATCGGCAGAGCGCAAGAAAACAAAGATTCTCTCGAGCGGCAGTGGGTGCTTGAATCACAAATCAGGGCGATCCAAGAAGAGATGCGACTCGATAGCCACCGCACTGATCTCAAAGAGCAGATTAACGAGTTGCGTAAGGACGTTGAAGAAGAAAAATCCCTTCGTCGCCCCTGGGCCCTTCGTTGCGGTGTCATTGATGCCGAATTCGCGCAGTTGCGGAAGGGTGCACTAGGCGGTGTGCGCATCCAAGACCGTAGGCCAGACGAGCGCCCCTCAGACGATTAGTCTGTGGCTCCGGCATCTGAGTCGAACCCCTGTGTTGATGATTCAGGATTGCTACTTCACATATCAAGCTTTTTCATCTCTTTTATGCCTGATCGCAGCTTTTGACAACCCACAACGCGAGGACCTGCCTGTACCTCCGCAGCCAATGAGGACATGGTACCTGTGCAAGCATCGGATGAGTATATGTCATCACTGCAGTCCGTGATTTGCTTGACTAAATAAATAATTTGCCTATTTCAGTTATGGATCCGTACTCTGTGATCCCGTCTGCTCTGTGAGATGATCCCCACGGTCCTGTACCTATGGATGCAAACATCAATTTCGGCGCTGAGTTGAAGGCCTATCCAACTACCCTCCTCATAGACTCATCGCGCACTGTACAGGAATTTTAGAATGAAGCACACCTTGGACATGATTTCGGGATGAACAGCATTTTTACCAACTTTGATCCATACTCTTACGACTTTAGCGCAACAATTTGTGGTGACACTAATGATCTATCACTCCTTAGTACTCCGTCGGCGTCGCCACCCCCTTGTCTGGCCACCCCAGATGCCCTACCGGACCCAGATGTGCCACTAAAAGAAGCAGGGAAGAGGCGGAGGAATCCTTCCGTGGATCCGGCCAACATGATTGATGGGACACGCCGTAGATTCAAGTCTCGCCGAGCACTCGGGGACAGTGGCATGTAGTGATTTCAAATACAGAATGTGTTGCCTAATATTTATTTATTTATTTTGTGGTTGCTGAACTCCACAGCGGCGGCACGTGTCAATAGTAAATTCATAACTATTTGGGGTCTGGCGACAGAAATCTGACCTAACTGGGAGGATACGAAGACACTGGACCCATGTTACAAAACCTGCCCCCAAGTCGGCCTCGCGACCGTGGGTGGTGTTGAAGTTGCGCATCAGCGGAGCGGAGTTTGCCGGATCAATTTGATGGTGGTCCGCACTTGTCTCAGCCGCTGCAAGTTCTGTGTGGTTCTATGTTAGTTACACTATAGCTTGAAGACCAATCCACCCGACCAGCACGCACTCTTGCACGCACTCGGAAACAGTCTGGGATCACCAACATTTCTGCGGCGGGTCACACATTGATGGCAGACTGATTGTTGTAGTGTCGACTTCTCGAGTCCTATTCTTGATGACGCGAGTCCTATTCTTTGATCGGATTTAGTAGGACTCGGGCACCAATGATAGGATTGGGTGAGTCCCAGTCCTATTCATCTCGTCGATACTCGCTCGAGAACGACTTCTCATTTTTCTGGAGATGTCTTGATGAAGCCAGAGGACACGGGACTGAACAAAGATAGCTTGAGAACGACTGGCTTCGACTTTGAATTGGACTTGGCAGAATTTGAGAGCAGCCGAGCAACCGAGCCTTACCACTCATGTATGTAGTATGTCTTTGTGAATCCTGTAACGACGCATTGAGTCAAAACATGGTCGTAAACTGTTGTCCGGGGTTCAGAATCTGAATCACCTAAACGACGACTACTCGGCGCTACTGATCCTGGTGCGGGGGGGTATCAAATGCTACTGATCTGTCACTGCAGCTATCATGGCTACCAGCCGCTACAGATCCTCGCAGAGAGCTACGGGCGCTACCGGTGGTATACAGCTGACCTTTTAGCTATGTAGGAATTTTTTTTTTCCTGATGATTGCGGAGCTCCCACGCGCGCGCGGTACTCATCCTAGTCCCTCTTCGTTCCAGGGCGTCAAAGTGCCGGAGGTGGAGAGTGAAGCTGCAAAAGCGAAGAGATGTCAGCGCAAGAAAAGAGATATCGGCCAACGAGGCGTGCGGGAACGGCGTTCAGGCAGAAAAACGCGCCAGCGCCAGAGCGAAAAAGAAAGGCCAAAAGATACAGACGCAGCGAAACGAGACACACCCATTGAGAATTGAGATGTGACGCGGATTCAATATTCAAGGCGAAGAGAGGGTGTCCATGGCCAGAGTGGCATCTGTGGAAAATTGGCCCGAGGAAGCTATAAAAGACCCTTCAAACTTGAAACTGAAGTTTGCTTGAGAAACGACATGAGTGGAAGAGAAAAGGCGATGTGGCGGTGTTCGGAAGAAATCGGTCCGCGCCCTCTTGCTTTCCACCATCATCTCCAAATCCCCCACCCGGTCTGCACTGCGGCGTCGTCTATCAGCCCTAGACTTTCAGGTACCCAATATATTCCCTTTATCTGGACCAGCACCGAGCTCGTTCCGCTGCTTGCGGCTTTCCTGTCGCTGTCTGGATTGCATTTGCGAGGCAACTCAAAATATATTGGATTATCAGTTCTATATCTTTATTCTCGTATTCAATTCTCTGCGATCTTCCCAATCCCCCAAATTTGTTGGATACTGGCACGTGTATTTGATAAATCTGCAGCGAACGTCTCGAAAGTCGGAATCTGTCGCTAGTTCTAGCGGCGATACGTTTACGCCGTTTTGGTCTTGATTTCCTGGGCTTTCAGCTTTTGCACCCTCCCGCACTTTTCGATTTCGCTGTGTCGGGCCAACATCATGTCCATTATACTTCTCTTCTGGCACACGTGCTGCGTTTGAATTTCTCTCGAGATGTCCTGGACATCCCCGATCTTTCAATTTCCTCAAAGCCTCGATTGTACGTCTGGAGAATTCATAGATCCAAATTCGTACCCTGACTTTCCAGCGTTTAAGGCCCTGAGGTACGAGAACTTTCTCGATTCCGTCCCTCAAGGGCCTTACTCTCTCGTTTTTGGCCATTTTACTTATCCCATAGCCAAGTCCTGCGCGCCGATCATGATAGTTACGACCCACCGGCTTCAAAAGCAGGAGAAGAAAAGGCAATGATCTGTTCTATGGGACAAACGGTTGATTTGCGTTGCTCCTGCTCCGGGTTTCGTACAGATCTAGAAAAACTCCGCCTACGGTATCGACTCGGCTTTTGCCTACCAGGTTGTGCAAAGCCCACATTCCAAATTTATCCACGGTCCCCTCTTCGCGCACACACATTCAATTGTCATAGTAAAATATCAGACTTGCAGGAACAATTTTTGGCTGGTCCCTCTCCTACTCACCCTGTATCTCTTTGCGATTTGACCTCCAAAACCGAAGTGCCAAGGACGAATGCGGACAACGCAAAAATAGTACTGACAATGCCAGACAAGTAAACCACGTCAGATTAAAATTATCGAAGGCAAGCTATCTACAGTCTCAGGCAAACTTGGCTGGAATACGGCTTTAAAGAACACCAAGGGTGTGTTCTTTCCTCGGCGCATCGGCGTCACGGTTGAGTTGGTTCTACGCCAGACTCCACCTGTGATCTTGCATCCGAGTCATGAAAGCCGTACTTCTCGTGGAGAATCACTGCGGCGATCAAAAAATATTACCGGAGGAAAAAGAACCTAGAACTATTATATTCGATTTACGTCCCAAATATTACCTGGGATAAGATATCGGTGATAGCCTGGATATTACCTGTCGCATCTCTTCCGGTAATAGTCCGGCTGTTTGCCGAGGTAAAATTTTGACTTTTACTTTCTTTTGTTCTTTCCTTTGTTATGTAAAAGTCCGACTTTCACGTCGGGAAACAGCCAGCCTATTACCTGAAGTGATCTGACAGGTAATATCCAGGCTGTCACTGCTATCTTATCTCTGGTAATAGTTGGGCCGTAAATTGGACATGATAGTTCTAGGCCCTTTTTCCTCCGGTAATATTTTTTGATCGCCGCAGTGAATATTGTAAACATCTTTTTGAACCTCGTCGAGCTTCATGAAAGTAAAGAAAAGGAAAGGGCGCTGACACAGCCTCGGCGACTCCGTTTTGCGGAAACCTTCCTCAACGTCGGTGTAGCGCGCGGTGTAGACCGTGGGCAATGGCGCACAGTGGCTGAAAGTGGCTGGCCTTGGCCGCTGTTTGGGAGGTCAGAAACAGCGCGGCAAGTAGTTAGGAGCTGGTCCCTCCTCGCAATAATATCGTCGCTCCGAAAGATTGGCATGGTGCGTAGAACTAACCGAGAAAGGCAGCTCGCGCTTACACGATGTCCTTAAAGGCGTTGAGAATCCGGCTCTGGAATCATCCAAGCATCCTCCACGATTACCAACCATTACCATAATGCTCCATGGATGTGCAACGAACTTGATTTCCCCGATCCTCGCGATATCGCCGTCGTCGCCGCGGCTTGTGTTGCCTTTTGGGGACAGTGCTGTCTGGGCCAAATTATACCGATATCATCCACGCAGGCCGTGATTAGGCAAGAACCTACTCGCTGACATGTTTCACGTTCCCATCGCCGCAAAAGTTCCACAACCCTACGCTGTCCCGGCGCAAAAAGAGAGAAATCTGGAGATGATGTCGAAAGCTAACTAAAGCGGTATGCAAGATCCAACCATGGGTAAATGCAGGTTTACGATAGGAGAGATAGCACCCTCGGGACTGGGTAAACCGCTATGAGAGATCCAACCATGGATAAAGCCATGGTTACCACAGGAAAAATAATACGTTGGAGGAGATCGTTGAGACTTGGCCTACCTTGTGAGCCTAAGCGAGTATCACTGCATTCCGTGGCCCCGTCGGCAGAGCCGGCGACATGGGTGGATGTCGGTCGACCTCTGCCGACATGTACCGAAGTGGTGTCGACAGACTCTGCCGACTATGGTCGGCCGAGGTCGACCGACCTCAACCCAGGCAAACAGACCTTGCCGACGTAGGGCTGGAATGCAGTGTTCCTGGTACCGGTTAGGAACCAGGTCTCAAACACGAATGGTCCAAAATGCCATCAGACACATCAATACCATAAAAAACTAAAATAACAAATTAAATAACCTGTATAAATCCCTTTCTGGCAGTCAGTCTAAATAATTAAATTCCGCTTCCTCCTGTTCGCGTAATAGCCCAGCCTGAGTGTTCCACATGTCAGTGAGCCTAGTATGTTTAATTTCCACTTGATCCGTGCCTCTTAGTACTCTTTACAGTGGATATTGATGATCCCGTTGATTCTTTGAGTGGAGTACAACCTACAAGTCCATTTAGCTACTGTATTTATCCTGATTTTATGCGACTCACTTTCTCTGTCCTGGCATGTAGGTCATTAGATTACAGGTTACTTAACTGAAAATGGTTCAGCATCCAGAAGCAGCCAGGAATTTTCTCCAATCTCATGGAGCAGCTCCAATCTCTCTCATTTCGACCATACACTGCATGGGTAGCAAATTCACTGCTGCTAATGGCGTGGACATCCAATCCGCCCTGTTGCAGGTACCCTTTGACCCGCAATCATGTATCTGTTGTGTTGACTGAGTAAATCTATGAGCTGCAATCATGTATCTGTTGGCTTCCCTCTGAATCTGGGATAATCACTGCATTGAAACCAGGATGGAATGAAAATACTGGCCTCAACTCAGCATCCAGCATAGACAAGTACAATATCCTCAGCTCGATGTTCTGAATAAAATACATTTACTCAGCATCCAGCATATAGACAAGTTCAATATCTTCAGTTCAATGCTCCAAATAAAACATGTTAGGTACAGTATCCCTGGCTCAACGTGAGCGTGGTCGACTTGAATGCGTCGACCAAGCGAACCTGAGTCCACAGTCTGCGTTTTTGTGAATCTGCCTCTTACATCTCATATCCTAGGTATTGCGAGAGGTACCGGGGGTGCCCGGAGGGCCTTGGTATGGTATGATCGTGTCTGATAAGTACCAATTGATTTATGAATTTGAGACCTGGTTCCGTAGCTGGTACCAGGAATATTAATTAAATAGATATCTCAAAAACCTCTCCCAGTGTCTCCTGTCCCCCCGAAACTGATGTATTGTGCCTGTAATTTGGCCATCTTCACTTGCCCCTCCCTCTCACCTTACTGCACTTCCTGCTATTTTGTCTTCAGCCCCACCCACCACCTGCTAAAAACCAAAATAAAAAACCAGATAATGAGGATGAATCCTTTTATGGAGGGCAGTCACACTGGGGATTGCCAAGTTTAGGGTAACCGGAGGTGTAACTCCAAACGCCAACTTTCAAGTTCAACAAAAGCTTGTCGGAAAGTCAATCTGTTACTAGTAATTTAAGTACATCTGAAATTGTATCCTAAACTACAAGAATAAAATCAGGTTTTAAGCCAGCTGAAACGTAGCCGAAATCCCAAGAATCAGATTGCAAAAAACGTGCGCCGAAACTGTAAACTGAAACTCACCATTTCAGTACAAAAAAAAGTGCGGCTGAAACCTAACATTTCCGGCGCACTGAAATGGACACCGAAATTCCGGGTTTTGTATCTCATTTCAGTGCAACTGAAATAACAGATTTCAGTTTGCATTTCAGTTGGAGCTGAAATCCAAACCGAAACTATTTATTTCAGCCAGGCTGAAATTCGGTCGGCGGACGAGCGGCGGATCGTCCGCCGCTCGTCTGCAGACGATCTGCCGCTCATCTGCGGACAGGCTGCCGCTCGTCCGCGGACGATCTGCGGCCCATGTGCAGACGGTCACCTTATTGTGTAGGTCGACCCCCCTGCAGTTGCACTTTGGAGGGGGCTCAAAGACGACCCGGCTCGACCGTGTGCATGAGCCGCAGACCGTCTGCGGACGAGTGGCAGCCTGTCCGCAGATGAGCGGCGGATCGTCTGCGGACGATCAGCGGACGATCCGCCGCTCGTCTGCCGACCGAATTCCAGCCTGGCTGAAATAAATAGTTTCGGTTTGGATTTCAGCTCCAACTTAAATGCAAACTGAAATCTGTTATTTCAGTTGCACTGAAATGAGATACAAAACCCGGAATTTCGGTGTCCATTTCAGTGCGCCGGAAATGTTAGGTTTCAGCCGCACTTTTCCTTGTACTGAAATGGTGAGTTTCAGTTTACAGTTTCGGCGCACTTTTTTTGCAATCTGACTCTTGGGATTTCGGCTATGTTTCAGCTGGCTCAAAACCTGATTTTATTCTTATAGTTTAGGATACAATTTTAGATGTACTTAAATTACTAGTAACGGATTGACTTTCCGACGAGCTTTTGTTGAACTTGAAAGTTGGCGTTTGGAGTTACACCTCTGGTCAACCTAAATTTGGCAATCGTCGGTGTGAGTGCATCAAAATCGAGAGGCCTGCGCCTCCATCGATCAAACAGTATGTGCGAATAGAGACTCACACGAATAATAGCATGGCCAGCTGTTCATGAATTCATTAAATCCAAAATATATTCATGCTGAAAGCGACTTTCCTCCCTTCAGTAGAAACTCGTCAATCTTGCTAGTGGATATCATCGTAAAAATTATCCTCAAAAAAATGAAGATTCAACACTGTCCATAAAATTCAAGAACAATTCTCAAATCAAGTCTGGCATCTGCTCACTCAATGTGAGCTGGTCGATGCTTGCGCGTATGCGCAAGTGGTGACCGAGGAAATCTTTGAGCCGTTTTCAAGGTCCTCGGAATATAATTCCTGGTACTAATATAACTAAGGAACCAGGTCACAAATCCATAATGTAAATTGTCAGCTGACACGATCATACCATAGTTACCACATGGTTGCAGAAAATTAAGAAATCGCGAACCGCATTTTCCGGTGCCATGCAATCTTGACTTTTGTGAATCTCGCTTGTACTCTGAACATGATATTTTATACAACCAAATTATCTTGTGTCCTGCCATCCATGGCTCAACGTGAGCTTGGTTGACGCGCTTCGCGTCGACCAAGTGAACCTGAGCCAGTAGTCTCTGTTTTTGTAAATCCGGCTTTAAAAGAATAATATTTACATATCCTCTGGTATGGCAAGAGGTACCAGGGGTGCCCAGAGGGCCTTAGTATATAATTTGATGTTTGAATTCCATATACATAAATTCATCTCCAAACAACGGAGTTGAATTATTCCATCTCGTACACCGTGAAGTATTTAAAGATGAGGTGAAGGACTGCAGCCTAATGCCCAATGCCCCTCCGCACACCAGCTTGAATATGCAGTTCGCTACCATCTTCTTCCTCATCCCTGCGTTCGCGCTCGCACTCATCGGCAACATGGCATCTCCGCTGGAGTAAATGGAGAAACGTATCTGCATCGATCTCCTCCAACTATGCAAGACCAGCGCAGACTGTTGCAACCCTCAGGCGAAGTGCTCGAAGATTCTCCGCCACCACAGCAACCGTGAGTTCCCACCTCGTACCAATTTAAATGTGTTGCAAGGCTGAATGAATGAAAGTGGTGTGCACCCTAAGCATCAACATTGAAACATGCGAAGGACGAATGGTGTCGAGAGAAAAGCCAAAAAAAAAAATTTTTACAAATCTTGAGCGTGTGCCGCAATATCATGAGCATGTCACTAGTGCGCTTGCCAGTGCAAAAAACAAGGGAAGGCCACCGGTGGTATCGACTATGGGTCGGGTGATGTTGATCAACAAATATTCTCCTCTCTGATTGGAAGAGAGAGCGACACTCATGACGAACAATCAGGCTCGAGCTCGTCATATGGCTCGTACTGTCCCTTGTCGACTTTAAACTTGGACTTGATGTTCTAAACGCGCATCAGTTGTGAGTCAAGTCAATTTGGAATATCGGGGGAATACCTTGGCCGAGACAATCGAAAAATTTATTTCGGATTCGCGGCGAACCAAAACTGGCATCTCAAATGTCTCGTCCCGAGTGCCGAGAATTTGGACGAGTTCCAACACAACGAGTGCCAGTTTTCTGGAATCAACCAGAATGTCGGAAATTCGGCCAGAAATTCTAGACGAGTCCTAGAATTGCTTGTTAGTTAAATACAGTTAAACACCTCACCACGGCGGTCGGAGATGCCGCAAAACCCCACGAGCCGAGTAAGCACTCATCCAGTGAATCGCTAATCACAGTTGAGCACTTGTCCCACACGGACTCCGGATCGCAAAAATACACGAAAAACGAGCCAGTGCCGCTGATTTACCTGTATATTCCTTTCCCATTAGTTTCTCGCTCTCAGAATTGACTCTAGGTATTGGAAATTCAGATACGTACACGTATCGAAAGGATTTTGGGCTATCTCTGGAATGAACACAGTATGTCAACTTATCGCATTCTTGCGCGCTCTCCCGAGCCTCACCGGCTTGAAAATCTACCCAAGATTTAGCCCAGACCCTGTGGGTGTGCTTCACTGGGCCTTGTCTACTGAATGTTTCCTGTCCGTTTACAAATTTTGCATGCCCAGCTCTCTGAGGGATATGCGGCCAGGGCAGGATATGGCATACAGATTCACGGTCAAGAGCAGGCACGGACGCCAAGAAAGTCCGAGAAGTCATGGCGTCATGTGGATGGTCAGACCTAATTCAGCCGGGTGAAGCAAGATTCGCAGTGCGAGCGAGAATGCGGTACCGCAAAAATACACGCGCCCGAGCCGACCCACTGGACAGTCCATTTGCTCACACGACGACGACAGAGAAATCCCACGAGGCGTCAGAAGAGGAATGAATCCTCGCGTCGGAAATGATCTCCAGGGCATTGGCTGGGTCAGACACGAACACTCCCGGCAAGTTCCTGCAAAGTGCTCGGGCGGCCACACCGCGTTCGCGAGCCCGAGCCAGAGGGAATATAGAGTCAGAATGTTGGTATCGGAGCAACTAGTAGCCTTTTGCAGAGCAGCGATAGAGGAACATGCTGGAGTGGCCGTGATGAAGATGCAGGTGGAAGGCAAGAGAGAGTCGGATCAAAAGACACAGCCATCATCATGATGCCGAGATTTTTCTCTCCACTTCCACATCCTCGGGCCCATCTTTTTAACCTGCTGCGCGCCATCCGGCTAAGCGCACTCATATCCTTATCTACTGTGACCGTTTGAAATTGCTGTCTGTGCTGCGCGCTCTACTCCGAAGTCCTGTCCCAGTGGCAAACCCCAAATTTGATAGCACCTTCCGCTTGTGAAGGCCCACAGGATGCTCCCATGCCTGTCCGGCCCAAGGACGTCCCAGACGCGATCATACACCGGGAACGAAAAGGTACGATACAGTTCCCCGGGCGAGAGAACGCCGGCGGCGCGACGCGTCTCCTGCTTTCCTATTTTCTACGACGAGTTTAAAAAGGGAGCTGGCACTGAAGTGCGTCACAACGCCCATACTCATCCGCCGCCTCCTCATTTTTGACGTCCCACATGCAGCTCCAATTCTTGCTCCGGTCTTGCCTGTGTTCTTCAGCTGATGAAGCAACGACATTGAAAGTCCATCTTCCGCTTCATCTCCGCTGCACACCCGTCCTGTCCCGTTAAGGACAGAGCTCGACACCCATGCGCTCACTCGTCCTGCCTCCCTTATCGCCTTCCGCACCCGTCACCCAGCCACACTAGGTAACGAGAACCCTTGAGACCGTCCTCGCAAGTCCTCCGCTCTTGCGGGATACCTATTCCCTCTCTAGGGTTCTCATATTCCCAGCCCAGCCGAAGGTTTACTCTTCGCCATTCGTATCACTGCCTCGCGCTTCACATCAACGTGTGCGACTGTTTAACCCATCTTTGATCTCTCCGTACAAGGCTCTGGTCTCGCGCACGCCGGATCTAACTCACCCTTCCCGGTACCTCTCAAAGCGCCACTGGAGATCGATGTAACTAACTAGGCTTCCATCTTCGATCCCAACCGTAGTTCCGCACCTCAGCCGCCAAATCGTCGGACACCTAACTCTGGCGAGTTCCGTGGCAACCACACGACGATCGGCACCATAGATCTTGGGCCGTATTTCACATTTTGTTCCATATTCGATGCTCTGCGCCACCTCTGGTTTTCATCTTGGCATGAATGCGCACCGAATTTACAGCACATTTGATGCGTTACACTTTGAATCAGCCATTCATCTAGGCAGTGGCTTTTCACGTCCTCGGTCCCGCTCTTACGCAAGCAAGACTCCCGACAGTCACCTCGCTATAGTAGCCGTAACACGTCCCAAAACCGGCGTCCGACTAAGCTCAAAACCACGTTAAATGCGCAATATACTATACCATGCCGTTCTGCAACCAGTTTATGGGTGTTCACTGCGTGGCTGCAGAAAAGGCGCTCTGCAACAAGGAACTTCTAATCAACTTTCAAAGGTAACGCACCGCCGTGCCGAACGATTATCATCCAGAGGAGCCCTTGCAGCTGTTTTCGGCGTTGAATTCGTTTTGTAGCCTTTTGGACACTCGTCTGAACTTCTTCTCTCGTGCGTTATGCTCTCGATTGAATCCTTCCGGCCAATTTGGAACGTCCAGAGGGCTACATATTTGACACCCTTCTCAGGACCGGTCCACGGGGTGCATCACGCTCTTGGTACCTAGTACCGAATGATTGGTAATCATCAATCGTCCAAACCGTCAGTCGCTTTTTGTCATGGGCAATACAAATATTCTCTGGCCGTTTTGCCGAGGAACTTACTAATGCTTAGTCTGACTTGTAGTCAGACTTCACGGGATTTATAATAGTCGATAAATCTTTCAAATCAACGCTTAGAGATCAACGTTGTATCTCAAATCATCTCCCGACATGTTCGGCCTTCAACAAGGCCCGTTACTCTCACGGTTGGCGTCCCAAGCCAATCGTCGTCTTTCATTGTCCAGAGTCACAATCGAACGTGGGATAATTTTCGCTTAGCTGCGGTTCAAAAATGCGTTAGGCGTCAGCCATGGAGCACCGTCTCCGGGATGTTATTGCGCACACTTTCAGTGCTGCTGCTGCACCTCTCAAGCCTCTGTTTTCGCCTCGGCGCTGCAAGTGCATCTTGCAGCTGCTCGTCCGTCATTGTTCTGGTTCACGTAGATGCTCTCGTCCCGAAGGACCCCTCCGATGTATTGGGCGGCCTCAAGAGCAATTTAACGAGCCTACGGCGTGTAAACACCACATACGACATCTACGGTGTGTTCTGCAGGCCTGACGCCGGTAGTGAAGGTCTGTCCCAAGGCCGTTCCTGGCCGCTCCCATTCTCAATGATTGTTCTATCTAATTGTCGTCTCAGATGTGTTGTAGCTCCTAGCGCATGGATTCTCCTATACCAGCCAGTATTGGTCGCCTCCCATCGAAGAATTCCGAAACTATTCCTACGCGGCATTCTCGTGCGAGCGCGGTCTGCCTTCTCTTGCCGTTGATTTGTTAGGCGCTGGGCTTAGCTCACGGCCGGCAAATGCGTCCGACGTGCAGTTCCCCACCAGCGCAGCTGCGCTCTCGCAACTCGCACAGCACCTCAAAACCGCGCCCATCCTCCCCGGCGTCGGACCATTCCAAAAGATCATTGGGATAGGGCATAGCCTCGGCTCCGCCCTTTTCAGCTTTGGCGCCGTCGTCGATGGCGCGCAGTCACCCTTCGACGCCCTCGTTTTGACCTCCTTTCTCATTTTTAGTCCAAACGATCCCCCTCCTGGTTCCGGTACATCGACAGTTTTCATTGCCGCGCGGGACGCCAACCCACTTCGCTGGGGCGCGCTCGATCCAGCATATGCCACTGTCAACGACCGCACCCCGTTCTACCCCGCCGATTTGACGGCGTATTCATCGCGTATGTTCCTATTCGACGGGTTCACGAAGGACGTGGGACCCTTGAACATAAGACTGCAGGTGGCCTCGTCGTCAATTCCCGCGGCGAACTATACCGGGGCGGTCGCGAAGGTCGTGGGTGCACAGGACCAGGTTTCATGTGGGGCCGATCGGTGTGTTGACGTCGAGACGTTGACAGCGGCTGAACAAGTGACTTGGCCGGCTGTGAAGAGCTTCGAGGTTCTAGTTTTGCAGGGAGGCGGGCATGATTTGAACCTGGACTTTCAGGCCGGCACGGCGTTTGAGACAATCTTTCGCCTTGTCGCCACGTTTTCTGAGAAAGCTGCGGGAGTATACATACAAGTAACAGAAAAATCAACTAGGCCACAGTCGGGGAAGAACGACTGAGCCGCACTTGAGTAGTTACGCTATCACTACTCGATCGAGCCAGTGACGGTGCATCAGTAAAATAGCAGCTTTGTCTTTTGCATCTTTGGCGTCTTTGGGGAGACATCAGAGACGCAAGTTAAGGTTGCAGATCTATACATAAGTGACGGAGCTTCAAACGGAGTCTTTCTTCTGGGGTTTAAGTCAGTTATTTGGGCGGGTGGCGTGGGTTGAAGTAGTCGCTCTCAACGAAGTCAATATAAATCAATTCTACACCCTCGAATTATCTCATTAAGTTCCTTGGGCATATTTGGTCTTACGTCCTTCAAGTTCACTCGATTTTGCTTTCTGTGCGCTGGACCTTCGATTTCATAGCTTTTTGAACGATCAAGGTACCGTTCAGAAGTATGCCAGTGAGATCGCTCACACTCTCCACAGATCCGCTGCGTTGGAACTAGGTATCGCTTGACTGCAGTTGAACAGGTTGAAAACTTCCCAAACTATGTTTAACAGCGAGATTATCACTCAATCCATGTTGGAGAAACCAGCCGACGCGTACACGGACACGTACGTGGACACGTCGTGTGTGGAGACGCACAGCCTGTTGATATGGTGTTGCATAGTTTCAGCTGGACTGAAACTATTTATCTCTTGGTCCTCATTGTTCTGCATAGTTTCTTTGTTTTATTGTTCTTGAGGTATGAAAGGCCTCTCAATATCCTGAATAAAACCCTTTTTCTTGCTATTCCCCACTCTTTTGGATTCTCCATCCTCACAATACAGTCCCCAAACATCGCAATTGAGATCACTTTTTGGACACCTGCCCATGGGCAAAATCTTCGGCCGCAACTGAGGCTATTGCTATCGCTTCAGAAAACTTCCCAATTCGAATTTCGGCCGACAATGAACGCCATTGCCACTAGCATTGATATTGCAGCACTTCTTTCCTCTTATCTAGCAAAATTCTATAGTCATTTTTTGGGGTTACTACATGATTTTGTGTGTCAATCTCCGGAGCGAAGCGAGGGGACATCTTGTAAGTACTACATCCAAGCTCCACTCCACGCCGTGAGTTATTCCTACCTCTAGCTCCTAGGCGGCTCCCCCGTCGTCGTTTCCCACCCATTGGGGATTGTCCAATTGCCGTAGCAGTCGTACGCCCAGTCCGTCGCCCCGATGATCTCCTTCTGCGCCGCGACGAACGCGTCCACAGCACACATTCCGTCCTTTTGCGCAGCACAGCCCGCGATACCCGTCAGCGGGACCACGCCGTCGCGTACGATGATGCGGATCTGCGGCCCAGGCACGGAGATGCATTCAAGGACTGTATCGACATATGTGTCAGTGTAGTAGGACATACGCTGGAACTGGACGTTCGTCGCGAATGGCGCAAGTTGCGATACTCTGAACGTGCGGTGCTTCGGGATGTGGTCTGCTGGTAGCGGGCCCTCTGTCGCCAGGGTGGACAGGTTGAGTGCCGTGAGTACTGGTCATGATACATGTATCATTGTCAGTTATTCGCGCTCGAAGACATGATACACATAATGCAGACCGTTGAGAACGACGACCTCGTGTGTCGCATCCATCAGTAAAACTGCAATTTCGTCTTTCACGTCTTTCGCATCTTTGCCAAGACGTGAGAGACGTGAAAGACGGATTTTTGGTCAAGACGTCGCATCTTTCCAAAGTAGATTCACTTTTCTTAGGAAAGACTTCCGTCTTCGGAAAGACGTTCCAAGACGCTGTAGATTTTGCCAAAGATTGGTTGTAAGATACTAAATACCCTCACAAAGCTTCGCAAAGATACATTTAAAGACAATATATTGGTACCAAACGATACATTGGATATACGGGACCACAATGTACAGCCAAGGCAGGGGTAGAAACTGAGATAATATCCGTTGGAACAGGAGACGATGTGCTGAGGAATAACGTTAGCACTGTTTACCGCATATCACGACTGTAAACGCACCGAAGTCCGAAATGTAGCGACAGATCCCAACAAGACACTAATCCGCGCCGCGCAAGTGACGGCCATCATGCACGCAAGCGGCGCGGGAATAAAGTAGCTGCATGAACCGATACGCACTTCATGGTAAATCAGTCGACATTGGGACAGGTTGAACTGTATACATACGATGTTTTGCGGAGGCTTTTGGGGCGGACGGGGGAGGAGGGGGAAGGGGAGGCAGTCAAGGTTGTGAGGTATAACATTGCGCAGTGCACATGACAGTACACCTTGCGCTTGAATGGTTTTGCACGGCTTGAAGACTTGGGCTTGAATGGTATTGACTTGAAACTTAAGACAGGAGTTGAAGGGCTTTGAGCTTGAGGGACCTTGAAACTTGAGGGTTTGAGGTTGAGCATTAAGGTCTTCACCTGGTATTGAGGAGCACCCGACATAGTAAGCCCGACAGAGGCGGGAGCATCGTGCAGCGAGATCCCAGAGCTGGTGATCACCAAAAGAGATAGTAGAGGGTGGAAGGAACCCAATGGCTGAAGTCAGGAGGAGAGCAGAGCTGGGGAGGATGGGGAAGGATGGGGGGGAAAGACAAGGCGCGATGTGATCGTCGATCAACATCCATCAACCATCACATGGTTACGCACGGGCCAGCGGAGTTTGAATGACTTGTGATATTTCGCTGCATCTTGATTTTGCCCAACGACACATGGAGAACCGTCTGCTCTGCATTGAATTGTCCCAGCTCGATTCCGACACTACTAGTTGTTCATGGACCAGGATTCCGCCGCATGGTAACGGGAGAATCCCACTCCGAATCAAACCCTGTTCTTGCTTCAAGTTGATTGCAGACAAGCTTGCAGATGTCCAACATCTTGGAATCGTAAATAGAGGCTAAAATCCACGTCATATCTAAGAACTGTCAATTTTTTCGATTTCCGTAGGCGAGTTCAAATAATTTGCGGACGACGCGATCAAAGATGTAAGATGAGTCGCTAAAGATATAAGACGTCCAAAGATGCCTTTTCCAAGAGATGAGATGTTTTACTCAAGACAAAAATGCCCAAAGATGGCCGCCAAAGATGTAGTAAGATGCCAAAGACGAAATTGCAGTTTTACTGATGTCGACGTACAGGCTCTGTCCGAACGGAAACGTGATCAGATTGTCGTCTAGCGTCGCGTTGGTGGACGAGTTGTGCGTCGAGATGGGGGTATGCGTGAGCTGTGCCACGAGTTCTTGCACATACCCGATGCCCTGCGACCGCGCAAGCGGGAAGCCGAAGCCCGAATTCAAGTACCTGGCAAAACCGTTGACGCAGCTATGTACAGTTTACAAAGGCCGACGTACCCAAGGACGTACCAGAAATAAAGGTCAAACCTAATGAAGGGTTAGTCCAAGCTCCGATCTAGCACTAAAAACTAACGAATACTCGAATCCATCCCACTCCTCTTCCATGAAAAGCTCGCAAAACTTCGAATACCCAAGTGCGACAGTCTTCCGGTGACGCTTAAATTTCAATCCTCCAAACGTGGGGAAATTTTACCTCGTATGCGCACAGCTGTTGGAAGACGTACACGTCCTCGATCGTCAAAGTATAGCCGGTTAACTGAGGCTGCAGGCGACGGAGTGCCTTTTTGAGATAGACCGAAGCCCATTTGGCAAGGTACCCGCGGCCCCGATCGGCTTTGGATGAATCTTGAAAATATCGGAGTCTTTCACAGACGTACGTCGTATAGGGTGCGAGCGTGTTGTTAAACTGTGCACAGGATTAGTTCAGGAAACTGCGTAGCCGGAAGGACGCACGCCATGCCCCTCGATGGTGATGCTTTCCTGGTATTGGCCCTCGAATGGATAGCCGAAGAAGCCGATTGCGAAATTCTGAGCCGATGCGAGCATGCGGGCACTGTGGCCAGTGCTTCGTTAGTGCATAGAACCGAGATGGGGTTTCAACTCTCACGCACTGGGATTCGGTACGGAATACAGGAAGAGTATTGGATTCGGTGAAGTTCTAGGCCGGGGTGGGTTAACATCCAGACATACTAGTAATCTAGGTACCTTGAGAAGGAATCCATATTTTAGTCGCATCGAAATTCCCAAGTCAACTAGCAGACATTTAGGATGACGTCGACTTGAAGACTTCGCAGACTAACACCCACAGAGTTGTTGACGTCCAAATGGCGTCAAAACTCCCAGTCCCGTTAGTATAATCACCTGCATGCGTCTTGTTATTCACCTTCTTCGCCGAGCTTATACGTCCTGGAGCGCGATAAGCCAAATGCAGTAGTGAAAATAGCGGATACAAACCATTCATTTAAAAAATTAAGTTTCCCCGAGGCCGTCCACTTGGAAGTCGCCGCGTTAAGACGGCTGGATAGACCTGCTGGGCCGCCGTACGACGCTGTGCCTTCCGTTGAGAGAATACACCCACCCCAGGCAGAGGGATACCTCGCACTGTGCCTATGCAGCAAGTGCAAGCCTGTCACTTGGCAGGTGTCCGGCATCTCAGGCCCAGAATGGACCTATTCGAATGGTTGAAGACAGGTAAGGGATGTTATTTTTCCTTATGTTCAATGAATGACAATCCTCAGTGATCAATTCGCGCGTTATCCCAGATATAGAGGTGATTCGTGGCCCTATTAGCACACCTAAAAAGGCAATATTCCAGGCGGGAATATTGCTGTTTTAGGTGTGTAGGTTGCTGTGCCATTCTGTACCAAAGAATGGGGGCTGTGCTATGGCACAGCCACATCTGGTACAGCCATGATACGAGTCTATACGAGAAGAATGGGAGTGGGACTCGCCGAATTTAAGCGAGTCCCATTCTTGATGGTGGTTTGATCAGTCACATCAATTCATCAATCTCGGCATCGCACAGCCGGCTCTCAGTTCTTGGTGCACACAGGTGTATTTTAACACGTCTTTTGAGTATATTTATTACTGGGGGGAACACCGCCTTTTGCCTGATGGCACATCTGAGTATTTTATCACATGCTATTTCTTATTTTTCGCGACTTTTATGCCCTTTCTCGCTGGGAAAATTTAATCTGGCGCGGGGGTGACCCCCCTCGACGCTCGCCGCTTGGCCCACTGCGTGGAGCTCTAAATATTTTTTTCTCTGAGATTATTTAATTTTTTCTGCTTATTTCGAGTCCTTTAATGTTTCTAGCGCGGGGCGGACCCCCCTGGGCACTCGCCGCTGGGCCCACTGTGTGGTGCTTCCGCTTGCCGCGGGGCCCCACTACGTGGTGCCGGTGGGCGGAGTTTAAGGCTTATTGATGCCCGAGTCCCATTCTTGAGGACAAGTCCCATCACCTCAGGGACCAGTCCCATTATCGAAGGGCTTAAGCGAGCTAAGCGAGGTTAGCCGAGGAAATGGATGAGTCCCATTCCCATTCTTCTCGTCGATACTCCCATGATACAGCCACTCATTCCGTGGTACAGAGCAGGGTGGCAACCTAGTAGGGTGATTTTTCAGGGAATCTCGCGCACAAAGCTTTCTGAGCAGGCACCTGTTTCAAAAGTCTTTGTGCGCGAGATTCCCTGGGAAAGGGCTGTTTTTAAAACCTTTGTGCGCGAGATTCCCGGGAAAAAGGCCTTTTTAAAAACTTTGTGCGCGAGATTCCTCGGAAATTCCCTTTTCATGTGATTTTTTCATCTATAAGGCCCCAGATGGCCTTATTGACGGAATCTCGCGCACAAAGTTTTTTGAAAAGGGTCGTGCGCGAGATTCTCTCAGAAATTGGCACTTATCAAACCTATATCTCAAAAAAAAGCCTATAGAAGCGGAATTGTGCGCACAATTCCAGGGGAAGATACATATAGTCTATCTGCCCGTGGTTCACATCGTTCCATCGCAATCATCGGAAAACATCAGCCCGGCAGTATCCAATTTTCGCTGATGGCACCGTTGCACTTGCTAGCATTGCTAGGAATGAGATAGGTATGTACGCATTCAACTCTAAGGTAGTAGACTTCGTACTAATGGATACTTCAGGAACACAATTTGGTACTTCATCCCAAATTCTGGAATTGATCTATTACTTTAGCCTTCAGTGATTTATATGACGCCTTTTTCGTGTTCAAAGCCGCTGAAGTCGGTCTATGAACATTCGGGCATCTTGGTGCATATGCTCAATCCAATGTGTACCTTTCTTTGAATTACACTGACCTGATATCCCGGGTCTAGATCAGCTGGCGACTCTTCTGAATTCAAACTGACCTCTGCAGGTATTCGAGCGTGGAACATCACCGAGGTAAGTTCTGCCCAATTTGTCTTTAAATTTTCGCGACTGGCCACCTATCTTGCCACGCGCGGGCAGCCGCCCGAGTCCGGTATGGAATCGCAAGCATTCAAGGAATGGTGTGGTTACTCCATCTTGTATCTCCTCGCAAACTTCTCAATTCCGCCTTTTCTGCAGGGCTGGCAGCACGCTGCTTTGGTCTGCAAGAGCCTTTAAGTTTTCATACATAGTGCATATACCTTTTTTTTCCGTGTGTAGGAAAGCGTACACATTATTATCTTTGGAGGTAAACTGATCCAGCGCTGCTTCAGATCTGTGGTGACTTAGAATGTTGCAGAGTCGGCCTTGTGAGCGCGTGAAGGCTCCAAATCCGCGCAGCTTTGTCCGGGAGTGCGCGGAGATTTGAGAGACGGGTGAGGATGCAGAGCGATTTGGTAGCCACGGACTGGGTGCGTATCAATTTGCTCTGCAGGCATTTGCCTAGGACTAATGCGAGAGTTTTGCAGATATCTCTCGCGCGCGTTGCATTCCGGTGGTAGCAGCCTCGACTCGGTGAGTGTCCGCCGTGCGCTCGCTTGATCTTCGCGTTCTAAGTCAACTTTCTTTCTTTTCAGATTCAGTGTTGGCCTCACTGGCAAGCGCGTGCGCCGTCTGAGGTGTGCAATTTGCGCGTGCACGGCTCCCAAGATAATTTTCATTGCGGCTTCGATTACTTCTCTGCCTGACTTGTGAGCGATTCTCAGGCGAGCAGCGCGGCGCAAAAGTCTTGCGGATGGTGCCCTCGGGTGCGCGTGCATATTGCGTGGTTTGTAAACCAGTCCGAGAGCGCAGGAGATAGGAAGAAAATACATATATCGAAATGTACTCTTTGCACGCGCGTGCTATTAACTTGTATCGCAGCTACGACACCCGTATTTCCTTCCTTCAGTTCGCTGCTAATGACAGATTCATCGCTTAAGTAAAATTGTGTGAGCGTAGGAACTTTCGAGAGGAACGGAACGTAGCTTACCTCAAACTCCAAGAAAATTCGCCGCGCGCCTGTACGCAAACCTGCGATTTTGCGCGCTGTGCGCGTTCGCTTGCCTTCTCGTATATCCTCACGGACCCGGCGAGCCCAAGAGAGCACACCCGCTCCCTCAGGAAGCAGCACATAATGAAAAAAAAAAAAAAAGATAACAAAGACTCACCCGAAGCGAATGTGAACCGAATAAACGGGGATATAAAGAAAGAAGTGCTTAAGAGCAACACGGAAACGAACACTCACCCTCATCCAAGATCTTCCTAAACGCAGACCTCGCCTCCTTGGCCCTCCCCTATCTATCCCATCCGAGAATGCGGGCCGGATTCCGCCTTCTTTCAGCCATTGAGACCCCAAAGAGTTTTGTCACCTTGATATGGCGATCTTGCCCGATCTTGCCTTCACATGGATCTATCGATCGCGCCCTGTCATCCCGGAATTAAATCAGGAGTCGCATGTAAATGGGAGGAACAAGAAAGCAAAGGAGCTGGAGACTGATGAAGACGGGGGAGTCGAACGGATTGCCATCTACCGAAGACGTCTGCTTCGTTCGTAAGCCTGTTCATTGTGGACGGAAGTCAATATAAAAGAGGAAAGCCAAGATGAATCGTTTGAGACGAAAAATGGAGCACGAGAGACCCACCGAAGATATTAGATTATTCATTGGACCCCGACCCATCCCGACCTGAGTAAATGGGATGTGAATGTCATTGCCGTCTCATTTCGAAGGGCACGCTAAGCCAGTGAATATATTGAGCAAAGTATATTGAGAAGAAATTATACAATGAAGATGTAGTAGAGAAACAGGGGGGCAGTAGATATACAAGACAAATGCGTACGTGTATGTGCGGCTGTGGCAGACAAGGAACATGTGAGGTAAGAATATAGGCGCAGGCAGTCTTGCCGCAGGCTCGGAACTGGCGCGGCCCTCCCGGAGAAGACATGCCCGATGGCCGCGATCGCTTGCGGCGGCGGATGCGGTCAGGGCCGGTGAGGTACCGTTGCGTGAACGCGACTGCAGGCGAGTGTTGTTGGTCGCCGCTGTCGGGCACACCAGAAACGCGCTGTCTCGCCCTGCCGCTGCAGTGCACTCGGTTGCTGTGCTGCGTCGCCGCGTTATCCGTGCGCCTCGTGCGTGTCCGCGGGCGCTGGACGAGGGAGGCCCATATGCGTATCGGGCGTGATGGTGTGCAGGCGGCGTAGGACGCCTTGGCGGGCGGTGGCGCGTACTGCGGAGGAGGGGTGGCTGTGCGAAGCTATCGCGGGCATGAGCGTGGTGCGGGTGGGGGGGCGGTATTGCGCTGGAGTGTCGGCGCGCATAGCTGTTCGTGTGAGTCGCACGGGATGCGCTGCCCCGAGCGTCGTGTCAGCGGTGGTGATTCCACGCCCAGGGCGGTGTAAGCTTGTGGCCGCGCGACATGTCGGATGCGGTGTCGTAGTGCTGAGGATCGAGCGGTTGGCGAACGGCGCTGTGCGGGCGCGGAGGCGATGACGGAGCTGCGGTCGAGGGACGAGGCGGGGGGACGGAAGGAGCCCGAGTGGTGACAATCAGTGTTGGCCCTAAGGGTTAAGGCCTTAATTTGATTAAGGCTTATTAAGGCCTTAAGATAAGCCTTAACCGCCAGGCCCCCAGAGCTTAAGGCTTAAGAGTGCGGGCCGCCTCGGCCCGGATTGTCAGGCACCGATCGCCGCTTTGATCAAATCTTTTTGCGCTCGCAGCGCTCACGGCGCTCCACCATGGTCAACGCACTGCAATCATACTTCCACAAAGGCACGGAAAAACAGAACTCTAGCCACTGGATCAACTATTGCAAGGGTTGTGTCAAGCACGAAAAGAAATTACTGCAAGATGCCGGTACTTTCGATCCGGTAGATTGGCAGGAAGGCGGCCAGTCTTTCCGCGAAGGTGAGCTCGGTTTCCTCCATTTGTATTCCATCCCCTTATATGTGGACAGCATGTCAACGTACAGTGTCTGTCCGCGGCGACAAAATCACCTGGATCACTCACATCTTGGGAGGAAGGAATGCGAAGGCGTGCATACATGTCACGGATGCCGCCCGGCAAGAGGCTACTAGCCAACGGGATGCAGGCTTCGCAGAGAAACAGAAGACCAAAGTAGCAGCTGCCGAGACTAGTAAAAATACGGCAACAGTCTTTGGTACGAGCACGACATCCGAGTCTGCAGGAAAGCATGGCGGATCAGTGTCGGCCGCGGACGACCCCGAGCCGAAACGTCTCAAGCAAGGATTCTTCCAGGTCTTTAGCGGCAAGGACCAGCCTTTTACCACGGCTGAGGCTGCCGAGTTTCAGGCCCAGGCTTTGCGAGCGACTGTCTCCGCGGGATTGCCGTTTCGGGTGTGGGAGAACAGAGAAGTCCAGAAACTCATTGGGCTTCTACGGAGCGCGGGGCCGGAAATTCTGCCGTCTCGCAAGGTTGTCGCTGGCAGATTACTTGACAATGCTGCAGAAATAGTCGAAGTCCAGGTCAAGCGAGCGCTGCAAGGGAAAGAAGCGGGACTGGTGTACGTCATTTAACTTCTGTTGCAGGCTGTACTAATTTAATTTAGTTCTGACGGATGGAAGGCGCGGAAAAAGATTGACGTTAATGCACTTTGTGCCAACGTCGACTACAAGGTGCGCTACTATTTTATTCTAGCCATGGATTCAGATTCTCAACTGTAGTATGTAGGTGTACTCGTTAGAACTAGTCGACATGACAGCGCTAAGTAAAGATGGACCCGCACTTTGTAAACAATTCGCAGATATGATCGACCGTGTCGAAGCAAAATACAAATGCTACATCATATTCTTCACGACAGACGCCGACGGTGGGAGTAAAAAGGGGCGGACACTTTTGGGGAAGGAACGGCCGTGGTTATTTGTCCCCTCTTGTTGGGCACATCAGGTCCGTTTCACTCGGAGTATTGTATCAATATTCTCAAATCCTCCAACAGTTCCAGCTGATCCTCGGGGACTACTTCAAGGTCTATCCGTACGCGGCAGAGATCGCCGAGACGGCGACAGGTCTGATTGCATGGATAAATAACCACGGAAAGGTTCGTAAAATCTTCGACGCTGTTCAGGCGGAGCTGAGCAAAGATCGGCTTGGACATGTGCTCGTATTGGCTTACCTTGTCGCAAACCTCACGCGGTGGACCACCCATTGCATCGCCTTTCTCAGGCTGCTTGTTCTGCGCGAATATCCGCAGTTTGCGGTCATGCAGAGTCGCGGTGCTATCATCGCGGCACAAGTTGGCGCAGCCAAATCCACCGAAGCAGAGAGACTAAAGGAGGAAGCTATTCACTATTGCGACCTCATCTCGAATCCTGCCTTCTGGAGTGGTCTCACCTCCGTCGTCGAGGACATTGAACCTATCTGTTATGGAACAAATATCAACCAGAAGGATAATACTCAGGCGGATCAAGTTCTTTTGACGTTGGCTGGGCTATATCTGCACTACACCGAACATCCTGAGCCCGAGATATCTGTTGGATTGGTCTCTCGCCTCGAGAAGCGATGGAAAGACTGCGACCAGCCTCTTTTCCTCGTCGCATTGATCCTGAACCCGTTCGAGGGTCTTTCCTGCTTTGGTCCTGCCGCAAAATTTGATCATTTCAAGGCAACGTCCCTCGTAACTGATGTACGCAACACATTATTACTCTTGACGTCAGGAATCTGATTGTTACCAGCTCTATCGACGTGTAATGAACTATCCAGGCAACAACGAGTCGCCTCAGCAGCGAGTAGCTAATGAGCGGAGTGTTTCTCAGTTAATGTTTGAGTACCTCTCTTGCACCGGCAGCTTTCAGGGTTGGGCTGATGCGCGCGATGAGTTTGAGGAAACAAATGTTGGCTTTTCATTTCTTTCCGTATTGTTGACATTATTGATAATTCCCTCTGTAAAGGGCAAGGATCCGATCAGGGTTTGGACTGCACTTGCCCAGAGCACAGGAGAACTTTCCAGATTTGCAGTCATGATACTCAAGGTTGTCGTAAATCAAGCGGGCTGTGAACGTGTATTTTCGGATGTTGGCAACATAGAATCGCCACGCCGCAGTCGAACCGCATTGGCAAAGCTCGAGAAAATTACCAAGGCATGTTCAATTGCTTGTATCTGCTATATAACTCACAACTGGCTGTAGATTAACGCCGGAATCAAGGCAGAACATCTTGCAGAGGGTTTTGCGCCTGCACACCGTGGACGTAAGAACCACGAGTCCGTAGAAAAGTTGTTAGCTGTCCCTCGCTACCGGGATCTGCTTGACGACCAGGAGGACGAGGACGAGAGCGAGCGTGGAAGGGCTCTTGTCTCGTCATCAGCTGGCTGGAGGACAGAGATGGCTAAGTGGATTTCAGATGTCCGAGCGGCCGAAGCTGCGGAGCAGGCAGATGATTCTGAGAGTGACGATGACACCCCGATTGCTGGCAGCTCAACAGCCTCCACCTCTCGTCTTCCCCGCCCCAAGTCCAGGAAATGGGTAAAGACCACATTGGCCATGCTCTTTGGTGGCGCGTCGAAACCCGTTAGGAAATTTACCGACAATGACATTGATCAGGAGGCGGCGTTGATGGAGGCATTGGCAGAGGCCGAGGAGGATGCCAGGCCGGATGACGGGGCAGTGGAGTGCTCGGATGACGAGTATATGCCGTAGAATTGACTATTCTTCCACCATACATCGTATACAATGCTTTATACGCTCGCAATCAAGCGTAGGAAACTATTTCCTAAACTGGAAATAAGGCCTTAAGTCTGCCCTTAAGATTAAGCCTTAACCCTTAATAAGCCTTAAGGGACCCTGGGCCGGGTTCTTAAGCCTTAATTGCCAACACTGGTGACAATGGAGGGGAGGCACGGCGGTCGTATGGAAGGAGGCAGGGACTCCAGGAGAATTTTCAGAACGAGATTGCCCAAGCTCCAGCACGCACGACCCGAAGGCGGACGAGGAAATCGAGTTTACAGGAAGGAAAGAAGCAGAGATGGTGGTCACGCAGTTTCCGAAAAAGGAAATCAGAGAAGTGAAAGGAAGGGCGGCGTTGAGGGAGTCTCATCACGCAAGGAGAGGAAAAGTGAAGCCCAAGCGCTCGCCCGTTAATGCACGTAGGTTGCGGACACGCATCTACGTGCAATGGCGGGAGGGCACCGGCCACCGGTCGTCGCCCCCTAACTCTTCTCTTCTCCGAGCACAGTCCATCCCTCGGCACTCCAGGCGAGATCTGGACCTCGCACCACTCCATCCAATTCCAACATCCCGAAATAACCCCGCGCGCGGACGCGGCGCGATCGTAACCCATCCCACCCCGCACGCTCGGACGCAGATGGCCCTTGAGGCAGGTGGTATCGCTGCGATGGACAGCAGCGGGGACGACGTGGAGAGAGGGAGTGTGCGCGTAGACGCTGCGAGGACGCAGCGTTGTGGCGACGGGAGGGCGACACGTCGAAAAAAAAATAAGAGCGCGACAGGCGGCCTGTGCGCAACGTCAGCAAAAGAAAGGGAACAGACGAGAAGAAAGCAACGGGACGGAAGAAAACACGCATACCAGAAGATCGCGGACAATCCGGGAGGATAGCACCCCACGGCCGCTTCTCCCCGTTGCCCGCCGATGCCCTGCAGCTCGGCTGCAGCGCCGATGGGCGCGATCTTGTGGAAATTGAGAGATACGAGGAGGCGCCGCACGCTGGGTGGCGGCATGGGGGACGCGGTGGTCTTGAGAGAGGGCGGCCGGATCTGGGTTGACACGAGCGCATGTCCCTGCCCGAGGAGAGCGAAGCACGGGCCGGGGCCGACGCCGCAAGCGTGCGACAAGCGTTTGGAGGCACGAATGGTGCTCCCTCCCAATACGAATATGGGGAAGAGTCTGCAACGAGGTCAGTTAGGAGAAACAGAAGGAAAGGTTGAGGGTTGAGGGCGACAGGGCGACGAAAGAAAGCCATGTATGGAAGCAAGAGCAGTAGCAGTAGGATAGGAACGATAGGGCATGTAGGGACCGAATGGAGGAAATAATGGAATGGCAAATCACGAACGAAAGAACGTAGAAAAGAAGGGTGAGGACGAGAGGGACGATATAACGAGGCTTGACAGCAGCATGAAGTGAAACGTACCAAACTTGATCCAACATCTCCCCCACCATCTCCCCAAAACTGCGGCGTCGTGCGGACGCCTAGCACGAGGAAGTGCGCAGACAAACGTTTGAGCCCGTGGGAGTGGGGGCGTTCTTGTTGCACAAAGCGAGTCGTCCATGTGCGAAACGTAGACCGAGCAAGGCATGTATGCAATCATTATCGGATTCGCGATGACAGGCGCCTCGTGAGAGAAATGGGGAGCAGGAAAAAGGTATGGAGAGAATTGATAGACAGCATGGCACGCGTAGGAGATGAACAGCCGAGAACTGGGATAGAACTGGCGACGAGAATTGAGGACAAATTAGCGAACAATTCACCGCAAGTGAAAATGAAAAGCTGGAATCACGAATAATTCAAGGAAAACATACACACAGAGGGGATGAGGATTGCAGCAAGTCACCATAGTCACGCGAATAATCACATATGAACCGCGCCTCGGGCCGGCGGGACGGACTTTGCTGTAAATGAATGTAAGATATTCAACAAATACGCGGCGTGCGGTACCGGGCGTCGAATAGACTTGCAAAAACTAAATTAGCGGTGCAGACACCGGCGGAGGCGTTAATGGATAGCGAGCTGGATTCACGCTGTTCATTCTTGCACCGGGGGAGCAAGGTACGCAGCTTGATGCGTATAAACTCGAAGACGCGTCGACGCCTGTGGTCGCAACTGCTGGAAACGCAGTACAGAACGTGTATGCGCGGGACTACTGCGCGGCGTAGAATGGGGTGGGCCCAGGCCCAGATCAAAGGCTGCAGAATGTCGAAAGCACTAAACCAGGGGCTGCTGAAGAGACTATAGGCTACGGCAAGAAAAAAGCAACCTAAAACGCGCGGGATCCTTGGATATAAGTACGGATCAGAGTAGAAACGAAAGACTCGCGCACCGTGACCACAACCTATAACTACAAAATCCTCAAGTATGGAATATGCACGGCCAAAAGATGACCAGAGCAGCGTTCAAAGATGCCTTTAAAACAACAAGGAAACGGAAGAATGAGAATCGCCGAAAATATAGGTGAGAGTTTGCACACACCGAAAAACATGATTGAGATAGTAGCAACGGCGCGTCGCAGATGCCGGAGAAGAGGACGTCTCGCCGATGTAATCGCCCGACCATAAAGAAACGGACGGACCGGCTGACGCTGACAGCTACACCCCCTGATTTGAACTCGGCACACTTTGGAAAAATGGTCCGGGAATTACGCAGCCTAGCCGGTAATATAGTAGAATCAGCATGTCTACCAGAAAGAAACAATATCTACGGCCACGTCCGTACTATGGCCACTGCGTCTTGTGGGGGCATCCTTGGATCTGATTGCCAACAAAAAAAAAGGAAAAACAGACGGACGGATGCTGCAGGCGTGGTTATTATTGCTGTGGGTATCCCGAGGCCTTTCTACCTCTGCATTACCTTCCACAATACGGAACACGTCGAACCCAGCAGGCGATTGCTTTGTCCGACCAGATGCTCATAGATCCGGTGCATTTCAAAATAGAAACGCCAGAAGGAACCATGGGCATCTGCGGCGTGAGCAAGGAATCAGCCCGGCGCTCTGGTCTGCGCGGATTTGTAGTGGCCCCCCCGCGTGTGTGCATTTACACGTACAGCCGACAACGGAAGCCAACACGTCTTGGAAGGCATCAGGGACATGGATAAGTAGTGCTTTGGACATTAAAAAAAGGTTAATGACTCTAATAACGATAAAGAGAATCCACGAAGTGCACGGACCGCTGAATGTACGTCCAGCTCCCGTAGCGCACAAAAAAAAAAAGAATGCAGCTTCATAATTTCGGCCAAAAAAACCCAGAAAAATGAAACACCGTGGCTGTCTTCGCGTTGAACGCGCCGCAGCATCCAACAGGCAAGATATTCGGAAGCGCGCCACGACACGTGGACAGCCCGAGTTCAGGAAGCGGGAGTATGTTCATAATGAGGTATAAATTGCTGGACGGTCGAGTTGGGATAGTCTTGGACGAGGTCAAGTCGGGCATAGATGGACGGTGAAGGGAGGGGACAAGAGAGAGCCGTAAGATTGATCCAGTGATCGACACAGCCACGCCGCCTCTTTCTTCTGCACCACGACCACCATCCGCCATTTGACGTTATAACTCCGGAAATGCTCTTGCCGTAGTAAAGCGACGCATTTATCTCCTTGTTGCGTTCTCCTCAAGCTCCTCTTTCAGAGTCCGCGCCATCCTCGTCACTTCGTTACTTCGCTTAGCACTGTGGACCTTCGTGACTTCCAAAACATTGCGTGAAAGTTCGTAACCTCAGCTGAATTTAGGATAACTTCGTCACTTCCTCTGTGCACCGCAAGTGCCCTGTGAAAGCTCGTCACTTGAGCTGCACGGAGCGTAACCACATGACCACGGCTCTCCATGTGGAGAGTGGACGCCAGGCGCGAGCATAGCACCCACTCAAGTTCAACTCTGTTTTGCAGCATAAAATTACTGAGCACACACCTCGCTCCACGCCTCGTAAGTCGGGGGATAAAGGGGTCTGGACTTGTGGGGGTCAAGTGGTTCAACCTGGCGTGAAATGCCTTGTAAAAGTGATTGAGAGTAACTATTATGAATTATACAATTCCAAGGCTTCGTACTTCAACTATCCTTATGAATTCTTGTGACCTAGAACCAATTTGATGATTTTTTCACTCGTAACAAGACTACATCGTGCACCGGTTGAACACGAATTGACAAAATAATGCGAGCTGATGCGAGATCAGAGAGATGTTCAACTTGATGGCGAACCCAACTCGACAACGCCAGGGTCCCGCACAAGCTGAAAGAGTCAGATTTTACGAGACATGATTCCATCTGACTTCTTGCGACTCATGACGTATTGTCTAGGACATCCTATCTTGACACACATTGACTTGACCCGCAAACCGTCTATGTGAACTAGAGTCAGATTCCTTGCAACGCTGCAAGGTCGCACTGTTTCCCCCACTGAATGAGTCGACATGATTGCTCCGGAAGTAAGATGTTTACACCTACTTACGCTGAAAGGGTTGCTCGGTATCTACGACAGGTATACTAGTAAGCTCGAACCCAACGGACAGAATGCAGTAATACACTTATTCCGTAGAATAATGTATTAGGCCACAACTATCAACTGAATACGTCTCCTTTCCTCCTTGTTGAACGTCTAGATGATGTCCGACGAGTTACAAGTCTTTAGGACACTTTAGAAAGGTCCAAGGAACACTGTTTAAGTTTTCCTGTTGCTGGTTGCTTTGTGGATTACTCTAAACCGAGCTTTCCCCCAAAGTGCGCAAACTAGCAGAATTAAGATCCTTGGGTAAGGATGCTCTTTTCTACAAGTGGTTTTTAGATACAAGCTTCTCAGCTTTGCACACAGAACAACACTGGTTCTGGTAGCCAATAAATCCAACAATCCCAATGACTCTGACAAGACCAATAACTCTGACAAGACCAATAGCTCTGACAAGACCAATATTCCGACGATCCCAAACTCAAATCCAACAGTGGACGTTAATCCAAAGGCAACAATCAACTCTTTATAAACTTGAAACTTGAAACACAAACTCTAAGAGTATTGGTTTAAGAAGCAAGCCCCGAACTTGGACGACCTGAGACGCGAGACAGATACCGTTTAGGTACTGGCTCCAGCAGGGACTCCCGATTCAGTGCTGTACCGTTAAAACCCGTCCTCCTTATATACTGTACACTAAAACTCTTACACTATGGTGATTACACTACCGGGTATACATGTGTTAGTTCTGGTAGCTTTGTTGGGTATGCACGTGTCCGCATTATGTGTAGGATCTACTGATCTACCCCTATGTTTCCGATTGTTGCACGCCAACCTTTAATCCACCGCATGTTAACTTTGGATTATTGGTTAAAACGCGTCTTTGGTGTCTCCCGAACAGGACCTTCAGATTCAGAGAGCGTAGGACTCTAGCTTTCGATAGAGCCCCCAACCGTCCTAATCTGCCAAGTGGTTGGCGAGTTATATCACATACTCTACCGATCTTAATTAGGAACCCCGTTTTGGGTTGGTAACATTGATCGGTTTAGTAATTGACCGGATTAACCGTTGCCGGTTAATCCGTCCCGAGCCGACCTCATCACGTGATTCGTCGCGCCACGTCAACTACGCAAAGTCACCACAACAATTGGTTAAACCCATGGTTTAACATAGCCGTCTTCTGGTACGAGCCCTCAGAGTGGATGTTATTCTAATTCCCTGCCTTGTAGGCCCCACTGTAGTCTAAATCCAAAGGATCGACTAGTGTATAATACATCCGTTGGTTTAAGGAGCTAAACCAGTATTCGTGTTTCTGGTCAGTCACCCTCTCGGACGGACTCGCTATGGTCCTTCGTGGGTTAAGCCTATGGATAACCATTCGGGACTCATGTTACCCCTTAGATGTGCGTAGAACATAGTAAAATCGCAAAATTGTGCCTATTTCACTAGTGTTCCATTTTCCGGCTTATCAACGCGTTGATCCACATATTGCTGTAAATTACTGGTCTTCGGCAAATAATATAAAGCTATCAGCGTAATACAGTAACAGATTAAGCCCAAGAATTGTTTCGTAGTTGTAGTTGTAGCTGTCTGCAACAGTAATTATAGAGCTTACGAACTCGAACCGGAAATCAACGGCTGAGAATGTTCCGGGTCAACGATTATGTTTTGAACCATTTCAGATGACAGTCGAGGCTTGGCTGTTGGAAGTATGGTGACTTGTTGTGGAAGAGTGGAAACTGCTTAAACAGATAACTTTATTTGTTCAACCCTTATGTGTTGAACACGACTAGTATATTCAACTGGCTCAACCGTTCAGTTCAGTTGTTCAAGTGATGTTGCAAAATACTTTTCGCCGCTGAAGCATATTTGCTCGGGCACTGTTCTTGATGTCAAAATGGTGCCCTTTAAATACACGATGTTTCGTTACGAATTTAGGGGTACATTTCAACGCGTTAGGCCGGAGGTTTCTAGTTGCCATAATTCCACGATGGGAGCGACAAAGTTCACTCGCATCCAAGATACACTGCCTGAGCTCGTCGCTGTTGATCTGACATGCGCCCGGTGTACTTCATTGTTCATTCTGAATCTACTGTATTTATTTAAAGATATGGATCGGAAAATAATAGTAAGGCAATAATATATCTATTGAATCTCAATGTCTGGTAAAAACGCGGTCCGCATTTCAAGGTATTCTCTGAGCATGTTCCGCCGCACTTGACGCCGTCCATCTCGATCCCCCACCCCCTCAGAGGGCCAAGCTTCAGACGTTTGGGGGGCGCATCTAACAGTTGACTCCAAGGACGTGGAGCCAGAACGTTTTCGACTGGGGCTCATTGCGCGTTCTGAGGTACCGATCGTAGAAGCCACCAGAGTTTCAGCTCATGTTAGTCTTGAGTACTGGTGGCTGACATAAGTGATGGCCGCTGGTGGTTTGGGCTCATTTCTCAACCAAATCCATTCAAATAAAATGCTACCATGAATTTTGAGTGATTCTAAGCTCCTACGTACAAAGATAACCACATGTTTCCCAGTTCAATGTCCTGAAATAAAATAATTTGGGGTATTCTCAGAAATCAACTTTGTAGAAATGTCTGCTATCGAAAAATGGTCATGGTAGCATGAAAGGACTTGAAAAATAAAGAATGATCCAATTTTGTTTGAGTGGAATTGCTACACATTTGAGCTCACAAAACGTCCCGCAAACAGGCCATTTTGGCCATTTTTAGGGCATTTTGGCCCCAAATCACCAACTTGAAACCCTCCATGCGGGGTCAAATCCTGATCATTTTGATTGAACTAAAGTGTGAGTGTCCTTTATTTTTCAAGTCCTTTCATGCTACCATGACCATTTTCCGATAGCAGACATTTCTACAAAGTCGATTTCTGAGAATACCCCAAATTATTTTATTTCAGGACATTGAAGCGGGAAACATATGGTTATTTTTGTACGTAGGAGCTTAGAATCACTCAACATTCATGGTAGCATTTTATTTGAATGGATTTGGTTGAGAAATGAGCCCAAACCACCAGCGGCCATCACTTATGTCAGCCACGAGTAAATATCCCAGTCTCGTAGTCGTACCTAGTATAGTTTTTTCTGCGACAGTCACATCACTAGCGGATGTTGATACGTTCGAATGAGCTACGTAAGTTGCCAGTTCAGGTTGAATTTTTGCACACTAAGAAAACAAACCTTGCGCTGTCGAGGCTATATATCGCACCCGATTTAATCGCCGCACTTTTGCAGATTCGAGGGGTACAAACACGCCCTGACCCGGCAGAGTTGCCCTGCATGTTGTGAGAAGCCAGAAACGAAGTGAGAAAGCACCATTGCACCTTTGCTTCTGCCCGTTTCAGCTTGAAGTGGCCTGTGCATCCGCGGAAGCTTTCTCTGCAGCTTGAAGGTCATCGTCTGCAGCTCAAGCTTGTGTGGCCTTCTCGATAGCGTGAACGTGGTGTGCATTGCGGCTTTAATACGTACTATGAGACACCTCATTGCGAGGATGGTGTAAGTTTCTGCTCTGAAGCGTAGCTTCAATCTCAGCCGCACACCACGCGTAGTCCGTAACAGGCGAGGGCAGGCACGCGACTGCGAATCGCCGGCAGCGGAGCTCAGTGTGGATGGTGGTAAGTAACAAAGAACAGAGGGATGGTTCCGTAATTCCGGCGACCAAACAGTACACTTACCACGCGCGGCCACCGAAGTGACGAGCTTTCACCAGGATGGAACCGAGGTGACGAGCTTTCACCAGAATTTAGTCCAGGTGACGAGCTTTCCCAGAATTTCGTTGAAATGACGAACTTTCACGCTTTCCCATCAAACTCACGAACTTTCTTGCTCCTAAGCGAAGTAACGAAGTGACGAGGGTCACTACTACTCCCTCTTTCATTCCTTCCGGTTCTTGTTGTCTCATAGACTGTTGGAGTCCTTGGCCAGTCCATCCCAGATTTGAATTTCATTTTCCTCTCCTGCGGCCATCTCGACTCCACTTTTACTTTGTCCTTCGCTTTTTTGTCTGGATTCCCCCCCCACTGCTCTCTGATTTCGCCGCATCTCATGTCAGATTTCCACTGCGTTTACTCATCCTTGGCTCGCATATTTCACTGCGTCTCCTTGCTTTGTGACAGCCTGCAACCATCGCGAACTCCAACACATCCTATCTCGTGTAAGCTGCCGGTAAGCGGTGGTATGATACCACCGCCTCAGCCTCTAAGCTGCATTCGACTTTGAATCACCGCTTCTTCCAAAACCCACGTTTACGAGGACATGTTGTCATGAGATGGCACCCTTCTTACGGAGCTGGCGGATTAAAACCTCAGTAAACTCTCCCATCCCATTGCCTAGTCCCCCATTGTCACGGTGCCGCCAAAAACAGAGCGTTTGTTTCGGAATCCTCGTTACACGTTGCATAGTCTCGAGCTTCAAGCTAGACTGCTAGAGCCGAAGCGCCCCCCATCCGCAGAGTCAAACGAGTCCTCTTCTCCTCCTCCAGCCCCCGCTCCCTTACTGCCTTCCGCAGCCGCTCGTCTTCGTACAAAAATGCGGCGAGAATTTGTGCGTGCGAGCGCTCTACCTCGGGGGCTATAATGAGTGTCCTCGGTGACGACTCTGTCTTGAGGGCCCAATGTGCGATAATCGTGCTGAGATCGGCACTGTACAGCTGAGGTATCGGTATTAGGCAGTCATATTTGAAATGGGAATGAGAACTTGCTGCCAGTCTAAGGGTGGGATGCAGACGCAGGTAGCAGATTCCCACGTCAGTTTCCAGCGAAGCAGCCCTGGGTTCATCTCAGAAACTGGGACAACTGCCTGGTATGAAAATTAGACACTCACAGCCCTTGTCCATCCGCCAACGTAACGCGCTTCAGCCATTTGGCGAGGCGGATAGCCTTCCCGTCATTGAGATCCGGAAACACCACAGTACTCGGGAACAGGTCTTTGCGCACGATTCGGGCGAGTAAGGCATCTGTTCCTGAGGCGTGGACCTCGGTCGTAGAGCCGCCTTTTTTCGTTGAAACGGTGTACTCAGGTGCGCCGTTTCGCGTAATGGTACAGTTCAGCATGCTGTCGGTTCCAAAGACCAGTTTGCAGGCTCTGGGGTCGAGGGTGAGGTCGGAGACGGACGCCATATTGGTGCGTGGTGTGCGACAGGGACACAGAAACCGCGTAGGGGTTCCTTTTGACAGGAAAACTGTGCCGTAAAATGTGCCCATAACAAGGGCTTCCCTGAATTCTATTGCTATTTCGGGACGCAAAGCTGTAGAAATCCCGAAGGCTGTGTCATGTCGTTCATCTTTCAATCTCCCAGCTTATACAATTTACAGCTATCTGTCTGTGTTTGAAGCCACTTATGGACGTTTGAACCCGCATGTTTGCCTCGTAACCGCCGCCATCGGCATTCCCCTGCTGCGTTATGCTTCATTCAGTCTTCCGGACCGTTGAGTTATTTGATCAAAGTGCTTTTGTGGTCCAGTGCACTCTAGAGGATAACCTACCTGAAAAATCAAAAACCACCGTGCCAGTCTGTGAAATTAGTCTAATAAATGATTCAGGGCGTTTGTGTGAGGTTTTGTGTTGGTCAAAGGAGTTTCCCACCACATTCAAACAGTCGCGAACTGGGCATCAACCACTTCCTCGAGGTGGCGACATAATCCCATTGGTCTCATTCCTGTCAATGTTGTCCAGTGGAACGTATTCATATTTCATTCCCTCTTGCCCCCATCTTTGAGATCAAAGTGCCCACTTGCATTTAAACGATGGAGGCCCCCTGCGAGTCAATGAAAGCTACGGAACGCATCCCTAATTGGGTTAATCGAGAGGTAGAGGCGAGTTGACAGCTTGCACAAATTACCGGATTTGCGCGCAACATTCCCACTGCGCCGCAGCATGGTGTTGAAGTTAACAAATGCCGAGCCATCACTGAGGTGCTTACCAATCCCGACGTTGATGCGCCGAGCGCTCGCAGGAACTCGAATGTTCCGCTCCATATTTCTTACTCATATTCTTACTCATCGTATTGCATTGGAACTTTCTAGATATATTTCTGTTTAGTATAAATACTTGAATCCTTGTCGTAGAGTACTCATCCCAGTTTAAGAAAGAAAAAAAAAATCGGAAAAAATCCTGAGTTGGTTTTTTTTTTCTCCACTCAAAAGTGTACAGCCACCACCGTCCACAGAACTGGGCCCCAGATAAATAGAGTACACTTAAATTGGGCCAAGACACTTTCTGTGTAGTGTTGTTTGGTCAAAGGAAAACCGGAGGCCGAACATTGCTGAATAGATGATGGCCTAGTTTAGTTTATTCTCGTTCCCACCCATCAAGGATCCCCAATCCAGCCTAGCTTCCACAATTCCCCGGTAGGCATAGTCAGTTCAAGCATCTGGAAGTGATGGGCTGGGAGATGAGAAATATGAATACAATGCAAGATGATTCTCTTATGCTGCGCTTGAAAGACATATAAAACTTGTGCCCGAGATAGCCCAACCGGGGGTAGTATTTAACGAGGTCAGGCATTATATATGATTAATTGTGCCCATAAAGTAAGCAACTTGCCCGCAGAGTCTTGTCTACTGAACAATTCTAAGATTAGGAAGATCGGGGAGATTCTACAATTGTACTTCTGAGTTCAGATACCAGATAGTCAGCGAATAGATTACGCTAGATGGAATACAGGAATGCGATTCACACCTATTTTGCATTTATTTCATGGCGGATCTTGGAGCTTGAGTCTACGTCTGTCAGCCTTGGCCTCTGTTTAATTCTTGTTGCTCGGAGAGTCCAACTTCTACCCTGGCATTCTCTCTTTCCGCAGCCAATTCAAAATCTTGATCATCGACAGTTGTTTCCTCTAACGGCTGGGGCGGTCGAGGATCCTTGAAGCGGATTACATCAAGCTCTGTGGAGTCCAGGTCCTCCGTGCGCGTGGGTGGAGGAGCGCCTGCGCGCTGGAGATTGAGCCCGAGGCGTGCGATAAGAGTCACTGATAACCTGCAGCAGATACAAGTAGATGTAAGACGAGAGCTAGGGACGAAGCAGGTAACCGCACGAGGTAGTCCACCATGCCAGACTTCCTGCAGTGAGAATCTATAATTCGGGTTAGAATTTTCAGTCAGTCGTCATTCAAGGTCAGGAATGGGGAACACACATCGCCGAACTAAATACATTTTGGTGAGTGAATCGAAAAGGCAGACAGAATATGGTCACACACGTAAAGTGTGAGTACGTTCGCCAAATTGGCGAGTACGATAATTCTAGGTCAAGTTAATCACTTAGCCTCAGGGCGAACTCTTAAGAGCCCACCCAAAATACATCGCGCCTTGAAGGTGACTGAATCAACAGACGTAATCCAGGCGGAATTTCGAAATACATACCGTCTTTCATCATCCGTTTTATTAATGAACCCTCCACCAGCTTCATTATCTTGTGGTCGGCGTATGCGCGATACGCGGTTAAGCCAAAAATCAGAGTGTCGGCGAGAAGCCTACGACAAAAAGAATCAGTATTACTTGAGGCACTGGCAGAAGAATTCGGAGCTACGTACTGTACTTCCCATGATCTTGCCTCTCCTGCGAAATTAAGAGCTCGATTGGTATAAGAAACCGGGCGAGTAGTGTACGCACGGAGGGCGCTGTGAAGTCGGTTGGTTATTTCACGAACGGGGAAGTCGAAAGCAAGTACTCACGTTGCTCGCGGGAGAGCAGTATCACATCCGGTCAAATTTAGCGCCGGCGCCGTTAGCATTCCCGGTTCACCAAACTCGATAAACGTCCACTGAAAATGAATTTATTTCCAAGAGAAGACTAGGGGGAGAAAACAAACCAGGCCGAGTGCAACTGAGATGGCTGATATAATCAACATCGGCACCAGCACCCTTCGATCGAATCCATACATCGCCAATACACGAAGGTCAAGAGTGGCTGAGCAACAATATAGTCAAGGCAGGATCCTGAGAACGTTAAGGAGAAACAGCCGCACTGTCAACCAATGCCTCTTGCAGAAACATGAGCCCTTCGAGAGCATGCTCCATCCTCGAGCACCTCGTTGCCATATGAAGTTCAGAACTCAATTGTGTGGACACACAACACACACCTCTAGGTTCAGAAAGTCATTTTTAGAGTCCTTCTACACTGGCATACGAACAGCGTACCTCAGGACTTAAATTCCCGAAATGGAATACGAGCATCACACAGCTGCACGCCAGTGGGATATATCTCACGACGAGAAACCAAAGGACGCTGGGCCGCCGTAGCCGTCGTTGCCAGATGAGCCCGACCTCCGAGCCGAGAGTCAAGGCATGGTCGTAGATCAGGATAACTGTATATATGACGCCACAGGCAGAGGTTATTAGAGTTGAGAGAGGCAGCAGGAATGTATGACACACCGAAGCCACAGAGGAACATATAACGGGATATCCGGCTGAAACGGAAGTAGGAAACATTGTCTCGTCGAAGGGGCTCAAGGAGGAACTTACTGGTCCCATGCGAACGTAGCATAGTCCAACCCACCCATAGAATCTGACTCTGCCATTGCGAAGAGGGAAAGTTAAGTGCTCCGCTGAGGGACGCATTTGTTATACTAGCGCGTCTAACGACAGCTTCTCTGGAACGGGATAGGAATTCCTCCGAGTGATCCCAGGCACGGGCAGGATGACTGCGGCCCGTGCCGAATGTATTGAATTACACGTGCGCCTGCCAACTGTTAATTGGATATCAAGGTGGCCGAGCTCAGCGGCCACATAATAAGCCTGGGCGACTCGGAGATCTTTGGGGTGAATTCAAGCTGTCAAGGATTATTATTACGAGAAGTAGGCACTTGTAAGTCCCCGGTTCTATATCGATGTCCAGATAATGGTGTGTGATGCAACAGGGAAGAAGGATAGTGTCCTCAGGCTCTAGATTTAGCGAGTGGAATGAAGAATACTCAAATACCGAAGAGAAAATTTCAGCGGGCGTTTACAGGCCCCACTTCGAAGCTCTTCGGACTTAAATTGCGATTTACTGCGTCGGTAATCTCGTCTGGTTGTCGTGGTCAAATGTCGCCGTCGCGCTTATCTCCTGCCGTCAATGCCAATGAAAAATATTATTTACAAACCGGCCGATCCCTGAATCCTCTTGAAACGAAAGAGGGGAGGGGTCGCCGATTTCTCTGAAAAAATAGTTTCGAGGTATAGTGCGGATTTCGCGGATCCGATCCCCCTTGTGCCACAGACCCAGCATCGCTCTGCAGAGCTCCGCTTACAGGGTCCTTGCAGCACCTTCCATACATTGCGTGTCATTTTCCGGGCAATGCGGGAGAGCATGACACGGTGTGGTAGGTGGCGTGTGGAAATCAATCCACTAGGGCGTCTCGTAAAATTACGGAACGACGGGCCGTAAAAACGGTTATGCCCCCGTACCGTCGGCGAGGTTAGTTCGACCTCCAACGGCACAGTGACGGTACGGGTGAAGCCGTTGACGGGTCCCCGTAACCGGCCGTTTACGCGTATAAGACAGGCTCACAAAATCAAGCAAAAGTGAGCGTGCTGATGATGCCGAGTGCCTGTCAACGCGCCATCACTTTCCCAGCACAGGGCAAACTTTCTGCCGAGCATGCCTTAATAGGTGCAAGGCTAGTCATGTAAGGCACCCTCTCTACTTACCCCCAATGCCTAGTGAGTGGTCCATTGTTCGTTTCTTTTTGTTCCCTGGCACCTACTGCAATTCAGAGGTTCTGTTGAGAAATTCTGTTCGGCTGCTGTGATGCACATCTACCTCGGGCGGGCAATGAATCTGTTTATAGCCTGCACTGCCCTTGACAGCTTCGCCGCCTGCTACAATCCTTGCTTTCTTCCACCACGTTCTCTATGGCCTTTCCTCTCAATGGTACCCACATTGAGGGAAGCACATTTAACAGTGTCTCCGGCAATATGTCGCAGGTTTTCAACTCTTACGTCGCACATGTCGGGCAAATGTCAGTTCAGGAGGCGGGAGCGGACCACAGGCTTGTCGAGGGTGCCCACGCCTTCCCAGGTGCGTTGTGCTCATGCTGAGGATTCGGAATATAAATCGCTTGACGCCCCAGCTATGGACGGTTCCATTGGACCAATCAGGAGTCAAAGGGGACAGAGGAATCAAGATACGCGGCCCTATGGTAAGCACTTGCCCCTGTTCTGTCGAGAAAGCCGTCTGCAACATCTACGGAAGGCCCCCATCCCGGTAACCAACATCAGTCTCCAGGAAATCACTATATCGCCGCAACTGAATCCGCAACGGCCAGCGCAGATAATGGTGATCATCAAACCTTGGCTGCGGTCTATTCCTCCCAGTTCCAATGGCCCACGCAAAATTATAACACTTCACCAGGATTGGCGAGGCCCACAGAAAATATCTCGAACATTTTCAATACCGTCGGTGGCAACATGACACAGCTCAGTGTGACTTCGTATGGAGAGTCAGGTGTGCAATCCGAGGTTTCCTATTCGAGCATCGAATTAATGGCCTCTTGCAGGAATCGATCTACTCTACCGCTACGTCGCCATGGAAGCTCTCCATGACTCTGGAGAATGTTCTCCAGAACCGGCTTGCCATCGGGGGACACGCACCGCCGTATTAGAAGACCTCCAGTCGTGGTCCACAGATACGAGTCCCGAAAGCACCATTTTGTGGCTTCATGGCTGCGCGGGAGTGGGCAAATCCGCAATTGCCCAAATGTTTGCGGGAAGCAGCCAAAGCGAGGGCAGACTTGGAGCCTCATTCTTCTTCAAGCGCGGTCATGGGAAACGGGGAACATCGCGTTCACTGATTCCCACCATCGCATACCAACTGGCGACTTCCGTACCAGAACTTCTGCTGCCAATTCAGCAAGCCGTGGAACGCGATAGACTAGTTGTTGGGCGCACACTCGCAGTTTCTTTTCAACGACTTCTGGTCGAGCCCTTCAAAAATATAACGGACCTTCAGACTCCTGTTCTCGTGCTTGACGGGCTCGATGAATGCGCCGATCACAAGGTCCAGCAAAAAATCCTGCGACTGTTCATCGGCGCAATCCGTGACCACAAACTCCCCATACGCCTTCTTATAGCCAGCCGCCCAGAACCACATCTGACGGAAGTCCTCAAAACAGAGGACACATTTGCCATTTGCCGCCAGCATTGGCTCTCTGCAGATCGGTCTGCCTATGAAGATATCCGAAAATACTTGGGAGACGAATTTTCCCGAATCCATTCCGACTTCATGGGCCGAGGAATCTACCTTGGACCTGCTTGGCCCTCCCCCGATACAATTCGTCGTTTGGTCACCATGTCCTCTGGGACCTTCATACACGCCACCACTGTCATCCGGTTTGTCGACGACGAATATCACCACCCCGCAGACAGACTGGAGTCCGTCCTGAAGCTCGATCCCCAGAGTACTGCGCCGCTTGATGATCTGTATACTGAGATTCTCTCAGGTGTACCGCAGGAACAGCAAATCCAGCAGCTTCGTATCCTGCATGTCATTTCGCGAGGGGGCCTTCGACGTGATGGTATTGCGGGTATGGATCTAGACCCCGAAAATATCGACATGCTTTTACATCTGCGTGATGGGACGTGTCGCCTGATATTGCGTCGTCTCCACTCCTTGTTGGATGTGCCGCTCGTTCGGACGCGATTCGGACCCCGGAACCATATTTCTATTCTGCACGCATCCTTCAGAGACTATCTATCCGATGCACGACGATCTGGGCGGTGGTGTATCTCGGTACCGTGGCTACCCGCAGATTGGCTGCATTATATGTTACATTTACTGTCTACCCCTCCACAAACCGATCCGCAACGTGATTTCTACCGGCGAGTCATCACACCCGTCGCGCAGCTTATGTGAAACTCATCTTTCGCCAGGTTTGTAGTGTATCACTTGCCGGCCACCCTTAGGAATACAAGCCCGACTGACGCTGTGATCGATCTCCTTCGGAATCGAAGTGTACAAAAAAATGTTCTCCTGAACCTCACTACATCTCGACTAGAATTCACTGCGTTTAAGACAAATCTAAGGCAATGCTGTCGAGGTCTGCCAGGTCACCTCGTCAGACCCTCAGACGAGGTTCGGCGAGATGAGCTGGCCAGGTGAGATAAAGGTCTGCCAAGGCGGCTTATGCAGAGCTGGGCAGGGCCGCACTAGATGACCGTGGCTGAGGCCTTAGCCGAGGCCTGCCGAGCACCTCTAAGTAGCCCCGACTAGCCTTGCTGAGCTAACTTCGGCAAGGCTTGCCGGACTTGAAAAAGGTGCAATCGACAGACCCCATATTAGGTCTGTCAAGGTCAAATCGACAGACCTCGACTAACCCTGCCTAGTTTTGTCTTAAACACAGTGATTGCCTCGGGTAAAAAAATTCTTCCTCTTTTTGTCGCGACGATATTGATCCAACCACACCACAGAGAGACTCCTCATACCCGTCGGACTTGGTTCAACTGTGGGAAGATCAGAAAGCGATTGTGGAGCTCCTCCTCTGTCTGATCATCCGTAAGGATCGAAGCGATGGAAACACAGCGACATTCAAATACGACCAGATCTACAATCAGATTTTCTCCCGCAACCCTGATCTTCTCCTCGTCACACAGTGTGGAATTGTGAATCCCCATCTCCGAGATCACCTCGAGCTCTTTGGTTGCACGTCCGAAATCTTTCGGCCCTTCCTCCAATTCCCTGAACTCTTTCCATTACCCTTCCCGGACGGGGACTCACCCCTCGACTTTTTAACAAATCCTTGCAGAGCAGGGGGGCTCTATTCCGAGCCCTGTCACATTGCAGAAGGGCTGCTGCTTCGTTGGATCTGTCATGCTAGAAGAGTGCTTGTAGGGGGTCCCTGTGAACTATACCCGTGAGTGACCTTCATTCCTCCAGGGCTCCGCTTAAGGATTTTGCAGAAATTATCTGGATCTCATCAAGAAATGTCAAGCAAGTTCGAGAATACTCCGCGAGTTGGAGACGTTCGACCTGTCTGCGTTTTGTGGCCAAATGAGCTTAGATTCAGATGTCCATAGACATTTCCATCGATTTACAGCAAAAGAACGTACGTTGTGCGATCTGTTGAAATGGCTTCGGGTGAGTTGTATTACACCTAGAGAACGAACAACACCAGGACCTTTCACAGAGCTTTCCAGAAGCCCCGTCTCCGCGGCAGGCGATTGAATTCTGGGAGAGGCAGATAAATGATATCCGGCGGTGCACATCTGGGAAACCCCCCCTAAATAATTTGAGTTAATTTCAATGAAATCCTAGCCTCTATCGGCACAGTTTCGTGTGAATCCATTGCCAATATTAGACCCTCAACCAAATCTTGCCACCAAAATGAGATTTCGGTATCAGCATGGAGCTATTCTCCCCCCTGACAATCTACGGTACCAATCAATTAGGCCGCCGATTTCTGATACCGTTTTTTCGAGGCCCCCGAATACGCATCTTTGCAATTTCACCGTTGCGGTCGGAGTTTCGATCCGTTCCACTTGCACCCCTCTGGCGCTCATGGGGCAAAATGTAGATATACTTCTCACCCATCCACAACCAAAATTCCAGCCCATTCCCCCATTATTCATCGAGATACACACTGATTCTTGTTGGCAGGGTGAGAATCGGGTTTTTTTACGGCCTCGGACATCTCGCATACTCCATCCTTACTGGACGCATACCGTTCTCGGCAGGCTAATTCCTATACATCGCCCCTCCATATACATATTGTTGCGACATTTTTCTGTCCAGAACTCACGGAGATCGAGTGCAGAAAAATTGGAGCACCTCAGGACGAACTGATGCCTACCTGCTTTTCCCACGCGTCCCGCCCACTTTGATGATCTCAAGTGCTTGTCCCGCCCTCCGCGGCCTCCAGCCGTCGTCGAAGATATTCCCCAAAGCCCGGGATCTATCTATCTTCCCCTGGCATTGTGCGCACAATGCCGCATCTATAAGCTTTTTCTTGAGATATAGATTTCACACGTGCCTATTTCTGAAGGTATCAGGCGCACAATTGTGCGCCTGATTCCCTCAGAAAAGGCCCTTTTCAAAAACCTTTGTGCGCCTGATTCCATCTATAAGGCCATTGGGGGCCTTATAGACAAAAAATCATGTAAAATTCCTGGAAAAAGGCCATTTCCAGGGAATCAGGCGCACAAAGGATTTGAAAAGGGTCCTTTCTCAGGGAATCAGGTGCACAAAGGGTTTGAAAAGGGTCCTTTCTCAGGGAATCAGGCGCACAAAGCTTTTTGAAAGGGGGGCAGTTTCAAAAAGCTTTGTGCGCCTGATTCCCTGAGAAAGGACCGTTTTCAAAAAGGTTTGTGCACCTGATTCCATCTATAAGGCGATTTGGGGCCTAGGACCATTCCACCATTCTGTGCGTCTTTCATCATCCGAAATTCCTGTTCTCCAACGCGGAAACATCCAAAATCTGCTCTCGCAAAAATGCGGGAGCAGAATTCCCTTGTAAAAAAAAAAAAAAAAAAAAATCACACCCAAAACCTGCTCCCATAAAAATGCGGGAGCAGAAATCCCTTGTAAAAAAAATAGCTCCCGCATTTTTGCGGGAGCAGAATTCCCTTGTAAAAAATGAAATTAGATTAAATCACATCTAAAACCTGCTCCCGCAAAAATGCTGGAGCAGAATTCCCTATAAATTTGCCGTGATACAAAACGGATGGCTGTGTCTGGCATAGCCACCGGTAGCTACTATCTGTGTGGTTCATTTGGGCACCCAAATGAACTCGCTATATGTGTAGATTTGACCAAAACTAACGGGCAAGGCACTTTTTGCGGGGATCAAGTCGGGAGGTGCTAGGCACCAGCCACCTGTTTGAAACTGCTTGCCAGGATTTTATTCTTCCTGAGGTTTGTGCAAGGAATCTGGTGGGTGGTCGTCGATGAAAAATGTGTATCAGAGGGGTAGAATCCACCTCCAAAATTTGGGGTTGATTGGATAACATCTGGCTTCACACCAAATTTTTGCAACGCCCATCCCTGGCGCAACCTGGATATGACTAGAATTTTGCGAACAAGAAATATAATCGCTACAACGGGCGAATCAAGGAGCATCTGCAAACATCTCGCGCAATTCGTCCGGGCACGCTACCAAGCCCCTACGGAAAATCAGCCACAATAGAACGGTGTGAATGTTAAGGAGCGGGCCCCACTGTGGCGCTGCGTGACAGGTATGCACACGCATATAGCTTAAGTCGTTATGCATGGACTCTGTGGCACTGGCGTGACCACCTGCGCGCTCGCGGGCCGGGGTTGACAATGACCATGCGTACGTGTGGGGTGGTTTTGATCGATGTCGATTTTCATGTCCCGATCTCCCTTACAGTCAACATCATCGTTGTCCCCAGCGTCTTCGGCGCCATTATCGATATAACCATCCTGAAACACTATTTCAATATACCCTTCCTGTAGTCAGCGCGCTCGAAATGAAATGCTTGGACTCGATGCAGCGCTCCATCTACGCGCATCTCTCCGAATTTCCCACCGATGCGCAGTGTATTCTCCTGTGTTTTTATGGCTCTTCGCACGGTACACAGGCCTCCCGATCCGAAGCTACCGTGAGATCCCGCGATTCGTCCAGGATAACAAGACAACATCGATCTAGAAAACCGCGCTCTGTTCTTGACAGTCAAGAACCAACGGTGAGGATTCAACTCGAAGTCGTTCCGCCTGGTGTGAATTCAATTATTCATGGCTTGGCCCCTGCTTTTGTGTAATAAGATCAGGATTTGCGCGAACACCTCCGGTGAGGCCGTCAAAATTGGGATGCACAGATACGTAGTCACCTGTAGGATAATTCACTGAGGTAATTCGGTGGACCATTGGGTTTGCACGCCGGATCGAACGCATACACGTGAAGATATTGTGAATATCGACCGAGGTCAAACACGAAATTGTTGTGTTTATTGATCTGAAACGTTGGCGCACACTTCTTCCAGGGCGCAGGACTCAGTTTGAATCCCTTGCAAGGCAGGTGGCGGTCGGCGAATTTTGAGTGTGCAGGGAAGGAGACGTACACACGTTTCAGAAGAAAAACAGATATGAAAGGATTTATAGACCGGCGTGCATGTACGAACATTACAGGGTACGTTGACTCGCGTCATGGGGATTCAGGATGCGGGAGGTTGGGCGTCACTGAGAGCGCTGAGAGCGCTGTGCGGTAAGATTAGGAACATGACCAAGCCGGAGGAGGGCGTGGGGTGCCGGCGGGGAATATATGGTGCGGCCCGAGGTGAATGGCGGATGGCGGGCGGTCAACTGCGCACGGGATGGGAGGAGGTTGGACGCAGTGGCGGATGCTACTATATCTTAAATAGATACAGACCAGGTGTCGTAGGACTGCAGATGAGTCAGATTTTTCCATGAAGCTCGACGAACCAGAGACTTTCCGAACTGTTGTTGGATGAGATCAGTACTGAGCGTCGTTGAATCAAAGCAAAAAGTACGACCTTTTGTCCGAGGTAAATCCAGTCCATTTTGTATGTAGAATAATCGAATCAGTCGCGGTCCGCATCTGCTGCTAGTTGTTAGAGGCAGTCGAGTCAACAGACTTACTCAGTAGGCATGAAGGCATACAGCTCGCAGTAGATTTCCTTGGGTATCAATCTCAGATCCACGGATCTGGTGAACCTTACCAACTGCAGATGATCTGCCGCGCTGTTCCCCTCTCACATAGCCGCGAACGGGAGCTTGTCAAAATTTGGGCGGACCATGAGACAAAAAGACGGAATCAATTCAGCGTACGCGGTACATCTCTATACGCGAGCTAAGCTGCGGTATGGGCGCTGGGAAGTGGAGAGCGACGGCGGAAGAACCGGCGGCGCAGGGAACCCATCCCCAGACCGCATACCCTCGTCTTATGCCCACAGAACCAATACCAGCGAGCGCTCCATGTGGCTCATTCGCGCGTCACCTTGAACGCGAGGACACCTGTCCACCACTGCTCCTCGCGCACCGCGTACGCGCAACGCACGGGATACAGTGGAGGAATAGGTTCGTCAGAGGCGAGTCGCGCCGAATCCGACGTCGACGTGCGGAGCATCGCTCGGGCCCGTCGAATGGAGACGTACGCGGGTAGGTTGGGGATGTGTCGCGCATAGAGGTCGCGCACTTGATACCAATCGCAGCTGCAAAAACTGGGTCAATCCGCGGAAAAGAAAACGAGAACGCACCGAATGATATCGTCTCCGTCTTTCCCGTGCCCTCGCCCTTCTCTCCGGCGCTCACATCCCACCCCCACCTCCACATCCACATCCGGCGAGCGCGAGCGCGGGGAAGACCTCCGCAACGATTAGGGCGACACGGCGTCATCGCGGACGGCGGCGGGCACGAGCGCGGCGAGTCCCAGGAGACCGTGCGTGTGCGACGATGGGGGGCGGGCGATCCGGCGGAGAGCTTGGTGAAGCAGCGCTGAAAGTCGGCGCCCGGCGGGATCCAAACAGGCCCGCTGCGCGCAACACGTTAGCAGGCGCAGGGGCGCGACGAAATGGGACGTACTAGCACAAAACGGGAGACGCGCGCTGGGAGAACTAGGTCCGCGCTGAAGCGAGTGCAGAGCGCTCGGGGCGGGACGGCGGCGGGAAGCAGGGGTGTAGCGAGCGGGACCATGCGAGCGGGGCTCTGTCGGTTTTGCTCGGATCTGCCTGTCCGAGGAACTTCAGTCGAGGGGGATTAGTCGCTATAAGCAGTTGGATGAGCAGGAGCGCCGGGTGGAAGGTTTTCAATGGCGCACCGACTGGTCAAGGATTCACGGGGACGGGGCATGCGGATGGGTGGGGCAGCGCTGGGCCCTACAAGCTGCGGGTGCACGAGGAAACGCGAATTGGGAGTGGACAGAGGCTGAATAGAGTGGCTCGGCGACGACAGCGACCATCGAACTGCGGATGTGGTGAGTATAGGGCAGCGCAAATTGGGGGCAGCATCGGAAGATGATGGTAGGGTTAGAGGGAAGCTCACCTGTACGCTTTGAAGGGGAATGGAGGAGAATTCGCGCTGGCCACGGCAGGTGAGTGGAAATGCTGGAATAAATTCGTGAGACGCACCTGAGCGTCGCAAGGCCCTCTCAGAAGTGGCCAAAATTCACGGAACAGATGTCAAAGGCCATCCCATCACTGGCCCGATCTTGCGGATCCGGAATGCGGTGCAGTCGAGCACGGCATTGGAACGAATCGGCCATAGTGTCACGGGCGAACAATGGCGAAGTTTCGCTCGAAACGTGTTCGGGGGGTGCGCCCCAGGGCAGCCGTAGCTGCGTGAACGATTCGCGGCAGATGGTGGGGCTGGAGGACGCGCGAAAGAGGGAAAACGTGGAATTTGAGCTTAGGAAGGGGACATTCAGAGGAGTTTCTCACTCCAAGCGAAAGTGGAATGAGTAGAAGAAGTTATTGCAGGAGGTTCTAGGTGATGTGATTCAGTTCCGAACTGAGGGAGGAATGGCTGCATTGTCGGTGGGATCGGGTGACATCGGTCGCAGTTTTCGGTCGACAGGCGATTCACAGGGGCTAGAGAGGTGCTGATAACCGACGGCGTAGTATTGCAGTCAATACGATTGGAATTGAGGGACTGGCGGTAGTTGAATTCAAGTAGGGGCCTCGACGGCGGACGTGGTGGGAGGAAAGAAGTGACAGCATGGTGTAGACAAACATGACAACACCCGGCGGCACGACGGCATGATGAGAGATTTTTTGAGGGCTGTAACGTTCCCGCATCGTTGCGCCTAACCCTATGCTGCTCCCGCATTGTTGCGGGAGCAGATTTGATTTGATTGAATTGGAATTTTCTTTTTTTGCAGGGGTTTGAAATTTTTGAAAGGTTTTTTTGGGGTGGCTATGCTGCTCCCGCATCGTCAACGATGCGGGAGCAGATTTAAACGATGCGGGAGCAGATTTAACGATGCGGGAGGAGATTTGGTTTAATTGAATTAGAATTTACTTTTTTTTGCAGGGGGTGATTTTCTCATAATGAGAGCTGAGTTGGAGGGCGGAATAATACTAGGGTATGCGAGCGATCGGGTTAAGGAACAGCTGGTTCAGCCGATTGCCTAAATGTTTCAGGACGGAAAATTGAGGCAGAGGTTTGGTTGGCAGCATATTGACATACCTGAATTCTTGGATTTGTTGAGCTCCGACGACTAGTTGTGAATTGAAGGAGCGATTACCCCTGGCCGAGGGAAGCCGAGATCGTTATTCCTGAATGAGAAACTTACCTGGGTTAGCGCTTGCATTAATTGTGATGGGGGCATGCACATAGGAATCGAGACAAGAGATGTATCTGGACGCGGAATCCTGAATCAAAATAAAGTATTCGCCGACTCTTTCCTCGAATCACAAATATTATGACGATGAATCTTCAAAGGAATCGTTCTGATTCCGTTGGTTTCACAAGATTTCATCATCTGCACGCCATGCCCAGGACCGGACAGTTGGACACTCGCTGTTCCATCTTAATTGGTGCTGCAGGGGCCTAGATGGATCAAGTACGAGGCACGATGAGCTAGGGAAGGCGATATGGGGGAGATCAGATCGGACACTCTCGGGCCAGAAGCACTGTTGAGCGAAGCCGACGAGAGGCCGAGGTTGGTTGGTGGAGACGATGGAAAATGAGGAGAGAAGGCGCACAGGGCTGTAGGCACATAGAAACACGTGCACCTTGGCCGAGGAGTCCAAGGGCTAGGGTTGAACTTTGGACAAATCACTAGTCATGAGGGACTACTAGTTCGATCTCTTTCGGCCAGGCATTCCCGGGCAGAAATGGCGGAAGTGATCGACGATCAGGGTGAGTCCGTAATCAAAGTAAAATTAAAATTGAATTGAAGCGGCGGGCTTACCGTTGAGCGAGCGTTCAAGGTGACAGTGTTTCGAGCAATCAGCACCCCGAGCCCTGAGCCGCAAGCAAGAAACTTGAAGGATCAGGAATGCAAAGTCAGTAAGCCGTCGAAACGGATTCTAACAGCGACGTAACATACCTGTTGTTTGAATTCCCGAGTACGGCAGCTCAAGACTTGCTTGAAGTACGAAGATCAAGTGGAGGCGAATGTCAGTAAGCTCGAGCTTCAGGGCGGGCGCTATAACTGGCGATTAATTACTGAAGGAAGATTTAGCAAAAGTGGAGTGAATGCAGCGTACCTTACGCGTTCCCGCCCGTTGGATGTGAGTCTCATAGAAAGAACCATGAATTAAATATGTATTGTAATGTATAGTCAAGGCTACGTACTATCAGACAAGTCAGTAAAGGAACGAAACGAAACGAAACGAAACGAAAGCTTCACTGACAAGCGTGTACTGCGTCACCGAACGCACATCCTACTTGTAGGTCCACAGGCGTAGTCTTGGTCTCGTAGAAAAATGAAGCCATTGCTAGTTGAAGGATCACGAAATATGAAGGACTAATTCTTGAATCTGACCCATAGTCTCGGTCAGTTAAGTTCGTGGGTGGAACAGTGCATAAAACTATAAGAGAATATCAACTGAAGTGACACTCAAGGGAACGGGGATCTAGACTAGAAATGTTTAATTCAAATGAGGTTGAGAACGGAATGGAATGAGTGTATAATGACCTTGACTCACACTAACGAGGAAAGTCTCGGTTTTTTTTCGCGTGCATAATATTCACGAGCGGCGAACGGATGACGACGCCGGGCGGTGGCACATGGAGCTGCAGGCTTCTTCCGGTGGCTGGGGAATGGGGTCGCAGAGGAGCAGGCTCCGCTGGCCACGGTATATACAACAATCAACGGAAGGGTATTTAATTGAACATCATAAATTGCAAATCAGTACTCGGCAGTACAACCAATTGCCTCACGAACAGACTTTTTTCGCTCGGGAGGCGTTGCCCATTGCCGTAGGCACGACCGGGGTAGTACGCCTCACAATATGCCCTCAGTTCTTCATAGGATAGGTTGTCAAGAACAGCCAGATTGGTAAGAGCCGTGGGCGTCTGCGGTGGGGGGTGAGCGTGTATCTTTCACAAATAATAAGACATGTGATCACGTTGTTATTTGCTGACGGCAGACTGCCATCGGGGAAAGGTACAGGCTTGAATGGTACGGGCCGACCGTCCCCCAAAGTGCGATTATGATTCTAGGGAGTTTGCTAACATTGGTGAAGGATGAGTAAGATTATACAAATACTCACTTGAGAAGCAAAAATCGTCAATTGGTCGATCTTTGTGACGATACTGTCCAGACGAGTGTCAATCCCATCGAGGCGGTCATCGATGGCGTCGAGACGGGTGGTGATTGGTCTTAGCCCCAATTCCAGAGCGTCGGCAAACCACGGTGGAGCAGCGGCTGCCCGTTGGGATCAGGAAAAAACAGACAGAAAAGGTCAAAGGCACGACGCACCACCACCAGATGCGGCAGCCAGAATGGAATGCGTATACACGAGAGCGTCCGAAGTGGTCTGAGCGTCGATCTGGTTGGGGTATTGCGCTGATACGAGATTGAGGACGGCACCAGAGGAAACAGAAAGCCTCTCACCGGCGGTGAGGGCCCGCTGGGCATAATTCTTGGCCGCTATAACATCGGCAACAGAAGGCGGATCGTTTGGGGGGTGTGGAACCACGTTTGCTATGTTGCTGAACGGAAGATTGGGAGTGGGAACAGGCAGCGGGACAGGTGGCATGACGGTGAGAAAGAGAGGTTACGTGTGACTAGTCACGGTCTCAAATTGATCGCAACAAACTATCACGCACGTAATCCATTCTCTCCTGGAGGCTGGCGCTGCCGCCATACAGCCCATCTTCTTCAAATCAGGCGCTACGATGGGTGGGGTGTGGGAATTGGTGAGTCTCGATCTGGTGGTCCTCGTTATCCTCGTTATATTCAATCTGGTCTAATCTTAGGTGGCTTAGGCGCACATATTTTGCCCTCCCATCCCGACCAATCGTGATCTATCATCTAAACTAGACTTCCTGCGCCTCTGACTCGCTAATCCTACGATGCCCATTTCCGATCTCACATTGACGATACCGACTATCGTGTTTCGGAAACGCCGCTGGAGAATTGAAATCCAGGTCAGTGACTTATAAGTTATCCTCGGTGGCAGAGTCTGCACTTTTCCTCCTCGTCGTTCAATGAGCCTTTGTCTTATCTTGACCCAGCCTCGTTTTCTGCCTCCGGTGATCCACTGCATGTCGAACGATAGTTCTGCGCAGCCGACGATGAGATAGTCATCCTCGGGACCTCGTCCAACGTCGACGACCGCCTTCACTCGGCCCTTGGAGCCACCCCCGTTCCCGCCTCAGTTGCCCTGTCGCGCGCATTGTTGGCAGCCTTACGACGACTGCTAACCCATGTCTATCGGCTGCCGATCCGTCCCTGTCGCCCACGAGCCGCCCATCACACACGACGGCGTACTCGTCGCATCCGCGTCTTCGTCACGGCCTGCTCGTCCCTAATCTCCGGCACTCAGCTCGGCACCTCCCACTCGCCACCTCGACGCCTCGCGAGCGAGTGCACCTTCAAGGTCGCCAGACTCGTGCACGCGTTTGCCGCCCCGCTTGCCAGCTTGCCCCGCCGCCTTTAGACGCCGCCTTCTACGCCCACGTCTGGTGCACGTACCGCGCCGGTCAAGCCCATCCGAAACTTGCCTTCTCTCATGGACACACATTTTACAGCTTCGATATGTCATGTCCTGGATGCGGACGAGGTGTGGACAGCGTGAAACGCGTGCTCTCCTTGTATTTAGTACTGAGCCATATTCACTCTCTTATTGCTACCTTCCAGAATGTCAGTCCTTCTGCTGCGGTCGCCTGCGAAGCGTCTCCCTATCGAGACACGGCAATTTTCCGGCGCAAAGCTGGGAATCGACCCTCACCGCTCCTCTTCAGGGTCACTCTGCTGTCGAGACTGCGTTTCGTTCGTCTACGTTTCATTAACTTCCCTTGGTGCGTACGGATATCATTTCCTTCAGCTGCTAACAATGGAATTGAACTAACCTACAACTCGACATGTATTTTGTGACTAATACTCAGGGAGATTATATTGTCAATACCCAACGGCCATTCGCGCTCGCGCATAAAGTGCGTTTACTTTACTGGACAAGATCGCGTACACAGGTTTTAGGATCAGAAACAATGGTGTACGGACGGAGATGCAAGGCACTGAGGACGAGACACCATAACTTCGGAGAACTCTAGTTACGTGGCAGAGGGATCACTTGGCATGAATCAAACGGTCGGACTCAGGGCGAACAAGTTGATAGCATTCCAGAAATTCCAAGCCACTCACACACCAAACTCCGGCCAACCTCCACTGCCCCATTCGTTCGTGTCCATCCGAGTCTTCCCCCCCATTCTGGCCGTACGGACTCCCTCGCTCCCATTCCGGGAATTTCCTATGCCCAGGACTTCGTTACCCCAAATTCCGGCCAACCTCCATTTCCTCGGACACTCACGCATTCACCGCTTTTTTAATGTCCCCGCTGTCGTCTCTGGCATTCACCTGATCTCCGCTCAACGTTTTGGGGATAGGATGAAGGCGATGATTGATTAATCGGTCCAATGGTGGAAGCCGGCAAGGCCCACACTGATCTGAGGTACCTTTCACAACTGACGTCTCACAGCGCTCGTGTCACCGCCGACGTAACGGTGATAAAAGCTGGCCAGATAATGCATTTTTGCCCATGCACTAGAGAGAAGGCGTCAGAAACGATGCTCTCTGCCAAATTGATTCTTACCGTACTTGCCTTCGTCGCTGTAACCTCCGCGGCACCGTCGCCGGAAGCCAAACCTGCTCCGGTAGGCAATTTAGTACCTGTTTCACGACTGACAATCTACGCACAGCTCGTGTCCGCGACCATCACAGTTTGCACTGGCTCTCTCAGCCCGCCCCAAGGGTGCCTCGACATCCCCGTCGTGTCAGACGCCTGCATCAACTTCATCGGTGGCTTGACCTTCTTTAACAAGGAGGTATCCTCCGCCAAAGTCCCCGGGGGATTCGTCTGCACTTTCTTTGAGTGAGGGGCCACACTCAGATTCACATACGTTATATATGAAACTAAATGTCCGTCTTAGAGACTTTGGTTGCTCCACCGACGACGGCGACGTGTTGTTGACCGGCGGTTCTTGGGACATGAAAGAGGTCGAAGGGCTGGCCGGAATCGAAAACTTTGACGACTCAACGAGCTCGATCAGCTGCTCGCCTATTTAAAGATTTCGCGGTCGTCGATGGTCAGTTGTTCAGGTACTTTGGAATAAATTGTTGGCTTAAGTTATTTGTTCGGGATAAGGATCCAGCCAGTATCGCGCCAGTTCCATATTAATAGAGTGTTCGGGTCGGAGATGAAAGAGAGCGCCGTAAAAATCAACGGTGTCTACGAATTTGGCAGAGAATCTATCCCTCTAATCATAGAATGTGGCACCACATTCTGATATTAGATGGATAGGCCGTATACGCTGTTGAATACTCTAAGTTCATATTGGCTGGAAGCACGGGTGCTTGGACGTGGATGTGACCGTGCTGCCGGTTATCAGAAAATTGCATACAGTAACTCCACTGGTACTGTACAATTTCCACCAATTGTTCACAATTTTCGAAATTTTCGAGGTCCGGGATGGCCGATAAATTTCCTTTCGATTAATAGCGATTTTTTGCGCACATCAAAAAACTGAGGTGTCACCGTCACCTGAGCAATTGGTCCAAATAGTACAGTAATGGATCCCTGAGCAAAGATCAGCGGACAATCGTCAGATTTTATGAATATTTCTTTCACAGAGATTCTGTGCCCGCCGCTGCAGTTGTTCCCACAGAACACAATACTGGTGCTTTTTTTTGATGGTAATGCAATCGTCTAGAGCCAAGAGACATCCTCGTTCAGATGCCGTCTAACCGGAAACACAGCCTGAGAATAAGCTCTTAGCGCACCCTCAAAGTTCTGGAACCGCTGTTCGTGTTGTAGGAGACCCGACGGTGCGCTCCATGCATATGGAGATCCGCGTGAGTTCCTTGGATATCCATTTCATCTCGTCCTTTTTGCTGCTTTACAAGTTCCTAACTATACATTACTGCTATTTCAATTCCCCTCGTCTCGCTGGAGACTCTATTTCATATTTCCATTCACATAGTTACGTAGCATGTATATAAACCGCTGGTAATGGTTCAATATACACTATCTGTTCTTAAGCTTGCCCTCATAAAAGTTCGGCGAGCTCAGCGGCCACGTTTCGTACCGCAAGCTGTGTAGCGATTCGCACCCACAAATCGGATTCCGACGCGTCGAACTCGAGACAATTGCGGTCGTGGTGTTGATTAAGGACAAGGAGAAGTTGTTGATGTTTGGCTGTAGGCGTGATGGGTGACTCGTCGGATCAGTAAAGTGCCGGCACGTCTGCCCTTCTCTTTCCCACTGCCATGTTCGACCACCAGGAACCTCGTCCTTTGCAACTGTTGGCCTGGCTCCACCCCATCGTTCGGCCCCAGCTGTCCATCTTCGTGCTCTCAGCCGACCGCTGGTCTGGATGCATCCTCTGGCGATGGTTTCCCTTCCGCTCGCTGACACTCGACGCAAGGCAACTGTATTCCTCCGTGAATATCATACGGAGTCTTCGTGATGTGTTGCATCCACTCCTCGGTTCATCCACAACGAGCTTTCCTTCCTTCCGCATCATCGCGACGGCTACACGCATCCCAGTCGGCTTGCTTCCAGCTTTGCTCTATGCCGCTGCGTTTGATGAGAATGACGTCCCCTCTGATTCTCCGCCACTGCCGGCTTGTTTCTCGCACGGTGGAAATCCTCAACAGCAGTGGAAGGTCTGGATTTTTCTGTACTTTCTGTGCTTTGCTGAAATCTCAACGTTACCGGATCCTGCTGTGTTCCCTGCACTTCCGTCCCTGGTCCAGAATGTTCTCGTCTGCACAGGCATTTTTCTTTTTCACCCCCTGCTAGATCAAGGATTGGCTTCGCATTTACTGCCGTCGCATGTACTTGAAGTTGGCAACCTCCCTGTCATTCCGCACCACAGGCGTACCGCATAGCTCTAGTATCATCCTGTTATCGTTGATGCTCACGATGATGCGGAAGCGCGAGAGCAGGCCCGTTGAGGAAGGTATGCCCCTCTCCACCGTTTCATTTTTACCGTGGTCCTCACCTGGAGAAAATAAAATAAAACACGCCAACACAACCACTCTCGCCAATCGATACACCGCGCTGCCGAGCCCAACAACGCGCAGCCTTCGTGGACCAAGATCAGTTCTCCCCTTGCTTCCAGACCGGGCGCATTTGCTGACGCCCCCTTCCCGCGCCGACCTCAAGCATCCGCTAGCACAAACACAATGCCCGCCAGCGAACGGCGCTGTCCGTACACGTCGACATCATCAATGGGCATCCCAGTACCTCGCGACCGCTGAACGTGCCTCGCGATGTGCTCTGCGCTCGAAGTACGTCATTCCTTCTCGTTGACCGCCCCCCGCCCCCTCACCCTCACTTCCACCTTCGCTAAGGCTCTTCATAGTTCCGGTGCCTCCATTCGTCTCACAGGCCGTTTCCACACTTTTATTTTTCATACTTTACCTGTTTCGTAATCTGCTGACCCGTTTCTTCATTTCCTGCCTTAGAAATTTCTATAAACTATATACAGCCCTCATTTAATGAGTAACGACTTTCTTTCACGCTCTCCCGCAAGCAACAAAAGGTAGTCAGCTTTCATCGGCCGAATCGTACACTTGGAGATGAGTCCGCCTCGACTTCATTTACATTCTACAATTCACAACCTGAATTTACCAGGACCTAACGGATAGTAATTTTTACCTGGTACTGACTTTTGCCGTATTATCAGCGACTGGGTAGTGGGCCACCTTAAGGGTTTTTCATTGCTCAAGGACCAATGGATTGAGCTACCGGGCGTTGTACCATGCTCGAATGTAGTCTAGCATCCTATGAACGATGTGCGGGCAGCGGCGCGGGATTTGGTGATGTATTGATGGCTCGGTGAATATTTTGCCGCGGCAAGTCTGAAAACGGCTAAAACGACGTAATGGGCCAGGTGTGGGAACCTTCAGTCAGCCACGATTCTTCGTGCTTTTGCGCTTGCTCCGCTTTCCTCACCCAACTGCAAATGCTATAGACTAGTTCAAGGGATACAACAGGCCTCTAGGACGTCCAGAACCACTCGTTAATCGCCTTCAGCCCGACTTTGATGAGGAATTTCCGCTTGGATAAGAGCAAGGGGTCGTCGACATCGCGGTGCGCCAGATATTCCTCCATCGCCAGGCAGTCATTAACATTGGAAAATGGCTCCCAGGTCACATCTCCGTCCGTCCACACCACCTGGAACTCCAAATTGCGGCGAGACTCCCATCGGTGCCCATTGAAGGAAGCAATTCTAGTTTCTTCCTGGTCCGACTCGTTGGCGTTGTCGGACTCATCTTGGGTCGCAAGAGGTGCGTTTACTGTGCTGGGAGATGTGTTTGCGCTGACAACCGGGTCGTCCAGATCGGTTTCTTCATCTGAAGATTCAGTGTCTGTTGTGGCGGGGCCAGAGTTTGCGCCGACAACGGGATCGTCGAGATCAGTTTCTTCGTCTGAAGAATCGGATTCCTCTTCTTCCTCGCTGCTGTCCCGCGCTCTACCCTGACCTCTACCACCTCCGACAACTCCAGCCCGTCCTCGAGCGGCACGGGCCCGTCCGCGTCCCCGCCCACGTGCCCTTCCTGCGGCCTTTGCAGCCCTCGCAGCCTCTCTCTCAGGCTCCACCGCTTTTCTCGTCTTCTCTGCTGCTTTCGTGGCTGCTTTCGCTGCCTGTTCGACTCTCTTCGCATCAGCCTTTGCTGCCTGAACCGCTTTCTTTGCCCTCTCCTTCTCTGCTTTCTCTGTGTCGCCGATCGCCTTCTTGATACCTGGGAAGACGTTCTTCCTCAGCTCGGAATGAAGCTCGGTGATCTGTTTCTTGTGGAGCTCATCCAGCAGCGCTTGGGTCATCTCCTCGCTAGTCATGAGCCGCGCCTTCCCAGTCGCGTACGTCCGCTTGCGCCTGTTGAAATTGAGAACAAAGAAATCTATATTTATTATCGCACTGTAACATTTCTACGTGTACTACTTGGAATTGAATTTACATAACTGTCGTCCAGTTCAGATATGTGTAGAACACTTTGTGAACGAAGATAGAAATTACCAGGCGAACTCTGGCATTCCTTCCACTTGGCCACGAGTAGACCGAACACATCCGCATCACAGGGTTGATGTATGTGTGTCGTATGCGGGGAACTAGACAACAAAATAATCCTATTTTTCTAAAACCAAAGAAGTTAAACATGATACTATCTATGAAACTATACATCTACCTCTGCAAACTCGAGGAAACACCCAGTGAAATGGCTACTATAGCCATCCATGATTAGAGCACGGCGGTCACTGCGGCCATCAAGACGTTTGGCCGATGCCGGCGCAAAGACATTCTCGAGCCAGGACACAGCCGAAGCCGGATGTATCCAACCATCGATGCTGCACTTCCTGTGAGGTACATATGAATGCAGAAAAACAAGAGCTGACCTGGTACAGGTTTTGTCCTGGAATGCATCGAGCATCATGCCATCAGCGGCGACGCATGATTGAGGAGTGGTTTAGAAGAGGTCAGGCGGATAGCTAGAGAGATTACCGTCTCGTCCACAAACCATACATTCTTGGATTCAATATCATAGCGGCGGAGAGTCTCGTCGAAGTAGTGGCAGGTATCCCCCAGTACACTCGTCTACTGCGTGCGTTAGCTTCTTTGATGGACACGACAACTTCACTGTTACCTCGACTTTCAGGTCCGGACGATGACTTTGCGTAGTCTCAGGGATGTCACAGTGGACTGCAGCCTTGTGCTCCGACGTCAAGCTTGCTCGATTCGCAGCGACGGCGAGTTGGACGTGTTTGCCGGCGTCAACATCGACCAGGGACTCGGGATGCTTGTCGGGGGCGGTGGCCACAGGCGCATGGTCTATTGGGGACCCAATCCTGAAGAAGTTTTGCGAGAGTCGGCATGGAGAAAGGGTCGGGAGAAACAAGGCAGTTGGGTAGGAGGCGTAGGAAAGATGGGTGCCACACCAGATATATGCGACCACACAGCGCCCAATATGCCGCAAAATATCATTGGTGGATGCAAAACATCATATTGAATAGGAAATGAACATAAAAAGATCGGCTAATAGATATGGATTGCGGGTCGCGATATGTCGAAAACTGCCCGATAGCCTCAGATAGCGAGGCGCTGTAAAGCGTCAAAATGGCGACGACAGCCAGGGTGAGTCGGAAGCGTCATCAAAGACGCTCTATGAACGCACCTGAATCACCAGTCTCGCCACCGTGCTGTCCATTTCCCTAAAAAAACTCGAAGTCTTGGACTTGCCTAAAATGGCCGTTCGACACAGTCGAGCACAACGGCAGATGAAAAAAATCGATAAAAAGATGTCAATACCATCAAGGGAATCCATTGGCCATATTGACTGCACATCCCGAGTTCCAGAATTGTAGCACTGCGATGGCGCCCGATAAACCGGTGGCAAGTGCGCAGCCTTTGGAATGAATTTTGACATCTTGGCGCCAATCCTCAGGGGAATAGCAACCGGTGGGGATTGAATTGGCAGCTGCGGGGTCCTGGGGGGTAGCCAGACATCCTATGAACAGATCGAGCACCTAAGGTCGTGGAACGATGAAGAGGCGATTGAGATACACGCGACTTCTCACGAACGATGCCACGCCAGAAATAAGGAAACACGTGTTCGGCATCTCCCACCGGTGGGAAAGCGGGCACAGCATCTCGGCAACTTGATCAAACTGTGCCAAATTCGGTCTCAGGGTTCGCCTACACATCCATTCCAATATCCAAGTAAGACTTTGGGGATAAATCATCCTGGTAAGCTTATAGGAACCAATTGGTCCACTACCTAGTTCGGCCCACTAGGCAGTCGCTGATAATACGTTTAGGGATTTAATTTATTCACACCGAGCATCTAACAGAAGTCAACTCCTAACCCGCGCCTGAATCAACGGCGCAAGTGCCGCGTTTCACGAGCGACTCTACGACGAGTTTCACTCCATTAAGTTGGAAACAACACCCAAACGGTGGCGTTCAAACGTGTCATCCCTAATGGTAATGTTATTGCGATGAACTCCAACATGGAGTCAGCTTAGGTCCTTGGGGTGCCCTCTCGTTTTTTCAAGTTGAACGACCCCACGTACAGTGCATTCAGCAAGAATACTCGGGCGGAGGAAGTCATCCCGGACATCATCAAGCTTTGTGCGACGCATGCCAAGCGGTGAGCTCATTTCATTCTCACTTAGATTACGGCGTGCTAAATGTTTATTCTAGTGGCGTACTCAACCTGGAGTCGCTCACATCTGAAGATCACTGCTTTATGAACTTCGTGTACATCTACTCGGCGGAAGAAATCGAGGAGTTCTCGCAATTTGTGTTTCAATTTACCATGACTAACACTGATTTTTTCATTACAGCTGGGTGCGATCGCAAGGCGAGTGGATTCCGTGCCTTATCAAGTCCCAGTCCCCGATGTGCGCCAAAGGCTGGGACAAGAAGCGAACGAGAGGTAAGTGCTCCTTTGGCACGTTCTCAGTCTCGAATGATTTTTATCTCATAGCGTACGCAAGGTAGAAGTGGGCGTAGCGTATGCGATTTGCATCGCACTCAAACTCCGGAGTGCTCGTGAACTCGCGCAACGAGTCGTCTCATTCTACGGCACGCAACGCCACCCGTCTACCACCATGCACAAGTTCCGCGACTCTCGAGGGCTTGCAAACGAACGGGCCATCCTCGAGATGGAGATCAAGGCACTGTGCATGGATCAAGTGACAGTCGACGCGCGCCAGATAAATAACTTTCGAATATTGAATACACTAGACGAATTCATTCAATGATACATATAGGTTAATATACACCACCACTTTGTAATTCAGTAAATTTATTGTAGCCAGCTTGCGATCTTGCATGCTTGTTTAATCTCGTCGGCTTGTGACCACTGACAAGCTGACGAGATCAAAAAAGGCGCAAGCAAGTGGTCAAATGGCTGATGTGTGCACCCCATTCAATTCATTTTGATTTTGCCTCATACGAAATTAATTGCGGGAGCGAAGCGTCGGCGAGTCTTGTGGTAAGTTTGAAGTTCGCGAACCTATGCCGCGCTATTCACGGATCTGATTTGTGATGGCTGTGTGCATCCGATCACGGATCAGCCATTCACTGTGTTTAAGACAAAACTAGGCAGGGTTAGTCGAGGTCTGTCGATTTGACCTTGACAGACCTAATATGGGGTCTGTCGATTGCACCTTTTTCAAGTCCGGCAAGCCTTGCCGAAGTTAGCTCAGCAAGGCTAGTCGGGGCTACTTAGAGGTGCTCGGCAGGCCTCGGCTAAGGCCTCAGCCACGGTCATCTAGTGCGGCCCTGCCCAGCTCTGCATAAGCCGCCTTGGCAGACCTTTATCTCACCTGGCCAGCTCATCTCGCCGAACCTCGTCTGAGGGTCTGACGAGGTGACCTGGCAGACCTCGACAGCATTGCCTTAGATTTGTCTTAAACGCAGTGATTGCTGTCTGTCACAAACCGCCATGAGCAATTTGGTGGGCAATATGTGAGGGGGGTGATTGCCCGGGGTTAACAAGCGAGCGCATACAGGTCGGCCCCGCGGGCCGACCTCGCTTTGTCTTTCGCGTCGCGAACAAGAACGCGCTTTGTCCTGTTTCACATATAAGTACCTGCGAGCCGCAGTTGCGACTCTTCGGCGTCTCACACTGCGCTCGCAGGTGCGTATTTCCCTTTCCTCTCTCATTCCGCGTCTCCCACTGCGCTCGCAGTTTCCATACTTTCTTAGATTGTTCGCGTACAAATTAATCCCCTCCCTCCGTCCCTATTCCATTTAAAATTGCACTCTACTCACTTACTACCTACTTATCTCACATCGCTACATCTCTGTCCCCCGTAGTTGGCTTGAGTCTGACCCATTCGGGCAGACCCGAGAACTTTGGACCCAAATACATTTTGTCCCAAACTAGCTCGGCTTCCCTTTCATCTCTCTCGTCCTCTCTCATCTCTCGCAGAAGGCGACGAAGGTTAACCTCCTTCTAGCGCCATCCTGCGTTGCAGGCTGAAACCACAGCGTATTACTATAACCACCTCCAAGTCTTCGAAGACGTCAGGCTTTACTCCCATCAGCGCAGGACAACTAATCCAGGCCGAGGCGTTCTCCATCCCCACACAATGGTCTATTGCGCCTGACTTGGGGAACCAGCTCATTAAGGCGCTTGAAACCGATCTCGATCGCCTTCTTCCCCAGCATCCTAGCCTTGTGGATGCCCTCTCCCGGGCCATTATGTCGCTGCAGGTCGAATGGGATGATAATTTTGGTGAAAATCCCGCGGTCGCTTACGGGCAGCGCGAGACCGCCACGAATACATCTTCCTACTGTCTCCTTCGCTTCGCGGTGCACGCTTTCCGCGCTGTTCGCAATGTCTGCTCACCCACTTCGGATGATGCGCCGCAACTCGCTCAGAAGCTTCCTGCCCCGGGTGCAGGTTTATTCGAAATCGATAATACTCTGGCTCTCAAGAACGGGATCGAAAGTATAGTGGGCCTGGAGGACAAGCGCGCCACCGATCTGCCTCGGGCTGTCGCGGAGTTGTCGAAGCGTGGGCGCAGTTGCAGAATCGTCGACGTTGAAATGAGGCTACCGGCACGGCAGGATAACTGGTGGGTCATTGCCAACAAGGTGCGTTCTCTGCGACTTTAAGCCAACAAGGAACTGTCTGACATATGATTTGAAGGGTGCTCGCTACGCCGCAGTGTATGAGATGGACTGGCTCGTTTTCGCGGGAATAACAGTTTACTGTGTGGGCTATCGCTCCGGCAAGCACATGTTCTGGTGCCCTGTTTACAATCGTCGCGACACTGAGGACGAGGTGACCCCAAACACCCCAGCTGCTCTTGCGGCCATATTTGGCAGCGAACCTCCATCGCCTCATCCTCAGACTGGTCTCCCTCTACTGGTGATAGCCATCATGCTGAAGGGGGCTGAAAAACATTATCCATGGCTGTCGCCAAAATTTCCGGCCCTGTTCAGCCTCCACCTCCCCATTCCCGAGGGTGAGCCCGACACAACCGATTTCTCCCGATACGGACGAGATCCCGGGGGTTCATCGGATGAGTCTGGGTCTGGGTCTGGGTCAGAAGGCAACGATGGAGACAAATCCGGCGATTTTGACGGCGGTCCCGCTCCTCTCGGCGACAAATCCACTCGAATCACCCGATTGTCTGGCTCCACTACACTTGTCTCTGGGCAGCAAAAGTTTACTGGCAACTGGCTCGGCGAACTTGCGCGCTTTACTGGACATTCGGTTCACATTCGGAACCGCCTATCCGAAGGGTGTCACGGCGTTGTTTACGCCGCAGAGCTGGTTCGCAGCGGTAAACTGATTTGTGCAGTCGCCGTCAAGATCTCCGACGATAAATACGGTCTGTTGACCGAATTTTCGAGATACGAGGAGCTCAAGGAGCGCATGGGACCGTACGTCCCACACTGCTATGGTATTTGCGTCGCCTCTGGCACAGCATTCTTGATAACATCCCTTGTACACGATCATGGTCCGAAACATGAGCTGACAATCGCGGAGAGGTATGGGATTATGTGAGCCACCGGAATCTTATTTACTGAACCTTTTTTCCAGAGGGGCCGTATATGCGGCGCTGAAACGGATGCATGGAGGTTGGGTTCATAACGATGTGGTGGACCCGGCAAAGCAAGTCATCCACAACGTGCTATGGACCGACACGGGACGGCCTGTCCTTATCGACCTCGTCACGGTTTCGCGACATCAATGCGGCAAAAAATGTGCTGAGCTGAAACTTGCGAAGAAGGCGTTGGGGTTGAGCACCCATGAGATCGCGATTTGGGCGAGGTGATGAGTAAACTACAATTCTACATATGTACCTGTCCGACCTGCATTCCACAACCTGCCCCTCGATAATTAATTCTCGGACGCATGGTACTTGGGGAATCTCGTTTGTACATCTTTTCGCGAACACTAACACAATACCGCATATGCAGGTGGCGTATTTCCCTACAAATCGTCCTCATCGACGCCATCGGTGCCATCGGCCGCTCACTCTTCGGCCGCGGACTCGGCTCCCGTTCCCCCCGTCGGCAACTCCGCTGTGCAATGTCGCTTTGACACTTTCAACAGATTTGCTCGCCGCATCCTTCTTCTGGGCTCTCGTCCTCTCAGTAACTCTCTGCTCACGGACCCGGCTTTATACGCTCCATATATCATAAGCCAGTCTACCTCTTCGTCACTCCCCTGCATTCTAGATCGCCGTCCGCGCAGCGGGTCCTCCGCAAGAGGATCTCATGATCGTGGCCGGTCGGCTCTTTATCGTCGACTTACTCCGTATCCATATCGTCTGCTAATATCGGAGCCAGCGCCAGCTTATTCTATACCCTCACCACTGGCCGTTGCCTTTCCTGAAATATGAATTCTTCCAGAGACTGCGCCAATTTTGCGGGATCACATTCTCATTCCCCTCTGCCGATGCTATACATCCTGTCTAACCATCATTCATTTCTGAGCACAGGCGACACTGGTTAAACCGTACGGCGACTGTTGGAAGACCTTCAAGATACAAGGGACTCAAAGACCTATTGGCACCCAGTGGACCCGTTGTTATCCCGTTCTTATGGAATAGTAGAAAGAGACGCAGGACAAACTTTACGTTTGTTTTGAAGGCAGGAAGCATACGCTTTACATGATAAACTCTGCGGCAATCACCGAGCTTAGCTTTAGTCTTCAAGGATGGGTTCTCATAGTGGTCGAAGTCATAGCTTTGTCCCGCGTCCCTCACATTAATATATGCGGCCCAGAAGGTGAATATTACATCCCTTCACATCTACCCGTCGAATTTGAAAGGGCTGTAAGCAGGTTTGGAGGCTGGGTGCTCACTACCCTATTCAAGGGTATTGAGGGGTGAGGTCGCGTTCTTTTGCCTTCAAGTGTATCCGTTCGCTCAAGACGTCTCACCTAGGTTTCTCTCTAGCACGTCAGAGGCTCGCCAGGATGTCCCCCGGCCAGTCAACAAGTGTTGTCGGTGTAGTTGTGGGGTGGTGGAACTCGCAGTGGGCTTTGGTTCTGCCTTGCGGACCGCGGACCAGGCACGCACACGCCCTGCACGCGCGGTTTCTCCTGCTTCCTCGACGCGCCGGCGGCGCCATTCGGCGCGCATCGTATGGCGCTGGCGGGCAGGGCCGCGGAGAAGGACGTGGGGATGTGGTTTGACCCGGGCGTGGCCGCGGGGGCGTTGATGTGGGTATTCTTTGTCCTTTATTCGGTTTTTATCTTGCTACCTAAAACAATTTGTTGATACCAGCAGTGAGGGCGGGCTCAAAGTCCACGCGTGCTAGTTTATTGACCTGGGTTTCTCAGCCGCGGTGAAGAGACTCCATCGCCGGTATGGCCAAGCGCATACTTGGCCCCACGTCGCAGGAGAAAGCTTGCTGGGCCGCATACGCATACTGAAATGTACGTTAGCATAACAGGAATATTTAATATTGTCTCTTACCCCGAGAAGCCCGACAAAGGTTTTCACCCGAGCCCACTCACTCTCGGAGAGCAATAGCGATTGGAGTTTTTCGGTCTTCACATGTCGGAAAAAAGCCAGATTACTTGCAACGGCTTGAATCAACTTGGGGCCTTGAGACGGCTTGCAAGCGGTTGCAAGCCATTCAGCCACGGCTTCGAGGCACTCACAAGCCGTCACAAGGTACGGTAGGACACGCAAGGAGTCTCAAGCTGTGGCAAGGTACGCAGTACTTGGCACGTTTTTTTTTTCTCCCACCAGTACCGTAAGTTACATAAAAAATTCGTTCGATATTATTTACGCGCAGATACATATCCTCGTCTACACAATCAATAACATAATGCATATCTTGTCTTGCACCAGAAATTGGGAATAGTAGCGCACCGCGTACAACGTGTTCCAGCGTGATGAACATGGACGACTGCGCTGAGAGTTTCTCCCGAATTGGGCAGTCGGTGTACGGGTTCTTGGCTGCCAGGAAGTCTTGCGGAATTGACGGATCATGGCTAGATCAAGCTTGGCGCCGCTGGGGAGATGAGTACGAAACACGAATTGAAGTTGGCCCATGGCGAGCAGATCGTCGTCGGTCTCGTATATCACCGAATCGAATCGAGGAGCATTGTGGAAATTCGGGTTGCATCGCAAAATATCGTGCGCATTTCTTGGATTGATAATCAAGGTAAACAACTTTACATGCTTGTATCTGAGCAAGCCTCGGAGTGAGGAAGAGAACAAAAAATGTCGCAGGTACACGCACCTTGATCTCTTGTTCTAACCGAACAGAGACGGAAGGGTGGTAGCAAGCGATGTACTCTCGAAGCCGCATGTTAAAGTTGCGGAAGCACAGATTACCGCGCTTTTCAGCCTCAACACGGCCAACAGAGACGAGCCGGTCCGGAGATCCAAGTGTCCAATGAGCCGCGGATGTGATCAACTCGCGCTCGGAGTCATCAATGTCGGAATCTTTTTGGGTTTTCAGCCACTCGTCAACAGCCATCTTGACGCGGGCCATGGCTTCTTCATTCTCATCCTGCCGCGAAATCTGAAAGAGATGTCATTGAGTTGGCGAGCTTCCCGCTCGGGTTCCGAGTCGGATACGTGTGTCATATCCGAGTCTGTACGACGAGGAAGAGGCATTGGGCTGGGAGAACGTCAAAAAGTGTTAAGTGTGTGCGATGGAGCAAGTGGAGCAAATGATGTCATCGTCTGGCTGTGCTATATCAACAGCCACCCTGTGACAGCGTGACTCCACCTCTCTTGCTTCCGTCTCACCACCACCACGGTTCATTACACATGTTAACGAGCCCTCGCACGCCGTCCACGAGCCCCAGGGGCACGAAGTAGATGAGATAGAGTGAGAGGACACTCCTCTCACCCGATTCCCAAGCAAGGTAAGCCGCACTCGTCTTTCTCTTTTATCTCCCATCTTTACCTGATTATTCTCTTTATTCCCTTTCCTCCCGTATGCCCTTCAACGCCGGAGATTGATAGTATTTGCAGATGTATGGATTGTGGGATCAGAGCGCGTTTAGATTGCGCTCGAATCGGCTGGACGCTCTTTCATGGAACCGAGGCGGGTGTGTCATGGTGGAGTTATGACTCCACGCCACGCCGGTGAGTTTTCTGGACACTGCTTAATCAATGCGGCGGTACTAACATGCTGCAAATGTTTAACTGTTGCAAATATTTAACCGGTGTGTTTGTCTTTTATTCTCACTCTACCATGTCCACGCACTTACCCATTGGCAGCCATAGTACACTGCGCTGACCGGCGTTTGCGGGTTAGCTCGCATTTTTCGGTATTACCGCATTCATTATAAATGTGTAGTCGTTCAATTTGAATAAATATTGTTGCTTCAATTCAAGTGTATTGTAATTGAAATGTAAAAGAGCGATGAGACCCAACGGCCGTGGCGCTGTTGTGCCTAGTGCCGCTTTCGACACCTTGCGGCGCGCTGCAAGCACATTTGGCACCGGGAACCTTGAAACACCTTGAGAGCCACACTGTGGCTTGGAAGTGATCTCAAGAACCTGACATCCGTGCTGCAAGCCGCCTAAAACCTAATGACCTTGCAACGGCTCAGAAGATATTCGGAGCCGTTGTGTGCAATTTAATTTTTTTCCGACACAGGTTCTTTCTCCTCTCGTGCAATCTTGAGAACGAAAGCGTCGACAAACTAGATTAAGAGTTAACCTAACGTACAGCTTGCAACATACAAATAACTTAGCATGTAACCACGGTGAAGCATGGCATACGTCGAAGACCACCGAATTATCCAGAATTAGTTGTAGGACCGTCTTCGACCCAGCTTTCTTCTGGAGTGAGCAGAATGATTCTTTCCGCTTCGCAGAAGAGCGCTCCTGATGAGAGTATGAGTTCCACCTCGATAAATTGTGTACAAACGTACTTTGGCCGCAATCGCGCGAACGATACCAAGAACATCTCGGTGCGATTCGGTAGGGTCAGGCACATGCTCCTCTGGAGCATGCGGATTGTAGCATTTCGACTTCGAGTATGTCTTGATGACTGCTTGCAGCGTCGCCAAATAAATTATGTGCGCTAAGCACCTAGGACCATTCCGCACGCCAGTTCAACACTCATTATGAGAATTTCTGGTTCCCCAACATTCGTTCCCGCAATTGTGCGGGAAGTACTTCTCTTACAAAAATGCGGGAAGAAATTTTGGGGAAGAAATTTTTGAAGGGGATATATTTTTTTTCACAAGAGAATTCCTTCCCGCAAAATTGCGGGAACGAATGTTGGGGAACCAGGAATTCTCATAATGGGTGTTGAACTGGCGTGCGGAATGGTCCTAGAATCTGGTAGAAATTGGAACAGAGACTGGCTTGTTTACCTTGGAGAATTTCCGACATTATCGTGGGTCCCCGCGGCGGCAAGCAGCGGCTCCTCAGTCATGACTCGCCTGCCGCGCGGAGACGGAGCGGCTCATCGGGAGCGGGCAGAATGAGCAACGGGTTGGAACGTCGGGCAGGGTTTAGCAGTAGAATGGAAAGCAAAGTGGCCCTTTACGCCAACAGCGGCATCCCCGTGTCCTTCAACCAGCTCAAGACCTTTACGTTGGCGTCGTTCGTGTTGGAAGGCTCGTTGGAGGTCGATAATAAACGCAAAGAGAGCAAGTTGTCCATGACGTCTGACAACGATCGAGACCCTCGAAACTGTGGCAGGTCGCGGGAAGAGCTGGCGGACCACCCAGAGACCGCCGGGGGATCCCGCGGTGGGAAGAAAGCGGGTGGGCATTGGACATCATCCTTACGTTACAAGTAAAAGTAGAAGTAGCCTTGGTCTCAACTGGATGCCACCAGGATCATTGTCTCAATTTGATCCAGTAAGTTCGGTTTCTTCATTCACAAATTCGCCTGAGCAAAGCGAAGCATACCTCCGGCTTCCGCCTCTGACTGCGGGAAGAACTTGCCGGTTTTTCTCGTGTATGCCGACAACTCGTCCAGGGGTTCGAATTTGTGGATATCTGCCCTCGCAATCAACGAGGTCAACTAGGTTGACGTGTACATCTCGAACCGCCTGGACCACATTAAGCGCGCTATCCGATGTAGATATAATGAAGACGACACACCGCCCGACAGGCCCGAAGGTCCGTCGGCACGGGAGAAATCTCAAGCAATGTGCAGAACGACTGCCAGTTTTTGAGGTCGTCCACGTCCGTTCCAAACAGGTCGTTGAATGTCCGGAATATAGCGAGGCGAAATTCTGCTCACGCGGCGTCCACCTCCTTTGGAGCCAATCTGGAAGACCGTGCACACGCACTTCCATGCGACGCCCGACATCACGGGCGCGCAGCTCTTCGCGCGCGCGCAGGAAGGAGTGAAGAAAGCGGGCTTCGAGTGGGGGAACTCGGAAATCGCGGGGCACCTGGTGGGGCACTTCCCACACGAGCGTATCCCACGGGACAAGATCGCGCTGTACATCACAGAGCAGAACGAGGCCCCGATGCGGAGCGCGGGGAAGGATGGGCTGCAGCGGCATTGGATTTTGGAGGTGTATTTGCAGGATGAGAAGCGTGAGTTTCAGGCGTTCTTTGAGCAACTGTTGACGGTGGAGTGAAGGTGTGTGCGCGTGGGGATCGTCGCGAGATTCGTTCTGACGAGTTGTAGGGCTGTTATCGCCGCCATCGCGCCAAATGCACAACAAATGTATAATCCTAACCCCGCCTACGTGTTGTCCTGTACCTCAAATCCTAACCAAACCATCCATCCATCGTAACACATCCCGCACACGACACGTTCACTTCACGTCATCTCCTTCTTTGTTCTCTGGCCTCTGGTCTCTATTACTCTATCGTCTTGCGAGTCCAAGTCCAACTGCGCCCATATGGCCCTCCCTCCCGTTTCTCCGCACCTTGTCTAAATCCCAGGCCGCTGATAAGCTAGGTGGCCGTCTAACACTAAAAGAACTAGAAGGAGGCAAGGAATGAGCTGGAAAACCACACAAAACTCCCAAACCAACCACAAGACTTAAAGCTATAAGTGCGAAGTGCTTCTCAGCAAAGTATATGCCTTGAGCTGAACTCAGAGATGAGATGGTGACGATCCAAACTCAATAACCACCCTGAATGCGATGGCAGCAGCGAGCAAGGCTCCAGCTGAACTGCACAATATTCCACATCCAAATCTTCCGTTTCTCCCAGTCGATCTTCTTCGCGATGGACGCTCCCTCGACTTCACGCAAATCCAAATCCAAACCCAAACCCACATCCAAATCCAGTGCACTCGTCTGGTCTGTCAACGTTGAGTCTTGAGTCTCGAGTCTCTGAAAGTCGCTGGGATGCCCTGACTGCGCCTCCGTTTGCTCGCAGGAGGAAATCCTGCAAATAAAGCGACAGACGTGGCCGGAAGTTGAATCAGACATCGACGGCGCCACACCTCGACAGTTTGAATCAGCAGTATCGCAGAACGAAGAGCAGCTGGATGAAAAACCTCTCACCACACTGCAGGAACTCAAAATGATGCTCGAGAGCTGTCGTACGATACCGTGAGTATGCATGGATGAATCCATGTTATAATTTTGGAAAAGGCGATAAGTACCTGTAGAATTGCACTGCCCGGAGGATAGAGCGGAAAAGCTGTGGAAACGATGCCTGTGGCACCAGCTCTCCAAGGTCGAAGTGTAGTACAACAACAATATCAGGACGATCTTTTCCCGAATAGGCAGGCTTGGAGCGGTGCTTACCCATCACAGAGAGCGAGAATTAAGGAGCGGACGCGGATATGTAGTCGCTGGCAAGGCCTATGTTAATAACGTCTATTTGAAGACAGTACACAGACATTATAGCTTGATTTTCATGTTACAGGATATTCGTGTGGACGCGAAGGGATCGTAACTGGCGGAAGCAAAATTGAATGGGAAGAAAAAACATTGAAGATACATACGAAGTCAGAGATACCGAGGTACGCCGCGAAAGCGAGAAGGACCGGTCTATCAATGCCAAAAGACAGTACCGAAAAAGATTAGGTTCGCGTCGCAAATTCTACTCTTCTACTAATGACTCACCGAATAAGCCTAGGACAAAGGCGCGGTGCTCGGTCCGACTAGGAGTTATGGTGTGATCCAAAATCTGCGACGGCCTGAACCGCCACGTATCCGAGCCGCAAAACAGTGAAATAAAATGCGCACGTTGTAAGATTCTCTTAGAACAAGGCGGAAATGATCCCCTTGAGGGGAAATCTGTCGGAAACAAAAAAACAGAAGATTAAAAGAGGCCAAGAGTTGATGTAAAGCAGGAACGCAACGAGGAGTCACCGGAAAGAACTCGGCAGCGCTCTGCGGTGCAAATATGAAAACACGGACATTTGTTATGCGCCGTCCGACTCCGCAGGAGTCTGAGTCAGTGTTTGTTTCACTTCGTAAGGTGAGGCGATGTGCTGATAGGTTAATAATTCAAACGACATACCTCAGGTCCAGATTAATATCCATGAACAGTTCACGTGCAGAGTAGTGGCGACGTAAGGAATGCCGCTGATTTCTTGGAGGAATTTGCGAGCGCGAAATTGGGTCCGAAGCATCAGTACGGGTAAATTTGAGAGCTCGCTATCATAGAGGACACCATCGAGGCACTCCAGCCATTGAAACTCGTACTCGCTGAACTGCCCTTTCCGCGTTTTGTGATGTTGAATAAATCGTGCAGGATACCATTCGACATCGGGTTCCCTCCAGTCGATTACCCCTGGATCTGGCAACAATACCACCTCGTTCGGCCTGAAGCTGTGCAGTGCGATCAGCTACAACAAAAAAAGAATAATCTGATAGTTAAACAAAAAAAACAAGCGTACAATTCAGCCGTGATTTCCTCACGACACGGTGCGCAGAAAAACCGTTCCTCTGGGTCATTCCAATCCACCCCCGGATAGCACTTGAAATGCCCAAAATTTACACTTCCGACACTGAACTTCATCGGGGTCGTTGTCACCTTCAGGAAGGCTTGTTCCGCACGGTTGGCAGCGTATCGGGCATGGTGTGGTGGAATCTGTGTCAGCGAGACTGGCGTCCATAATTGTATTCTGGGCATTGTCCAGCGGAGGCGGGGCCGGACTAGCGCAGAATTGGTCTGCGGTTCCAGACTTGTGCTTGGTGGGTGAAGTAATTGTATCGATGATCATTTCGTCCACTTCGTTGTCAGTCTTCTATCGGGACGAATTCGTTCGATGGAGGAGGTAATTTTTCGCAATCGGTCTGTATTTCGGCGACTGTTCTGGTTGTGATCTAGTTTGAATTCAATAAAAATTTAGCCTTGATTGTAGGGATATCTGCCCTTGCTGTCCACGAGCGTTAGTACTTTGAGTAGAAATCCAAGAGAATTAAAGAAAAGGCAGAAACGGCTGACGTTGGCCGCATCCCTTTCCCATGAAGGCGAATTACAAAACCGCCGGCGTGATTATCCAGTTGTAGGTAAGTCCGCCTGAACTTCGTTCGACATTTCCCTTGCTGACTTCACCCAGTTGCTGGCCTTGAATTGCTGCTCGAGGTACGTTTCTTTTCTCCTTTGGCTTCATTCTGTCTCTGACCGACGCATCCTCTTAAGTCCAGACAACGCACTCTGGCTGTGAGATGGCACCATCCGCCCGCAATGCCGTTTCAGCCTCACTCCAACTCTGAGCTGCTACAACTCTTGCGGGGAGGATTTCTCTTGCAAACAAAATAATGTCCCCTGCAAAAATTTCTTCGCGTGTCGTTCAATACAAAAGATCTGCGCAAATCATGTCTGGCAGGTTGTTCCGAGATGGAATATGCTGCGCTACGTAGCATATCTCATCGAAGAACAACACGTCCACGGCAACAAGACGGACCTCACGAAAGAAACGAAAGGCAGCGGGGTCAGCGCACGCGCTACAGCTCGCACCGAACTCCAAGTCAAAGGGGAAAAGTATGGCTGTAATAGTGGGACATAATTATTTTGTGCACCTGTTTGGGTTTTTTCGCACCGCTTGGCCCATCTCAGGGCAAAAAAATCACCACCTAGGTAAAAACAGCTGATAAAAATCACACCCCAGCGCCCCACTAAAAAAAACGCTGCCTGTTTGGCACAAGAAAACGCACACCTTTGGTACTCCCCAAAATAATGCACCGCCTCCATGGTGCACTAAAATAGGCACCACCACATGTACATTTTTTTCGCACCGCTGAAACCTTTCAAAAAAAAAAAGCACAGGTTCAGAGGCTGCGACCAACAAAAAACACACCACCACCTAATGTCAATTTGGATGGCTCCCACTGGAGTGGAGATTGTTCTGAGTCCCCACCAATCCCACGAGGAATGTTTCCTGGCTCCTCAAATCTCCTTCTGCCACCTGAATTCTGTACTGGGATTCTGGCCAATGCAAACCTTATCAAAGTTCGATCTTGGAATTGAAACCTTCATGTAACCTCGTATGAACCGATACTTCAAATACAATTCAGTTTATGACAGAAATCAGGTGGACATTATCATCGTTCTTCCCATGTGGTAGGTGAGTACAAATGCTAACCCATTTTGAAGAGATTCCGATGCAAACCTTATCACTTCTGTTTGAAGTTGGGTGAGTTCATTACTCTACTTCTCCTGGTCTCAACGCGAGTTCTTTTTTGACAGCCCCAAGATCTAACCCGACGGTTGATACTGTCTGCAAGGGAGTAAGTAAGACGGCACTCTTTTGACTGAGCTTCTTTGCTGAGAGCGTGATTGAACGGTAAGAAGACCCCGCTACAACCGCCAGAACCCAAGTAGTCACGCAGAAAAGAGTGTCGTCAAATTCAAAAACTCAAGACTCACCGATTTGCGTTCTACATTGAATAGTAATTTATTCTACGACGTGTACATATATACCTGTCTTGCCTAAACACCCTCCGCAGTGCTGCAGTCACTGCGAAAAGTGATTCACTGGCAGAGAAAAACCTGAGCTGAGTACTCGTGAGTCAATTTCCAAGACGAGCGATCAAGACCAACTGCCGATTCTTTTTTCAGGCGCTGCTCGACAAGCTACAGAGTTATACCCAGACAAGGAGTTTCGTTCTCAGGCGATGGCTCCTGCGAGTTATGAGTACCAGAATGTACATGTGTTATCTCAGGATCCCGAGAAATCCTTAGAATGCCAAGCCCCGTGCGCAATAAAACATTCGGTGGTCAGATCCAGCTGTGACGAAAGATGAAGCCGACTAAGTAACTCTGATGTTAGATAGGCAACGACGGGTTTCGGCACACAGACAGATGGCTGGGTGGCGGAATTAGCAAAGGTAAGAGGTGTAAGAGTAGATTGACCACGGAGATCGAATAGATTAGGCGCATTCGATGTGCAAGTTTAGCGGTTAACATGAAAAAAGGAGTTAAACGTGTTATAGAGGGTATAAGTCCGCATCCGACGCATCGAGCGTCGGGTAGGGAAACAACAAGACGAGAGATGAAAATGAAGAAAGGAATGTGCTTATGATAAGACAAGGAAAGTGTTGGAAGGGAAAGAGAGTACAGCGCGTAGCGCACCGTTACACCGGCCCCAATATGGGCAAACAACCGTCGTTGAACCGAACCAGTTGAAGTTGAACAAAGAGAAAGTAGTATCTCCCAGGGAAGGCCGGTTCTTGTGTGACCCAAGTCGCAAGTGAGCTTGGCACATATTACATTTGCTACACTGGGACGCCTTCGCTCCACTGGCAATAAATATCCTAGTCAGATCCGTCCCGTTTTCAAGTTGATGCTATCATTGATCAATGACAAGTCAAGCAATTACAAACTCACGATGATCAAGTCATCGAACTCGTCTTTCCTCCACAATGAATGCTAGCAACGATCCTGTCCACACATTCCTCATGGAGGCCCACCACATATCTGTTCAGGCACAGTTCATTGTTGACTCTCTCCCCAATGCTGACAATCCGGCCGTTGAGCGGAGCACGCATCAGCTGGGTGCAGTTTGGCGTGTTGTGCTGTGATCGATGACCCCGGAATCACAGAAATCGTCCGCGAACAGCTCCTGGCCACTGTGGACGGGCTTCTCACCCCTCTGGAAGAGTTCCTCTCCAACCCGCCTCCCCAACCTAGTACCTCTCTCCCAAGGGTGCGCACTGGACGCCCAGGTCGTCCGCGGTATTCCTTGGATTTGGAGCGAGCCCATCATCTGCATGATCTAGGCAACAGCTGGGCCGCGATTGCTCGAGCTATGGGTGTCACCAGGAAAACATTGTATCGGCGCCTCAAATCTGCTGGCATCTCGAGAGCTCGCCGCGAATTTACAGAGATCACCGACGAGGCCCTGGACGAAATTGTGGCCGAAATATCCCTCTTTCACCCATTTGTGGGCTCCGTGATTGTTTCTGGCCATCTTGAATCACGGGGGGTTCATCTCCCTCGCCTCCGAGTCCAGGACAGCCTTCGACGCGTCGATGAAATCGGTGTCCTCGTCAGGTAAGTCTGATTTATACATGTGTGACACCCATCGTGCTGAGTGAGCTTTACACAGGTGGGCGGGTATTATCAAACGCCGTGTCTACAAGGTCCGGGGATCTAATGCTCTCTGGCACCATGACGGCAACGAGAAGCTCCGGCCCTGGGGTTTCTACATCCACGGATGCATTGACGGCCATTCGCGTCTGATCATCTATCTGGCTTGTCGCTCTAATAAACGGAAAGCAACTGTTGCTGAGTTGTTCTCTGCGGCGGTTCGCGAGTTCGGATGGCCGAGTCGTATGCGCGGAGATTTCGGAACAGAAAATAATGAAGTGGAGCGCCTGATGATCGCATTTTGGGGTGTATCGCACAGGGCGTATCTTCGGGGCCGGTGCGTTGTCATCAAGTCTCTTTGTCCGTTTGATTCTATCTCAACAATCTCAACAATGCAGTTCTCGACACAACGTGCGCATCGAGCGACTCTGGCGCGATGTACGGAAAGATGCTTTGAGACATTTCGGCAGATTTTCGACTATCTTGAGCAGAATGAGTTGCTCGATATGGAGAACCCGATTCACAGTACGTGTTTATTTCTGGTGTTCCAGCGTCGCATCCAGGCTGCTCTGGATCGGGCCCGTGATGCCTGGAACCACCACCGCATGCGAACACAGCATGACAAGACACCTATCGCGATCTACGAGCTCAGCCGCACAGCCGCTATCACAGGTGGTTACTGGACTGGGGACCCCGGAGACGATGTCAATACGGTCGCATCTGATCCGCTCTACGGGTATGATAGTGAAGCACCACTGCCCCCGACCGCGATGTCGGACAATGAGCCCTGGAACGTACCGAGCAACCGCTTGGAACAGCAGCAGAACGGGAGGGCGGCATACTTGTCAACGGAGACGAAGACCTTTTGGCTGCAAAAGAGCTCCTTGGGGATTTTGATTGTGACAGAGACGACGGAAATTGGGGCATCGAGGTGTATTGCGAGGCGGTGATACGGATGATATCCCAACTTAATAATAATTCTTCTGATTGAAATTTGGAGCTTGAGTCGAGCAGACTGCACATCGCGACTCGACAAGATAGTTAATGGCCTGGATACGACTTCAAATTCCGGAGAAAAGAAACAAAGAATAACAATTGATTCTCAGACGCGACGACTACATGATGAAGTGTGATCAAAATCTAGAGTCGCGAGGTACAATACGCGGGTCATCGAGCTTGTATTTACGTGTGTCGTTGAGGATCTGCGACAAAATTCCAGCGACCCGGAGCCAATGGGCCGGGCCACCTACATTACGGTCGACATGATATGCCTGAAGAGAATAAGCATGCTTGAAATCGAGCGAGCTCTGGTCCACGCACCAAAGACAGCATATGGTACTGTTTCGTTCGCGTCATCCCCGGAGCGAGCAGCATGTCAATGGTCAGTTGTCGTGCTGGGTCGGGATGAGGGAAGCGTTCAACGATCTCTCTCATCACCCCCTGCCAGTACCTTGTGGCAGGGCGTCGCAGAAGCCCGGTAGCATCTTCTATGTCATCGTCTTCTAGGGAGTGGGAATCGAGCCATGCTGGCTGCGCTCGGCTCTGGGAGGTGGTGCCAGTGTTCGAAGGCCCTGCGGTGGGTGGCGCTTCATGTGAAGGGTCAGTATGCGTCTGCTTCTTCCACTGAGCGTAAGTTCTTGTCCACTCGCTGTCGCTGCTGTCACTCTCAGAGGCTGCTTTGATTGTATGGTCAGTTCACGAATCGTATACGATCGGAAGAACCCAACGAACGTACAGATTTCAATCGGTGGAGACTTGTTGCGTTGGGGTTTGGGTGCCTGCTGTTGCGCACGGGCCGCACGGCGAGCGGAGATGTCGGGTTCTCCGCCACTACAGTCGTTCTCCCATCCCGACTCAAGGGAATCGGTGTTGGTCATGTCTTCGACACAAGGTTAACATGCATCCCAAAATATTCACTGATCGGCTCACCGTCAGGATTCTCATCGAACTTTCCGGTTCTGTATCAGCGTTGGCAAGAGAACAGTTGATTAACATAAGGTAGGTAAAAACATGCCATGTACCTACGTTCTCTTGGACCGACTACGGGTGTTAGGACCACTGGAGGACGGGCCGCTCTGAAATTGGAGTAATTTGAGCAGCGCCTCAGATGCAATGAAGAAAGCGATAATATACCTTGGTGCTCGAGCTGCCACTCTTGAAGTGATTGCGGATCTTCCGTGCGGCGCCTCCGGTGGACCCTTTGATACTGCCGAGGACAGACGGATAGTCGGGATGGGCGGTGTCGAGGTCATCGAGAACAGGGACAACGACCAGATTATAGAAGCGGCGCATACCATATTCCCCACCCTTGAGAACTCGCTCTGCAGTCATCTCTCTCGGGTTCGAGGCGTCGCCGAGTGCGTCCATGAGCAGGAAACTGATTTCACTGACGTTGGGGGACTCCTTGTCGAGGGCTTGGATTAGGAGCTTCATATTAAGGCGATTGAAATCCTCCTCAGTGGCTACCTGCAAAATGATTAAAATGCAATACTTGTGTGCGAAGTCAAAAATTACCGGCAGGGCACTATCCTTGTTGAGGAGGATGGTAGCCAGCTCTCGACAACCGCCTGACGGGTCCCACAGACTGCGGTCATGTTTGAAGCGAAGATTCTGTAAGCACCGAAGAAGGGCGTAGGAGAAATCTGTGAGCTTATCGTAGACGGCGCTTGCAGCGGCAGAAGAGGCGCCAGCCGCGAGGGCGACCGGAAGCGCGAGGTAGGCAGGGAGGATATGTGGTGCGAGCCCATGGAGGCCACCGGGACCCACGGCGAAGGCGCTGTCAAATTCAGCCTCGAATTCTGGTGTCCCGATGCGCTCCGTGCTTCCAAGGAGGCGACCCCCAAGTCTGGCCAACATCAAGAAAGGTTGGCAAACGTTGGACTCGATGAAGGAAAGGATTTGAGGAGCGGACAGAACAGAGTTCTCGGGCGAAGCCAGATATTGTACTAATACACCGGCACAAATCCCAGCAGACTTGGTCCCAAGAAGGAAACAGCCCACACCGTCCTCTCTCCACTAGAGAAAATAAATACTCAGATAACAATGATTCGGTCAAGAGAGGGAAACTCACGAAAGAGGTAGGTAATGTGGCCTTCGAATTGGGCTTCTCCATATTGTGGAGCAGCCGGACCATTCTGTGATGTGCCTCAGGTACGACGGGCTTTTCGATCTGTAAAGCGAAATGAGTGCAAGGTGATAGAGCAGCGTGGAACGCCAGCTTACCGTAGGCTCCCGGGGGATGTCATCAGGAGATGCATCATCGTTGAGCCCAACACCTGCAGCGATATCATCGTCAAAAAAACCAGCGTCAAATCGAGAGCCCTAACACGGTCAGCGAGCGCACACAATACACACAGGAGAAAAGGGACGCACTTCGTCGGAGGCCTTCTTTTTGCCTTTGAGGTCAGGCTAATTATAGCATAAGTCAAGTCGTCGAGAATTGAGATCACAAGAAATCAGTTTACCTCCGGGGCCTTTGCTTTCCCCTTGCCCTGGCGTGAACAATGAGTTGAGGAATGCCGGACTGACACGAAGGAAGAATAAGCTACCTTGGCGTCACTCTCATTGTCCGAGTGCTGCTGCTCATTGTCATCGCTCTGATGAAAGGTCAGTGTTTAATTATCTCAGTGACCAGAACGTAGAGACACTACCTTGGGGTCGCTTTCCATGGTCACATCCTGATGTGATTGTGAGTACAGCTGCTGTTGCATAGGAAAGATAGAATGAAGAATACCGAATCAGAGTCCGTGTCCTCCGTGGAAGCCTCCGACCTTGAGTAGTCAGACGGAAGGTCGTGGTCCAAGTGATCACCCTTGTCGTAGACGATACCCCGCAAGGGCAAGTTCGGTCCAGTAGGATTCATAGCGATAAAAACGATGCGCTTGTATCGGGGGCCAGAGAACCGCACATTTGAATCGGTCAAGGCCCTGCCAAACGTTGCAGCATAAATTGAACAAATCTGGTGTCGAGAAAGAGAGACTTACACCTTGATCGCAGTCATATCCAGCTCCGAGTCACGCTTGTACGCCCGAAATATGCGTGGAACACCAGGTTTGGGAATCATTTGACCGAGTCGGTCCAATCGCATTTGCTTCTGCGTGACTAGCAAGCGAAAGCCGTGCTCGAGCAGAGGTTCAATGTGAGAAGTTGATTGTGATCTTGGTGCGAATGTCTGAACCGGTGTCGTCGGCGCCAAGGATGATATCCTTGACGTATCCCGCCTCTTCCAGGCGCAGAAGACTGCAAAGAAATCTCAGGCGCATGAAGGGGAATAGGATTAAGCATACAGACAGATGGGCAGCAGGAACATGGCAGGATCGACGGTTAATATCCTTGGTGAAGGGAACGAAGATGAACACATAGGAGAGCTGCTTGACTTTCTTCGGCTTGACGTTCCGTTCGCGAGAAGGAGATTGAATGTCACGGTCGCGCCTTTTGCGCTTCTTGGTTTGTAGACCAGGGCGATTGAGGTCCGCCTCCCGTTGCGCCTGGGATTTCGGATCAGCAGGGACAGATGACGGAAACCTCCACGATTAGCTCACGTTGAGGGCCGGGTGGAATGGCGTTGACATGCGCATTGCAGCCTGGATATCTTGTTTGCGTGCATTGGCCACATTGATGAAGGACCGGGGCCCTGCCGTCGATCCTCGTAAAGGACTACGGCCACGTTGGGGTTGCGAGGGGCCGGCTTCAGCATTGGATCGCGAAGACGCCATTGTCCTGGCAGTCGCCGAGAACCCGGTGCTGGTGGGCGGAACGAGTGGCGGTTGGCCAAAGCCCGAAGCGGCCTAGTCTAGCAGTCAGTTTTTGGGCGGAATTCAGAACTGATAATTCATACCGGGAGTCCAGAATTAAATGCGGGGCCTGCCGGCGGGACGAAGGTAAAATCAGAAGTAGGGAGCGTGGAGGGGCCCTGACGATGATGCATCAAAAGTCAGCAGTTGCGATGCGATGAGAAGAGAGAGATACCGAAGGCCCCGCATTGGATGCTAATCCGACCGGCGGAACAAAATTGGAAGAGGCACTCTGTACAGAAATTAGGAAGAGAGATGAAATAGCGGCAATGATAATCTGGTTACTGAGTGCATTGAATGAAATGTGGTGCCAGCCTGTGGCGCTGGGTCAGGAGTCGGCTTGACGGAAGACTTTGAGGGATCATATCAGATGTGTGGTCAAACATAGCAAAGGAACAGGGTGTACCTGCAGTTTATCACGGTGCTGACCAGCCATGCAACCACAGACGCTGCACGGCGTCATTGCAAGCGGCACCCCAGGTCGGAATGTGGTCGGGTCGTACCAGCCACAGCCCGCCGGGCACCGTGGATTGTTGCAAGCTCCGAGCTCGTCGAGAGAAATGTCCTTCATCACAGATGCGGGCAAAGGCGGAGGAAACAGAGAGACGAAGAAAGATTAGGGGAGGAAGGAATGGGAACAGACAAGAGGGAAGGACGAGGACAGAGTTTAACTTGGAGAAAAAATCCAAGACGTGTTGGCACTGAGTTGGCCCGCATCAGAAATCATCGGATACTGTAAGGCCGGCGGGAGAGAGCACATGGAAGCACATGGAAGTTCAGCTGGCATCAAGAAATTTCATGGGCCCACGCCGTGCGCAGGGACCCCGAAGATAAGGTTTTGGTCTGAATGACGCAGCGACAGGCACAGAACAGAAATTTGCTGCGACGGTAAGACGGTAAAGCGGTAAAACGGAAGCGTGTAAACAGATGATCCACCCCGCGAGGTCCCAGATACCAGACAAGAGCCAGGTACAGCGAGTGAGTCCGATCCACGACTCTACCATCTCATCATTGAGGTGGAGAAACCCCCCAACAACTAAGGATGTTAACAGCCCAGTGCAGAGTGGACTCAATCCTGAACATTTCGGCCGAAGCAGCCTGAACCAGAGCGAAATCCATCGAAGGGCAGAGCGGAAGCCACGGAGCATTATTTGGTTGTATTTGGCAAGCACACTGATCTAACGTTGACCCCACAACAGGTTCGCCAACCGCAAATCACAGTCCATCTGGTTGTGCGGGAGGCGCAAACCACGAGTATTCCTCCTGCATGTTTGCTTTCCGGCATACAAAATTTGTTCAGGCTGTTCGATGCTTGTTGACCCATGTTTGGGTCAGATCAAACATCATTGAACCCACTGAAAAGTTTACTGCGAAGCGGGCATGGCATTCTAAGGAATTCAGCTTATTCGCGTGAGTTCCTGTCCAGTGTTTTCCCCATTAACCCGCACAATAACTTGCCAGAGAACCAAAAGAATTTTCTTTTTTCCGGGCGAGTCTGCTCGATGTGTGTTGACCCATGTTTGGTTCAGATCAAAACCCGCTGGTTTATTGCGAAGCGGGCATGGCATTCGGATAATTTGGGTCATTCTTGGTCAAGTCACCAGCCAGTGACATTATTTCTTAATTCTGAGGAATGTTTTTTTTTTTCGAACAGAACTTAGGCAGTACTAGTGGTGCACATTTATTTTTAATTGTGACTAAAACAAAGCAGGGACTAATTTCGCGATCCCAAAACCTCAGATATATTGTGGATAGCCGTATCTACGACTATGGAATATATTCGAGGGCTCAATTTCTTCCTGTCTCATGCAGTGAAAGTTCAGTGAAATTAATATATGCGCCATAGCGTCGAGTTCCCACGGTCCCATCTGATGTCGCATCAAGTCGCATCAATCTGGAATTGATGTTGAACCGTTGGTCGGCATTGAGCTAATTGGACTAAGTAACACATAGATTCATCGAATTACGCATGAGGTAAGTTGTAAGGTGTCCGTAAGCATACTTACTTGACGTACGGGGTCTACTGAACGAAAAAAAAAGTTATATAAACTCAACAAGATCCCAGAGCGAGCCGTTGGTCAGCACTTATTCGCCTCTTTTTCATCTTTTTTGCAGTTCCCTCGGAGTGAATGTTCTCCTTGTCGTCGTCTGGCTCGCGTGCTTGCTTCCGTGCTCGGCTGTTTGCAACCTGATCCAGTTGGGACTCAAGAGTCTTTGAAGCAGCAGCGGTGAGGCTCGGACGACGCTCTCCCCGAACAGCGGTAGATAGGAGCCTACTCTTCAAGTCCCGTCTGGCGTAATAGTCGGAAAGGTTGGG